>PVIA01000094.1:0-677086 GCA_004024845.1 Tonatia bakeri
TCCATCTGATCTTTTCACTCCTCTTCTTCTTACTTCACCTTCCTACTTTTCAAAAGTTTTCCTCTGGGCCATTTTTATTTTCACCATAGATATTACATCCTTCCCGGAGTCATCTTGAGTATCATCAGAGGCTTGATTTGATCCCCTTAATGTGGTTTCATAACATAACAATATCAAACACATAAAGTATTTAACACGTGCCATACACTCTTCTAAGTACTTTGTATATGTTAAAATATTTAACTTTCATAATAATGCTGTAAGGTAGGCTTGGTTATTTCCCCACTTTAGAAATAAGGAAATTGAGGTATTGAGATGTTAATTAATTTAGCCCATTTTAAATAGTTAGCAAGTGGAAGAAACCAATTTGGTGACTAGCCGAGCTGTCCTTGCTCTCTTAATGTACTATGCTTCTTTCATCATATGAACATCATTTACTTGCTATTACCAGTCACCAGAATATACACCCCATAAAGACATTCATTACTGAATCCACATCTTGTATCCAAAAGCTTTTGAACATATTTGGTACTCAAAAGAAATTGATAAATGACCAAGAGGTATAACTTAGTGTTTCTCTGCTGTGTTCCCATAGCACTCTGAAAATATTTATGGTTTTGGTTGAATTCTTGCCATTATTTACTTACAGCTCTTTTGGCCTTATTGAATTGTAAGCCCCACTGGGACAGAACACTTTACTTATCCCTCAGTGAGTCCCAAGTGAAGCCAGGTGCTCAATAAATGTTTGTTGAACAAATCTGTAAATAACACCAGAAGAAGAAATATATGTAAGATTTTTGGGGATGGATCTCAACAATTCCTTTTACCTGCACTTCTGTGTGGCCATAGAATGATATTTATTATATTATATTTGTGTCAATCATCTACTTTTGAAACTTCTTTTTATTTTATTATGAATGACGATTCTAAAACAAATCTCTCTTCCCTAGTATCCTAATACATTTATAGATTTTAATTCTCTTCAAATATTACATCACTTTAAAAAATATAGCAAAATACATGTTAATAGCCCACTAAGTGCTCAATACTAAATTGTCACAAAGTTAAAAATAAAGCAGAAAATATATTTCTGGCCCACAAAGGTAATGTAATACAGAAATTGGGTCTAGCCCAAATAAATCTCTGTAAACATAAATGATGGAGAGGTTCATATCTCCTTATTGACATATCAAGACACACACAGTCACAAAAATATCTGAAGTGAATGGCATGGACCCAGGTGGATTTAATCTGATACATTTTCCCAGAGTTGAATCAAGTAGAAACTGGAGGGTGATGTGACTTTATGCATTTAAGAAAGGTGCATAACCTAGAAATGGCACCGAAAATATATACTTTAACACCACATAGAGAATAATTTAAAATATTTTCATTTCTTAAAGTATTTATAACAACCCATAATGTTGTATGTATAAGCTTCACCTGCTACTAGAGATGAACTCTTTTATAAAAATCCATTTTCTTTGACAAATAGTCCAGGCATGGGCTTAATTTTTATTTTTTATTGCTCCACTGTGCTTGTATTTCCATATATCCTCAGTAGAATCCCACATCTTTCTACCTCTGCTCCTTGAGATTTCCTCTCTTTTATCCTCTTTCTTGTTTTATCAGTATTCTTTGCCTTTTTAATTCTGTAGAGAACAACTTCAGGACCTCTTAGCAATCACCATCTGCATTTCCAGTACTTTATTAGTTCATCTCACTTAAACAATTTTTTTTGAATTGAGGAAGTAGGGGTCAGTGCTTTTCATCAGAAGTATTTTGGCATCTAATATTAAATTAAATAAGTATAGGTATTTTACAAATGTGAAATACATATGTATTCTCTATAGTTTTACACAAATGAAGCTAATTTTAAGTGCTTCTCATGTAACATGTGTTACACACCAAAAGAAAGAATTTCAGTGGGGAAAGATGGTTAACTTTAAGATATGGTAGCTATTTTTAATATAATTTTTTATTTGAATCTTTTCCAAGAGGCCATTATGAACTTTATTTGAATAAGCTAAAATGTTTCCCAAATAAACCCCAATTTCCTATTTTGTTGTGAAGTTTCATTACGTATCCTTTACATAAAAACATTGTCTTGAACCCAAGTGAAACGTTGAAGTGGCAATCCCTAACACTACCAATATAAGCTTTTCTGAGTTGAAACATTGAGACCACATCTCTAGTGCTTGTGTTTATATACATCAGCCCATAAAAACAGAAACAATGAATGCAGATACAGCCTGTGGCAATAAATGAAGAGGGAAAAAAAGGCACTCTGTTGTGCTATCATCTGGCCTTTCTTTGAATGCACTCTGTTATAACATCTAATCTGGAGTTTATTCCCTTCCTTTGTCAAGAGAGGATCAAATCTGAACTCATTCTCTGGCACACTGCTTATCAGGAAAAGACAGAGTGATGTAAAGAATAGTCTAAGCATCACTCTGTTCCTTTATGAAATCCCTCTGGTCTATGAAATTCCAGCTGCAACCCACAACTCATAATTTTTTTCATTTATCTTGATTTTCTTATTCTTAACAATCATCTTTTTGTTTTCTATTCAGAAACTTTAAGTAGTTTAGGAACAACTGTATACACACACAGCTAGGATTGGGAAAGTGTTTCTTCCATCTATTTATTACTGGGAAAATGACATTTGACTGATCAACCAAAATGTGAAGAGTACAATTTATTTACAGTTTTATCACTACATTAGGAGGAAGAAAGAAAGAAATGTTGACTCTTTGTGTAAGAAATAGATACCAAAGAAGCTAAGATTTATTAATTGTGCCAGGTGTTGTTTTAACTAGAGGCTTTACTTGCATTTTCTCTTTAGATGGGGCATTCTCTATCAAGTTGGTATCATCCTCATCTCTGCTTCACAGATAAAACAAAACAAAACAAAACAAAACAAAACAGGGTTTGCAGGTATAAGCCATTTTCTCAGTAGCCCTTAGCAGTTGAGCAGGAGGGCTGGATTTGAGCCCATGTCCATCTGGCTTCAAAATGCATATTCCTAAACAGCATGCTACCTCATTCTATATTTAATACTCCAAACCACAAAAGAACTTACTGCTAAGCACTGTTTAAACTGTGTTCTGTTTGGTTCTCTATAATTATAATTAAAGTGAAATTTAACGAACTTTTAAGCACGCAACAATGCAACAAGTGAAATGAGCTTTTTCTAAGAATGCTTCAAGTATTCAAGTAACTTTTTTAACTTGTAAAATATTTTATACACTTTTCACTGAAATATGTAATTCATTACACCAATCTCTTTAGTAGGCTCCTCAACGAATCTCATTATTCTACTCTGGGTCTCTCCTTGGCTTATCTTTAATTATTCTCTCCCTGCTCATGATACATTGAAACAGAAGCTTTGTATATTTAACTTTTTAAAAGATCACAATTGAATAATTGTTACAGGCATATTGGATATTCACTATCAGCACCGAATAACTATCACTAAACTCCACTCTTTATATTTATTTTTCGATTACTACATTTTCTCAACACAAAAGGAAGATAAAATTTTGTTAAATTAACAACCTAGTTGGAGTTGTTTCTCTCCTCTGCTTAAGGCCTCTTTGCAGGATTTATGATTAGACAGAATATGTATCACAATCAACAGGGGTGGTAACACAAATTTGGATAAAAAATCTTATTCAAGTAATTACAGATACAGATACAAAAAAGTTACAGATATTTGTAACTTTCATGGAATTAAGTAGAGTCTAAATTTAGAATAAGATTGAACAATCAAAATGATAGTTATATCAATTCAGTGTTGGGTAAAATTTCATAATTATTTAAATATATTAATTGAAATAATTCTTCATATAATTTTATTTTTTTAAGATTTTATTTCTTTACTTTTAGAGAAAGAGAGGAAGAGAGGGAGAAAGAAAGGGAGAGAAATATCAATGTGTGGTTGCCTCTCACTGTGGTTGCCCCTACTGGGAACCTGGCCTGCAACCCAGGCATGTACCCTGACTGGGAATTGAACCAATGACACTTTGGTTTGTAGGCCAGCACTCAATCCACTCAGCAATACCAGCCAGGGCAGTTTTTCATATAATTTCAAATAATTAATGGCTAAATCAATTTGCTATCCAATTCTTTCCAATCACCTACATCACATACCTCTGCTTAGGCATTGCTATTCTCTTTTGCTTTTCTGAGATTTGAAATATTCCTGTGCCTGAGGATTACAATATAAATATTGCACATGTCTGTGTCCTATGTCAAATACACTATTTCCATGGTGAGTTTTTATATGAATTGAATCAGGGACCAAGTCCACTGAAGCTCCCTAGCACCTCTGTTTTATTTTTATTTTAATAGCTGTTCAAGTATAGTTTTCTGTTCTTTACTCCCATCCCAGCCCACCCACCCATTCCTCCCCACCTCCCTCCCTGGAGTGATGCTTTCTCCTTAAAGTAGATAAGGATGCAAGTTTTGTTTGTTTTTAACAGGATAAAATCAAATTTTAATACATGAACATGGGAAATTTATATAAAATTTCCTAAGGTATACGTTTCTTTTTAATCCTCACCTAATGGCATGCTTATTGACTTTAGAGAGAGAAGGGGAAAGGAGGGAGAAAGGGAGAGAGAAACATCCATACAAAACGAAAACACTGATTAGTTGACTTCTTGTCTATACCCTGACCAGGGACTGAACACACAATCTAGACATGTGCTGTGTAGTGGGAATTGAACCTGTGACCTTCTGGTTTCCAGGACCATGCTCCAACCAAGAGAGACACTCTGGTCAGGGCCTAGGCTATAAGTTTTCATGAGTTTCAGAAAAGAATTCTGGGAACATGGCAGGAATCAAGCAAACATACCTATAACTGGCTACTATTTACAGTCAGAGACATTTGCAGAATCTTGAGACTACTCCGTTCTTATGAGTTGTTCATAACCTTTATGTAGAACATTAATTTATTAAACATTATAGAAGAATGAGACTCCTTCCCTCCTCAAGGCCTTGTTCTTCCTTCTTGCTGGGTGAAAATGGGAAACGTGTCACTGAAACTAGTTACTCTTTTATTTCTTTCTCTCTAAATTGTAGCTGCTTATGTGAATGATACTGACAGTTTTAAATTATTTTTTAAAAATTTCATCTGGGTGCTCGGAGTCTCTGTAATTTATGAGACTTCTGCCTGACCCTTCACCACAGAATACCTCTCTATCCAAGAGATCCTGTTCTGACATCAGCCTCACTTACTCTGCCCCCTAAGGCAAGTGCTGCCCAAAATTCCTTGCCTGGCAGACATTTCCCTTGTATGGAGCCCAGGCAGGATTGCTGAAGCACAACTACCTTTTCAGGTGCTGATTTGATCTGCAGCAAACCCATAGCATCTTGTTCTGCTCTTAGCACTGCCATCACTCTCTGCTCTGATATAAAAAGGGGACAGATCAGCAAGTGCTCAAATTAAGTAGATGTCAACCAGGGAAGGAAATGGAAGGCAAGATTCCTCTTTTCCCTCTTCCTTGACAACCTTTCCCCCTAAACACTACCTTTGTAATAGGAAAGTCTAAAGACATCCCTTTCTTGCTCTGTTGGAAAGTGGTTGTGGGTTAACAGCTTTAGGAACAGTTTTACATTCTGTAATCCTTGGGTGAAGATGGCTAGGTCCCACTGTTTATGGGTACTTTACAAAGTGAAGTTTCTTAGCACCTGTTAATTTCTCATTTTATCAAAATTCTTAAAAACTTAAATGTCAAGTCCTTTGCCCACTTTTTAATCACAAAATACAACCAGAGATGTTGAAATTAAGAACAAACTGGCAGGAACCAGAGGGGAGGTGGGAGGGGGTATGGGGGGAAAGGGGAAGGGTTTTCAGGAACAACTATAAAGGATACATGGACAAAACCAAAAAGGGGTGGTATCAAGGTGGAAAGTGGGAATGGCTGGAGTGGGGGCAAGTGGTAGGGGGGAAATGGAGACAACTGTACTTGAACAACAATAAAAAATGTGGAAAAAAACCCTTAAATGTCAGTGGCTAAAACATGTTTGGTCGCTCTCCAAATATTTAACTGGAACTCTGACATTCTGCTCATATTGCATTTAGTGTCATGTTTCCATCCTGTTCAATTTCAAGCTTTAATAGATCAATTGTCTATAGCGCATTGTCAGTGAGTTTGTGTATGTCATTCCTATTCAGGCATAAATTCTTGAGACTTTACTGTGATCAAATGATTACCTTGCCTTTTCATAGGTACTATGTTATTTCCTTTTCTTATACATTTAGTGTGTGAGAAAAATAACAACACTAAGTAAAATATCCTTCTTTCATGCAGCAAATATTCCCACAGATAGAGAAATTATATATGAACAAATAACACCTTTGTTGTTACTTTATTTAATATTGATGGTTTAGTTTGTGTGATTTCCTGTCAATTCTATTTCAATATGTTATTCACAAGAGTATTGTCCAAGTAATCATTTCCAAAGCATTGTAATCTAACTAACTTTGAAAATAGATATACTCAGAATAAGAAAGAAAGAAACATTTCACACAGGGAGATGGGCTACATAAAATCATGTGAACATTTGATGACAGTTTTGTGTAGTATTATCTTTTCAGGAAAATATTTTAAATAAAATGACTAAAAGATAATATAGTAAGAGAAAGCATACTTTGTTTGAGAGATCATACATTGTCACATGGGAAAAGTAGGATATAACACTCCACATATAATGTAGTCATGAAGAGTTTTATCAGAATTGCTGAAGCGAGAGTTCTTTGTCTTATTTGGTGTTTGGTCTTAGAGGAATTTCAGTCACTCAGCTGAGCTAGTAGGTGAGCTCTGCTCGCTCCTGCTCCTGGCTCTCTAGCCTCACTCTCTAGCTTCTGCTCTCCTGTTCTCCCTCTGAACTTGCAATATTTTGTTTTTTTTCTCACTAATCATTATGCTTCCCACTTGTTAGAAGCTGAATCAATAGAGTTTCTTCTCTGCATGGATTTAAGAAGTGAATCTTGATTTCAATAAATGCCTTGTAGAACCAAGGATTTCTAGGGCATGGCTATGTTAAATACAGGGCAACTTATAGTTAATTCTCACTTTGGTAGGGCTGAGAAACTGAGAAAGCTGAGAAGATAGACAACCCATAATTAAACGGTGCTATTCTTAATAAAAATAACTGTTACTAAGTTAAAAAAAATAAACAAACATATTACCTGTGCTTACTTTACATCTCCATGAGTATTTTTATTACTGGCAATTTGAATTTTTTGATCCCTTTTACCTTTTTGGCCCATCCCACCGCTCCCCTCCATCTGACAACCATCAGTTTGTTCTCTGTATCTACAAGTTTGTTTCTATTATGTTTGTTTACTTTGTTTTACAGAGTCAACATATATGTGAAATCGTGTGGTTTTTGTCTTTGTCTGACTTATTTAATTTAGTGTAATAACCTCTAGGTCCATTTGTGTTTCAAAAACATTTTAATAACTGTGTACTGTGCCAGATGGTTACTAGACTCATTAGGGTCATCACTTTGTTACATATATAAATGTTTAATCACTATATTGTACACCTGAAACTAATATAATATCATATGTCAACTGGAGTTAAAAATAAATTCAAAACAACTCAACTGAATATTCACTCAGTCATTATTCAGTAGAGGTGCTAGCTGCATAAAACAGGAAAATCACATATAATTACATTTAATTTTATCAATGTTACTTCTTCTTACACTTGCTATATATAGTCAAATATGCCAAACTTGGGAATTTAGAGAATCTGAAAAATCATGTTGACTTAGGGGCACTTGAATATGTTTGAATTGAAAGATTCTTCTGTTCTGAGCTAAGAACTGAGTATTATGTGTGAATTGTTGATAAAATTTACGTTATCACATATTTTAAAGTTAGTGATAATAACTCTTAGTTGAATATGAATAACTTGTGAGCAGTATTTCTTATCTATTATTTGATGATGATTATTAATGTCAATAACAATAATAAATTTTATCATTCAAGTATTTACTAGGTACCAGACAATTTATGGAGAAAACCTTAGAGTTTCAAAAACAAGAAACCATAATAATTACCAGGCACAGATTTGCATTCTATATTGTTATTGCACTTTTAGAAAGCAGTAAAGCCAAATCATCTTCCAAATTTTACTGAGTGCTTAAAACACTATCCTCCCAATATTTCTGAAAAGAATGCAAGATAATTTTAACTAACCAGTGAATAGATGGGATTCCATGGTTGGGAATATCTCACAGATTTTGTAGAAATAATGTAACAGTTCCCATGGCACCCCCATGTTACCCTTCATTATGCAGACTTGTGGTGTGAGGGTAGATACAATTCAGAATGAAAACACACATCCATTTGGACACTAAGAAAGGTACATAAATAATAAAATCAGAAGACACATATGCTTACTAGAAAATGTGGTGAATTCTAAAGGAAAGACATACAGGAAGGGCTTTATTCATCTACTTCAGAATGTTAATAGAGAAATTTTGGTAAACAGTGACACCTTGCTTAGTTCCATTGCTTTTTTTTTTTCTAATTTATCTTTCTTTTCTTACATTCTTAAGCAGTGTTAACTTAGGACTGCAATACTTGTTTCTTTAACCTTTTTAAAAATGTCTTTACAGTATAAACATCAACTACTTATGCAGTTGCTTTGAAAGAACTTTGGGTAAGCAAACAACATTAACTTACTACCCACTCACTCTTAATGGCTCATAGTATAATGATATTGTGTCCATTTTCTTTCTTTTTCACTTCATTATAGAACAACTTCATTGTTTTTACACAATAAGAAACATAATACTATATTCTGCTTTTGTTTCCCTGTAGAAGGCTAGTAGAATAGAAATGTTATCATCTCACAATGAATTGTCTTAAGAAAAAAATCTTTTACATCTTCTGAGACAGCAACAATTTAAAAAAAACAATGTAGTTGCGACCATTAAAATGAATTTTATCTTTTACTTTTTTTGTCAGAAAGTATAAAGATGCAACTCTTGATACACTTTAGAATGTATTCTGATACTCTGTATTTTAAAAGGTATATCTTGCTTTCCCGGTTGATCTTTGTCATTGTCCCATAAGAAGGCAGCATGAGTTGTGTTCACCCTGGTGTCAAGAGCCTAACACCAGGAAGGCAGAGGAACCACACTGTAAGATACAATATGTGTAATCGTAACAGTGTTACTTACTTTGAACACATTCTTGTGGGGATTTCCCAACACCTCTGCCTTCGCTCCTGTAGCTTCACAGAGGGATTGTGGAGTGGAAAGAGTGCGGGCCAAGAGCTTGACATCTTGGGTCTTGTTCAAGTTTAGCCTTTACATTAATTCAAAACATTTTGAGGGTAATAATTATGCATGGACCTTATTTTGTTTTCATTTCCTCTAACAGACCTTGGCATGGAATAAGCTCTAAATAAATATTTGCTGAATGAATTAACATATGAGCTTAGACAAGTTGTTAAAGCTGTCTGAGTCACAGTTTCCTCAGATGAAAAATGGAAATAATAATAACATCTGAACTGTGACAATAAAAACTATATGTGGGTTTTTGTTCTATGTATATCTACTTGGATATTTGCTATAGTCTGTGAAGATATAAAGTACATGGAAATGTAAAGAAATATTATTTTGGTTAATACTAGAATCCTTTCTGAAGATGCTGAATGAGGAAAATGAGCACATTGTGATACTTGCTACAATAAACATCAAAAACTATAAAACCACAATAAAGTTTATAAGTGCAAAAAATGAGACTACTACAATATTTCTAGCTTGTGATAAATATCCCTGACCTAAACACTACGTGCTTGTTCCCTGAATACCATTTCATGGTGTCAATAGGATATTCAAGAAGAAAAAAAATGTTTTACATGTCAAATAGAGATGTTCCTCTCACACCGCACTACCATTAAATATTGATGCCAATCAGAAATTCATTAAAGAAGTAGTCAAACTACAAAAACATCAAAAGTGCCCATCAGTAGATGAGTAGGTTAAAAGAGCGGTGGTGCATATATACAATGGATTATTAAGTAGCTAAGAAAAAGAGTGAAATCTTACCATTTGCCACAGCATGGATAGCCCTAGGGTATTATTCTCAGTGAAATAAGTCAGTCAGAGAAAGGTAAATACCATATGATTTTACTTATATGTAGACTCTAAAGAACAAAATAAATGAACAAACAAAACTGAAACAGAATCATTGACACACAGCGAGAACTGGTGGTTGCCAGATGCAGGGGGGTTGGAGGACTGAGTGAAAGATGAGAGGGGGACTGGGGAAAGGGGTGAAAATGGTGAAGGGATTAAGAAGTACAAATTGGTAGTTACAGAATAATCACAGGATGTAAAATATAGCATAGGGAATATAGTCAGTAATAGTGTAATAACTATGTATGGTATCAGAGGGTTCCCAGATTTATTGGGGTGATCACTCAGTATGCTATATAATATTCAATCACTGAATACAATCAATATAGTATTCAATATTGTACATCAACTGTAATTGAAAAATACAGTTATTTAAAGTGAAAAAAAGAAGGTAGTAAGTGTAACATTTGGATTATTCTTCTTTAGAACACTCACGGTGATTGGTTAGAAGCAGGTCACAAATGAGGCAGTGGGAGCCATTCATCTGTGGTGTAGGCCATTCACGAGGTGCACTGTCTATAGAGAATTTAAAAACGATAATAAAATGACTAAAGTTGGTCTGCTTTTTATTAACAGTACGTCTCAAGTCAGTGATAAAATTTTCCTTCCAGAACAAAATCTGTGTTGTTCTGTATTCTAAACAATTGCTACATTAACTGTTGAGTTTTAATAATGTATATGTAAGCTTCAAATTAGCACATTTTTATTACTTATCCTTTAGTAAACATTGCATTCTATATGGAATTTAACTCTCACATATACAGCTGGGCTTGATATACACATTTGTTTTTAGAATGTGTTCATAAAGATTTGGAATCATTTGAGTGCTCTCCAAGCATGGTCCATAGCTCTGTTTAAACAGCAGCATAGAAATAGACAATGACAGTTCAATGATTGTACAATGAAAAGACAAAAACTGAATTGATCAAGTGTACTTTTAATTGTGTTTAAGATATTGGGAACTATTAGAACTGATCCTCAATAAACAAAGACTAGGTCAGTATTGCATTTTTTGGAATTTATTATAAAGTAAAACTTTTATCACTCTGCCAAACTTTCCTTTACATTTAAAATTAAAAAAAATTGTATATGTCAATTGCATCATTATTTAAAAAAAGTTAAAGTTAATGAGAGGTGTTTGCCAGCCAACTATGAACAGGTAGAGTTACAAATCTGTGTATATGCCTATTGACCATAAATATTTTAGAAACATTAATTTTGATGAAGTCATTGACAAATTTGTAGATTGTCTCATAAAAAAAAATGAAGTTATTACAACTTTTTACAGCTGTAGACCAGCATAAGGGTAAGGTATTTTCCCATTCTTTAGAAGATACAATAATATAATAAAAAATACTAATCTACTACATCAATCCCTTTTTGTACTGTAATAATAATTCCAAACTTGTATTTTAAATATTTTACTGACATTATCATATACATGAAGTTCAGTAAAGTAAAAACTTTAGTTTGTGTTCTCTTTCTGTCCATTATTATGATGCCTTTCATTTCATGATTATTACTTGATAATGATCTATTCAGGGGTCACCTGTGCTAGGCAGGCTATAGACAGGGATTTTTTACCCAAGATTTTTCAAATGAAAAAAAGAATGTTGAATTGGTGTTTTAGGGTTCTTAAGATGGAATTCTTAGGGTTCTGATGGTTTAGGGTTCTTAGCAGTGGAATTGCTGAGTCAAAAGGCAGACCCATTTTTAGTTTTATGAGAAAATTCCATACTGTTTTGCACCCCACTGTTTATAGCAGCACAATTTACAATAGCCAAGTGCTGGAAACAACCTAGGCACCCATCAGTAAATGAATGGATCAAAAAACTATGGTACATTTACACAATGGAATTCTATGCAGAAGAAAGAAAGAAGGAGCTCCTACCTTTTGTGACAGCATGGATGGATCTGGAAAGCATTATGCTAAGTGAAATAAGCCAGGTGGTGAAAGGCAAATACTATATGATCTCAACTTTAACAAGAATCTAATCAACAAAACAAACAAACAAGCAAAATATAACCAAAAACACTGAAATAAAGAACAGGCTGACAGTGACCAGAGGGGAGAGGGGAGGGAATTTTAGGGGAAAAGGGGAAGGGTTTACAGAAACTAGTATAAAGGACACATGGACAAAAACTAGGGGGGTGGGAATGGGAAGGAGGTGAGGTGGGGGGGCTGGGGGCATGGGCTGGGATGGGAGTAAAAGATAGAAAACTGTACTTGAACAATAATTAAAGTAAAATAAAATTTAAAAAAGAAAAGAATGTTGAAGCTGGATATGTCTTTTTTTTAACCTTATGTAAAAAATAAGTTATTTTTAACAGCCAAGAGATTCAGTTCTTAACTGTGGCTCATGTAATAGAAAGGGAAAAAATTTTATCTTCTGTGTTTGTACATACAAATGTATAAATTAGGGGGGACACTGAGATAATTAGAAAGGGAAGTATTTCTCTGATTTTGTTTTGAAATCTTTGTTCCTTAAAATATGCTGTTAAGAACATGAAAAATGCAAGGCATAGAGTGAAGGAAGATATTTATAATACATGTAAACAACAAAAAGATTCATATCCAGAATGTATGAGGTATACTTATAAATCAGTAGGAAAAAAAGGGAACACAAATGAAAAAAAATCTTGAAAGGATATTCAAATGGCTAACATTGACACAAACAAGTATTCAATGTCATTGATATAAGGGGATTGTAAATGTAAACCACAATGTGGTTAAATTATAAGAAAATAATACTGACTGACAATACCTATTGCTGGCAAAAACACAGAGTAGCTAAAACCTCAAATACATTAGTTATAAGATTGTAAACTGGTACAACACTTCAGAAAATAGTTTGGCGTTATCTTCTTAAGCTGATCACGTGTATACTTTGTGATTCAATTTCTTATAAAAATGACCTAGTAGCTTTATTCACGATGACCAAACACCTTAATCAACCCAGTTATTTATAAACATTACAATAAATGAATTATCAATAATGCACTAATAGAATTGAATGTTACGTAGCAATAAAAATGAATAAACTGCTATATGCAACAAGATATATTCTCACAAACATCATCTATATGGAATAAATAAAACATACATTAAAAATTCCTACAAAATATATAATTCAAAACTGTGTAAAACTAATATAGAGCCATGGAAACCAGGGTAGTGCTGAATTTGGTGGGAAATATTAGTGACTGGGAGAGATCTTAGGAGACTTGGTTTTCTGGTAATATTCAATTTGTTAAAGTCTATATGCAGGCTATAATCAATAAAATATTTAAATTTTAATATACTGCACTAATTGTAATTTTAATAAAATAACAAATTTATACAAGAACTCCTTTGTACAGCAGAGCCACAGAGACCATATCTTTCATATATAGTTACACTAAACATAAATTGACCTTATAGCAACCTTTGTTGTAATACACCAGTATAAGCTTTTATATTTTACCAAAAACCTTTTGAATATTAAAGTCATTAATAAGCAATTTAGATAAAATTGGATTTTGAGACTGAGGAAAAATCTATTAGATATGGTTCTTATATGGTGATTTAATCTCATTCACAATTCAATCATTATCTCACATAGAATTACTAGATTGCCTAGTGGAATTACCAGTTAAAGAGATGTAGAGAATGCATGTGTTGCAATATTCTTAACATTTCCTTTAAGCGTTTTCACAGATGTTTTGAAATGTACATTAGAGACATTTGCACATAATTAATGTTTTTAAATCAAGAACTAAACCTATTAAGGGTTATATTATAACTGAACTATTTTGACTTTTTCTTATTAGATATATGAGAGGTCTATCCAGAAAAACTCCAGCATTTCTTAGTATAACAAGAAAGGTTTGCACAACATCCATGTAACCTGGCAGCCAAGGGGAGTGGACTGAAATGCTGATGCGTGAACAATGATGACTTCACTGTACTAGTCAGCGGGGGTGGCAGATGCCATTGAGTTAGCATGTGTACTGTGTGGCCATCACATTCAAAATGACTGAGCGAGCAGAGCAAGGAATCTGCATCAAATTTTGTGTTAAGCTTGAACACTCCTCTGTAGAAACTATTCAGATGATTTGGAAGTCCATAGCTATGGGCAACTGGTGATTGGCAGCTTCATCACAACTATGCACCTACTCATGAATCATGTCTTGCGCAGTTTTTTGGTGAAACATCAAATCACCCAGGTGACTCAGCCCCTCCATAACTCAGATTTGGTGTCCTGTGACTTCTGGCTTTTCCCCAAACTAAAGTCACCTTTGAAAGGGAAGAGATTCAGACCATTGTTGAGATTCAGGAAAATATGATGGGGCAGTTGATGGTATTGGGAGTACTGTGTAAGGTCCCCAGGTGCCTAACTGAAGGGGACTGAGGCATTATTCTCCTCTGTACAATGTTGCTTGTATCTTCTGTCTTCTATAAATGTCTCTATTTTTCATATTACATGGCTGGATACCTTCTGGACAGACCTCATATGCTATTGTTTATTATATACCAATTTAGTTTTGTTTTTCCAAGAAAACCCAAATAAGCAGGCAAATTCTCTGGGTAATAATCCCTGAAATTTTCCTAAAGATAGAAGATAAAAGAATGGTAATAATGTGGTATAATGACAAATATAAAAATCTGCCTTTCTTTTTGATTGACTGAGGTTTGGCACCCATAAAAGTCAATTTTATCACTATAACAATCCTAATGTAAAATTTCACTAAATGTAAAATTACTGTAAGTTACTGGTGATTTAAGAGTAAAGCTAACAGAACAATATTTTTTGAATAAATTTATCTATGTGTAATTAAAATTTTAAAACAGAAAAATATTTACTAATCAAAAGAATGAAATTCTGAAAGGTTTGACATATAACTTAATGAAGATTAATAAACCATGTCCTTTTATTTAAGAAGAGATTTTTCAATATGATGTCTATATGATAACATTTGTTTTTACATCATTTTTAAATTATAATTTTATAAAATCAATAAATTTTTCTTCCAATGTTAGATACTGATATTAAATTATTTACTTGGATATAATGGAGTTTTTGATATACTGACATCCCTCAAAACCTTAAAAATATATATGACAAAAATAATTAATGATATATGGGAGTCAAATACAGTCTACAGTTTGTTTTTAGAAATTTGAGGGCATTAACTTTGTATGTACCCTACCATGAAATTAATCTTATTTGTCTATTAGTTAATCAGTAAAAATATAGGGGGGATTAGAGAGGGTTTGTCACTCATGTGAGAGAATATTGTGTAGAGAGCCTTAGGGCTGAGCAAGTCCAGGTTACCTGGGGGTTGAACCCCTGCTCTTAATTACCTAAGGCTCATGTACTCGTTCACTCAGACTCCATTTCAGCTCGATGGAATCACACGATGAAGGCACCCAAGGCCTATCCTGCTCAACGATAAGGCTCATTTGCACTCAAATTTCCTGATTTTTTAACCTTTAGATAATAAAGCTAATAGTTTATGCTCAGCAGTCATTGATTCATGTAAAAACGCCCTGAAAAAACATGTGCTGTATTTCAAAAATCTTTACATTTGTAACTAGGTCTTAGGCTCTTCCCTTTAGAAATCTCCATTCAGAGCAATAAATTTTCTAAATAGCTAGTGTTGACAATATCATCTTTAGTTCTAATATTTGTGTATTTTTTGTTTCGAAGTCCTTTTCTTGGTGCTTTATTTCTTGAATGTAGTTAAGCTATTTTTTATTGTTATCTTACAGGTGAACACTAAATTTCATTATCTATTCCAGAAAAATCAATAATTTTGTAAATTAATTCAACTCAGAATTTCTTTTTTTTCTCTGCTATTTGTGTGTCGTTCAGATGAATCATTTGTGAGTTGTGAGGGTTTGCCGACTCCATTCTGTCCAAAGGTTCTTGTGATGTAAGATGAATGCTTCTCAGATCATCAAATTTATAAGACCCTTTCATTAAAAAGCTCTGCAATTCTGTTGTTAGCTTGTGTAGCCATTTTTCATTGAATGTTGGACAACTATGAAGGCAGCAACTTGGGGTTCTGACTTAGTGTCACTGGAAGCCATTTAGACAGATGAAGCACATTTCCTTTTTACTTTGCTCTCCATTATATCTTTTAGCTATGTGACAACATGCCCTATAGGGCTTCAGTTATTTTTTTATTTTTTTGATACTGGAGCAACATTATGTAAAAGTCATTAACTCACCTTCAGAATGTACTTCAAAACCACACCAAGTATTGTGGTTGATGTTATAAATGTAATAAAAGGCCTTGAAAGTGAGTTTATCTGAAAGTTATATTTTAGTCTTAATATTTTGAATACAAATGAAATTATTCTTGATTTTAGAAAAAAAAGGATTTTAATGGGAAAATATATTTTGCCAAACAAAAAGAGAGTAACAAATAACACTTTTAAGATGTTTGCTTTGACATCAAATCAGAGTGTGAAATGATGGCTCCTCTCATTCTATCACACCTGGAGTCATGGAGAGACACCAGCTAAAAAACCTGGTTGCATCTACTACCTAGATACGTGTGATTGGGTAAAAAGTTCATTTTCTTTTACATTATGTAATCTTATTATTAAAAATAATTTAGTTACATTTTTATCAACTGTGCCTTTAGAAGGAAACATTTATGTATATCACTGATTCAAATGTAGGTGTCTATTAAGTAAGAATAACTTGCAATATGAAAAGACATTTTAAAAAGTCTTGAATATGTTATTGTTTTCAATATTGCTATCTCCATGAATTAGAGTTCCATCTCTGAGAAAATATTTGTGGTTGTATTTTTATAGATATTTTAATGCCAGTATAAAAATGTTAATATAATTTAAAAATTTGCTCTTTAAAATAATTTTCAAATTAACAAAATAGAATTCTAATCAATTCAAGCATGCCTCATAACACTGACAGCTGTCAGAGGGAGGGTTTTTGGGAGCTGGGTGAAAAGTAAAGGTATTAAGAAAGAAGAAGCACCTCACAGACACAGACAGCAACATGGTTATTACCAGAGGGGGTTAGGGGTGGAGAGAAGTGGAAGAGCATATGGGAGGGATAAGTGGTGATGGAAGGAGACTTGACTGGGGGTGGTGAACACACAATACAATGTACTAATGATATATTATAGAATTGTACACCTGAAACTTTATATAACTTTCTTAACCAGTGTCACCCCAATGGATTCAATAAAAAGTAAAATAAAAAATAAAATTTGAGGATATTCTTGGTGCACAAAATATTTGACATTAACTAGATTATCCAAAATAAGTATTAACTTATTAGTTCTGGTGAAAATAGGTGCATCTTTAGCAAAATATTCCCAATAAAAGATTAGTGAATATTTTCCTTGTGTCTGCTTGTTTCTTGATTTCTTTTCCTCCTTTCTTCCTAAATACAGACTCATAATTGGGTGACTTTTGCCTGGAAATTGTTTGCTAATGAGAAATGAAAGTTTGTCATTTTATCCTGAAATTTACTGATAGGAAAGTAAAAGACTAGAGTGTTGCAGTTGAAATGGGTAGATCTGATACACTGATATGCTTTAAGAAAAAGTGTGAAAATGAAAGATAACTGCTCCATGCAATATCAAAGGGATTGAACATGTTCATTTTGTTTATTTATATTTTTATGATATTCATTTGTTTGATTTTTGGATCCAAATGAAATGAACATGTTTCTTGGGTCTCTTTTAATTATTTATATTAAATAATTAATATTTAATTAATTATATATTTCCATAATTCCTCTTTCTCCTCTTCTAATATATACATGTTATTTTTATTGTATTTTTCCATCACCATTTATACTCCTATACTTCCCACTATTACGATTAGATTACTTTAATCCTGAGTGCTAATGGTTACTGAATGCTGATGAAGTTCCTTCCTGATGAGAATCACTGTGAAATATTTTGTGGCAGAAAACTGGGGAAAACATAAGCCCTCTACCTGGGTCTGTTGTTTGGATTAAGTTTATAAAGTCATGAGATACCTCGACATTTCACTGGGGAGACTTGAACAATTGTGACCAATGAAACCTGTTGAGCAGTGAGTCCTAATCAGCAGTGTTAAGGAACTCTATATTTTCTTCTATTGTTACTTCTAGAATAAAGTTTATTTATACTGCTCTGTAATAAGGTTTTATACATTAATGACAAACCTATCAACTCAGTGCAAAGCAGTAAGGAGTGTTCATTCTTTCATTGCTCAAATATTAGATTGAATACCTAAGCAATGTGTTAGAAACTGAGGGTATAATAATTAATGAAAATGGACATGGTCCCTGTTTTCATGGTATTTATAGTCAGATAAGGAAGACAGATAATAAATAAATAAGTCTCATAATACATCAGTCTCAATTGAGAGAGTTCTATGAAGGGCAACAATATTATTCAGTAGCATCATAAAGCAAAAGGATCAACTCTAAATTAAATTATTAGAATGCTATATTGAGGACACTCCAGGGTTAGATACAATTTTGAAGTGATAAGGATCTACCAAGATATGTTTATGGGGCACACTAATATTTCTCAGACAATCCTAGATACTGGTTGTGGGAGGAAACCCTATTCCTAAAAATACTTCTGAAGTTTTTGAGGAATACCTCCAATTCATTTTATTAGACATTGAATAAAAGGATTATCCCTGAAAGTAAGAGAGATGTGAGCTATTTGGTTTCTATCTCAAAACTGATTGGAAAACAGACTTCTCATGCATCATATTTGTCTCAATGGCCCACACAGGAAATACTGGGTAAGCAGAGAACTGTATCTACTCACAAAAGTTTTGACTTCTGAATAGGTCTAAATACAACTTTAATTGCTATTTGAATACAAGCTAAATGGTTGAGTGATTCCATTAACTATACCCATATCAGGCTGACTGCTTTTTCAAGAAATTCAGAGAGATTTCTTATAAACCACATGTAAAGTAACCATAAATAACCATGTGCAAAACTATGAACACAAGCTGAACAGTATTAAAAATGCAACTTTTACCACATTATAAAGTATTTATCTACTTCAGCAATTTTTTTGTGTGTGTGAAACAGAGACACCACAGACACTTCACTATAAAGGAACCACAATATATATTATGTTGGTAACAAATGGGAATCAGAAGAAACAGGAAGATAGCATATGGGAAATAATTTACAGAGAAAAAGATAAAAAACAAAGAACAAATTTTTTACTTTGAAAATGTGGTCTGATATCTGCCTTGCTCACATGGACCATTATTCAGAGAAGACAGGTGGTGGCAGATGTGGCTTTGATATGGAAAGAACTAAATGTCAAGGAGTTAAGAAACTATAGTTCTTAAAGAAAATTAATCCTGAGCTCCCCTAATTGGACTTCTCTCCACCCCTCTTTCCTCCTTAAATTTCTACCTGGAGTTCTCAGTAAATGATAGCAATCTTGATGGGATCTAATGGTTTGAGTAATTTTTTTCTAGTGATATTCATAAACACTTTGTATAAGTACCAGTGTCTATGGTATGGTAATTAATCTTAAAACAGGGCCATTTATTTCATTAAAGCTGATAAGGAATTATATATTACCATATATACTATTTGCATTATATATAATATAGTAATCCTTTGTATTATTATATATTTTCTTCCCTGTCATACTTTCCTCTAGGAGTAATGGGTTAGATATTGTTATTAAACTTATAAGAAAGGAAAAATACTACTTGTATGTATTTTATGTATTAAACTAGGAAATTTGAAAATTCTTATAGTGTGAAGGTATCATTTGGGTGGTAGGGGTAATGCTGAATTTTCCCTGGTCAGAACTCTTATACAAAACTCTTTTTTAAAAAATCCATAATAAACACCCAGTTAAACAATGACAAGGTACCAAATTAAAAGCCATCTGACTAATATATATAAAATAGAAAGTCAGATATTTACACATACAATAGGCAAAGTATAAGTACTTAATCTCACCATTCCAGGAGAATTCTCTCTGTCTGACATTAGAGATATCACTGGGTTATAATGATAGTGAAGTAGAGGAGAAAGATGGTGATTTTTATTCTGGAGGCCACTCCAGGCCAGTGAGCTGCTGTGGGAAAGACTGTGCTTCCAGTGAAGCCTCCCTGCTCTGGAATGACCCACTCTCCACATTCCAGGGAAATGGATCCTCGTGTCTGTGTGTAGCCTGGTTCTGTGTGTGCCATCCTTCACTCATGTGGCTTCCAATCTTCCTAGCCATCATCTTCTCACAACATGGTTAAAATCCCTCATGGCATTTTATCAGTGTTGTCCAAGAGAAATATTACTCATGCTACATTAGTAGTTTTAAATTTTATAGTAACCACATTTAAAAAAGTAAAAGCAGTGAAAATAATTTTACTAATATATTTGAATTAATATCTAAAATATTATTTTAATATATAAAGAAAAATCATTAATGATTGACTGCCTTATATTCTTTTTTATACTAATTCTTCCTAATTCAGTATGTCAGGACATCTCAGCTTGAACCAGGCACACTTCAGGTACATGATAGACACATGTGCCTAGTGCCTACCATATTGGTGAGCACATCTCTAGATACTAGCAGCGGTCTGATGATTCTTCTCTATGTGACCACAGGGTTAAATCAAGCAGTTAGCTACCTTAACAAGAATACTTTCCAATTGCATCTACTGAGAAACCTAGAAATGAGATGACCATGTCCCCACTTCAGAAGACAAATAATACCTTTTCTTTTAAAGTTCATTCTGTCTTGGAACAAACTTACATTAGTCTCAATGACTCAATTCATGAGCAGAGCACCTGAAACTTTATTCTCACTCTCGTTTAATCCCACATCAGGATAATTAGGCTTCTATACCCTTTCCTCTTAGAACTCTTAAATATCTAATAGTTGACAAAGCCCTTAACATGCCTTTATAGATTATGAGGCAGAATAACCAAATCAGTAGGAGCCAAAAGAGAATTCCAAACTCAAGTGAGGCTGTGTATCACACGATCCATAGACTACATCTATAGGGAATTAGTATATCCATAGTAAAACCCAGAACATGGTTATTTTTATTCAAATAGAATTAGATTTTAGTTTTTACTCTATCATATGTTTCTGTACCTAACATCTTCACAACAAGAATCCATTTCACTCTAAAATAGGATATCAATTATAATTTAAAATACTCATTTTAACCCTGGATGGTGTGCCTCAGTTAGTTGGAGCATCATACTGTTAACCTAAAGGTTGTGGGTTTGACTCCTTGTCAGGGCATATTCCTGGGTTGCAGGTTTGATCTGGTCCCCTGGTCGGGGTGCATAGAGGAGACTATCAGCTGGTGTTTTTTTTTCACATCAGTGTTTCTCTCTCCCTCTCTCCTTCCCTTCCCTTTTCTCTAAAATCAATAAGCATGTCCTCAGGTGAGGATAAAAAATAAAAAAATAAAATACTCATTTTATAAGAGCTATCAAAATATTGAGAAAGGTATTGACATTTCTGAAAATTATGAAAAAATATTGGATATTCGCATGTAAAAGAAAAAAAACTAGACCCCTATTTGATATCACTGAAATAAATCAACTCTAAAGAGATTAAAGACAAATGTTAGACTGCAAACCACAAAACTCCTAGAAAAAAATAGAAACTGTTTCTTCACATGAATCTTGGCAATGATGTTTTTTGGATATTATACCTAAAGCACATGCAACAGAAGCAAAAATCAACAAGTGGGACTACATCAAACTAGAAAGCTTCTGCACAGCAAAAGAAACAATCAAAATAATAAAAAGGCAGCTTAAGGAGTGGGGAAAATGTTTGCAATCTATATATTTAAGAAGGTGTTAATATCGAAAATCTATAAAAAATGCATACAACTCACTAGCAAAAAAACAAATAATCCTGCTGAAGAATGAGCAGAGAACCTGAATGTTTTTCTAAACATAATATACATATGGTCATTAAGTACATGAAAGGTGCTCAGCATCACTAATCATCAGGAAAATGCAAATCAAACCCACAGTGAGATACCATTTCACACCTGTTAGAATGGTTATTATCAAAATACAAAGATAGCAAGTGCTGGCGAGAATATGGAGAAAAGATAACACTTCTTCACTGTTGGTGGGAATGTAATCAGTACAGCCACTATTAAAAACAGTATGGAACATTCTTAAAAAAATTAAAAATGTTACTAATGCATGATCCAGTACTGTCACTTTTGGGAACATTTCCAAAGGGGGTGAATACACTATGTGAAGTGATAGCTATGCCCCCAAGTTCATTGCAGCATTATTTAAAATAACTAAGACAGTGAAACAACTGAGGTGTTCATTCATGGATGAATGCATAGAGGAAAACATGTGCATGTGAGATATAAATAAAATATTATAAACAATATATAATATATGAATAATAATATATATAATATATGTATGAAAGTATATAAAGGAAATAAATATGCCATTTTTGGCCACATGGATGAATCTTGTGGGCATTAGACCAAGTGAAATAGATCAAAGAAAGATAAACACTGAATAATCACACTAATATGGGGAATCTAAAAACAAAAGGAAACACCAAATCATATAAACATAAATCAGACTTGTGGTTACCAGCAATGGTGGATGAGGGGGAGGGAGAACTGGAGGAAGGTGGTCAAATATACAAAGTTCAGGTTATTAAGTAAGTACCAGGGATATAACTGTATGACATGGCGAACCGTTAACACTGCTACTTCAAATATCTGAACATTGTTAAGAGAGTAAATCCTTATAGGTTTTATCATAAAGAAAGGATGTTAACTAAACTTATTATGGTAATCATTTCACAATATATGTTAGTCAATTCTTTATGCTGTACAGCTTAAATTTATACAGTGCTGTATCTCAATTGAATCTTAATAAAATGAGGAAAGTCTGAAAGAAAAAAGATAATTAGTACTTTGCATTAAATAATATTTTGGGAAGCAATCAATGCTTCTAGTTATCCTATTCTTTCAAACTTTACTTCAAGGAAGTATTTTATTTATGTAACTACATTTCCTATTTACATGAATAGTAAAATAATTGGTAATTTGGATGCAAACATATATTAGAATCACACAGTATTATTTTAGACCTGGGCTATTTACTTATAGGTCTTCCACTATAAAAGAACAAAAATCACTAAACAGTAAAGTTTTCACTAATGGCTCAAAACTTCCTGGTCTAAAATATTCAGAATATTTCCAAAGCCAGTATTAGAAATTCTGACAACAACCTTATGTCAAATAAAAGAGATTATAATTCATTACACATGATTATCTGGGAGAGATTTTAGATAAAATTTCTACTTAAAACTTCAAAGATTTTCCTCAAAGAGAAATAGATGTAAAAATATACCTCTACCTACCTTTGTTCCTTCCCTTCCCCTTTCCTTTCCTTTTCCTTCCCTCTTCCTTCCTTCGTTCCTTCCTTCCTCTCTCCCTCTCCCCCCCCCCCCACCATTCCTTTTCTTCTTTTTTTGGAAGGAATAATGCTTCAAAGATTGATGTCACATGAGTACAAGAAGTGAGACCCATACTCTAGAGCCTAAGGGATCAAAGATTATTGCCTGAGGGGGAAATGAACTTGTTTCTGAAGGTTTTGGAACTACTTTGTCAGAGTAAAAGGTATGCAAGTTACTCCTAAAGAGCTTCCTGGGAAGCCCATTCTCTGTCTGCTCACAAGGCTGTTGCCAAGATATCTTATATGTAGAAATGGCAGCACATCATCCACAGATGCACCTCTCTGTCCTTCACTGCATGCAGATTCAAGCAGACATGAACTGCATTTAATGAAAATAGTTCAGAAAAACTCCTGGCTTTTCAGGAAACTTAGCTTGAACACGCTTTGAAAGACAAAGGTACTATAAAAAATGAAGGAAATCATCAAACTCATGGGCATTTTTGAGCCATCCTATTTTGAAGACTTGTGCAGTTTGAAGCTGAGTTACAGGACTTCAGCCAGGAAGGCTTATAGATTTCAAAACCTGTCTTCACGTTAATATTTACTAAGTGACAATTATAGAGAGTTTTTTTAAAAATTCAAACAAAAAAGCAAAAAGTCTGCATTATTAAGCGTTATACATTTTCAAAGTTACCTATAAAGTGAAAGAATTTGGCTGAATAAAGGAAGGTTAAGTCATCAACAGCAAGATCATTATTTTCTCATTTCAAAAGATCTATGAAAGGGCATAGTAGATTCCTTGTTGCAATCATTTGTAAACGTTAAGTATCTGAAGGTAAAAACTTGAAATGTGCATCATGTTCAAAGTTTTGACAATAAATGAAAACAAACTTCCTTTTTTTAATCCTATCTTTTCCTAGATGCAAGACAGGTCAAATTGTAATTTGTATTGAAAGGAGTCTCACAGTTACTAGTTGTGTCATCTAACCTATACACCAAAATAAATAGGGGTTGTATGCCTTGTGGTAACTCCCGTTGTTTTTACTCTCTATTCATTATGAACAAAGTTAGCATATGTATATATTAACTGAGAGCTGTTACATAATTAGCACAACAAACATCTATTAAATACCTTCTATTGAACCTACAAGTGAGACATTTTTGTGCAACTTTTGATGAAAAATTCTAATTGCCTGAGCCTTAGTTTCTGTATTTATAAAATGGTTGACTTAAAACATTATTGTGGTATGCACGATGAGATATATGGTCACACATGTATCTATATTTTCTACTCTTCAACATAAATGGCTGATTAATTGTTTTCTCATTTTCTTGATTCTTAGAGAGATGCATTATTAAGCAAAATAAAATTGGTTTATTTGGTTTTCCAGCCTTTGATCTGAGGAATTAGTTTGTTTTATAAGAAAATATTAGGTATTCTATGAAGCTATATTAAGAATAAGAATAAATCAAAATTACAAAGCAGTTTTGTACCAAGTTTCAACAAGAAATAAATGTCCTCGGCTCTTTCTTTTACCTTGTAGTATACGAAATATTATAACTGACTGATCTAGTTATCTTGAGTTCCAATTTGTCCCCATTAGATCTAAGTAATTATCTGTTCAGATGAAGTAAAGAAATATATCATCTTCATTCTATATGAGGTGTTGACATTTATTGATTTAATGTTCTCTTAAAATCTTTTGGGGAAATGGTTTTTAAATTACAATAATAAGCAGACATAAATTAATGGACCTACCTAAACTAGAGCAACATGTGGGCATGTAATTCATGCTCAACATTTTGAGAGTGAATTTTATTTTTACTCCTTGTTTGGGAGGGGAAAATTATGAGGCCACATGTAGCTATCTTTTTGTAACATGAACTGCTCCTTCTCTGTGAGCTAGTGTTTGAGGATACTGCTCTATTGAGAAATTGTTATTTTCTTTCAGACATGAACCATGCATTATATTTGCTGACATCACTAGTCTGTAAAATCCTTTAAAAGAAAATCTTTGAAAAAACATTTTATCCTAAATAATTTAGGAAGAAATAATAAACTGTTATGAATATAATAAATGATTAACATTCAGACACTTTTGCATTCATGTTTAACGAGAAAATGTGTTGCAACATGCAATATAAACTTAACTAAATAAAAAGAACATGGAGTATAAAATTATTCAGATTATTTTCTTATCAGTCTTCAGAATAGATGTAAGCACAAGTCCCTCAACCATATTTTGTCATGTATAATGCATACTTTTTGTCCAAATTTTTGAGGGAAAAATAAGGATGCACATTATACGTGGGTAATACTAACTCTGTATCTATATAAATGATTTTAATTCTTTTATTTATGCTTATGGGTTAAAAGTGCAATTTTAGAAAGTAATAACTTCTGATATTGACTGATGAAGAGTTCTTGACCTTCTATGATATGTAACTATTGTAAATTTGTTATTGGTGTATAAAATTTCTTGTACCCTGTATCTCTTGTATTTTGTAATTATTTGTTACATAAAATTTCCTGTACCATAATATGTTAAAAAATAAATGTTAAAATTCCTTTATAATACATAAAACAGGTATCTAAATATATATAAATAAAAATTGAATTAACAAATTACAATGACTTTTTTCCTGAAAGTATAGGCTAAAAACATGAGTGTGCATTATACACATCAAAATATGCTAATTAGGCCCTTTTTTAATGTGATAATTTCTTTCATGTTCTTTACTTTGCTGTTCTATCAGCTTTCTCTGATAATTTGTTTTCTAACCTCTTCAGTTTTTGTTTTTATCTTTAGAACAAAAGAAGTATGATTTCTCTTTGTCAATATGCAAATAAATTATACTTGGAAATATAAAGGAGGATTCCCCCAACATGGAATTTGGGGGAATTATCTTCTGGAGGCCAGTCCTCTTGTAGTATAAGCTTCCCCTGCTAGGTGAGTATTCTGAGAACCCATCTGTATCAGTTTACCAGCTGGCGTTGTTGTGGGAGATTGCCTTTGGCTTCAGTGAATTTTTTTGAAGACTCTTTCAATGCCTTTACCCATTTCATGATGGGTGATTTACGAGCACACCTGCCAACACCATGTTGAGCGTTCAGAAGTTTTTGACCAAAAATGGCATGACCCCCATGCCTCAGCCTCCCTATTCACCCAGTCCCCTCAAAGGGAAATGTTTTGCCAATGTGAAAGAGGTGAGATAAAAATGGCAGAAACCCTAAAAGGCATCAAAATCAATGGGTTCAAAAATGGTTTTGAGCAGTGGGAAAAATGTCTTGATAGGTGTACTGCATCAAATGGAGAGTACTTTAAAGATGACTGAGGTTGGCTGGGGTGGGGGTGAGTAAGTGGTGGGGGGAAATGGAGTCAACTGTACTTGAACAACAATAAAAAAAGAAGAAAGAAAAAGAAGGAACTATCATCATTTCTGACAGCATAATACTAGAGAGTACTATGCTAAGTGACAAAAATCAGAAAAAGAAAAAAATAAACATAAAAATAAGTACACAATTTTATAAATAAATTCTGTTTTTTTTTTGAGTCCCCCTCACAATTGCAATTTGTTCAGCTGTAATTGCATGTATATATGCAAGCTAAATATAATATCTGAATATATCACTTTTTTAATTTAAAATTTTTAACTTTTAATTTTTAATTTTTAAAAAATTTTATTGTTGTTCAAGTACACTTGTCTGATTCCCTCCCCCTATCCTCCCCCACTTCCCTCCCCACTCCCTCCCCTGATCCCACCCCGCATTGGTTTTGTCCCTGTGTCCTTTATAGCTGTTCCTGAAAACCCTTTCCCCTCTCCCCCCATTTCCCCTCCCACCTCCCCTCCAGTTATTGTCAGTTTGTTTTAATTTCAATGTCTCTATGAATTCACTTCCTTTATAGCATTTCCATTCTTAAGCATCTTTAAATAAATCAGGATTTTTCTAAAACCACTAACAATAACACTTTGTTTTCAATTAAGATTAAGTTAATGGGTCAACTAATGTAGCATATCAAGTTCACTTAAAACAAGTAAAGTGAGATAAATTTTGCCTTAGTAGAAATACAGAAATAATAGAAAGTTACAAATGTCAAATTATACCTTGTGCTGAATTCTTTCTATCTTTTGAAATCAGAATAAAGGATTATCTATTTATAGGAGTCTTTATCAAAATGTATTGCTTTGATATAAAACTATTTTTCTTTTGTTACAAGTGTCTGTGTCACATTGTTAAATCTGAAGTCCAAGATTCAAGAATATAGCACTACCTTATGTTAGATCGACCTTGGATGGCATTGTTGCATACTTCTGCCCCTAGGGACCTTAAAGTGCTCTTATGAGTTTCCATAGCTTAGCTCTCAAAAAAACTAAGGCATGGGAGACAAAAGTGAGTCTATGGAATGAGTTAAACTATGTCTCACACTCTCAGTACTGCAGTAAATAAACTTTTGGCTTATGTTTATTTCACACTGATTGATTAGGCAAATGAGCTTAAAAAAGCAATTTCACTTCAAAATCACTGGCTTTGTTGCAATGTTCTCAGGTGGACTTTTGAGAAACTGTTTTCTCAATTGTGCTACTCCAAATGGTTTTTGGCCTTATTTATCTTTTGGATTATTGCATTTTATTGTAAAGTCATGGTGTACCTAAAATTGAAGCCTTTAAAAGAAAACTTATTTTATATTAATGTCATACACAAGTTTTTATATGGGGAGAAATAAAAAAACTTACTGGATGTATGAAAATCATTCCAAAGAATGGACATATCTGACTTGATATGTTTGGACTTACTGAGCTAAGCAGACCCTTCAGCTGGTTAATGAAGTTCAGGAAATACAATCATTGTTATATTGATGCCTCTTGGGACTTGGTCTAGATATAATATCTATGCACCAATCTGTCCTTAACTTTCTAGTGTATAGGTTCTGACACCTAGCTATTTCCCACTAAATGACCATTAAGGGTTTTGGGGTTTTGGGTTTTTTTTTGCATTTTTAAAGAATTTAGTTTCATGTATCCAATGGCCCACTTATTCAAAACCCTAACAGCTCTCACCATGAGTGTTCACTTTCCTGATTAATCCCTTAAGCACAGAGGAGAGAACTCATCTGACTGCATGAGAAAATAAAAAATCTATAGCAAGACAGAAGGCCAATGATTATACTGAGAAAGTCACTTCTTTTAGTCTCATATTTTTCTAGCTCATGTACCAATAATCACTAAAAATCAAGTAATATTTTCCATTATTTGATTTGGTAAAAAGGTTTCATTGCTTCCAGTTTATAAGTTCCTAAGTAATTAAGCTAACACATTTCATAAACCACCAAACAACAAGAATGCTACTGATTCTATATAATATGTATTTGTTAGAGTATTTTTTATTAATTGGTATTTGAATTTTTATTATGTTATGTTATTTGTACGTATAGGCCATACATTTTAACATGATTCATTATTATCAGCACTTTCAGCAAGGTATGTTTGCTATTTTCTAATAGAAAATTTGTGGTGATGGAAGGTTTTCTGTGCAATGATAGGCAGTGCTAGAGAGGTAACTCTTTGATTTTGAAGGCAAACAAAGCCTTATGATAACATCAGCACCAGACTTTACAGTCTGCTCAAATGAATATTTAAGATGATAAAAACCTCATTAAATCACTGGAGACCTATTCCACCCTTTGGAATTCAGTACTATGGGTGAAACAAAGCTGCGGGGGACTGGACCCTCTTCAAAGTCCTAAGCTATGAAATGGCGATGCAGTATATTTCTCATGTCATTTTAAATGGTTCACAGAGACACCTGTGACTCAGATGATTGTTACTCAGATTAAACATCACTATCTTATAAGCAGTGTTAAGAAAAGTGTGAATCAAAATAAAAAAAGATACAAGGCTAATAGCATTATGAAGACAATCATGTTTAAAAAAGAAAGAGTTGTTCTTGCTAAAAGTCTCTTTGAAAACCTTAAACCTGGGCTGTTTTAGTATTCTGAATAATCTTGTAAATTTGATTAATTTTAAATGTGATCAAGTGAAATATATCACAAAAAATTTTTGCTCAAGATATGAATAAATGCAGTTTAGATAAATGCAGGGACATCGTTAAAAATGAGTTATAACATTGGAGCTGTAAGTAAATGGTCCAGATCCATGATTGTTCTGTAGAAGTGTGTGACATAATTCAGAATTCTTGATTAAATCAACTGAGGGCAAAAACAAAAAGGAACAGATAAATGCAAAAACTGAAAATATGACTTTGGTGGGTTTCATCAAAGACACTTCCTTTGCTTTGGAGCTTCGGTGAAGTGTCTTGAGATCACAACATCATCTGTTCTATGTCTGCGAGGAGCTGTAACTCATGTTACTCGCTCCCATTTCCCACTTGTGATTCATGCCCTGGCTGGATTCCTGGAACATACTAGATACTCTGTTAATGAATCGATGAAGTAATCAATTAACAAAATACACCTTGTTTTATGTAGTCAGTGGCTGCTTTCTATGTTTTGCTTTTTCCTAAAGGAAAATTTTAAATAATTTAACTTTCTCAGTTATTTTCTTCTACCAAATACTCTTTCCATATCTGGTTTAAGACATAGGTAACTAGTAGAATGACTTTGGAAACCTGTAATGATGTAAATTTCTCTCTCACTAGCTCTCTCAATTGCTCTTTCAAGGATGCATTTGTATTTTTCTTCAAATTTCCTGCAGAAAATATTTCATAAATACTTATTAAATTATATTGGTGTTTAATGATGGGATAGGTCATTTACAAGAAAGACCAAGTTCTTGCCTTTCATGAAGCTTATATTCTAGTGAAAGAAAAATACATAATCACAAAATTATATCATATAATATCAGATAAATGAAAGAAGATGAGAAAATAGAGAATAACAAAGGCTATTTTAGGCAGTAATCAAGGAAGGCCTCGATGCAGAATTGGCATAGGTATAAAATATTTCAGAGAAATGAAATGGCAAATATGAAGATTGTAATGGAAGAAGGAATTTTGTGAAGTGGAGGGTTAGAAAGACATCAAGGGTGGGTGCAAGTCAGGGTTATGAGTAAGGAGGAGATTGATAAGTAATAGAATTGGAAAAACAGGTATAATCAGGTGTTGTATGGCCATGGAGACATTTAGATTTCATTCTAATCATGATGAAAACCACTGGAAGTTTTGAACAGGGAGTGATCTGATATAATTTAAGTATTAAAATGACCATATTGACTGCACTGTAGCAAACTGACTAGAGAGACAAGAAAACAAGATAAAACAAGAATAGTGAGGGGTCTACAGCAGCCTAAGTGACTTCAGTGGGGTCATAATGAAAGTGATTAGAAGAGTTTGGTTTCAGCATTTACTTTAGGGCAGGGCAATGCAACTTGCCGTAGGTCAGGTGTAGGGTACAAAGTAAAGAGAGGAGTAATATGACTCTTCATATTCTTTTGCTTAAAATAACACATAATAATGGCCCCACTTATCCATGTTGGGGAGAATGGCAAAGGATCAGGGTTGGGTTTGGGAATCTGGATTTCTGTTTTATGCATATTAACATGTAAAGCCAAGTGGATATTAAATATTTGACTAGAAATATCAAGGAGGTGGTAGAATCTATGACTTTGAAACCATTCAGGGAGAGCGGAATAGGATATGTAAAGTGATAGTCTTCAGCATATAAAAACCACTGTACCATGTGCCATTGGGTCTTGCAGCCTTCTTCGTCAATTTAATGTCTGCAAGTATTGGGAGCTTATTCAGTACAAAGTTTCAGTTCTGTTCCCATTTCTTTCTTGGGGAGAAAACTTGGATTGTGATCAGTCCTCAGACTAACCCCGTTTCTTGGTGCTTTCGCTTCTGCTCCCTCTACTTGTGTGGCTGTTGATCCTAGTGGCTCCTAAGGTTTGATGCTATCACACCTGCCGCCTGGAGGTTTTAAGGAAAAATAGATTTAGAAAAAAGAATATCTTTTTTCTAAAAGGTCTTTTTAGAAAAAGAGTATCTTTTTTAGCATTTTTACTAAGTTGTGATTTGCTTCCAAAACTTTTCAAACTTTTTCTATGCACACAAAGCAATAGGAGATAATTTTAAAAGGCAGAAGTTGATCCAGGGCCTTATCTAAGAGTCCAAGTTGCTACTCCCTGCCGCACTTTGAATAACGTGGCATCACAACATACACATGGGCTTCCTGTGTTATAGCTACTCAGTTTATGCTGACATACTTGGCTGTTCATCACGCCTGCCTACTGCTTCAGAATGACTGATCCTAAAGGGCATACAGCTTGAGCCAAATAACCAGCCAGAATCATGCATTTCCCATAATTATTTTAGTCCTGATTTTGAGGCTAGATCAATTCAGATTGCCTCTTAACTTAGGCCAAGGTTCTGGGATGTGAAATATATAAGTGGGATGGGGGCTAGGGAGATTTTTTCTAACAGTAAACCTCCTTGAAATGATCTTTTTTTAAAATTTTAATTGTTGTTGCAGTACAATTTTATATCTTTTACTACCATCCCAACCCACCCCCCAGCCCTCCCCTCCTCTCTCCCATTTCTACCCACCCCTAGGTTTTATCCATGGGTCTTTTATACTTGTTCCTGTAAACCCTTCCCCTTTTCCCCTGAAATTCCCCTGAAATTCCCTCTCCTCTCCCCTCTGAACACTGTCAGTCTGTTCTCTATTTCAGTGAAATGATCTTACCATCAGAGAGGATCCGATGACATTCAAAGTGTTTTGAACCTCATCTTTTTGCTCCAATAAGGGTACTCCTCAGAACAAGGAGTTTTGGTGAGAGACAGCCTTTGTTGATTCTTAAGAGTCATACACTTCCCCAGGATCATTAGTGCCTATAAGTTCGCCTTTGTCTACAGGGCTTGGCTTGATATGACATGGAGTGTCCTTGATGTTTCAAAGTTTTAAGACATTGTATGTAAAACTAGAACTATAGAATCAGTTGGGAAACTTCTTGCTTTCATCAATGTTTCTATCAATTCTATGCTGAACATGGTATCTGCCTTGACTAGAAAGCCATTGATTCTTTGATGCCATTAAGCAGACTATAGACAAATATGACTCTTCCTATGACAAGGTAAGAATTCACAATAAGAACAAATTAGCTTTTGTTGATCATCGTGTAAAGGCACAGACTTAGATGTTAATAACTGCATGACAGTCCAGAATCATTCTTAAACTGGCAAGCCTAATATCAGAGTCACGATTTGTTTGTTTGTCTTGTAAGAGAGGAAGTATCTCAGTCATTGCCTCTAGAAGAAAGCTAAGATACAAAATGTGCACTTACAAAATATTTGGATCTCTTGAGCTTATCTTGAACCCTGAGGGATTGCTAGGGTTGTAGGTTAAGAATTTGACTGCAAAGATACAATTTTTTTACTATTTTTAAACCTGGGTATTAAATGTACTGACCTGTGCAGATCATTCGGAATTCTTTAAGAGAGTTAGTTAAGTAGTCCTTTTACACTATGGTATTATATCCTGTTAAAAATCCTAAAATGCAAGTAACAGTAACCCAGAAAAAGGGTTTTACAGAGAATACTCCTCAGAAGGTATATAAATGTTTCCAGTATTATTATTGTTTCTTTGTGAGAAAGGATAACATTTACAGATATTTTGTCTTCTTCTGCTTGTCCATCCCCTCACATCAGACCATTCTAATGCACCAGAAACTCCAAGAAAGTAAAAGATTATAGCCATGAGATACAGACATGTTTATTTCTGTCACAATTAAATAATAGTTCAGATAAAATTTGAATTTACTGTTAAATATTATTAAATAAATGTTTTCTTCAGTGGTGTGGGGGGTATCTTAATTGATCTATGTGTTCACAAATTGTACTTTTATTGGGGTAACTTTCTTAAATGTTTTTTACATTTATTTATCCTGCATGCATATTCCCAGGTTTGATTTGAATCATCTCAGTTTCTTTTTCTAGAATTGCTCCTATGTTCACTGTATAAGGTTATAGAGTGTCTTTGAATCAGAATATTCTCTTTCCTTCCCTCCCTCCTTCCTTCTCTCTCCCTTTCTTTCTTTCTTTCTTTCTTTCTTTCTTTCTTTCTTTCTTTCTTTTTCTTTCTCTTTCTTCTTTCTTTCTTTCTCTTTTCTTTTTCCTCCCTCCCTCCCTCCCTCCCTTCCTCCCTTCCTTCCTTCCTTCCTTCCTTCCTTCCTTCCTTCCTTCCTTCCTTCCATTCTTTATGAGAGCTTAGATTTGTGACATCTAAACAAAGTAAACTTTTTTCTTCTAGTACTTTCCAGTAAGAATGAAGTACAAAGATGAAAATAATTTAGATGCTTTTATTCCAAGCATAGTGAATGAAAATCACTTAATGAAAATCTTGAGTGGTCCTTGCTAGGGACATATACTTTCTAAGCTTTATTATTCAGCTCTTATTTATATAATATTCCTTTATATTCTTCAAACAAATGTCTTTTTTTCTAGTCATTTGGATTTTTTCATAAATTCCATAGAGACTGAAATTTAGAAATATGAAATTTTCTTTTATCTAATTCTTTAGTGTCGCCCTTTTTAAGAGGAGGAGTTTGTATTATTGAGGTATATTAATAAAAATTCTTCCACAAATACCAATTTTTTACAAAGTCACCTTGCAAAAAAAAAGTGGTAATTCAGACAATCTCAGTAGTGGGTTTATGATAAAATATTGCTGGAGGTATGTTACCTAATTACTGATACAACATAATAGGATCAACTCCTGTTCATTAAAACTACCATTTATGAGAAGACACAGACAACAGTGTTGTGATGGCCCTCTGGAAGGGGGTGGGGGGGCAGGGTGGAGGTGGGGAAAAAGTGGGGAAAAATGAGGATATCTGTAATAATGTTAATAATAAAGTTTAAAAAGGGTTGAAAATAATATATTAAGACAGTTTTGCCTAGAATTTAAAAAAAATGTAAAATCATTTTAATGTTTCATTACATGTAATAATACAGAATTACTTGGTGATATATAATACCATTCTCAATTACAGCACTTTCACCCACTGAAGTTAACTTTGCATGGCATACTCCCTGTAGTGCTTCATGTTAATGAGCATTTATTTGTTAATTTTGAGTATTAGTAAATATTCAGAGAAAGCTCTGATAACTTCTACAGTCTGTACAGAGCCAGCCATAAGCTCTATGCACTTGATTAGCAGATGTTCTGGAATGTATTTTTTCATAATTCTTCAGTACTGTTGACATGAACTCTATCTAGATATCCTGTAGATTTATTTATACTAGAAATAGATTTCAGAAGCATGGAGTGATGTGAAACCATTTTAATGCACATCTGGGTCTTGTAAAAATATGCTTTTAATACTCTCATAACTTTCAAGAGCATACATATCTGTATTATTTATTTCAATGTTATTTGCTTTAATGTACAATGAATGCTCTCAGCATATAAAATCCAGGTAACATCTGACTGGCAATAAACTCTTTAGTATACAATAAAAGTACTTTTTAAACTTACAAAACATATGCTTTGAGAAACTAATCCATTCCATCTAAGATGTCAAACTTATCACTAGTATTGTTTTTAGTATTCTTTATTATTCTGTTGGTATCTGCAGGATATTCAGTGATATCTCTTGTTTCATTCCTGATATTGGTTATTTGTGTCTTCTGTTTTGTCAGCCTTGCCAGAGTTTTGCCAATTTTATCAATATTTTCAAATAACCAGGTCTTTGTTTTAATAGTTTCTTCTATCGTGTTCCTGTTTTCAATTTCATTGATTTCTGTGCTTATTATTATATTCTTCCTATGATTTCCCTGGTTATGTTGCCTTTCTTTCTCTGTCTTGAGGTGGAAGTTCAGATAACTGATTTGAAAATTTTTCTATTTTTTAATACATACATTTAGTGCTATTAATTTCTCAGCACTACTTCAGTTGCGTTTTTTAAAATTGTGATATTCTGTACTATATTTCATTTATTTCATGGTATTTATACATTTCCTTTGAGACTTCCTCCTTGACCCAAGATCATCAAAAAAGTGATTTAATAGTTTGGTTTTTAGTTTTTAAGTGTATGGTGATTTTCCAGTTATCTTTCTGTTATTGATTTTGAGTTTAGTACTGTGAAGGTTATAAAACACACTGTATGATTTTGACAGAGAAACTCAAGAGTTAGCAAAGTTTATTTTTAGGTAATAGTAAGCTTAGAGTTAATGCATGTAAAAAAACTACTGTTTCAGGAACTGATGGTACATCCCACCCTGACTCCAGGGGACCACAAGCAAGTCTACCTTTGTGTTCCAGAAGAGACCATAAGCAATCAAGATGGTATCTGAGTCATTGTGTTCCATGGGGGACATCCTGCTGTCCAGGACACAGATAAAGAATATCACCCAGGACACAGGACACAGGACCCAGATAGAAAATCACCAGTCAGGGAATTTGGGAAATTGCCAGACTGCAGTTTTTATCTGTGCAACCTCTTTCCTGAATGCCAAATCCTTTACCTACACTTTTTCCTCTTTATACAAAAGGCTGGCTTGAAAGGAAATATAATATGGTCTGTTAGGATACAAAACCCACCATCTTTTCAAATCACCAGCCATCTGAATAAAACACCCATAAAGATTCAATCCCTGTCTCTGCTTATTGGTTCTGGTGGTAACAGGCAGCACGAACACTGGCTTTTTTGTTTTCAATTTCAATTCTTTTATATTTTCTGATATTTGTTTAATGGCCTAGATTATGGCCTATTTTGGAGTATTTCTGAGTGCTTAAAAGTATTGTGTATTCTATTCCTCTTGAATGATTCATTCTCAATAAAAATGTTGATTAGTTTCTGCTGGTTGATGGTTTTTTAAATTTCTTCAATGTTCTTGCTGATTTATTGTCTACTTGCTCTATTAGTTATTTAAAGAGGGCATTAAAGTCTTCAGTTATTATTGTGAATTTGTCTATTCTCCTTTTAGTTCTATTGTTTTTATGTCACATCTTTTGAAATTCTTTTGTTTGGTTCATACATAATTAGTATTGCTAAGTCTTCTTGGTATAGTGGCCCTTTCACCATTAATATCATGTTCTTCTCTGACTTTGATAATTTTCTATGCTCAAAGGTCAACTAAATCTGATATTAATATAGTCATGCCAGCTTTTATTAATGTTTGCATAATATAAATTTTGATATTCTTGTACTTTCAATTTGCCTATATTGTTATATTTGAAATGAGCTTCAAAAGACAACATAAACCTGTCATATTTTTATTGTGCAATATATCTCATTTAATTGATATATTTAGTGTATTCAAATTTATTATAATTATTGACATCCTAGGGCTTAAGTCAACATTTAGTTTTTATTGGTCATCAAATATTTCATTATTATTCATGGTTTCTGTCATTTTTTCCCCTTGCATGCTGTGGTTTACTTGAAAATATTCAGATTCCATTTTGATTAATCTCTAGTGTTTTGAGTATATCTCTTTAAATAACTATTAATCATTTACTCCAAGAATTTCATTATATATACATAACTTACTACACTCTGATGGTGAGTACAGATCAAAGTAAAGCACCTTACCTCCCTCATCTATCCTCGTTTCATGTTTCCTGTTTCCTGTTTCCTTCTTCTGTGCTTCCACTCTGCTGTTTTATGCTGTTTTTTACTTGGATTTTTGTGTTTTAAATTCTAACATTTTTATTTGTTTTTTTTTATGTTCTATTTCTTAAGTGAGATTTAAAAGAAATATTTTTTCCAAGGGCTGTGTGATTGCTGGTTTACGTTTTTAATGATGGCTGCTTTGAATTTTTTGCATATAATTCTAATGCTCCTTTATCTCAGTGTTGGCATCTATTATTGTCTTTTTCATTCAGTTTACGTTCCTTCTGATTCTTGGAGTAAGTGATTTCCGTTGAAATCTGGATACTGTCATGCTAAAATTTTAATTTACATTAGTCTGATGACTGATAAAACTGAGCACTGAGCATCTTGTAGTATGTTTACTGAAATTTAGAAATCCAAATTTTTGAAGTGTTTATTCAAGTTTACTACTATGGATTATTAACATGAACGGATATGGAAAATCTTCAAAAACCTTTTCAGCACCTATAGAAATGATCTCACCCTTGTTTTTTCCCTTTATTTTGTAATGGGATAATTTATTTGTTTGATTTTCAATATTAAATCAGTACCGCATTACTCCAAAAAAACTTCTCACTTGTAATCTTTCTTTAATTCAGTGTTGGGCTTGATTAGCTAATACTTTCTGTAGAATTATTGCCACTTCCTTTCATTGTACTGTCCTTTAAATTATTTCAATGTTGTCAGTTTTGGGTACCAAGAATATTCTGGGAATATTTGCTTGCTGTTTCTATTTAATAAAAATCTGTGTTTAAGTCTGGGGATATTATCTTTTATCTGTCTGGAAAAACACAATAGAAAGATATTTAGATTTGAAATTTTCTATATAGTGAGATTTTTATGTATGGTTTCTTTAACTGATATAGAGATATATTGATATTGAACTTCTGCATGTGTCATTTCCACCAATGTTTTCAATAAAACGTTTTAATCATAAAGAAAGGTCAAAAGCCTCCTCCATTGGGCACCTATGCAACCAACACCTAGCCTCTGTTTGCTTCCTTACATACTATTTCATGTACCTGCTATGCATCCATAAAACTATCTTATTTTTTCACATTTCAAACTGAGTTGCACACATCCATATGTTTCAGCCCTAAAAAGTTCAACATTAACATCATTAACTATTTTGATATTTGTTTATACTGTTTAAGTAAAGGATGAAGTACACAGGTCTAAAGCTATTATATGCAACACCTTTTGGTATACACATATAACACACCCTTCAAAATACATATACCAAGGTTTTTACACTTTGGAGTTATTATAAATAATAATTTTGCCCTAAATTTTCTGTGATCTGTTATTATTAATCATTACAACTATCTTAAGCTTAAAGTTTGTCCAACTATAGAGACCCTTCTAGACTCAGCTACTTTCAGGTGCTCCTCTGGGTATTTATGTAGTTGATTTTTACATATTTTACAAAGGTTATACGTGTCAGTTGCAGGTAAATTGGTCAGTCAGGAGTTTATCAGCAATTACCGAAAGCAACAGAGTCATACGTAGAGAGTTTGTAAATGGCATATCTCATCTAGTGTTTGAAATTCACTGGCACAAAGTTGTTTATAATGACCTCTTACTGTGATTTTAAGTTTAGAATCTGTGGTAATCATCTTTTTCAGTCTTGATACTGATTATCTTTCCACCTTTTTGTAAATGTATCTGCCTTGTCAGCAGTTAATTGCTTTGGTTAATCTTTCAGGGTCAATTTTATGCTTTTTTGGTCTCTTTATTGTTTATTTACCTATTTCATTAGTTTTTGCTTTCTCTTATATTCATGCTTTTCCTTTTTTATCTTCTAGTTTTTCTTTTATACTATATGTGTTTACAGGTGTAAATTTTCTTTATTGTAAATATGCCATGTGCATCAAAAACATGCAGTTGTTGGCTGCAATTAGTCCAAGTTTGCTAATCTTTTTTATCTTAACTTTTTAAGCTAGTTTTATTAGTTATAGAAATTACTGAGATGGATGAGTTTTGTATTGTGACTATGTATATGACTATTTCTCTTTTTTATACTGTCATTTTTTGTTTTGATCAGTGTTTACATAGTATATCATTTCCTAGAATATTATTTTCAACTTTCCTGATTACATGCATTGCATCTTTTTAAGAGTATATAATTACCATCTAATATTTGTTTTTGTTTCAGTCTAAAATACTTTATTTTAATTGCAATATTTAGTCATTTACATTTAGTAAAATTATTGATATATTTAGGTTTTGATTTATCATTTCATTATTTTACTTTTACCTCTTGAGTTCTGCATTCTTCCTTCCTACTCTTTGCCTTCTTTGCACTACTGAATGCTTTCAAATTTATTTTACCTTTTAAATCTTACTATTTTTTATTTTCTTAATCTTTTAATAGTTTTTATGGAAATTAAAATTTCATGAGTGGGTTCTTAATGTCTAACATTAATGAATACTTTCAACACTTATTTAAGTTTACAACACTTAAAACTATTTAGCTGTAGTCATCTTTCACCTTCATAGTATTTTTTGTGACTTTCAGTTCTACATACATTTAAAAATCTGTAACCCCCCATTATCCTTTGTATTTAACCTACTGAGAGCTTAAACTGCACCTTGAATCTGTGACTTAACATCTTTCAACAGCTGTAAAATTCTTGGTCAGTATCAAAATATTGAACTGTTGAGTTAGAATCCTCAAACCTTGTCAAAATCTCTCATACACAAATAGAAAATAGGACTTATCAGAATAGGTGAGGCCAAGAGTAGGGAGATTTTAGTAGGTCTTTTCACTTAAAGAAATCAGGAGTGTCAAATATGGTGATAAAGCATTAAGGGACAACCAATGTAGAAAAACTTTTTTTAGAGGCTAAGTGTCAGAAGATTATAATGTAACCAGGATATCCTCTAATTTGTGTGTTTTAGTAATCAGCTAATAAAAGTCATGACTAGTCATAACCTCCAATCTTTTAGGGAAAAGTGACTTTTGATTTTCTATGACATCATAGTTCATTAGATCAAAGGCCAGCAAACTTTTTCTTTTTTTTTATCTATTTTATTTTATTATTTTTCAAGTAGAGTTGTCTGCCTTTTCTTCCCACCTCTCCTCCTCACCCCAGCCAACCCCACCTCCCTCCCCTGATTCTACCCTCCCTTGTTTTTGTCCATGTGCCCTTTACAGTTGTTCCTAAAAACCCTTCACCCTTTCCCCCCCATCATCCCCTCCCATATCTGTGGGAGGGGGATAATTTCAGTGTCTCTGGTTATATTTTGCTTGTTTAATTTTTGGCTTTGTAGGACTTCTAGTTTCTGTCACAACTACTCAAATCTTTCTTTGTATTATAAAAACAATAAAAAATACATAAATAATTGTTCATAGCTATGTTCCAATAAAGCTTCACTTACAAAATAGATCACAGACTGAATTTAGCCCCCTTTTGTATTGAGTATTTGGTGTTAGTAAGGATATAATTAGACCAACTGAGATCTTTAAAATTCCATTCTCTTTTATCTTTCCCATATCTGAACTCTCTTTGGCTTAATGAAATTAGGGACAGATTCAAAGTCTAACATATTGTACATAAATCAGATTGTGACATATCAACTCTGTGCAATCAAGTTATAGGCCATGTGCTATTTTTCTCCTGGGAGTTCCAGGAAGCAGCTGCCCCATACATACTTCAATAGTGATATCAAATTTACAAAACAGGTCTTGAAGAAACAAATTCAGAAAAGTGGAATTAATAAGTAGGAAAGTGTAGTGAGAAGACCCAGAGTGAACTTTTGAAAATAGGGAGTAGTTGAGACAAAAACAGAATCTAAAGAGTATTTGAGATTTTAATTACTGAAATCATAATCTTACTTTAAGGAAGGAATTATGGGATGGTGGTAGGATTGATGATAGAGTCAAATAAAAAGGGAACAATCTTTTTTTAGCAAATATATAAACAATTTATTTCTTGTATTAAGGACAATTATGATAAAGGAATATTCTGTAATATGGAGATAGTCATTTGTCCCTTTCCTATTCTATCTTTTGTGCTAAAACAACTAAATTTTTCTTCTGGTGTTCCTGTTCTATAAAATATTGACAAGTATCTGTTTGGACTAGTACAGAGAGATATGACTGCAGGTTTTTCCAATTGCTTAATCTTAGGTGCTATTAATTTGGTATGTGTTTTTTCTTTTTCTGAGCAAAAGTTTGTACAAAGTGCTTAGCAAGCAGTTGTGATTCTGAGAGACTGCTGATTTCTTTCTAATCTTTTAGTTTTCTCACTAAATCTATGACCTCAGGTCTAAGACTTTCAACAAAGAAGATGAATAGAACAGCTAGAACAGTTGTAATGTCTTTTCCCTAATAGAGAAGAATTTTAGAATTTTCTATGAAGGTAGTAGTAATAAGGTCTAGAAAGTTAAAGGTGATTCTTTTTCAATTTATAAGACTGGGGTTTTAAAAATATGCTTGATATTTTAGAACAGCTTTTTATTTATAAGAAAATTGAGAATATAATAGAGATTTCTCATGTAATTTCACTCAGTTTTCCTATTATTGATATCTGACATTAATATGGTATGTTAATATTAGTAACAATTAATGAACCAAATTAAAATATTATTATTAACAAAGGTTCATAATTATTTAGATTTTCTTAATTTTTATGTAGTATATTGTTCTCTTCTAGAATCACATTCAGGGTCTTCCATGTCTCTATACTTCCACTTTGTTGTGATAATGTTTTGTACTTTCCTTTTTTTATGAGCTTGCAGGTGTATCACTGCTGATATTAATCTTAATCACCTGGTTGTAGTCGTGTTTGTCATGTTTCTCCATTGTAAAGTTACCCTTCCTTTCCTCTTTCTGCACTATACTCTGTGAAAGGAAGTCACTCTGCTAAGCCCTCACTTAAAGACAAGTGAGGTATATTCACCTTCCTAAAGGTCAAGTTACTACGTAATTTCTTAGAAGTTTTCTCTAGAAGAGATTTGTCTCTCCTCCCTAAGTATTCATTCATTCATTTACATAAATATAGACACATGGATACTTATCTTAACTATGAGTGTAATATCATACTTAATTTTATTGCTCAAATTATTCTAGTTTTGGCCATGGAGAACTCCTTTAGTTCTCTTATCAATGTTTGTATCTGTGTTTTTAGTCACCTTCTTATTTTCTGGCAGTATAAGATGTTCCAGGCTCATCTTGTAAAATTTTTGCACCAATCATAAAATCAGCCATTTCTACAGGCAGTCCTGGTTCTTTTGATTGCCAAACAGTAATATGACCAAGTTCTAAAAGCTAAAACTAGATTTTTGAGAGATAATTTTTATAGAAAAGCCTTTAAGGAAAGCTCTTGGCTAAATTGTGTTACTCTGTTCGAAGTTCTGCAGAATAACCAATGAAGTCATTAATTGTCTTTGGACAAATCCTTTCGGAGTTTCAATTATTTAGATATAATTATTCACAACATCTGTACATCTAAGACAATAGACAACAAATCAGAGTTTCATTGAAATACTGAGAAACCATTCCACCTGACCTCATCTTTGAGCGCGCTGGGTAATCAAACAGATTCCAATCAAGAGGCAATGCCAAAGTCAGAAAAGAGAAAGCGTGAAAGCTCAGGTAGCACCTGAAGCAAAGAATAGGTGTGCTCAGCCTAAGGAGGAGTTGCTCAACTGTCTAGGCCCAGGATTCGGACAAGGCAGATATCGAGAGGTCCAGCTGTGGTCCACCCAGGAAGTGACCTGGGCTGAGTGTGGTCTGGGCAGCAGCACCAAGAATGGTGTAAGAGAACAAACCTGAGCATTGTTAAGGACAGCCTTTACTAAAAATGCAACAACATGCTCAGCTTTCAAAGGGTGTTTTATCTTTAGGATGGCAAGCAGACTTTTTGCAGAACGAGGGATGTGAAGTGGAGTAAGTTCTATGGTACATTAGTTACAAACATTTCTTGGAAGAAGGAGAGATTGTTCTTTCAATTTAACAGCTGATGGCTAGAAAATTTAGATTTAGCAAAAGTGGCAGAATACAAAAGTTATGAGCTAATGTCACATGAGGGCCACCATGAGGGGTGGGAAGAACAGTTTTGGGATTGACAACGCGGGAGTGTCACAGTGGGAAATTTTCAATCATTTCACAGGGATGTCAAACTCATTTTCACCAGGGGCCACATCAGCCTCATGGTTGCCTTCAAAGGGCCGAATGTAATTTTAGGACTGTATAAATGGAACTACTCCTTAACTAAGGGCAAGGAGCTCAGTGCTCTTGCTGGGTAGAAACAATGTGCCAGACAGGATAAAAGAAGGTAGAGGGCTGGATTTGGCCCACGGGCCTTGTGTTTGCCACCTGTGATTTAGCATTTCTCACATATAAGTATGTGAGGCATCAGCATTCCTTAACTTAGATTAAATGCAAATATTGTACCCTCCATACTTGTTATTTTTACTAATTTTAATGTTTTAAGTAAATTAAATATAGTAAAAATTGTATGAGAGGTTTATATACTTTTATACAGTGTATTTTTCAGAATGACTCCTTGTCCAAATTAGGTCCTGAATAAATGTTTTGAGAAAAATGAAACATTTTAAATAGAAATGCTTATGATTCATTATTAGAAGTACACATATTCATTATAAAAATTTCATACACTATAAAACTAGGAAACCTAAAAATTTTCCATCCTTCTTCTTTGTCTATCCCTATTGTTTTCCAAGGAAGGCTCTTATTAGCATATTTTGTGTATATTAGATTCACATTAATGTGATAATAATATTACTTACTATTATATACTGAACAGGACCAAGAAAGGGGATAAGCATTTTCATATTTATTCACATTTATTTTTTACTAAAACCATTTAAAGTAGAGTTATTACTATTTTCATTATAACAAAGAAATAATATAAATCACAAAAGAATAGGGCTTGCTCAATACACTACCTCAAATGACAGAACTTGATTTAAAATCTGGTTTTCTCACTTCAGAGCCCATATTCTTAACAAAATGTTATTGTCTATTCCAATTTTAAAATTCTTCTACATCTTGCTCTGATTGCTAAGCAATATATTTTGCACCTCTTTTCATTTTGGAATACATAGGTCCACCTAAAACTTTTGAACAGTGGCATAAAACTCAGTTTATGGACATAGTGTGATTTATTAAACTGCAATTTCATTGATATACATAAATGCTATAAATTTTTCAGTGAAAAGCTTTGTAAGTATATTCCTAACACCTTTTTCACTTTAATAACTTTAGGATACATTTATAGAATTAGAACTACTCAGTAAGAGAGTTTCAGCATTTATAAGATAATATCAATTTAGACACAATGGTTCTGAGAGTGTAATGGGCTCCTTTCTAAACTGCTACCAATGTAAGTAATCATCAAACTTTGATTATTGGCAATCTGAAAACTAAATAGTCTTGTTGTTATTTAATTATAAATGACTTTGATCATACTTTCATTTACTTATTGGTGGTTCATAGTCTTTGTTGATTAACTGCTTCTTCAATGCTCATTGCCTATTTTTCAATTTAGATCTTGATCTTTTTGTCACTGTTAGGAATTTTTTTTTGTATATTAAAGGCATTAGCATTTATCTGTCTGAAGTAACTTTATTGTTGCCAATTACATTTTGATTTTCTTATTGTGTGTTTACTTATTTCCAGAGAGTTGTCTCAAATTTATCAAGCTTTTACATTTTTGCTTATTTTTTTATATCCTTACACCCTACCCAATCTATGAGCATAAGCAATATCCATACACTTTTATCTCATTCATATTCTGTTTGGTTTTTATTTTCCTTTTTTAACTCTTTTATTCATTTGTAATTTATTATGTTTTGGTATTTTTTTCTAGCAATTTTGCCCTAACAATTTATTGATTAGTCTTACTTTTCATGACTCATTTTAATTAATCCTGCATAATATACTAAATGTTCATGATGAAACTATAAGTTAAAAATAGAAACAACATGCTACAAATGTTATCATTTCTGTAGAGTTGCAAGACTCTACATTTTAAAAATCCAAGAAATATTTTACTTTCAGAAAAGTAGAGTTCCTCAATATGCAACTTTTGCTTGAGGGTCACAAATTTAAAACTTTGCAAATAGGGAAATCTATGTCATTTTAAGAATATTAGAAACACATGCACAAATAACATATGTTTACTTCTCAATTTTAAAATTAGGAAATTAGAAGCTCTATACTCTTACAGGCATACAGGGAAATATCCTTTTCCTTTCCTACATATATCCTTTTGGACTTTGGAATATAAAACAATCTTGTGGAGTTTTTTGATGCATTGCACCAAAGTCTTATTAGGGCTTATTCTTTCATATTTCTCAGGCAAACTACTTAGGAGTACAGTAGATGCACGGCCCATGTTGCTATTAGACATACATAGCAAAATTGAAACATTATACTCCTTCTACAGAACACTGATGCTGAGCACAACTAAATATTATTGTATAATAACATCTTTAGATATAATAATGGCTAATTGCCTACTTGGTTTCTTATTCTGTGGGATTTGCTGACTTCATTTTTAGTCTTTATAAAGAGTCTTTCCCTGGGAGCTTAGAAAAGTAGTACAATACATTCCTCATTTAAATGTAGTATGGTAGGAAAACCTGAGAGGATAATTTGTCAGCCTCTCTGACTTTCCACAAAAAAGTTGGAGGATTAGACAGAAAAGTATTCTCATTCAGACTGCGTGACTCTTATCTCAATGACCAGTACACTAGAAATGGAATTGTTGCTCTTCTAAATGGATGGTAAACTCCATCTTCAAAGTTTCTATGATTTTTTATGCCTCTGCAGAAGCTAAGTCGTAATTCCTGAGTTCATATCATGCATATATATCCATCAGCCTCTGTGTTTACAGGCACTCATGGTGAGCTTATTTGTTTATTTTTAGATGTAGTGTTCCTTCGAGTATGAATGTATATAAATGTTAATCAGAAAAAAATATGACAGAATTTTAAAAGGCAATATTTAATTTTGCTTTAAAAATGAGCTCTCACCCATTTCTCATGTATTGAAAATGAAGCTTGTAATTTCCCAAAGGTGTGCAGTGGGAAATAAGATAATATTGGGAAATTCATCAGTGGACTTTTCTCCAGTAATGAAAAATATGGACATGAAAAGAAAGATTGTTCTGCTAGTCATGGCAGCATTAAGAAAGTATGAAAAGATGCCCTAACAGTAAACTGACCATAAACAAATACACCATTGAGCATTCAAAAGTTTATTTCTCTTTCAGCTTCCTCTGTAATGAACACACAGAAACACATACCTAAGGAGTGAATCAAAGGGACAGAGGCTGCATTTTCCCCTCACTTCCCAGTATTGCGGGCTCACTTTCATTACTTAAGGAGTGAAAAGGGCAGCAAAAGGCACAAATGAAAGCAAACAGCAGTGCCTATTGGAAAAACTCTGGTCGGATATGTTCTCCTTTGCGAGCGTCTTTATTTATTTATTTAGTGGAAGAATTCTGTATAGATACTAAGGCATCTATTATTTACCATTATTTTCCACTGTGCTGTCTAACTTCAATGAGGAATATTATCCAAGGAATAAAAAAAATTAGAAAAAATGATAAAAAATAGCAAGCAACTATAAGTGATTTCACTTTGAAAATTTAACAAAATGACAAATATCTGTTTTTTGGCTATTCTGAAGGCATTTTTCAATGTCTTTTTAATTTTTCTTAACTTCTTTATCAAGGCTAATTTACCTCATTTTCTTATCTTTTAAATAGTGTTCTTTGTAGAGAATCTGGAATTCTTGTTCTTTACAAATTTGAAGTTGCTCTCTGATGATAACATACAATAATTAAGCAAACACCTGCTCTGCAGATGACTGGGACTCCACAGTTCAGGGAAAATTGGATCAAACTGTAAAGCTACATAGGCTGCTTTTCAAAATAACCTTTGGAAGACCAGAGTGTGGTAAGGGTCAGAAAGAAAACTTTAGGCTTAGCTTATCAATTTTACAAGTTATCGTAACTATCGTAACTTTTTGAGGCATAAAAGACATAAAAGCTATTTTTACTATTTTATTCAGTATGGAGGAATTTATTAAAATCAAAATTAAGCATAAGTGCTCATCTTAATCCAAGTATATCTTTGTTTTTTTCCCCTTTATGGCATAATAATGACTTCAGCATTTATGACAGGCCTCATAGCTTTCCAAAGAGCACACAGTTCACTTGATAATAACAATCACAATTTTAGTGAATGAACTGTATTTTCCTCCTGGAATCAAAAGAGGAATTTCATTCCTTTGTCTTACTGACTGAATCATTGATAGCCATCCAAAGGGATGGAATTGGTGTTGAATTAAAGTGAGTCCCTAAAAGGAATGTAAATTCTGCTTACCTTGTATCTTCATCGTTTTTAATAATTTCATAATTGACTGAATTTTGGGAAGCGAAACAGGACTCGAACTACTTTCACAGCAGTGGTTGCTGGTGTTGCTGCTGGTGTTGCTGCTGGTGCTGTTACAGCTCATCGTGTGGACCAAGACCAAAGGTCCAGTGCTGCTATCTTGCTAGCACTCAGCAAGATGGGCAGGTTGCTTACGTGGCCCTGTGAGAGATTACTATGGGCTGTTCTCCTTGTTAATTGTCCACACTGGAACCCTAGTTTCCTCCAAAAATTAGTATGAATTTGTGTGCAGACTTGATGACTCTAGCTCCCTAACTTTAGGCAGCAATGTTCTATAAGAGAATATCAGTGATGTCTGAAGGAATCAGTGGTTGAACCATCAAAAACAACGTAAGTCTATCAAAGTTTAACTTGATGTAAATGTAACTAAACCCATGCAGGTAAGAAACAGGGATGGACCTGAGATAACTTTGAGCATTTGTTAGGAAACTTATATTTGGGTGAAACTTTTCATGAATTTTGGTAACTTAAAAAAGAAATAACTGGTTTTAGAAATAAAGTTTTTACTGATGCAACTTAAGAGAGAATACACATGCAATAATTGAAAGATTATTTTTCAAAGCTTCCCCCCCCCCACAGGGAACTTTAATACAGCAAAAAATATCTGTAGTCCATCATGACAATAATTAAATAAAAGGTGATCTATTATTAATGAACCTGTACGTAAATACAAAATGGAGTTTAAGACCATTCAGCTTAAGCATTTCTGATATGTCATATTTTTCCATACCTGACAAAGATGTTGCTAAAATTCATTTTGGAAATTTTGACACCATACATTTATATGATAACATTTCAAATCATTTGGACACAACAACAAAAGGCCAGGAATCACTTAACTGTAAGTGAAAACATATTTACCATTCTTTCATAGAGATGTCTTATCTCCTTATACAAGAGCAAGAGTATTATAGTGACAATAGATTTTATGTGTATTGGATACTTTCAAAATGTATATTATTATAAAATAAAGCACACTGTTAATAACTGAGAGTACAAAAGGAAGAATCAGATAAATATATGTCTCATGGGAGTTCTACTGCCTATTGTTATATATATCCTGTGTATATTTGAATGTATATGTTTGTGCATATATTTTCACATAATTATATGTACAAGCAAGTAACTAATGGAAAAACACAAACATTTCAACACATGGAAGCATATCTCTTTCATAGTTAATTAAATATAAAGTAAGAAGTGATCAAATTGGAGATGCACATTAAATATTATAATAGTAGAATTAAGCAAGAGTGTAGGGATGCAGAAAATCTTACAAGCTATTGAAAAATCAGTAATTTGGCATTACCAGTTAATATTTAAGATATATACTATCTTCGTTTTATTTTTATTTTTCTTACTGATTTTAAGAGATCTTTATGTGAAAAATCATTTTTTGCATGTTTCTGTGTGTGATATTTCCTTTCAATTTATTATTTCTCTGTGTGTTTTCAGTATTGATTTGGCAGATAAAGTTAGAATTTGTATGACTTTATGTCAGCAAATTAGTTAGTTGTTTTTCCTTTAAGCCTTAGTTTTTGTCCTGCTTTAAAAAAAGTTTTCTCTACACAAAGATCATAAAAAAGGAAGGTGTACTCTTATTTTCTTTTTGGTGTTTTTTTGGTTTTGTGGATTGGTTCATTTCAAATTTTGATTATCAAACATTAACTGTGGAGTAAAGACTTTTATAGTATAGTCTTATGTATAATTTTATAAATATTAACTTTTTCATATATTGGCTTTATCTATACTTTCTTTAAACATTTTAGGTAAGTTAAAAGATATTATACATTTTACCTATATAATTTACCTAAAAACTCCACTATGTATAACTACAAAAATGAAACATGATTTAGGTACAGATTATTTCTTACATAAAATATAGAATTTGGTTTTGGAAAGGTTACCATAGGAAAAATTATAAGACAAAAAACTTTAACCAACTGCACTAATGATGAAGTCTTTGATACCAAAACCATCAGTCTATCACATAGTTTCATTTTTCTAACCTAGTTTAACAATGAAGGTAATACTAGTATCTTGAGAGATTACTAATTTTGAGACATTAACCATTTTGAGAGATTAACCATTTTGCTTTGTGTAGATTCGACCTGATTAATCAATATTTGTGTACAATAAAAGGAAAACTTCTACAGACATCCTGGTTACTCTTGTTTCTTTTCCATTATTAATATATATAAAAGTGAAACTTTTAAAGGTTATTGACATATATCATCACAAAGATGTTCATAAGCAGCCAAAATCATATTAATCAATGAAAATAATTGATTGGAATCTTACAATTATTGCATTTGGTAAAGAGGCATTATTCAACTTGAAATTGAAAGAAAGCACTGTTTACTTTGCAATGCAGTATTGATAAAGGTTTTTTTAAGATTTCTGAAAAAAACTATTACAGTTGTTAATGATCTTAGCAGGGTCTTATAAAGCTAAAATAGAATTTGAATATATCAACTTTTAAAGTGCTGACTGATATGTTGTATTTTCCGGATTTCAGATTCATATATATGTATATTTTTATAGAACTCATTTTAGGTATTATCTTATTTAAATGGTATTTGTGATATGATAAAATGTTCATTGGAAAAATATAACAAACTGGACTCATTGTTTTTAATTAAATGCTTTCTATTCTCTTTTCTCCTTATCTCAATAATCTTTCTGTCCAACCTTTATTCAGAATTCAAAACTTCAGGGATATCTTAAAATTATTTGCCAGGCAAACTTCTAAGATTATAATTTTTCTATTAGAAAAATATTATATTTACTTTTTGTATTCACAAATGTATTTTCACTAAGAAAGAGGTGCAAAGGTGAAACTGTGAAGTAGAATGGAAATATATATGAAATACAAATACAACACAAAATACATTCTTCACATATCTCAGTTTAAAAAAGAGATAAATCATTTTAGGCCTAAAGCAAAATGATGGTACATCTCATGACAAGGTTTTTATATCTAATTCAAAATAAATGATTGCCAGAGGAGAGTGGAATGGGGGAAATCAGCAGAATGTGTGAAAAAAATGAAAGGAAATATAGTCAATAATGTTGTCATAAGTTTGAAGTTGACAAATGATTACTAGAATGAGTGGGTGATCACACCGTAAGGAATAAAAACGTTGAATTCACTCTATTGTACAACTGTAATCAATATAACTAATATAATATTGTATACCAAGCATACATTAAATAAATAAATACACAAAATGAGAAGAAAATCCACTAACTGATAATAAAAACAGATATTTTGATATCACTTTAACTTTCATTCATTGAAAAGTCTGATAATGGTATGTGATATCAGGGAAAGAAAAGATAGAGCAATAAAAAGAATACTCACTGAACAACATCTTATTTTTAAAGATTTCCAGTTATGCTACTTATATGCTGCCTAAATGTTGTGATTTTGAGTTTTTTATTTCAAACTATTTTAAGTAGTTTTTACTTATAACACAAAATATTAAACACAGACATAAGATTAAATTATTGTCAATGTAATTTCAGCAACTTCTGTCTATTCCTTTCTTTCTCTACCTTGTAAGCATTTGATTCTAACTTGGACTTGAGAAAATATCTCTTAGGACCTATCATTTTGATATAAAAATAATTTACCTTAGATAATCCCGGTGAGTTTTGACAAAAAATTTCTATCCAAAGTGGGATGTAATATATTATAATATTTCCAACTGGAATGTACTATAATATTTTAAATATTAATACAAAGTATATATGCAGTTTTTACTGGATTCAAGAGCAGGAAAGAGTTGAATCCTAAGTAATTATTATTTCTGAAAATATTTTACTACATAATAGTCAAACAGAGACTTCACAATTTTTGTTTAATTTATGACTACAACTTTAGAAATCATTTTTTTCTTCTTTCTTTATACCCATTATAGACTTAACCTTTGCTCTGAATAATCAGTAACCCCTAAGGTCAGAAAGTGTGGACCTCTGGCAAGCTAAAGGTAACCTCTTGATCTAAGTCCTAAATTATATTTCAGCTCCTAAGCCCTAAGGTGGAATGACCCCCTGGCCACCACTTCTTGAAAACAGACAGAGGGATGCCATTGCAGATCCACTACTGCCCTCAAGACCTGAAGAAATGATTATCATCCTTAACCTCATCTCAACCAATCAGCTTCTAACATAATCCCAGACCTCGAACGCACAATGTCTTGATTTTGCCCCAAATAATATGTAACCTACACCCCACTGAGGATTAGGGTCTTTCAGAGCACTAGCTCTATGCACTCATTAGGCCAATTCAATATTAAGTTATTTTTTTTCTACACTGCAAACTCTTGCTCATGCCCTTCTTCTAGCCAGTGCCTCAGCCAGTGGACTCAAACACTGAGGTCTGATAAAAATAGTACTTCTCAAAATACATTGTATAGAGTACCAGCTCTGTGACATCAGAAGCTATTTGAACTGTACAGTGGAATATTATGGTAAAAACATATTTGGGGGACAATTTAAACCAATATTCTCATTGTAGAACATCTGAGAGCCCTAATATTACCATACCTATTTTGAATTTGTAAAAGGGCTATTTGGTATACCACATTCCAAACACAGTGACTACAGAATTGCTTTGCTCCAAGAATCTTACAAAAATAATATTTTACAGCACACCTTTTGGCAGATACTAGGATATTTTTTTAAACCTTACATGAATCAATTTTTTTATTGGTTTGAGAGAGAGAGAGAAACAATGGTGTGAAAGAGATATGCAGTTCAGTTGCCTCCCGTATGTATACCCTGTCTGGGACTAAACCTACAACCTAGGTATGTGCCCTGACCAGGGATCAAACTCGCAACATTTTGGTATGTAGTACAGTGCTTCAACCAACTGAGCCACATGGCCAGGGCCTGATACATTTTATTGAAAAATTTTTGGAAATATCAGGTAATATTTTAAGAAAAAATGATTGGCTCTCAATATAGATAGGGGCCTATGAACAGTGGCTAGCATACAGTAAATACTCAATAGGAGATATATTTGTGTTATAATTTAATTTATTATTATATGTGTAACTTTTTAGTGAATATGTTTAAACTCCTCTTAAGATGCTAACACATTATGAAAATGATGATATAACTACATAAAGGACTTCTGAGAATCTAAGATAAACACTGATTCATTCTAATGTTATTAGAGAACATTCTCAGGAAGTAAAGTTAACTTTTTCAGACTACAATTTTCTAAAGCCAATACATATTGAAATTATCTTACTGATCCATGGCAATAAATCAAATATTTAATTTTTAATGCAGGTAGTTTGTGGTGATTTTTAATTATTTCCACTCAATGGCACATTTGCAAAATAATTAGCTGGTAATAAACATGCCATTCAGGAAAACTAATGAGAGATGGGATGCAAAAATCTAACCTATGCCTTTGGTTTAATGCCTATTTGGAAGGTCACTGCTTCTCAAACTTGAATGCACATAATGATCCCCTGAGGTCTTTTAAAAACGCAGCCTCACCTTCCCCAGGGATACTGATTCAGTAGGTCTGAGATCAGTCTATAAAACGGATCTTTTTTAAATGGCCCAGGTTATTTTAAAACTTTTGATTCATGAACCACACATTGCAAGATAATAGGTTCAGATGATCTCACAGACTTGCCTGATCACTCTCTTTCTCCTGAGATGGCCATATTCTCTTAGCACACTTGCTTTTTAGGGGTGTTGGTATTATCAGGATGATGATAATGATGATGATGTCATAAGGCAGATTCATCAAATAGAAAAAAGGCAGCACTTATACTTTGTCTAGAAATAGAAAACAGCTTAATTCTATTTTATTATTGAAGTTAAAAAGAAATATAATTTATTCTAAAAGCGCCATATTTTTTACTGATGACAAGCACACTGAGACATTAGAGTCTGAAGAAATGAGTGTTTTATCCCCTCAACTATGCATCTCCAGAAAAGAGAACTGTGAAAGTTCAGTTACATTCATGAAGCCCAAATTAAAATCTATTTTCTTTAAATTTTCACAGACATTTATTCAACAGCTTTTAAGTATTAGGCATTGTACTCAATGCTGGGTACAAAGCTGAAGATGCGACAGCTCCACCATCAAGGTGCTTTCCAACAATTGATGCAGGGTGCCATGAAGGCCCCAATATTCAGGTATTCTGAGACCTGGTAAGCTAATAGTATTGTGACTAATGACATTTCTTTATGACTAATAGGTATTTAATAAATGAACATATATTTGCCTGTGTACCATTTTAATAAACAGTTTTTAGTTTTCATTTTCTTAAAGAAATATTAGTCATGTTTTAAAATTTTTCCTCACCTTTCAGCTCTCCTACAGTACTGACCATTTTAGTTCTTAGGGGCGTTGGGCGAAACTGCCTTAAAGGCATCAGAGTTCCCTTTTGTCCATCTGAGCCATGGAAGCAGTACTTGATTTCACTAGGTAATTATGTTATGTTACTTGCCATTTACTAAGGCAGTGTAGGTCTGATCTTTGTGTTATGAATTGTAAATTGGTATTTAAAAGAGAGCAAATAACTTCCAAGGAATAGGGAATTCCAGGGATAATAGAATGCTGCAACCATTATAATCTCACATTTGTCAGTGGTGCAGATAAAATTCACATATTTTATATATTTATTGTTATTTATAGGAAGATAGATATAAAAGAACAGAACCACAATAGGAAAGAAGCTATTTTAATATTGCCAGTATTCATTTAGAGCAATAGTTCAATAAGGAGCTTCAGTTACAGTGGAGATTTTTCTCTCAATTTCACAGATATACTTTGTAGCAAATTATTATGCCACTATTAATTGTAATTTTGAGATATAATTAATTAAACCTTTTAAATACATATATACACGTATATACATACAAAAACATACACACATACATTATATGTACACATTCATATATATGCCTGTGTATATATTTGTAAACTCCAGAATTTATCCATTTCAGATTGTTTTCTGTATCCACTAATAATTCATCATAGTCACCTTATTAACTCTGGGTAAGAAAATGTATAAGAATCATGGTGGCAATAAGAAATAATACTTGATTAGAGTCATTCAACTGTTTTTCAGGAATGCTTTTTAAATGCCTACACCAACTAAACAGGATTTCTAATGTGTATGTTTCAAAGACTTTATGAGTTACCTAATTTACTATCCAGTAACACACAGAGTTTCTATAGCAACCATACAAGAAAATATAGCATTTGTGTTATAGCACTTAAAAAAAGAGATATGCTCCATAGGAACTAAAGTACATTTAAAAATTTGTAACAACTAATCTTTCAATGAGTAGCATACCACATTATACATACAAATGGAATTTCATATTGTCCTTCTTGGAGAATGATTATGTCTGTATTTATATCTATACATATTCATATATCTATATACATAGTCACTTTCAAAGTTAGCTAGATAGAGAATGTGTACATTATGAAAAATTATATACATTACTAAATAAGTGACTGCTATTCTTCATCAAAAGTCTCTCCCACCGTTCTTTCTTTTTATTCAGAAGGCAACATTATTTTATTAATTTATTTGCTTTCCGAGACTTCATTTTTTTAGAGGAGTTTTAGGTTTACGGCAACATTGAGAAGACACAGACTTCCCATAGACCCACTGATCATACACACGCATAGCCTCCCCCATCACTTAATATCACTCCCAAAATGCAACACTTTTTTTTAACCAAAGATGAACCTACACTGACACATCATAATAACCAAAAGATTATAATTTCCATTATAATTCACTCTTGCTGTTATACATTGTGTTTAGATTAATGCATAATAACATATATTCACCATTATATTATTATACAGAGCATTTACACTGCCCTAAAACTCCTCTCTACTCTGCCTTTTTACTTCTCAGTGGCAACCACTGATCTTTTTACTATCTCCATAATTTTTCCTTTCCCACGATACCGTAGAGTTGGAATCATGCAATTTGTAGCCTTTTCATACTGGCTTCTTTCACTTGGTATCATTCATTTAAGTTTCTTCTATGTCTTTCCATAACTTGATAGGTCATTTACTTCTTAACACTGAATAACATCCTATTGCCTGAATGTACCATAGTTTATCTATCACCTGGCAGAGGACATCATGGTTACTCCCAGGCTTTGGCAGTTATAAATAAAGCTGTGTAAATATCTGGTTTTTGTGTGAGCATGTTTTCAGCTCCTTTGGGTGAATACCAAGAAGAGTGATTGCTGGATCCTATGGTAAGAGTATGTTTAGGTTTTTTTGTTGTTTTATTTTTTTAATTGCCTAACTGTTTTCCAGAATGGCTGTCTCATTTTGTATTCCTACCAGCGATGAAGCTGGGTTCCTGCTGCCTTATATTCTCACCAGCATTTGATACTTCAGATTTTGGCCAATCTAATAGGTGTGAAATGGGAGATTTCATATATTTACCTCCTCTATGCAATTACTGTCACTGCTGTCTCCTCACCAGTTTTGTGTCTTTCAATGCCTTTATTTGGTTGGCCTCACTATTCCCTCACCAAAAATGCCACCAACTTCTGGTTCAGAAGTGAAGTTTACTTTGTTTTGACGATCTCAAAGTTGCACTGTGCTCCCAAGTTTTCACAGATATTTAGTCTGTTAACCATTCTTTCAGTTTCTTCTGTAGCCTCATCATCCAGACTCAGAGCAGTATGCATAAGGCAGATAAGATATTTATTTACTCAAGCACTTCTCTAATGGTGCATATGCTATTTTTATTCCCAAACTCCTGTCTCCCCTATTTTATGTTCACTATCTTCGACTCTTCCTGATCAACTCGATTATTATAAATACATTAGTGAATACCTCTCCTAAAAATGATCTCAATGGTTCTAAATATTCTATTCTAGTCATAGGTTAATGTCCTTGTATGTTGAATACAGCTTTGAAAACTGACATATATTTCTCATAAATCTATGCCTATATCAGCATTGAAAAAGCATGAGGTTTCTCAGAGCTTCAATTTATATTAAAATTGAATGTAATATATTTTGACAACTTAAAACTTCCATTTAATGGTTTAAATTTTAAATATTTTAGCACTGCCATAAACCCAACATAAACAACTATAACTGTGCCCTGAATATCACACACATATACTGACTTTTCCCACTTTTACAGGTCAGGCTCAGAACTCTAAAGAATTAGATGTTCCTTAATACTAACTAATTACCACGTTTTGCCATGTACAATGTGTACTTTTTTTGCCCAAAGTTTGAGAGAAAAATAAGGATGCACATTATACATGGGTAGTGCCTAAAATACCTTGTATCTGTTCTTGTGTTTTGTAATTATTAGTTACATAATATTTCTTATACCATGATATGTTTAAAAAGAAATGCTAGAATTCCTTTACAATACAAAGACAAATATCTAAATACATCTAAATAAAAATTGAATTAAAAATTAAAACAAAATATTTTTTCCTGAAATTCTGGGCCAGAAACGTGGGTGTGCATCATACACAGCAAAATACAAGTAAAGAAGATGTCCACCAGTTTGTCAGCATCTCAGAAGTGTGAGACACAGAGATACATGTGACTGTGCATTGTGTCAGATTTTAATTACAAATACCCCTCAAATGTTAATAAGCAATCCTGTACTACTTTATAGAAAGTTAAAACTTGTGAGAAAAATATAATGTCAAAGTATGCCTTTGGCAATGGAGTAACTTTTTAAGTGAAAGCATTGGGCCACCCGGAACTTGTAGGATAAAGAATTGGAGACCACTGGGCTGTCAGAATTATACTGCTGCCGGCTATAATTTCAGTATATATGGTACCTTAATGACTACTTGTCACTATTACACTTCTCAGCTATATTCACACAGAGATCATATTTTTCTTTGTTATTACCTTAAAATAAACAATGTTAATATATAATTGATAGTAATAATAGGAGTTGCTTTGTGAGCCAACAAAAATCATTATTCAAAATTTCAATGAGTTTTCCTGATGGAAACTCACTTTAAGCAATTTCTATTTTCTAAGTAGTTTCTCCTCTTTTAGTGAGACTTGCTATCTAAGTCTGGCTGAGTAGTGCTATTAAATTTCTGCACCTGGACATCTTCTCTCTTTTCAATCAAACTGCTTATCTCTAGGGACATGGAAATATTCAGTGTGCCAATAGCAAAAACCATTTCTAAAAATTTGATCCTGTGTTACTCTGAGAAAAAAAATATTGCTTTCCAACTTTATCACACAAAACATTTTTATTCATTTTATAAGCTAATAAAATGAACTGAAATTGAACCACATAAATCAACTTTACATTAATATAAGTTATCAATTTTTGATCATGTGTAACTTGCAGTGGGAGGAAGGAAGGTCAAATCTCTTGTTAGGCAATAGTCTTGAACCCCAGCAAGTACCTCATAAATTCTCATTCGGCACTACATTTGGATTGTACTCAGAGCACTGAAAATATTTACACCTGTGCTGGTAAATTTCCTCTTATGTTATTTCCATTTACTCAATAGGCAATTTCAAATTATTTTCAACCCTTGAGAAACATTTTTTTTTCTGGACAATAGTCAAAAGTCTTTCTTTTTCTTGGGTCTATTTTTTTTTACTAGTACTTCTTCCATGACTACAGCATCCTCCTTAACTGAGCCACTAAAATTATAGGGCTTTTAACAAAATTCTCTTAATGTGGAGACCATCCTAGATAAAAATGATCAAGTTCCACTTGTGTACCTGATCTTTGATTATTTTTCCATTGAGATTTCTTTGTGACAATTCACCTCCCAGATAACATATCTGTATATTCCTACTTATATCTATATAGTTTTCAGTACATTTATTCATCATTTTAGTTCTAGAAGTTTTCACACATTTAATCATGAGAATTGTGACGGTATGATCTTGCCAGTATTTACTTCAACCTGCTTCTCATTGGCATCTCCCTTGTACTTATTTTTACTTTGCTGCTAAAAAGTTTTCAATAATTTTCCCCCCACTTAATTCTTTTTGAAACTTTAAGTACAGTTGGTTTACAATATTATATGTGTTATATTTGTTTCAGGTTTACAATATAGTGACTTAACATTTATATATCTTACAATATGATCACCCCACTAAGTCTAGTAATTATCTGTCATCATCCAAATATCACAATATTATTGACTATATTCCCTTTCATCTTTTTTCAGTCATCCCCCACCCCTCTTCCCCCTGGCAACTAGCAGTTTGATATCAGCATGAATCTCTTTTTGTTTTGTTGCATTTTTCTATTTGTTTTTTAGATTCCAGATATAAGTGAAAGAATACAGTATTTGTCTTTCTTTGCCTGATGTTTCACTTAGCATAATACACTCTAGGTTCATTTGTGTGTGTTTTTATTTAATTGTTGTTCAAGTACAATTGTCTCCATTTTCACCATGCCCCTCCTCCCCACCCAGTGCCACCTCCCACCCTCAAACCCACCACCTTTGGCTTTGTCCATATGTCCTTCATACAAGTTCCTTGATGCCCCTCTGCATTAGCCCCTACTATTCCTCTCCCTCTTCCTCTCTCATTACTGTCACTGTGGAAAACACTATGGAATTTCCAAAGAAAGCTAAAAATGGAACTCCCTTTGGCCCAGCAATACCATTTGTGTTTTTGCAAATGGCATATTTCATTCATTGTCATTGCTGAATAATATTTTATTGTATATATACATCATATCTTCTTTATCCATTCAAAAGTCTATGGACACCTAGGTTGCTTCCTTATCTTTGATATTGTAAATAATACATATATGTTTTTAAACTAGTATTTTTGTTTTCTTCAGATAAATACCTGGAAGTGGGATTGTGGGTCATGTAGTAGATTTTTTTTTTTTTTTTAGGAATATCCTCATCACTATATTCTAATGAGACCTTTATTTATGTTATTCTGTAAATCAAACTGCAGATGATCCTATGAACTTAATTAAACATTAGTAAGATATGTGTGTTAGATTAGCAGGTAAATTCTTAATTTCGTGACAATACTTAAATTCAGAGATATGACAAAATTTTTGATACAAAAACCTCCAATAAAAAATAAAGTTAAACATTTAATTACTTTTATAAAGGTGAAGATATTTTAATCAGAAGGTTTTATAAAGAATCAAATCTGATCTACAGCCCTTATATTGATCCAAACTAATATATTTTTCCTTTTTAAAAAATATTTTATTGTTACTCTACTACAGTTGTTCCAATTTTTCTCCTTTGTCCTCCTCCACCCAGCCCACGTTTTCCTCCCATAGTCAGTCCTCACACTGTTGTCCATGTCTGTGGGTCACTTACACATGTTCCTCGACTAGTCCCTTCCCTTCTTTCCACCATTATCCCCATCCCCCTGTCTGCTTGTCACTGTCAGTCTGTTTTGTGTTTCCATGCCTCTGGTTCCATTTAGCTTGTTAGTTTATTTTCTTCATTAGGTTCCTCTTACAGGTGAGATCATATGGTATTTGTCTTTCACTGACTGGCTTATTTCATTTAGTATAAAAATAATATAAATATTTTTGGGTAATAAATACTATAAGTAACTCATGTTTAACAAATGCAAACATAAGATAATGAATACCTTCATTGTAAATCAGTATTTTTTGGTTATTCTTTGGGGTGTAAGTAAATTCTTAATTATTGTTCAGCCAGTTACCTTTTCATTGCCATTGTATAACTCTATAAGATTTTTTAAGTTAAAATATTTCTCTGGTTAGAAAAAATTATAGTTTTAAAAAGTAAGCTTTTCTGCAAATAAATAAATAAATAAATGTGCAGACCAAAGAGCTTTATTACAAAATGATGATGGTATAAGTAAGCTGATAGATAATCCCATCCATCACCAGATAATAGTAGAGATAATGTAATTCTTCTGGAAGGTTTTATTTACATTTGTTTCACTAGACTTTTTTTTCCAACATAGTATTGAGCAATGGGTTTCAAATAGAATAAATAGAAAAAAACATGTTTAATTTTTAAAACTAAATTTTTAATGCATAATGGAACTCATACCAACTTAAGGATTCTGTTCATCATTTTATGCTTATTTTAAAAATATTTAGAAAATATTTCCTTCTGAAAAAATAAATAATTCAATATTTATACTAAAATCTTTTAAAGATAGTTTATATATAAATTATTTTCCTTTATAATAATATTTTCTAATGATCTAATGTTATTTCATGATATTAATATTTTTCTTTTAGTTGGTTATTTTGGCTCTTAGACAGTCCAACCTTTACCAGTTCTCTTTGCCCTAGAAATCAATGAAAAATTGACATTATGACCCCTAAACAATTAAACATAAACATTTTGTATTCTCATCAAAGTAGCTATCTAGCTAAACTGATGTACATTTTTTTCTCTAAATACGCCCTCCATCTAAGTTACAATATTTCTGCTGAACATAGTATCTGAAATGGCAATTTCTACTCTGTTCTAAATAGCTATCTATTCAGATTGGATGTTTTGCTAGCAGCAATGGTGGGTTTCATACTGTAGAATGCTTTATTTATGTCCTGCTTAGTATATTTTAAAAGTTATTATTTGTTGTTAATATTTTAAATTCATAGATTTGATATAAAATTAAATCTTCTGATTATCATACAAATTGGGATAACTAGGTTGACTCTAGTGCAGCATCTACTGAAGCCAAATGGCTGTTTCCCTGTGAGGACACTGTACTTGACCTCCTTAAGGATATTGCTTCCACTTGAGTAGCAGATTGATTCCCACAGGCATTTATTATCTTTGATCAGAAATCTACCTTTCTTCTACTGAGTCCCCGTCTAAATTCCAATTGCACTTGGACAACTTCCTGACAACACCTTGAGGCTGAAACTCATTTATGTTTCTGTTCTGCTACCTCTCTTTTTATTTAGAAGGCTGATTTGGAATTCGGCATAAACATCATATGGTTTTGCTAAATCACCAATCTCCCAAGTGGATTATAAATCCATTAAACAGATGGATCATATTTTGCATCAATCTATGTAAGTTGCTTTTTAGTATAATACTGAACACATAATGATTTTCATAAGAGAATATTCTATTCTACCTATGGCATAATATTGAAGAAAGTGCTTCTGCTGTTTTTCAAATAGAAATCCATTTTAAGTGACTGTGTATTATACTCTCTGGGTACACCAAGTTTGTATCTTTATTCCCAAAAATGTCATGACACTGACTCAGAAAGCTCACAAGGAAACACTTGATTTACAAGCAATCATGTTCCAGTAATTAGTTTTGGTTCCAATCACTGGAGTTAAATATTTGCAAGTAATTTGCAGGATGGGGATCTAGGGCAAAATGTAGTAAATTGACATAGGTATCATTTTTGGAAATAAGAATTTGCCTCTGCTTCAGTCGTGATGCATATGTACAATGGAAATACACTTGATTTTCAGAGATCATGTAATATTCCATGAAAATCATACTTTCATTATTTAATGAGTGGAATATATATATATGATATAAAATCAGGAATGAAAAAATTAAGCCACATTGATCACAGAAATTCAAAGCTTTTAATTAGAGTTTCAATTCTTAGACTTCAGATTATACAAATACAGTTTAGATACTTTCTAAACCATAAGGAATAGAATGAATACATAGGTATATGTATGTATACATACATACATATATACACACATACACATACATATTTATATAAATTATTAGATTGGCAGAATAAAATATTTCACTTTTAGTTACCCCCAAACTGCTTCAGAATTACTCTATAGAATTATTAGTTAATAATTTGGCCTTTATACTCACACACTGTATAGCTCTATATCTGTCTACTTCTTTTTCCATTATTTGCATAGGAGTTCAAAAATATTCATGGAACTAATAGGAATAACTTCAATGGTTTCACCATATTAAGACACAGTGCTGGACTTAGGCTGTTTATCTCTAATCATTTATGTCAGTATAGTATTTCAGCTCCAATTTGTGTTGTGTATTTATGACACTAATTCAGTTTTTGGAAATAAAGTAGTGTTTTAATAAATGTTTCTTGAATTAAATAATAATCATATTGTTTACTCATTTAGTGTGAAAATTATTGGTAAATATCTGAGTTGATAAAATGCTTGATTGGTAACATAATTTTTTAAATAATTTTCCTATCATTCCCCTGACAATGTCCTATTATTTCCCAAATTATTTTTATTTTGATTTATTTTGCTAAGTGGGTTGTTCTTTTTAATCTCTTGAAAGCAGTACAAGAACCCAGTAGTAGGTGAGTGGATAAAAATACCTTGGTACATTTACACAATAGAATTCTATGCAACTCTAAAAATGAAGGACATCTTACCCTTTGTGACAGCATGGGTGGACCTGGAAAGTATTTTGCTAAGTTAAATAAGCCAGTCAGAGAAAAACAAATTCCATGTGATGTCACTTATATGTGGAATCTAGTCAACAAAATAAACTAACAAACAAAACAGAAACAGTCTAATAGGCACAGAGTACAGATGGAGAGTCGTCAGAAATGAGGGTGGTTGGGGAGACTCAGTGAAAAAGGTGAAGGGATTAAGCAAAAATAAAAAATCTTATAGACACAGACAACAGTAAGGCAATCACAAGAGAGAAAGGAGGGGTGAAGGGAGGTAGAAAAGGATAAAAGGAGAATAAAGAGTGATGGAAAGAGACTTGTTTTTCATGCTAAACACACAATATAATATACAGATAATGTATCGTAGAGTTGTACACTTGAAACATATCATTTTATTAACCGATGTCACCCCAAAAAATTCAATAAGATTTTTTTAAATAAAGACAAAATATGATAAATTATTAAACACATAGTGGGCACAAAATAAAGAAAAAAACACCATGAGCAGAAGAAACTTCCAAATAAAGAAAAAAACACCATGAGCAAAGAGAAAGAAAGAAGAAAGAAAGAAAGAGATACAAGCAAGAACACATTTAAGCTAAATGTGTAGCAACCCACTAGGGATAACTTTCCCAAAATTTTATCTAGCAGATAAGTTCCTCCAGTTTTGGGAAGGGGAATGTGGCCTTTGCTGTGGAAAGTAGAATTGCTGAAACACCAAGTGACGGTTTAAAAGAACTCTTCCTTACCAAGCTATAGTCAGGTTCCTCTGAGCCTTCATTTTTACTAGGACTTAAACTTATTAAAACATACTGCAGAAAATCAGCACAAATGATTTCTTTCATCCACCCCACCTCTCCAGCCCCGCCCCTCCCGCTGGCCTCACATACACAATCATACACACAGAAGACTTGAAAAACACTAACAGTTCCTAACAGCTCAAGGACATCCCCAGGATGATACCAGCTCCCCTTAAAATGCCTTGAGAAAACTCAAGGCTGCCCAAAGAAGGCACTGTTTTATCCAGGCAGCACTTGAACATAGGGCTCCTGTCTCTCTTTCTCTGTGAGAGGGTAGCATCTGAGTTACATTTTCCCCACTTAGCAAAACCAGGTGGCTTAGTACATAGAACAAACCCTTTTCCTGCTTTTTGTAAATTTCTACTTCCCTGACTCTGATCAAGCCTCCTGCAGCAACCCCTCCATAATTCCTCATTATCCCTTTTAAATGCCCAGTCCCCTCTGCCTGAAGAAAAGCTGAATTCAGTACCTCTTTCAAATTGCAATACTTGAATAAAATTTGACCTTACTACTTTCACTAGTGTCCAGCTTTGTCTGCGACGTGGCCCACATAAGAAATGGAGGTTACAGGCATGCTGTTCACTAGCCAGAAAGGTTGAACAGGGGCCCACCTTTGACTGAGTGCTTGAGAGGGAAAAATAAACTACAAGAAATTAGTACTCCAAACCTCTAAACTGAATTAACTATAAGAAATTACAGTCCCAAATTATATAAATAATCTGTTACATCTCTTTAATTATCTAGAACTTACTGAACTAGAGGGAGACTAACCCTGACAGAATGAGTGCAAAATTAAATACTGTGAAAAAAAAGAGCAGGAAAAAACATGAATAAGGATAAAAATAAAAACCCACTGAAGAAGAAATATCTTTAAAATATGAAGGGAACTATAAATAAGTATAATTGAAAATTAAAGAGAAAAAAATAAAGTGAAAGATAAATATAAAGCTATTCTAAAAGTATAGGTAATTTAAATAATTCAAACAATATTTCTAAAATGAAAACATTGACAATATAGTGCCAATATTCATTTTCTATGTCAGCATTATTTCAACACTTTTCCTTCAAGAAATTTTATTTTACTTTTTTCAAATATTTACTATTCTTCTATCTAGTTAACTGCTTCATTGGAGGCTAATTTAAGCCAACTGCCAAAAATAAGTCTGATTAGTACAAGAAAAACCCCACTACATAGCTGATGATTTAGATTGGGAATAAGAATATACCACAACTTGACTCAAGGAAATATAATGGAAAAAAATTCTATGCTCATAAACAGGAAAAAACTATCTTCTTCAACTGAATTATGTTTTATGTGGATATTCTCTCTATATATTATATACAAAATATTATATTTATATAATGCATTGATATGTTACGGCACAATATAATATATAATTATATATTACATATTACTACACATTATATGTTATTATACACTAGGTTATTATGGGACTTATTAATGCAGAGGAAATATTGAAATAAAGAAATAGAAAGAACTTTGATACTGAAGACATGAGCTGAATAGCATAATAAACCTATCCAGGAGGTTATACAGTCTCTCAATGTTTGTTACTGAAGGTATTTTATTCTACTTTTGTTTGCTTGTTTTTTTTTTTATTTTAATCATTGATCAAGTACAGTTTTCTGCATTTTACTCCCATTCCAGCCCACCCACCCATCCCTCCCCACTTCCCTCCCATTAACACCCCCCCCAGTCCTTCATATGTGTCCTTCATATTTGTCCATGTGTCCTTCATATTTGTTCCTGTAAACTCTTCCCATTCTCCCCTGAAATTCCCTCTTCTCTCCCCTCTGGTCACTGTCAGGCTGTCCTCCATTTCAGTGTCTTTGACTATATTTTGCTTGTTTCTTTGTTTTGTTGTCTAGGTTCCTGTTAAAGGTGAGATCATATGGTATTTGTTTGTCACTGCCTGGCTTATTTTGCTTAGCATAATGCGTTCCAGTTGCATCCATGCTGTTGCAAAGAGTACGAGCTCCTTCTTTCTTTCTGCTGCATAGAATTCCATTGTGTAAATGTACCATAGTTTTTTGATCCATTTATTTACTGATGGACATCTAGGTAGCTGCCAACACTTAGCTATTGTAAATTGTGCTGCTATGAACATTGGGATGCAAAGGTTCTTTTGGATTATTGTTTCAGGGTTCTTAGGATATAGTCCCAGCAGTGGAATTGCTGGGTCAAAAGGCAGATCCATTTTTAGTTTTCTGAGGAGGAAATTCCATACTGTTTTCCATAGTGGTTGTACCAGTCTGCAGTCCCACCAACAGTGCACTAGGGTCCCCTTTTCTCCACAACCTCTCCAACACTTGTTGTTTGTTGTTTTGCTTATGATGGCCATTCTGACTGGTGTGAAGTAGTATCTCATTGTGGTTTTAATCTGCATCTCTCTGATAGCTACCAATATTGAGCATCTTTTCATGTGCCTCTGGATCCCCTGTATGTCCTCCTTGGAGAAGTGTCTGTTCAAGTCCTTTGTCCATTTCTTAATTGGGTTACTTGTCTTCTTAGAGTGGAGTCGTGTAAGTTCTTTAAATATTTTGGAGATTAAACCCTTGTGTGAGGTATCATTGGCAAATATGTTTTCCCATACAGTTGGTTCTCCTTTTATTTTGATACTGTTTTCTTTAGCAGTGCAGAAGCTTTTCATTTTGATGAGGTCCCATTTATTTATTCTTTTCTTTTTTCCCTTGCTCTAGGGGATATGTCAGTAGAAATGTTTTAGCATGAAATATCTGAGATTTTCCTACCTACATTCCCCTCTAGGACTTTAATGGTGTCACGGTTTATATTTAAGTCTATTATCCATCTTGAATTTATTTTTGTGTAAGGTGTAAGTTGGTGCTTAAGTTTCATTTTTTTGCATGCAGCGGTCCAGTTCTCCCAAAACCATTTGTTGAAGAGGCTATTTTTACTCCATTTTATGGTGCTGCCCCCTTTGTCAAATATTAAAGAGTCTTGGATTTATTTCTGGGCTCTCTGTTCTGTTCCATTGGTCCATGTGCCTGTTTTTATGCCAGTACCAGGCTGTTTTGATTACAGTGGCCTTGTAATATAGTTTATTATCAGGTATTGTGATCCCTCCTACTTTACTTTTCTTTCTCCAAATTGCAGCAGTTATTCCATGTCCTTGTGGTTCCATATAAATTTTTGAGGTGTTTGTTCTATGTCTGTGAAACATGCCATTGGTACTTTAATAGGTCTTGCATTGAATGTGTAAATTGCTTTGGGTAGTATGGACATTTTGATGATGTTAATTCTTCCAACCCATGAACACGGTATATGTTTCCATTTGTTTTTGTCTTTCTTGATGTCTTTCCTCAGTGTTATGTAGTTTTCTGAATACAGGTCTTTTACCTCTTTGGTTAGGTTTATTCCTAGGTATTTTATTTTTCTTTTTGCTATTTCAAATGGGATTTTTTTTCTTGATTTCTGCTTCTGCTGTTTCATTGATGGTGTACAGAAATACCTTTCATTTCTGGACATTGACTTTGTATCCCGCTGTTTTGCCAAATTCATTTATTAGGTCAAGCAGTTTTTGGCCGAGTCTATAGGATTTTCTATGTATACTATCATGTCATCTGCAAACAGTGACAGTTTTGTTTCCTCCTTTCTGATTTGGATGCCTTTTATTTCTTTTTCTTGTCTGATCATTGTGGCTAAAACTTCCAGTACTATATTGAAGAAAAGTGGTGAAAGTGGACAGCCTTGTCTTGTTTCTGATCTTAGTAGAAAAGATTTTAGTTTTTGCCCATTGAGTATGATTTTGGCTGTAGATCTCTCATATACGGCCTTTATTATGTTGGGGAATATTCCCTTTATTCCCACTTTGCAGAGTGTTTTTATCATAAATGGGTGCTGTACCTTATCAAATGCTTTTTCTGCATCTATTGATACGATCATGTGATTTTTGTCTTTGCTTTTGTTTATGTGATGTATTACATTTACTGATTTGCTAATATTGTATCGTCCTTGCATCCCTGGAATGAATCTCACTTGATCATGGTGTATGATCTTTTTAATATATTGTTTGATGCAGTTTGCCAGTATTTTGTTGAGGATTTTAGTGTCTATGTTCACCAGTGATATTGGCCTGAAGTTTTCTTTCTTTGTTGTGTCTTTATCTGGTTTTGGGATTAGGATGATGTTGCCCTCATAAAAAGAGTTTGGGAGTCTTCCATCTTTTTGGATTTTTTGAAATAGTCTGTGAAGGATAGGGGTTAGCTCTTCCTTAAATGATTTGTAGAATTCTCCTGTGATACCATCTGGTCCAGGGCTTCTGTGTGTTGGGAGCTTTTTGATTACTTCTTCAATTTCTTTTGATGCTATTGGTCTGTTCAGGCTTTCTGCTTCTTTTTCACTGAGTTTTGGAAGATTATATTCTTCTAGAAATTTTTCCATTTCACCTAGGTTTTCAAATTTCTTCGCATTCAGTTCTTCGTAGTAATTTCTTACAATCCTTTGTATTTCTGTGGTATCAGTTGTAATTTCTCCTCTTTCATTTCTGATTGTGTTTATTTGGGTCTTCTCTCTTTTTTTCTTGATGAGTCTGCTTAAAGGTTTGTCGATTTTGTTTATCTTTTCAAAGAACCAGCTCCTAGATTCATTGATTCTTAGAATTGTGCTTTTAGTCTTTATGTCATTTAATTCTGCTCTGATCTTGGTTATTTCCTTCCTTCTACTTGCTCTGGGCTGTCTTTGTTGTTGTTCCTCGAGTTCTTGTAGATGTAGGGTTAGGTTGTTTAAAATGTTTCTATCTTTTTTAGGTATGCCTGTATCGCTATGAACTTCCCTCTCAGGACTGCCTTTGCTGTGTCCCATAAGTTTTGGGTTGTTGTGAGTTCATTTTCATTTGTTTCCAGAAACCTTTTGATTTCTTCCCTAATTTCATCCTTGACCCATTCATTGTTTAATAGCATGCTATTTAATCTCCATGATTTTGAGTGTTTTGGGTTTTTTCCCTTGGGGTTGGTTTCTAGTTTCAGTGCCTTGTGATCTGAGAAAATGCTTGGTATGATTTCAATTTTCTTGAAGTTGTTGAGGCTTGCTTTGTGTCCTATCATGTGGTCTATCTTTGAAAATGTTCCATGTACATTTGAAAAGAATGTGCATTTAGCTTCTTTGGGATAGAGGGCTCTGTATATATTCGTTAAGTCCATTTCATCTAGGGTATTATTCAATGCCACGATATCTTTGTTGATATTTTGTTTGGAAGATCTGTCCATTTTTGATAGTGGGATGTTAAAATCCCCCACTATAATTGTGTTGCTGTCAATATCTTTCTTGAAGTTCTCTAAGATTTTCTTTATGTATTTGGGTGCTTCTATGTTGGATGCATATATATTTACAATATTTATGTCTTCTTGGTGGATTCTTCCCTTGAGTATTATGAAGTGACCTTCTGGGTCTCTCTTTATGGCCCTTTTTTGGAAGTCTATTTTGTCTGATATGAGTATTGCTACCCCAGGTTTTATTTTCCTGTCCATTTGCTTGGAAAATTTGTTTCCAACCCTTCACTTTCAGCCTGTGCAGGTCTTTTATCCTGAGGTGGGTCTCTTGTAGGTAGCATATGTGTGAGTCATGTTTTCTTATCCATTCAGCTATTCTATGTCATTTGATTGGAGCATTTAATCCATTTACATTTAAGGTTATTATTGATAGGTTCTTATTCATTTCCATTTATGTACGTGTGTTCCTTTCTCTCTCTCTCCCTCTCTCTTCCTTCCTTTCCTTAAAGCAGTCCCTTTAGCATCTCTTGCAGAGCTGGTTTGGTGGAGGTGTATTCTTTTAGACTTCTTTTCTCTGGGAAGCTTCTTATTTGGCCTTCTATCTTGATTGAGAACCTTGCTGGGTAAAGTAGCCTTGGTTGCAGACCTCTGGTTCTCATTACTTGAAATATTTCTTGCCATTCTCTTCTGGCTTGGAGTGTTTCCATTGAGAAGTCAGCTGCTAGCCTTATCGGGGCTCCCTTGTATGTTACTTCCTGTTTCTCCCTTGCTGCCTTTAAGATTCTCTCTTTGTTTTGAAATTTTGCCATTTTAATTATGATGAGCCTTAAGGTGGGCCTCTTTGGGTTCCTCTTGATTGGGACTCTTTGTGTTTCCTGGGTTCATGTGACTTTTTCTCTCATCAAATTAGGAAAGTTTTCCATCATTACTTTTTAAATAAGTTTTCTATCCCTTGCTCTTCTTCTTTTCCTTCTGGTATCCATATTATATGGATATTATTACATTTCATATTGTCTTGCAATTCTCTTAATCCCTCTTCATTCTTTCTGAGCCTCTTTTCCTTTTCTTGTTCTTTCTGGGTGTTCTTTTCTACTTTGTTCTCCAACTTGCTGATCCGATCTTCTGCTTCATTGATCCTGCTTTTCATTCCTTCTACTGTGTTCTTCAGGTCAGAAATTATATTCTTCATTTCCTCTTGGTTCTTGTTGATAGTTTCTATTTCCTTTTTCATACTGATATAGTTTGCAGTGAGTTCATTGTAGCTTCCCTGTAGTTTCTGGTAGCTCATTGTGAGCTCATTGAGCTTCCTGATAATCATTTCTTTGAACTCAATATCTGATAGTCGAATTGCCTCTATTTCATTTAGCATTCTTTCTGAGGCTTCCTCCTTTCCCTTCATTTGGGGATTGTTTCTTTGTCTTCTCATTGTTCATGAGATGTTCTTGTTAGCCTCTGTTTCTTAAATTGATCTGTTCTGGTTTCCTGGGTTTACGGTGTGAACTTCTGTCATAGAATACCTGTGAGATTCAGTGGTGCAGTCTCCTTTGGGTATCCTGGTGTTCACAGCTTCCCCCTACTCTTTTTTGTGATCAGTTGGAGGAGTAAGGCAAAATGTTTTAATACAGCAAGAGAGTATTCTATGATATTTATAGTAGCAGCCAGTAGAGAAGGGATAGGAGATCTTTTGGCTATGTAGAGTGTTAACTGTAATCTTCCACCTCACTAGCCATGTTTTAGAAAGAATGGAAAAAAGATAAGACTCCTATTGGGGAGGAAAGGATTGTGAGTTATATCTAGAAAGCAGTGAGGCTGTGTGAGGTCAGATTCTGAGGTAGGGTGGGAGTAAAGAATAGTAAATAGGAGTAGTGTAAGAGAATAGAGTTAACCACTACAATAATAGTGTTCAGGAAATCGTGAAGTGGGCTGAGATCTGGGAGGGGTTTTGTGTAGTATTTACAATTGCATGAAATAGGTCTTATTTACAGTAATATTAGATCAGCAATCATATGGCAGAATCTATGAGATCTAGATAACAAGAATAGGGAGATAGAACCTTGAGTAGTGTACTAATGCAACACAAATGAAGGACAGTAAATTAGCAATATACTACGGATGAGCTAACAGGGGAAACCTATCAAAAGATACTATATAACCAGCCAAGCAAAGAAGACTATACAGAAAAACAAGGAATACCAAAATACTGTTAAAATAAAAAAAATGTAAGAATAATGAGAAAAAGATTATACCAATTTGCAGTAACTTGTAGGTTCAAAAAAAAAGGAAAAAATCAGAAGATGGAATGCAGGAGAGATAAATTTGGAAATGAAGGAGTAACACTAGGATGAAAGGAAAAGAAACTTAAGGAATTGAGAAATATAAAAATAATAAGAATCGAAAAATAAAAAGTTACTTAAAAAGAGATAAAATCAAACAAACAACAACAGCAGCAAACAAAAGCAAAAGCAAAAACAAAAACAAAACAAACAAAAACACCTCTTGTTGGTTTATAACTGGCCAAACCAGTTTTTCTGGTCTTGCTGGCTTCAGCAGGCTGAGGGGCGATTGGAATGCTTTTCACTCTTCCCAGTCAGAGCTCAGTCAGTCTCTCGCATACTGTCCCCAGGACTAGCTGCAAGCTCTCTCCAGAGCCATTCTGATGCCTCTCCTCAGGGCCCTGGGTGTGGGTCTGGGTGCTCCCAAACACCCTCTCCAGAGCTCACCACTGCACGCTCCCAGCATGCCCATGTCTTTTCCGGGTTCACAGTGTAAGCTCCAGGGATTGTGAAGGGGCGCATGCTTTCCTGAGTTCACCACCGCAGGCTCCAGAATCCTGCGAACGTCTTTACCCTTTCCTTGTTCAGGGCTGTGGGGTATGAGTCTTCCACAAAACCACACTCTCACCGGGTTGGGGGCTCAGGCGCTTGGCAAGGCTGCCCTTGGTCGCGCAGGCTGGGGCACACACTCTTCCCATGGCACTGTGTGGGTGCTCGCAGCCCCTGTGTGATTGTCTCTCAGTCTCACTCCCCTCTCTGTGCCTTCAAGCAACAAGGCCTCCCTGGTGATGCTCAATCCTTGTTCTCTCGGGAAAGGAGCAAGGAGCGGTTGACTCCACTCCCTCCCAGGTGTCCATAAGCAGACCCAGGGGCACCGGGCTTGGGGGCTGCAACCTCCTTGGTCCCTGCACTGATCCCTGGGCCCTTATTATCCTGAAGCAGTCTCCTTACCATTTGGTTTTTCAATGTCCGCTATATTTTTTGATGTCCTGTTTTCATAAATGTTTCGATATTGTTGGCTCCTTGCTCTGTTCCTCTGCAGCTCGGCCAGTTTCTCTCCTGTGTGTAGCAGAAAGGAAAATCCGTTCCCTCCTACCACACCACCATCTTCCTTCTCCCTCTATTCTACTTTTCTGTTACCCACAAGCTGTATCCTCTTAACTGACACACATTAAAATATAAAACTCAGTAGATAAGTGAATAAAATTTTTTTACATGATCCTAAAGACAGCATAAAAATGATGAGAAAAAGTGTAAAGGGATTATCATCACAAGTTAAAATGCATAAATAATATCTTACCACATATTATCTTTATATACTATCCCCTTCCTATATTTATATTTTTCTAATCCTTCTCATATATAATGTACATGAATACACACCTTTATGTATACATACATGTGCACACATGCATGTATATACAGTCACTCATGTATAGAAATGGCAAATGCATTCACAGTAAAAATAAAGGAACTGAATGATTGAGAAGGACAGAAAATGAAATTGCAAATTTTCATTGGTGGGTATTACCAATTTGTAAGTTTTTAGCAAAATGTTCTCAGAATTTAAAGCAAAAATTATACTTTTCTTTTTTTGCCTTTATATTTTTTAATGTTTTATTGTTTATACTATTACAGTTGTCACAATTTCTCACCCTCTACCCCCACTGCCCAGCCCTCCCTCTATTTCCATAGTCAAACCACACACCACTGTCCATGTCCACGGGTCCTTCATATATGCTCTTTGACTAATCCCTTCGCCTTCTTTCAATCAGTCCCCACTTTGTACTTTGCTTTTCTCAATTAATTTATGCTTCTCTAATCAATGTCCCACACCCCAACAATAGTACATGCTGCTTATTTTATCATTTAAAAGAAAAGTTGTTTGAGGATGGAATATATTCCTATTGATTGAAAATATTTCATTTATTTAAACTGCTTCATTTATTTACATCTTTCTTTTTATTTATTTATTTGTTCCACTGTGTAAATCTATTCCTTTTATTGGTCAATTATGTTTGCATTCTCTAAAATAGATGGGTATGGAAAAACTTAATGTTAAGGAAGAAGAGTTATATAAGTTCAGTATATAATCATTTATACAAAATAATTATATATTATTTTTAACTACAGGTATATATCTGATATTAAAACATGGGTGGTGATATTACATGTTAAATTAGAAATATGATTACTGTAGAGGTAATAAAGACAATGGAATTCAATAAGAAAACAAAAAGGTATCTGCAATTCTTACTTTACAGATAAATACATGTATAAAGCAAGAAATGAAAATTTCAACCTTTAAATATTCGGGCTGAGGCATATATGGGTATTCATGATATCATTTTCTACAACATAAATATTTTTTCTTTATATATTTGATTTTATTTACTAGCAACAGAAACTATAATAATAATTCCTACCAAGAGATCTTAATTAACTGTGTAAAAGATTAGCTTGATTGTCTCTTTTTTATTAAATACTTCTGAATTTTATTGTTGTTCAGGTACAGTTGTCTGCCTTTTCTCTCCACCTCTCCCTCTCACCCCAGCCATCCCCACCTTCCTCCTCTGTTTCCTCCACCCCCTTGTTTTTGTCCATGTATCCTTTATAGTTGTTCCTGTAAACCCTTCACCTTTTTCCCCTCATTATCCCCTCATCTTCCCTCTGGTTACTGTCAGCTTGTTCTTAATTTCAATGCCTCTGGTTGTATTTTGCTAGCTTGTTTGTTTTGTTGATTAGGTTACAACATAAATATTGTTGAAAAAATAAATACACAAACAAAAGTTATACATTGTGGGGCAAAAGTAGGTTTTCAGTTGTGAGTGTGTGAAATACAGAGGTCATTCTTGTATTATTATTTATTAATTACGGTATTATTTTTCCATACAAACAACTGTAAACCTACTTTTGACCCACCTTGTATTGTACAAGTAAATTCTGAGTCCTCATTGGCTCCCTTGAGTCCTAGATAGCAGGGTTGCAAGATTACTATATACAAATAACTAGAGAAGTTGTGTAGATCTCAGCTATTTAATATTTCTGAATCTCTAATTCATTATTAAGAAAAGCAACTCAGTAATAACAGTGTTTACCTTGTATGGTTGTTTTCAAAATGAAATGAGACAACACATATAAAGTTCCAGAAATATAGTAGGGGATAACCAAATGTTAGTTCCTAACCCATCAATAAATATCCAGTTTTTTTATTGCATATTCTAGTGGACAGAAGCGGATTTGCTTGCTGTCACCCTTAATCATCTACTTAACCAATTACTCTTAAAATATTCTATGATAATTATGATATTTTGCGTAAGTGCCACAACACTTCAAAGTTTTCTAAAAGTCCCATTAAGCCAGAATTCAAGAGTAGTATATTTAAAATATTTGTTACATTATATAAGACTAGCTAATAGGCCCTGGCTGGTGTAGCTCAGTGGATTGAGCATGGGCTGCGAACCAGGCATCGCAGGTTCGATTCCCAGTCAGGGCACATGCCTAGGTTGCAGGCCATGTATCCCAGCAACCACACACTGAGGTTTCTCTCTCTCTCTCTCTCTCTCCCTCCCTTTCGTCTCTAAAAATAAATAAATAAAAATTTAAAAAAAAAAAGACTAGCTAATAGGATTTAGGTATATTAATTTTTTTCTTTTTGTTGGTGTTTGAATACTACATATCTTTATCTATTCATACTCATTCTAGAAATTTTACCTCTATTTAAATTAAAATGTCCATATTTCTGTTTGTATTATAGGGTGAACACCTCCTCTTAAAATAATAATTAAAAATGAACTTGGCTTTTGATTATGGGTTTTTGTTATGGTAACTGTAACTCCTTTTTTTCCTGCAAAATGTTAAAGTTAGGGCATTACAGAATGCCAATAATATTCAATAAAGCAAATGGACTTTGAAAATTACATTACCTTTGAATTTGTCCTTTTTCAGTCTGGTATTCTTTGGCTGATATTTAATAGTATGATGCCATGGTATAAAATAAGAGCTAGAAAGTATGTAAGAAGTGGGATCCAATATTGCATATTAAGTTACTCTCCCTCTTATAGACCAATTTTTATTTATGGTTTGATATATAACTGTCACTTCATGTATCTTTCAGAAGAGGTAATATTTTGACAAGGTGGGAAATTGCGCACCAAAATATACTTTTTCAACACATACACACCTACACATATAAATAGACATTCTTGGTCTCTCTTCTATATTTGGAAATTGATCACTTAGAGAAGAATAATTTGCAAATGTTTCCATTAGATGCCACCTAAAAAATAGAAACTTAAAAACAAAATGTGCATTGTATTTGGGAAATTTAGATTTGTAAATCTACCTCGTAATGTTGTAACACTCACAGTAGTCTGTATCTCATGGCTTTTTAATAATTGTAATCTGCCTTGCCCCCTGTGTTAGAGATATAATTATGGTAACAGCTTTTCTACACAGGCATCATACATTGCCATTATGGAGCTAACTTCATTTAATTAGCATCATGAAGTAAATTAGCAGTCATAAGGACTGGTGGGTACAAGGGGATCTCCATTTTCTCACCAATTACTTAATCCTCAGTCAATGTTAAGATTAATGCTCACTGAATTTCCACAGCAAGATCACCATCACTTTCCTCAGATGTTGTGATTCAGCATTTGCATGGCTTTAGAACAAACTGTTCTCTGCGGATGCTCAGAAGTTAGGATTATTGAAGCCCGGTCATGCTCCTGGCTGGAAAGACACAGGAATGCCGAGAGACAATGCCCATGTGAATGCATTCCCTTTTCTTTCAAAGCAACATGTTTTAAAACAATTTGAAAAAAGTTGTATTAATTAGGAAGTAAGTGGAAAGGCAGGATTATTTTTAAAGAAAGTTTCCAGATTTTAATAGCATTTTGTAAGAAGACTTCGTTTATGCCTACTGCTTGGCAGAAGCACATAAAAATTAAATATATTATTATTTATACCATCATTGGGCTTAAAGAGAGTTGTGAAAATGATTAATAATTTCTGTGTTTGTGTGTATGTGCTTGAAAATTCATTGTGTTTCAACTTTTTATTTTTAGAGCAGCAACATTTTTAGTTTTAAGCAGAATTATCAATACCACAGAGCATCATAAACTTGATAAATATTTAAAATGTCACCTCATTTTGTTATTTCAACATAAGTTAATTCTATATATATATAAAAAAATCTATAAATGATTTCTAATTCATGGTTTTATGATCAGAGTCTATAAATAACATTTCAGGCTCCAGAAATAAATATTGAATAAAATCCTCCCAAAGCATTGTAAAAAGTAATTTAAAAAATTCTGTTGTCCACTTTCCCTCTGGTTCTTCACATGCTGTGTCAAATAATTTATAAGCACTAAATATCACACATGTGAAAACCAGTCCATATACATTAAAAGTGAAAACTATACTCAAATATTTGTACTGCTCATCAAATGCAATGGAGAAGGATTCAGTTTAGGTTACTTGCTTGGGTATTCCCTCACCTAACAAGGACTTAAATTTTGGATCTATACTGTGTGCTGCGTGGAACCTTCAGTAATCAATTTTTACTGGCTGCTATGCTGATCCTTGAGAAATATCATCTAACACCAGGAGCATTTCTGTAGGCCCAAAGAAGTTTCTGCCATCATTAGAAGCAAGCTGGTGGAATGTAGTACATACTTTTCAGAGGGGCTAGGTTTTTGCGATCCTTGCATACTTGGCTGTTCTGGCCCCCCATAATAGTTGCCCAGTCTCTCAGGGACAAAACCCAGTACTAACCTGCCTCATGCTTCATTCAAGTCCTTTTGGCCTCCTTCCTGAGAGTCTCTATTCCACTGGGGCCAGGAGAGCACAAGAGGCCTGCTGTGAACTTACACAAGTTCCTTAGCTTGCCAGGACTCGTAGGGAAGACTGTCAGTTCACATCCAGTTGAAGGCTTTCCCTATAGTACTCTCTGGATTAGATGTGGGTGTTGTCGCTGTTTTCAAACCTGATGTCTCTGGTAACAACTCTGAGAGTACAGATAGCACACTGATGTGTGTAAGGAAATGCACCCATGTGAGGCAAATGTTGATCAGTGAAACATGGAAGTCAAAGAGTAAATTCTTCTCCTATCATTTTCCTGGGGAGATTCTTCTGAGACATATTTGTCATAGGGTCTCTATGAAGATAACCTTCTAATTTTCACTTTCCCTTTTTTCTCAGTCTTACTTTCCTTAGCATTTACACATAATAAAGTATAAGGCATTCAATTCAACTTCTCAGATAAAAATGAATCAGCTATCTGCTCATCTGAAGAGAATGTTAGGTTTCTGTCTGGAAAGCTAAAAATTAAAGTCAATACATTAGTTTGTGCCCATCACTTACTGGGAGACTCCCCATCTCTTTAGTCAGATCTTAGCTACACTTATATTACTTCACACTTAGCTGTGCTTCATGATTTGCTTTGAAGCACATGATAGCAGGAAGCAGCAAACTTGAAAAGGTGCTGGGGCATTTCTACATTGTTGCCTTTATGCGAGTAAGGTTACAGTGAGGTAGCAGGGAAAGAAGAACTAAAAGAAGTATAAACATGCGTATATTATGCCAAGAGTACCGGACACTTTAGTGTGTCTTGGAGACATTTCTGCTGTAAAACACAATATAAAAGCTGATTTTATAATAATGGCCTTGATTATAAGGGAAAACTTAAATTATGTTTACTATATTCTATGTTAAGAAGGAAGGCAAATTCCTTGGAGAAGTCTCAACTAAACAATTAAAATAAAAATTATCTTGATGCTTAGATTTGAGCTAGATACTCTAACAAATATGGCCATGTATAACATTTTATTTTCTAAGTTTCCCAATCATATTTAATTTTGACTGTTTAAGGAGCTAAACTATGTAGATGAATACTCACAGTAGCTAGGAAAAATCACATAGTAACACAGCAACTGTTTCTTTCAGCTCTGGCTGTATGAATCAGATTAATATTTTAAGTACAAACCACACACAGTAAAGAGAGAAAATCTGAATAGACTTGTAACTAGGAAGAAGGATGAACTAGTAATAAAAAAAATATGATGATGAAAAGCCACATACCTGGTGGCTTCACTACTGAACTCTACCAAACATTGAAAGAACTAACATTAATCCTCCTCAAATTTTTCCATAAAATTGAATAGAAGAAAACTCTCCCTAATTTATTCTACAAGGCCAGAATTATCTTGATGCTAAAGCCAGACAAATAAACTACAAAAAGGGAAAATACAGATATGAAAACCCTCAACAAAAATACTAGCAAATTGAATTAACAGCATATTAAAAGAATTATATACCACAATCAAGTGGGATTTTTCTCCCTGGAGTGCAAAGACCCTTCAATCTATGAAAATTGAAAAATGTAACATAGCAACATATTAACAAAATGAAGGATAAAAACCACATTATTATCTCAATTTATATAGAAAAAATGTTTGACAAAATTCAATACTATTTCATAATAAAAAGACAAACAAAATTATTTTAAAATAAATGTCACATGAAAACCACACAACAAAATTTATACTCCATATTTCCACTAAGATCATGAATAAGGCAAAAATGTCCACTTTCACCACTTCTATTCAACATGTAACTGGAAGTTCTAGCCAGAGCAAGTGGGCAAGATAAATAATGTAAAAGGCATGCAAATCAGAAAGAAGTAAAACTATCTTCATTCACAGATGACATGATCTTGTATGTGGAAAACTCTAAAGGTTCTGCCAAAAAAATAAAATAAATAAACATTATTAGAATAAACAAATTCAGCAAAGTAGAAGGATACAAAGGAGGATACAAGTATCAGTTGCATTTCTATATGCTAATAATGAGCTATCTGAAAAAGAAAATAAGAAAGCAATTTTGCTTATAGTAGCATCAAAAGGAATAAATATTTAAGAATTAAGTAATGTAAGAAAGTGTAGACTTTTGTAGTAAAAACTATACAAAACTTCTCAAAACAGAGATAAAGGGACAGACATCCTATGTTTATGAATTAAATACTTAATATTGTTAAGCTTTACCTGAAGCAATGTACAGAATTAATGCAATTCCAATCAAAACCCTAATGACTTTCTTTTACAGAAAAAGAAAAATCCTCCCTAAAAATTATTATGGAATCTCAAGGGACCCCAAAAAGCCAAAACAATTCCTAAAAGATCAAGGCTAGAGGACTTACACTTCCTAATTTCAAAACTTAATACAGTGCTACAGTATTCAAAACACTGTGTTACTGGAAAAAAAACAGATATATAAAATAATGGAATAGAATGGAGAATTTAGAAAAAAACCCTTGCATATATGGCTTAATGATTTTCAATTCAGGGTGCCAAGATAGGGAAAGTCGGTCTTTTCAACAATATGTGCTGGAAAAACTGGACATGCACATGCAATGGAAAGAACTTGGTCTCCCACCTAATGCCATACATAAAAATTAGCTCAATATATGTATCCAAGATCTAAATGTAAAACTTGATATTATAAAAGGGCAACACCTCAAAATATTGGATTTGGCAATGATTTCTTGAATATGACACCAAAAACACAGGCAATGATAGAAAATGTAGACAAGTTAGACTTCATGAAAATTAAATATTTTGTATATCAAAAGATACTATCAATAGAGTAAAACAGAATGGGAGAAAATTCACAAAGAATGGGAGAAAATATTTGCATGTCATACATCTCATAAGAGATTAATATCCAAATTTTAATACCAAAGAGCAAACAACCTGATTAAAAAATGTACAAAGGACTTGAAAAGACATTTCTCTAAAGAATATATAAAAACGGCCAATGAGTACATTAAAAGATGTTCAACATCACTAATCATTTGGGAAATACAAATCAAAACTGTAGTAAGATACCACCTCACACCCATTAGAATGGTTACCATTAAAAAAACAAAACTAAAACTATATGCTGTTAATAATTGGAGAAATTTTAACTCTACATACTGTTGATGGCAATGCAAAATGGTATCGCTACTGTGGAAAACAATAAAGTAGTTCCTCCAAAAATTAAACAAAGAATTACCATATGATCTGGCAATTTCACTTCTAGGTATATGCTCGTGAGTATTCAAAGCTCATAGGTATTCCATGTCCATAGTAGTAGTATTCACAATAGCTAAAACACAGAAGCCACCCAAGTGTCTATCAGTGGGTGAGTACATAAGCAAAATGCACCATATATATTATATGTACACATATATATTTTATATATATAAAATAGCATGAATAATAGCATATCATTCAGCCTTAAAAAGGAAGGAAATTCTGATATATACTACAACATGGATGAACTTGAGGACATTGTACTAAGTGAACTAATGCATCCACAAAAACACAAAAGACCCTATTATGTCAGTTATATAAAGGACTCAAATTAGTCCAAACCATGGGGATATAAAGTAGTATGGGGAATGCCTGATGCCGGGGAGAGGGGAAAATGAGGAATTATTGTTTAGTTTGTTTTGTAAAATGCAAAGCATTCTAAATATTGATGATGGTATTGATTGAACAAGAATATGAATATACTCAATATCTGTGACCTATACTTAAAATGCTTATGATAATAAATTTTATGTGTAGTTTACCAAAATTTAAAAATGGAAAGAATACGTGAAATATGTATGAGGCAGAAATTATTATAAGCATCTCAATTAATTTACTAAGAAACATTTAAGGTAGGTTTTAGAATTATTAACTGATAGGGAAATTGGTACATCTTGTCTAAATTCACACAGCTGGTACATGAGAAAGCTTGACTTGAACATAAGCAGTGGCAATAAACCTGCAATCTGAATCATCATGTTACCATCTGTTCTTGACAGTGTAGTTAAGGACAAAAATGTCCTTATGTGAAAGTTTTAGTTTAAATTTTGAAGTATAAGTGTAGTGCTTAGATCTCTTATCAAGATATCTCCTTGTGAACAGAAAAGATTTGAGCTTTTGTTCTCAAAGTTGGCAAAATGGTTCAGAAAAATGGACAGTTAAGGGGATGAATAGAAGGGTAAGAAACAGATGAGCCATACAGAGGAGTGGGAGGAACCGTGCTTGTGGAATGGGCTGGTCCTGTGCTTTGAGAGGAGTGAGTGCACATTGTGAATCTGGGCTTCATGTCTGAATCCCTGTCCAAGTTGAGGCTCGACTCTGTTTCAGCCCTGGTGCCCTATACTTTAATACATGTGACTTTATCTTTCATGGTGATTCTGTGTTAGGGAAACCCTGATCTATTTATTTCAATAATGTTTTATATTATCAAGAATATTCCAACTTTAACATTTTCTAAAAACCATTTTTTATATTTTTATATGACTAGATAATGATAAAGCATTGTTAATTTTATTGGATTTAGTTTTTTCTGATTTTCTTTGGGTAATTTTGGGTAAGATAATTTTATTGAAATTTTGATTTAATACAGTTCATTAGAAAGAATATGTTTATGGTTAATTCATTTTATCATTATATTTTATTATAATTTATATCTCCCCATGGGAAATCCTCTTAATGAATATATAATATCTCTTTTAATTTAAAATATCCTTATAAAATGTGCACTTTTTTGCATATGCATTTTTCTCTGTAGAAATTATATACCCTTCATTCAATTATAAGAATCAGGAATACTCCCTTTACACCACTAGGAGACTGGACCGTGTTTATCACAAGTTAGTTACCTTTTGGTAAACCTAGGCTACCATCTTCTTTCTACAGCACGTAAAGTGTTTTTCCATTGATGGGCCATCTGGCACTTAATACTTTGATGAATCCAACACCTTCCTCCAAGCCTGCCATCTTTAGCTAGAATCTGTCATTTTCTGCCCAGGGTTTGTAAAGCTTATGTTTCTTCCTCAAATAACAGTAATGTGCTTGCTTTTATTCAACAAGTCAAAATACCTAAAACAATAATTATTTATACACTTAAATTTAAAATTTTCATCAATCTGTATAAGTGTTGGCTTACCATTTGTCATGATCAGTGCATATAGGAGCTTGAGGGAAAACCTTTCAATCATCACAATTAACACAATACTATTAAGCCACTGCCATATTGGAGCTTGTAGTATGCTGACTCTAAGAAGAATAATTATCTGTAAAATCTATTCCAGAAAATAGAATAGAACATTATTACTAGATTCTTACTGACCTTCCACATTAGAATAAAATAGGCTTATGATTTATTTCCATACCAATTAGGTAGAACTTATGAGAAAGTCCTAGCCAATTAGGGTAATATAGAAAAGTGACCTTAAAAGCTATTCTCATGCTTCAGATATAATTCCAAATATTGTTGATAATCTATAAAACTCTGTCTTATGTTGTAGTTAATTTAGATTTCAAGGTAAATTACAGAATGAAAATAATCAGCTGGACCATTCAGACATAATACTTTGTATTTAATCTACTTTTGTAAATTATTTTTTCTGATTAGATAGAACTTTATAGTAAACACATGATCATATTTTATATTTATTAATTGTAAAGATTCAGTAACACTTCATAAGGTAATTACTTGTGAATGACACTTTGTTAATCTGCATTGATAAAAGCACATTAACATTGATAAATGTTATCAATCAAATATTAAATTTGGACTTAAATTTAAACTTTTAAAATCAAAGAATTAATAAATTTTTATTAAATAAGTAAAAACACTACTATCAAAGTAAATAAATATATGTTTCCTATTAGAAATAAATTTAGAAGTAGTAACAATTCTAGTAAAATTTTTCTCCATAGATTTCTAACTCTACCAAATGGAGTTGTTAATACTACATCTATTTGAGATGTAGTATTATGAGATGATCTATTTACATTAGTATGAGCTTACCTAAATCACACAAATAAGTTGTCAAAAGGTAGATTCTGTCACCAGCTAGAAACATGATTTAAAAAGTCCTTAAAGTGCAGAAGAGTTCTAGAAACTTCACTTACATAAGAAAACTTTGATTTTTGTTTTAACACATTCTTTCCATTTATAATAGGGGTTGGGGGACAGAATTTTAATAATTATACCTAAATTAATAATGTTGGAAATATAATTATTTGTACAAAATGTACAAGTAATTTCAAATACATTTCTTGTATTTGAAAACTGAGCATTTTGAAAAGGATATGTGACAATCAAACTATTGATTTATAAATTTAGGGAATCATTATTTATACTAATAAACTGACAGTACTAGAATCTCATCAATCAATATTGTGTTAGTAGCATGTCCAAGGCCTGCTATTTGATAATTTCTTATACTTCTCTTCCATTCCCTTCTCTTCCCAATTGTCCTGTTCTCTTTCCTCCTCTCTCCTGCTCTTGCCTCCCTTTCTCTTTTCTCTCTCACTTCAGTTGAAACTCTTTCTTTACCTGCTATTTCTCCTAATTCAACTCTTTAGATCCTAATCTCTGAGACACATATTGAACTTCTCACAGTTCAAAGGTGACTTATTTATAAAGCATTAAATAGATATAAAAAGATTTTTTCTATATTTCAATAGATTTTCCTACCTCTTGTGTAACAGGCATTGCACTTTGCTCATTTATGTACATGCCTGTTCATTCCCCTGACCAAGAGACCCCTTGAAAGGCAGGGCTAATGTTCTAGTTATCATCGTATCCTTAGCCTTAGTACAATTTGTGAAACACAGAAAATATATAATGGGTTCTCATTTTGTAGATGGATACTTGTATTTTTAGGCCAATTTTTCCATTTGTTCAAATATGTTAATTCTGTTCTGTGTGAGACCTTCAAAGGTAATAAAATAAGGTTAAATAGACTAGAAAATGCATTTGCCTCTTTAGAGATGCCTAGTGCAGGTGGAAAGATAATATATCTAAAAGATACTTTCAAACATATAATATTACTCATCTGAACTGAGAATATCAGAATTCCAACATTTGTCTTCCCAAGCAGAGAACTTGGGAATTCCTTACATGCCATAGTCATATCAGGGAAGCACCTGCAATTATGTTTACCTTCTTCCACATATTTCTTGACATAGCCATTAGGCTATAAAATGTCAGACCATATAGTGATGGTAAGAATAGTAACTATGATAGCAACAAAAGCAGACTTTCATGACTAAAACTGCTGACAGATATTAGACACTGTTTGGATTTATGATTTATTTTTTTATGTTGGTATATAAATCTTGCATTTAAATAAACTTTTGACATATGTGCATGCTACCAATTTTACATGGTTAGTTTATGAGGAAAACTGTAGTGCATTTGCATTGTCTTATTTGAAAATCTTAGGCAATAAATACATAGCTAAAATCCACATTCCAAAGGTAAACTAGTTTTGGTCATCATTATCAATACAGAATATTAGGGAGTGAAAATAGGTTTTTAGCAGAGCAGTAGAAATAGCAATGAGATTCTATTTACCAATAATTTTCTACCTGCCAATGTAGTAAGTATTAAACTTTTATTTTATGATATTTTAATTTTTATTGAGTATTAAACATGTAAATATGTCTTATTTATATCACTTCATACTAAATGAAGAAATATTATTAGTATGACCATTTTATATAAGAGGAACTAGGTAAGAAAAGCTAAAAACTTTGACCTGTGACTCATCCAGTAGATGTCTGGATTATATTCAAACCTAGTTCTGTTTGCCTGATTTAAAGGCCATGCTATTAATTACTAATTCCTTCACTTTTTATGGTAAAGTGAATTCTTCACTATGCCAGAGGTATTTGTTCTGCATTTTTACCATCACTAGAAATTTCAATGTTCTTCTGGATTTATTAGTTAGTTGCTTAAAGAAATGGTAGGCAAAGGATTTGAAAGTTAATTGCAATTTTGTAAAAGGACAGAGAAATATACCTGTTGGAAAAAAAACTAAAATACTGTGACCTCTTTTCTTTTTTTATTTATTATGGATAATATTCTTTAAATGAATAGGAAAACAATCTATAAATAACAGCTTTCATATTCTGAGCACTCAATTTGTGACAATAATTGTATTAAGTACTTTATCTATATTACTTCCAATACTTAAAACATTGCCTCAAAGTAAATTTAGTTTCTTCTTTTACAAATAAGGGAAATGATGCTCAAAGAGATGAAACGATCTTCCCAACAATTGTGGAGCTGGGCCTGGTATTTGTCAGGTCTTACATATAAATGTCTATAGAAAAATAAAGTGCTCATATACTTTATACACTAACAAAATGGAGGAAGACTGCCAACATTGAGAAATGAATCTTATGTAGAGATAAAAGGAGGCAGCATCACTATAATAAGCTGATGCTATAGAAATGAAGATGGCTTTCCTTTTGGATTATAAATATATAGTTTCTACAGATGAAGTGGTGACCCATTTTAAGGGGTGATACTAGAATATTAATTGATAGTTATACCTATCATTTAGTGAACACTTAGATTGTATTACAGCATAATCTCCATTCTTACATGAGCCTTGTGAGATAAGTGAGTTATATATATATATATATATTTTTTTTTTCCCCCTAACTTTGGGCTATAGAAAAAGCTAACAGAGACTTAGACAATTTCAAGATGTTGCCAAAAGTAATGCAGTCTATTCATAAATAGAAGAAGAATTCAAATGTGTCACTGGTTAATACCTTGCTGTATGCTCTTATTTAAGGAAAACATCTTGTTAACAACATCCTGTTAATGATTTCCTATTAATAACATTCTACAAGATGAATGTAAGTTAAACACAAAGTATCTTGTCTGATCAGAAAATTGAGGCTTTTGAGCTAAATGGAGGGTATCTGGCCACAGTTAACCAGACTTCAGTTGTACTCAAGAGCGACCACAGACACTAAGATCCTGTGATCAAGAGAGAAATCATATTGGAAATTACTGGTAGGTTGAGGATGAATAGCTGAATGATTTTTGTGCCCACCAAGAATACTGATTGGCACTGAAGCATGTGTGTCAGAAAAAAAATGCTAGCTCTAGACCAAATTCTAGCTCTAAGAATGGCTCCTAGTATACTGTGACATCAAAATATCATTTCAGTTATAGCTGCTTGGAGCTAGGATAAACAGAAACTTAACTGTATGTTTCTAAGTGGGTTATTGTTATCTCAGGAGAACATAAAAATTAAAAATGTATTGTATATTTGATAGTCTGTTAGACTTTTTTGTATAATGGGAAAAATACATTCTGAGTCACAAAAAATGAAGGGAGATCCATGTTTTGACGTGCAAATATAACTGGAAAACTGGACAAATGACAGAGGGAGACTCTAGAGGAGAACTATAGAAATTTGAAATATTTTTTTAATCAGTGACTTGGATCATGACAGAGCAGCCACCCTTTTCATATTTGTGGATGATGGATTTAGGAGGATTATCTAATATATTTCATGACAGTGGCAGAGTTCAGAAATCTTGATAGGCTTGAATGATGGACTGACATCAATAAAGAAGGATTTGACAGAAATACATATAAGATTCCCCATTTAGATTAAAAACAGGTTATATAAATGTAGATTCAGAGAGTTCTATCTCGAAGTAGCTTAGTGAAAAAGACTGGTGATAGAAGCCAACAACGAGGCATAAATAAAAAAAATAAATTCTAGGATGCTTTAAAAACCCTGTTAAATGGAAGTGTTTTTCAAATTGGGGCTCCACATACATTATTGATTCTTGACTCAATTAGTGGGTGCTGATGAGCACTTGATTTTTATAACTAAAACTATGATAATATGATAAAATGAATGAATGGAATAAAAATACAGAGAAATAATTAGGAACGAGAGAGAGCGAGAGAAACTAGATTACCCATTGTATGGGGGAGAGATTTTTGAGGTCCAATTACTTCTCAATCTTCAGTACATAGACTTGCACATGACATATGAAATATGCTCCATCAAGATTATAAAATGAATTATGGTAAAAATATATTTTTACTATAAGTCATGTTTAAAAAGTTTAAGAGCTATAGCTCTCTGTCACTCTGCATGATGAGGATGTGGGAGTACTGGGTATCTGAAAACTTTGTAAGATATTATAACAAATTGTGGAAGCTACAGATGAAGTTTACTAGGATGGAACTGTCTGATTTAGAAACCATATCATTTTAGAAACTATATAAGCAATGGTGTTTAGCCCCCTAGATATATTTACACAAATGAAGAGCATTCAAGGGAAAGAACCATCATTTCAACAGATATTACACTAGGAGGCACACTATTAAAAGTATATTTGTATTCTTAATATTGTACACATACAATATTAAGAAAATATTTAAAAATATTAAAAAAAGAAATTTTTACAAAAATATTTCCAATAGAGAACTTATTTTCAATAATTTTAATGTTGAAATGTCTTGATACTGACTTTGTAAATGTATATAAGTTCTTTAATTTGCAAGGATAGGTCCTATATGTATTTCCCAAGTTTATTTAGTATTTAGTTTAACAATTGTTTACATAGTTTTAAAAGTAACCAATTAAAATAATTAGTTGGTTAGTTTGTTAGTTGTGCTGGGGATGGTGTAACTGGTAGTGAAAAGGAATTCAGAAGACAATTGCATTATGTTAATAGCATATTAATGATATTAATGTAACCACTTTTTTGTCTGTCTGAAAAAAATAGAAAAATGGTCCAAAACCCTTGTTCATAATGATGATATTTATCGTCAATTCCTACCATCAATAGGAATATCACCTATTTTCTTTTAAAGAGAATTGATTCTTCTTCTGATAGCTTAGATTAAATTAAATTAGATGTTCTTTTTAAACCCAACCCAATTTCTAATTAATCAGTGAAAACACTAAGCTAATTTTGGTCACTAGCACATAAGACAACAAAACATTTAATTGTATTATTGTGATAACTGATAGATCAAGAGCTCAACAGTTTCAAATCAAATGGTAAAATATTTTTCAGGTAAAAATAAATATTTTTTTGGAGTCAGAATTATATTTCATTATCATTTATTAGTCTATATTTTATAATTATTGTTTTCAAAAGCTAAACCAACATTTTAAAAATTTTTGGGAATTTAGTTTTTTTCTAATTATAAAGCTAATTTGTAGTTTTTGTAGATAATTCAAAATAGAAAAAATTGAAAGAATAAAAAGTTACTTATCATTATCCAAAGCAAACCCATTGCTAATTTTTCAGTGTATATGAGGTCTCTCCATAAAGTATCTAGCCACATAAATAAGATAGAGACATTTATTGAAGAAGATACTAGATAAAAGAAATTTTGTACATAGGACAATGATGCCTCTGTCCCCTTCAAAGTAGGCACTGTGGGACCTTACCAGGTCTCCTAGAGTCTCTTCCACTGTTCAAAACATTCTGTAAAATTCTTTGTTAGAATCGCCATCAGCTGCCCTGTCACATGTTCCTGAATCTTATGGATATTCTGAAATCTCTTCCCTTTCAAAGGTGATTTTAGTTTTGGGCAAAGCCAGAAGTTGCAGGGCACCAAATCTGGGCTACAGCAGGGCTGAGTCAACTGAGTGATTTGATGTTTTGCCAAAAAATTCTGCATGAGAAGTGATGCATGAGTGGGCATGTTGCCATGATAAAGTTGCCAATCACCAGTTGCTGATAGCTGTTGCTGTTTTTGTTGTATTGCATCTTTCAATCCATGAAGAACATTGAGGTAGTACTCCTTATTAACTGTTTGGCCTGGAGGAGCATACTGTATGGGAAAGCGCCTTCCTAATCAAAAAACACCGTTAACCTGGTCTTGATCTTGCTGCAACTTTGTCATGACTTCTTTGGGCATGGAGAACCAGGCTACTTCCTTTGGGATGACTGGGCCTTCATTTCCAGATCATAGACATAGACTCATGATTTATTTCTGGTTATGACCTTCTTGAAGAAATCTGGTTCATTGGTTAGCAGTTTGAATCAAATTAGCAACTGAAGCATGGATCACTTTCAACAGATTCTCAACCATTTTGGAAGTGCTTGTGCCATACTTTTATTTGCACTGCAGTCATTGCATCATCCTCAAAAGCCTTCTGAATCATCCAAATGGTTTCTGTGGAGGAATGTTCAAGCTTAACACAAAATTTGATGCAGATTCATTGCTCTACTTGCTCTGTAATTTTGAATGCAATGGCCACACAGTACACATGCTCACTCAATAGCATCTACCACCCCCACCGACTAGCATAGTGAAGTCCTCATTGTTCACACACCTGCATTCCAGTCCACTCTTTTTGGCTTCCAGGTTACATTGATGTCATGCAAACTGTTCTCATTATACTAACAAGGGCTGGACATTTCCCCCACATTTTCACATATAAGTATCTTAAAATTTGGGATTATATTAAAATTAGTTTCTTTTATATATATTATGTTCCACTGATCTCATAGGTGATTTTAAAAATACTATTTCTGTAACTTTATAAAATATGTACTATTATTTTTGGTTGGAAAAGTTTTACATTATTACTATTTTTTCTAAATAGTGATAGCTAATCTAACTCTTGCTTTTATCAGAGGAAATCAAGCGTAATTTTATCAAGTCATAAAAAGAAACTCCTTGGTTCTTTATTGGAATCTCATGTTTGTAATTTGTAGGGAAAAAAGAAGGCATCTATGAGTGGGGGGGCTCCACCTACAGGGCCCCTCTGGCCACCATGGGTGAGATTAAGTCTACTAAAACTTAATCTGCTTGGGGAGGAAAGGTGGCAGATTTCTCAAAGGAGAAGGGCCCAAGAGCCTTTTTTTCAATGGGCTTTTATTGGGTTCATTTACATAAGAATGCAGGTAAAGCTCAGTAACCATTATCAGGCAATAAGGCTCAAACAGAGAACTCTGAGGGCCTATTTTGAGTCACAGTCAGATAGCTAAAGAGCTATAAAACTTTGAGGAACAAACTCACTTCTTGCTTGGACCCTTATTTAATTGAGAGCATTCTAAACAAAGCAGGTTTCACAGGATTTTATATATTCTTTCTTAGGTCCAATCACCCCAGGAACCTGCCCTTTCCAGCACAAGGCTGCACCACCCTCTGTCATTGTTTTAGGCTTAAGTCAGGCAGGGGAAGTAAGACTGCCAAGAGAATAGGAGACTTCTTGCAGACAGAATGAGGACCCAGGCTTTGTCAAAGCTGAGGGGCCAGAGTCCATCACCCCCTTTTGCTATAGCCCCCCAAGTCCTTCCCTGAAGGCCTCCATGTGATTGTTCCTGTCTTAGGTCGTCCCCCCCTTGGGGAATCTTACCCATCATTGGCTAACTGACCAAGCATTGGGGGTCTGGCAGCGTGCAGTAAAAGGAGTAGAAGCAGCACCTTTGACGGGCCTTGTCTCCTTAGTGGCTTATGGTCTGAAGGTTGCTCACTCAGCCTTAGCCATGGGGGGGGTGGGTTACAGCTTCCGAAACCAGACAGGGTGGTTCCCAATAGGTATCTTTATATTTTTTTTCTTTCCATCCATGAATATAAGTATATCTCTTTCAGATACATAAAAATAAATCTGCTCTTGGAAATGACCTATATGTCCTATAGAATCTCCCTTATTAGACTTATTAATAAGTTCATTTGTCTACAAAATATGACAAGATCATATTTTATTGAGATTTTATTTTTCTACATGAAGTAAAAATAAGGGAAATAGTAGGATCAATAGAACTATTTTGAAGACTATGAGCAACTTTTGGCTAAATAAAGCCCTTTAGGAATTTATACTCTGTAAAATAGAAATGATAAAAGGGTATAAAATCCATCATAGTCTGAAAATCAACTAGAGATGTAGATTGTTTTACTTACAAGTTTTGCTTCTGTACAGTTATCCACATTCTTCTTGATTATTATTTTGGTTTCTATTCCCACTTAAGGCCAGTCTTAGTGTGATATAACATTTTTAGGTTAGACATAATCATATATCAAACATAGTTGTTTATTTGCAATATATTGCTCAATGTAAGGTAGCGCCAGTGATCTTGTGGTTTTCAAATATAAGGTTATAATTTATGGGGATAAGAGAAAAAGACACTTTAAAATTTTTTTTAAAAACTCATTACAGATTTGAAAAATAGTCTCTGAAACTATTCATAAATTAACTCTAGTATAGTCCAGGATTTTGAAAATGTAGCAATATACTTTATTGAATTTAAATAAAACTGAAAATCAACTATTGTTCATTATATGGAGAATTTCTTCAAAACAGAATAGGGTAAAAGTCAAGATTATTATAAGGAGGATAAGGAATACTCCTTCTTTAAATACTTATCCATAAATATTTATATGTATATACACTAAAATACTATCTATTGTGAGTTCAGTAATTGTTGGTAGACTCAACAAGCAAAATGAAGGACTGAGCAACAAAGGACATTCAATTTCTCATTTTAACAGAGCTTATACTTACAATTTCAAGAGAACAAATGGTAAAGTATACCTAGAATTACTTAGTAGGACAACATATTTCAACTGAGGTAAGAAGGAACTCAGGAAACGGTCTTGGCTGACTAAAGTGCTCAGAAACCATGGTCTGGAGACAACAATCAGAAAAACATGGAAAGCAATACTAACAACCGGATGATAACTCAATAGTGAGGAGAACCAGCTACACTGCATCTAAAGGAGTGCATACAACTCTAATAATTTTCTTTAAAGTGAATGAAGAAATTTTAGAGACTGAGCTATGAGAAAGTGTTTTACTTAGCCTGTCTTCTGTCCTAAGCACTGTTTAAGACATGGGTGGTACAGTAATACATTAGATGGACAAAACCTTTATTTTCATGAAAATATTTTTGGGCAGATGTGTGGCTATGGAGACGTGGAAATATTTGGGAGAGGAGAATACAGCTAACAAACTACTGAGTTACTACTTCAAAGGTCAAACAAACAAAAAGAAAGAAAATAATTTTAAATAGTGGTAAGTGGAGGAAAAAAAGCAAAACAGGTTAGGAACAAGAGGAATTTGTTCTGAAGTTCAGACAATGTCTTGTGAAGCGAGCATTGTGACTGGTTTTGTAAGCATAGTCCAGCTTGACTTTAGTTGCACGCAAATAATTATGGACTATGCTCTGGGAGCAATCTAATGTAGTGAAAACTAATGATAAACTGAGTCAAAGAATGTATCCTGAGCCTTCTCAGGTGGGTATTAAGTATATTATGTATCCTAGATCTACTCATCCTTTAGAATGTATTAATGTACTATCTGGATGCAGGGCTATATGTAAAGAGAAACACTAGAATTTTAATTTAATCATACACATGTTAAAATATTGGATTTAAATATTGATCTATGGCCTTATTTGGAATATTTTCATTTTTAATAACTCAAGTTTTCTTCTGTATTATGATATAGGCACTTGACTAAGATTCTTCAAAAACACAGTGGTGTGAAAGCTCTTAGGGGGTTTTTAAATTAGTAGAAATGAATGATTACTAATGTCTTTAAAAGTGCAACACCATAGGACAAATGTGGTATTGTAGATGTTTAAGTGAGTTGTGATAAAGAGAATCTTTGAGATATTTCATAAATGTGTAGAAGGGCATATGACTTCTGAAATATTTCTGAAGTGTGTGATGTATGGTCAGGTGGGAAACATGAAGTGTTAAGCATGGGCATCTGAGGGATGGAATCAGGCACAAATGTGGAACTCTGGCAAGTGAACGTGTGCATCAAATAAGAACTTTATATTTATATATTTATAAAATGATTTATGAAGTAATATTTGTGCCTAAAAGTAAAGCATAAACATAGACATTGTAGATGCCAATTACTAGTTCACCTTAAATTTTACTTAATATGTGTCCTTATTATGCAATTTCATATATGGTACTTATTTTAATTAAATAATTAGAATGAGACTAGAACTTGCTTCTACATAATAAAAAGACCTTAATTTATTTTAGACAGAAAAAACAATATATAATCATCCAAGTTTTTCCTAAATAAAAATAATGGTATCTTAGAAAAAATTAAATAACATGGTGCAAAGGTAATATTTTCCTTGGAATCTGTGTGGATCCAGCTTCTGTAGAAACACAAAAATTAACTACTTCCCACTTCATACAGTGTAGGAAATCTGACAGTCTCTATAATTTTTTCAGTGATATTATCTCTGTAAAGATTATCAATCACTTTGTTATATACTCTTTGAAAATATATTAAAATTGGGATGACCCCAAATCAAGAAAGAAGGTAAAGGAGATATGATTTATGATAGATCAATCCAGCCGGGGCTCTAATGAACAGTTTTATCATAAGGGGAATTGTGACATTTTTGAAAAGTAAGAATTTTGTTTTTTTATCTGAAAAATAATTCCCTATGTCCTCAAAGAAAATTAATTTGATTTTAATGAGCTTGAAAGAAAGCCTTCACAGTACAAAGAAAATAGAAATTACTTAATGAAATTTTTCCTTTAAAATCATTTTCAAGTAATAATAATAAAAGATGACATAGAAGCAATGGTCTTTATACGTGATTCTTGAGCAGTGTTATGACACTATCTTAGCAAAGGGCAAACGCCTCCGCTTATTCTATGAAATTTGCAAGGGCATAATATTTCTTGTGTCTCAATAGCCCCATTTCTCATTTCTTGTAGAAGAGGAAATTAGGCAAGAGGAAGAGATAATGTCAAATCCAGTCATGAACATTGGTATGGCAGTAAAAGCAGAGAGAATAGGGGCATTTTTAGTCAAAATTGTGGGTTTTGGTGAGATCCTTTATCTGCTCTTCTGGCAAAAATTAGAAAATGGTGAATAATTACATTGAGCAGGTAGGCAGTTACATCATCTATCTATAAGATAAAAAAGCAACTCGCGTGGTCACTGCTTGGCCCTCACAACACATACACTGTGCTTATAGCAACGAGCACCGCTGATACTGCCATTGTTTCTAACATTCTCTGTAAGTCAGTTTTAAGGGTAGAAGTAAATATGTGAGTGGCTATCTCAGAAGAAATATTTAATGCTCGCTTTTATGCCTGCACTAATTTGCCCCGTAATGATCTTTTCCAGGGAATTGCTGGGAATTGAATTACTTTGCTCGGAAATTAACCCTGAAGGGTTACACAATTCTTGGGCAAGACAGGCTGGTAGCTTATTAGCATAGAAAAAGATATCTACCTACAGAAACTTCAATTTGCAAGTAAAACACTGATGAATGAAGCAATAAAATGGTCTGAAAGGCTGCTTCCTATCCACAGGGAAACACTAGGGACAAGTCTGCTGAAGTTTTATGCTCATATAAAATGGGGTCCAGCAAAGGATCCAGTTTTATAGTCTAACAAATTGGTGCCAACTTATTTAAACATTCTAACAGCGGGGGAGCTGGGGGGAGGGAGAAAAGTGAAAACTGTTCAAGGACAATCTGTTTAGAAGAGGCCCGAAATCATTAAAAATGTATTCAATGTGAGATAATTAGTAGAAATGCAATCAACACTGACTTACCCTCAGAGATATGAGTTTAACAAAAGTGACGATAAACAGTGACTGTTAGAAGCTTCTGCAGAGCACCTCGTAAAGATAACCGAACAAAAGACAATGCCCCTGAGAGCTGGCAACTGTGGGGGACCCTAGCTGTAAACGGAGAGCAACCCGCACTTCTATCTGGCTGTGTTTTTGGGAACCCTGGCTTGACAGTTGCCAAGCCAAGTTCTCAGAACACATAAAGAGACAAACAAAATGGCAATAGCTCTCCCTGGGAGAGAAGGGATCTATAACAAACAATATCCCCCCTGTGTATCTCAATATGAAACAAAAAAGACAACATAAATTTTAGCTTCCTCTCTTGACCAGGTATCACAAAGATCTGGGAGAGATGACTTTGGTGAAAGTATTCATCCTTTGCTTGCTTCTGCCAGATCTGCCAGGTTCCTGTCTACAAGCTCTGGAGCAGTGCATGTCCCGGAGGGTCTCGTCTCAGTCACTCCAGTGACTAAGAGAAGGAAGGATAAGTTTTTCTCAATCCTTTACAATGAGTGCTTGAATAGACTCCTTTTTCTCTGGGGCACCTCATGAATGGATTAGGTTATCCAAAATGGTTAAAATTTCTCCTGTGGGACACTAATTAAAATTTATCTTTGGTAAGGTTAACCTATTTGTTCAGGCTTAGAACAAATTTTGATTCACCTGAGGCTTCACACTGAATTCTCCAGTTCAGGTAGGACCCAGTCTGACCCCACAATTGGTCCGGCTGCCAAATCAGACCCTGTCCCATCCCAAAACTGGTTGGACTTCTAAGTCTGACCCAGTTTGAATCTCCTGTGGTTTCCAGACTGTGTCTGGAAAAATAAATGCTCAGATAAATTCTAAAAGCTTTTGACACTAAAGCTGCAGAGTGCAGAGCTAAGATTCAAAAATGGAGAAGGACTCACCCAACACCTCCAGAGGAGGTGAGAAGGCCGAATTTACGTGCTCAAGAGGTATTTAAGCCTGGTTGTTTGCTCCTTGGTGCCATCAGGGGCCTCCTTTGGTTTTCTCTTCTGATACTAGAACTGTGAAAAGATTAACTAAGGTATATTAAATATTTTAATAGTTCATGTGAGCAAAATCGATCGCATGAAGCAGCACCAAGCAGGAAGTGGTTAGGAGCACTCTACCTACAGGAGTTGAGGGAGAGACTTAGAAAGGTAACAGTAATACAAGGAAATTGTAGATTGATCATAGCTTAAAGCCCAGTTGGCTGTTTGTGATTGGTTATCTTTGGCATTTTGATTTTCTGACCTTGAGGTATTTGTAAGCTAAGATTTTGGCTTGCTTATGTAGATCATCACAGAGTTAGAGCCACCTCAGTCTGAGGGTACCCTTGTTTAATTAACTTAACAGACCAAATCCTACATTAGTTCCCCATCACTGACTTTCAAAGCAAGATTTAGATTTTTGCTGTAAGCAATTCAAGTCCATATAAATTTGTCCAGAGGCATAGGTAAAAATGTTTTGAACATATAGATATAGATGATTATTATACTGGCTATATTTTATTTTTTGTTGTTATTTTCTGAATTTGGTCATCTTTCAAAACCCATAAAGAAAAATTTAAAAAGTCAAACAAAAATAGCACTTTTATTATAGTCTGTTAATGTCATAACTGTGACTTCTTGTGAGTGAAATTGAAACATTATTTAAAATTATATTCTTAATTAGTTTATTTCACAGGAATAAAAATTTCATTAAATAAATAGAGGACAAAGAATAAGAAAATATTTTTAAAGCTAATCTTATCATTGTGTCAGTATTAGTAATTCAGTCTTAACTTAGATATGTCATACATAGGCCTTATATGGTAGCAGTTAAAATGATTTGAAACAAGCAATGATTCTTCTAAAAAAAAGGAAATACAACTGGTTTATACACATAGATGTGTTGGCATCTTTACTTTTAAGATTGCCTTTATATAATGAAGTGATATTTAAATATCCACAATGAAGGCTGTTGATGGTAGGTTTGATTTATATTCAGAATCATTTGGAGTCATCTCTACATCAATGTTTCAAAACAAAAAACAAACTGCAGAATAAAGAAAAATTGGAAAAATAATTCACAAAGTAAAACTAATTTTCTCCTTTGTAAACTGAATGATCAGTTGAGTTATAACATTTTTTTACAAAAATAAGAAGAGATGTTATAAAATTATTTTATAGTTATAAAAAATGACTGATTCTCTTACATTAAAAAGAGAAAGAAAAAACACAACCATAACTAGCTAAGGAGTACAATGCATAAATGTCAATAATGTTATTAAATCACATGGTTACTATCTATTTTATCTTTTTATGTCTTTTTATCACTGTATTTCTCTCTGTATTGTTATATTTAGATATTATCTTTTTATATAAAAAAGATCACAGTTATTATGATGAGTGTTATATAAATTCATTTGAACTTTTTTTCAGTTAATGATACATAAGGATCTTTAAAACTATAAACTCATGAAAGCAGATCTTTGGTTATAACTTTGTGGGTATTTTCCAATAGGAACTGTGGATAGGCATACAATTTTTTTTTGTTATATCTTTCTACTGCTATTAGCTATTTTTCTACTAGATTATTCAGGCATTTCAGTTCTGGCTTTCCACATTCATGGACCTGAGTGCTCAATTCCTGTACCCAGACAGCCATTAAGATATAAATATTGAATAGAAAAGTTGGAGAAGATTCCAAGGCTATCCACATATACTTCCAACTAACAACTTTGGCTTTTGGTTCTTCTTCCATTTTGGCCCCGTAGGATTTATTTTAATTTTTAGTTCTTGTGAGTTCATTGATACAACTGAGAGAATATTTGTAATATTTTTATCCAGACACTCCTGTGTCTTTTAGAGGGTTATTTAAATTATTGTTTTGCCATAGTTTAATAATATCTCACTGTGTGTGTGTGTGTGTTAGAACATTTTTCCTGACCAACAGAACCAGTATAGAGCTAAATGATGGAAAAAACCCACCAGAACTTATACACCCTAATTATATTAGTTGTTGAAAGCACACATAATAAATGGATTATATGTTCTACACATAAGAGAAACTTTTGTTTTTCAATTTATGCTTCACAAAGGGCATACAACTATAATAGATTCTTTCTTTTGAAATGGTTATGGCATGAATTCAAGATGGCCAAGGAGTAAGTGGAAGCTGCACTAACTTCCTCCTAAAACCAAACTGGAATTACAACTAAATTGTAGAAAAGTCATCCTGAATAACCAACTGGACAACAGCTGGAGAAAAGGCTTATAATCACAGAGAGACAGAAGAAACCATTTCACCACAAAAAGACTGGTATGAAGTACAAAGGTGCAAGAGGGCTGGTGGGGCTCCCATATAAAGCAGCTGAAGTTTTGGAGGGATACTTCAGTGGCCAGGAATGTTCCCCATGAGAACTGTGGGGTCTACACCCAAAGCTGGACTCTCCAGCCTCCAGGACCAGAGCCAGGAGAGAAACCCAGATAATAGCCAGCTGTAAAAAGTAGTGAGGTTTCTGTCCACCATGGAGAGACAGCTGGAGACACAAAACCCTCTTACTGAGCCAAAATACAAAATTCTGTTTGTAGCCATTTACCCTGGACTCTGGCAGAAGGAGGGCAATGCAGACTGGGGATGTAAGGGGGAGTTTAAGGTTGGTGGTTCTGGGGAAAGAACGGAAGTAACAGCCACCAAGATCCATGTGTTCAGTAATTCCCCATGTTGTGGAAGCAGCCTTTTTCAGGTATAGCACTCCCTGCCAAGTGGAATCAGCCAGAGGGGAAGCACCAGCACAACCCACAGGAATTACTCTCCACATCTTGTGGAGTTTAAACTGGGCTGCAGAGGAGTACAACTGGAAATTATCTCAGTGATTGAGTTAAACATCTAATGTGGATTTCTGGGTGTTCTGATGCTTTAGCTGGTCCTCCCACAGTCCTGGTGTTAGTAAGTGCTGGACTTGGTATACACCCTGGTTCTTTCTGCATGCCCCATGCCTAGAAAAGGGAGACAGTAGCTGTGGATAGCTGATAGTTAGCTCCAAATAAGTTACCCAGGGCCAGTTACAGGTAGTGTCTGATAGAGGGTGGCACCAGTGTCTTAGCAGATCTACCAAATACATAGAAACAAACAAAAAGACACACCCAAAATGAAAAGACAAAGATACAGACTCTACATGAAAGAACAAAAGAATCCTCCAGATGTATAACTAAAGAAATGGAGGCAAGCAATTTATCAGATATGCAGTTTAGAGTAATGATTATAAGGATACTCAATAGCATGAACAAAGACATAGAAACAGTAAAAAAAAGTACTATTAAAAAATAAAGCAATATATGAAATAAATAACATACTGGAAGGAATAAACAGTAGGATAGATGACAAGACATTTGAATCAGCAATTTGTAGAATTGACAAGGTAGAAAAAGGAAACAAACAAGGCAACAAAAAGAAAATGGAATTAAAAACAGTGAGGAGAGTTTATGAAACCTTTGGTTTCTTAACATGAAGCATGCACCATAGAATACCAGAAGGAGAAGAGAGTGAACAAGAGATTGAGAAATTATTAAAAAATATAATGACTGAAAACTACCCTACTCTGGTGAAAGAAAATACACAAAAGTCCAAGAAGTGCAGAGACAGATCCAAAGAGGCCTACATCAAGACACATCATAATTAAGATGGCACAGCTTAAAGACAAGGAAAGAATCCTAAAAGCCACAAGAGAAGAGCAGGAAGTTACCTATAAGATATTGTCAACTAGACTGTCATCTTATTTCTCAACAGAAATATTTCTCAACAGAAGGGAGTAGTGTGAAATATTTTAAGGTGATGAACAGCAAGGACCTACAACCATGGCTATTTAACCCAGTAAGGCTATCATTTAAACTTGAAAGACAAATAAAGAGCTTCCTAGACAAGAAAAAGCTAAAGGAGTTTGTTAATACCAAACCAGTACTGCAATGAATGTTAAAGAAATTGCTTCAAGAAAAAGAAGAAAAAAAAAAAGAAGAAAGAAGGAAGAACAACAGCAACAGAGGAAAATAGTTTAGAAACAAAATGGCAAAAAATATGTATCTACCATTCATCACCTTAAATGTAAATGGCTGAAATGTTACAACAAAAAGACATGGGGTAGCTGAATGGATAAGAAAACAAGACGCATATATATGCTGCCTTCAAGAGAACCACCTCTGATTGAAAGATAAACACAGACTAAAGTAAAGGGACAGAAAAACATATTTCATGCAAATGGAAAAGGGAAAAAAGCTAGGGTAGCAATACTTATATCTGACAAAATAGACCTTAAAACTAAGGCTATAGTAAGAGACACAGAAGGACTCTACATAATGATAAAGGCAGCAATCCAATAAGAGGATGTAACCAAGGCAACATTTATACACTCAACACAGGAAAACCTAAATATGTAAAGCAAATGTTGATGGACATAAAGGGAAAGATCCACAGAAATACAGTCATTGTTGGGGATTTTAATATCCCATTGACTTCAAAGGGTAGGTCTTTCAGATAGAATATCAAAAAGGAGACAGTGGCCTTAAATGACACACTAGGTCAAATAGATTTCATTGATATCTTCAGAGTATTTCACCCCCCAAAAACAGAGTGTACATATTTCTTCAAACCCACATAAACATTTTCTAGGTTAGCCCATGTCTTAGGACACAAGTCTCAATAAATTTAAGAAGACTGAAAGCATATCAAACATCTTCTCTGACCACAATATTAAGAAACTAGAAATTAACTATTAGAAGAACACAGAAAAGTACACAAAGACATAGAAGCTAAATAACATGTTGTTAAACAGTGAATGGGCCAACAATGAGATCAAGAAAGAAATCAAAAGATACCATGAAACAAGCAAAAATGAGGACACAACAATCCCAAATCTGTGGGAAACTGGAAAAGCAATCTTAAGAGGGAAATTCAGAGTATTACAGGCCTATCTCAAAAAATAAGAAAAAACTCAAATAAACAATCTAACAACACACTTAAAGGAACTTGAATAAGAGCAACAAACAAAGCCCAAAGTGAAGGAAGGAAATAATAAACATTGGAGCAGAAATAAACAAAATAGACTAAAAAGATGATACAAAATATCAATGAATCCAAGAGCTTGTTCTTTGAAAAGATAAACAAGATTGACAAACCTTTAACCAGACTCATCAAGAGAAAAATAGAGAGGACCCAATAAATAAAATCGTAAATGAGAGAGGAGAAATAAAAATTGACAGCAAAAACAAAATACAAAGAACTGTAAGAAAATACTATGAACAGCTATATGCTAACAAACTGGACAACCTGGATGAAATGGATAAATTCCTAGAAACATACAATTTTCCAAAAATAAATCAGGAAGAATCAGAGAATCTGAATAGACAGATTACACCTAGTGAAACTGAAACAGTAATAAAATAATTCCCAACAAACAAAAGCCTTGGACCAAATCTTCACAGGTGAATATTAGCAAACATTCTGGGAAGAACCTGTCTTTCTCAAACTATTTCAAAAAAATTTGAGCAGAGGGAAAGCTCCCAAGCTCATTTTATAAGACCAGCACTATCTTAATTCCAGAACCAGATAAAGACAGTACAAAAAATAAAATTACAGACCTATATCCCTGGTGAAACTAGATGCTAAATTTCTCAATGAAATATTAGCAAACTGAATACAGCAATACATCAAACAGATCAGACACCATGTACAAGTGGGTTTTTATTCCTTTTTATACCACACACAAGAATAATTTCAAAATGGATTAGAGACTTAAATATTAAACCCAAACCCGTAAAAATCCTAGAAGAAAACATAGACACTAAACTCTCAGACATTGCTCCTAGCAGTATTTTATCTGATATATCTACCCAGGCAAAGGAAATGAAAACATAAACAAATGGGACTACATCAAACTAAAAGTTTTTGCAAAGCAAAGGAGACCATCAACAAAACAGAAAGACAACCCACAGAACAGAAGAACATATTTGCAAATACATCTGAAAAGGGGTTAATACCCAAAATTTATAAAGAACTTAACAAAACTCCACATCAAAAAACAAACAACCAAATTAAAAAAAAAAAAAAATGAACGAAGGACCTGAACAGACACTTCTCCAAAGAGAACTTCTCCAAAGACATATGGAAAGATGCTCAATGTCACTAATCATCAGAAAAATGAAAATTAAAACCACAATGAGGTATCACCTCATGCCTGTCAGAATGGCTATATCAATAAATCAACAAGCAAGTGCTGGCAAGGTTGTGGAGGAAGAGGGACCCTTTTACACTGTTGGTGGGAATGCAGATTGGTGCATGCAAGCACTGTGGGAGCAGTATGGGGATACTACAAACAATTAAAAATAGATTTGCCATTGACTCAGTCATCCCACTTCTGGAAATATTTAAAAAATACTAATTTGTAAGAACATAGGCACTCCTATGTTCATTTTAGTGTTATTTACAATCACCGATGTATGGAAGCACTGTAAGTGTCCATCAGCAGATGAGTGGAAAAACAACTATGGAATATTTGCACCATGGGATACTATTCAGCTGTAAAACAGGAGAAAATTTCACCCCTTGTGACAGTAAGGATGGACCTGGAGAATATTATGCTAAGTGAAAAAGCCAGTCAAAGAAAGACAAATACTATATGATTTTACTTAAATGTAGAATCCAATGAACAAACAGAACCAACAAGCAAAATAGAGGCAGACTCATGGATAGATAAAAGTAGGATGACTATTGGTGGGGGGAGGTTTGGTGGTAGAGGGACTGAGCAAAATGGAAAAAGGAGTCGTGGACATGAACAACAGTGTGATGATTGCCATGGGGAGGGTGTATAAAGGGGTTAAATGGTAATGGAAAATACATTAACATAAAAAAAAGAAATGGTTATGCAGTAGAAAATTCACAAGTTTCATTGGTTTAAGTAGGTAAAAAAAGTAAATGGGCTTCAAATGACATTTTAAGTTTTACTTGATTTTTTAAAAAAATGTGTCTTAACTTAGGACTAAATTCCTCCTGGATTCTTAATGAAGCCTTTGGGAGTTAAATACTGACCACCTATGGAACAACACAAATGAACCTAAGATGAGGAGATTACCTGTAATTCCAGCTCCAAAAAATTATTATAAATATAAAACCTTTTAAAGCTATACAAAAATGAGTATTTAAATTCTTATACAATGTCTAATTTTTATTTTTTTTTAAATAGGAAGTATAACCTATGTAACAAAATGATATGGCAAAGATTACTGTCTTATAATACCTACATAAAATGTTAACAAACATTTCTTTATTTCTTTCCTATTTTAGTTATTTATTTTATTTCGGTGTTCTCTTTAACTCACTAATCACCTAATTTCCAAAAGCCATAGTCAATATTGAACTCATTTACTAACCTGATGGTCTTAGTATCATAAGCCACATTATATAACTGTATATACCAATATAATAAAAAGCTTAATGAAACAAACTAAGCTGTCTGTGATGTGGCTCTTCAGGTATCTTGTCTCTTTATTGTAGAAGTCAATCTCATTTGTTTATACCATTATAATTTTTGAACTAAATCAAGAATATTTAGACAGTATATATTTTATTGAGATCCTAGAAAACTAGACCACTTCTTTTCTCTATGTTCTTAATTTTTTTTCTATTCTCTGTTACCCCTTTTTGTTGTGTAAAATTTGAATTTGGTTGATTTTACTACTGTCTGAAATATCACATGTACACAGGAGTATGTAAATATATATGTGTAGTTATTAAATGGTAACTATTAATGAATATCCATATCACTATCATGTGTTCAAAAAATAATATTTCTAGCACTTTTGAAACTCTTGTATGATTCTGCCTTAAATATTTCTTCCTGCAGAAATGATAACTCTTCCTATCTCAGTTTCCTTGCTTATCTTTTTTATTTATTAATAGCATTGTTTTAGTTTGCCTGGTTTTAGACTCTTTTTGATGAACCCATACTATGTATAATAGTGTGAATTACTTTCTGTGTTATATATTGTGAATTAACTGCATGTTGTTGTATACTACCTGTGTTAAAAGTTTCTCTGGAGAAAAAAACAATAGGAAATAGGTGTGTGTATATGTATGTATATATGTATGAATATTCTTTCTCCATCTAACTCTATCTCAATATATAGAGAAGAAATACACACACACACACACACACACACACACACACACAGTCTGTTTAGAAGTTATCCAGCCATGTAATATGAAAGATGGAGATGTTTACTGAAGAAGATAAGAAGATACATGATAAAAAGGAGCATTGTACATGGAACAGTGATGCCACAGACAGTACCAAAACACAACACTGTGGGTTGCCCTGCAATACCTAAGTCTCTACCCTTCACAATGTTCCAGGTGTACCTAGACAAAGAAATATGGACCAAATGAAAGAACATATCAAAACTCCAGAAAAAGAACTAAGGAAGAAGGAGATAGACAACCTATCTGATGCAGAGTTCAAAGCACTGTTAATCAGGATGCTTACAGAATTGATTGAATTCAGTTTGAAAATGAAGGAAGAAATGAAGGCTACACAAAGTGAAATAAAAGAAAATATACAGGGAACCAATGATGAAGGGAAGGAAACTGGGACTGAAATCAACAATTTGGAACAAAAAGAAGAAATAAATATCCAAATGGAACAGAATTGGGAAACAAGAATTCAAAAAAATGAGGAGAGGCTTAGAAACCTTCAGGACAACTTTAAATGTTCCCACATCTAAATTATAGAGGTGCCAGAAGGAGAAGAGGAAGAGCAAGACATTGAAAACTTATTTGAAAAAATAATGAAGGAAAACTTCCCAAATCTGGCAAAGGAATTAGATTTCCATGAAGTCCAGGAAGCTCAGAGTCCCAAAGAAATTGGACCCAATAGGAACACACCAAGGCACCTCATAATTACATTAGCCAAGATTAAAGATAAAGAGAGAATCTTAAAAGCAGCAAGAGGAAAGAAGAGAGTTACCTACAAAGGAGTGCCCATAAGACTATCAGCTGATTTCTTAAAAGAAATCTTGCAGGTAAGAAGGGGCTGGAAAGAAGTATTCCAAGTCATGAAAGGCAAGGACCTACGTCCAAGATTACTCTATCCAGCAAAGCTTTCATTTAGAATGGAAGGGCACATAAAGTTCTTCCCAGATAAGGTCAAGTTAAAGGAGTTCATCATCACCAAGCCCCTATTATATGAAATGTTAAAGGGACTTATCTAAGAAATAGAAAATCAAAAACTATGAGCAGTAAAATTACAGTAAACACAACTATCAACAACTGAACCTAAAAAACAAAAACAAAACTAAGCAAACAACTAGAACAGTAACAGAATCACAGGAGTAGAGATCACTTGGAGGGTTATCAGTGGGGAACAGGATGGGGAGAATGGAGGGAAAATGTGCAGGGAATAAGAAGCATAATAGGTAGAACCAAAATTGACAGAGGGAGGTTAAGAATAGTATAGAAATGGAGAAGTCAAAGAACTTACATGTACAACCCATGAACTAAGGGGGAGATTGCTGGAGGGTGTGGTTGCATGGAGGAGGGGAGTAAAGAGGAGAAAAATGGGACAAGTATAATAGTGCAATCAATAAAATATACTTAAAATTACATGTTTATGAATTTGGTGAGTTTTTATTGGAATTTAATTGTGGTTTTGTTTTTCTCTACTAACTAAATAAATTGAAACACTTTCCACATGTCTTTGAGAGATTGTGATTCCTTCTTTTTTGTTATGCCTAAATTTAAGTTTTTTATCTTTATAAAAATTAATTGATAAAGCATACTTGTTAAATTTGTCTTTCAAATAAAAATCAACCTACTCATATAAAAAATTTGTTGGCTAATCTGCTTCTTGTTAGACTTAGTTAGAGCTTCTATAGAATTCAAGGCATTTAGTAAAGATTTAGCAAATATGCTTGAGTACAAAAGATAGAAAAGATAATGTCTGTTTAAGTAAAACTAATTGACTTCACAGTTAACATATTTGAGTTGATATTCTGTAAATATATAGATAAAAATATTGAAGATATTGGGTAAAGTAGAAGGCTTATCTAAGTAAATAAAACCGGTTCATAAAATTTTCATGGATATGTGTATTTTAAGTTAGACTTGAATCTTCTAATTTAAAAAATAGTTTTATTGAATATTAGCCAAACCCAGAGCCATCTGAAGTAATTGCAAAGGATAAACTATGAAAAACATATCCTAAATCTCTTATGTTGTTATTTGATGTGCTTAATGAGGTAAGATTATTATAGATAATTACAGATAATGATAAAAACTAGAGAATATAAGTTAACTTTCTAATACATCCTGTATTATAGGAATTCAGAGATATGGTCTATCTGTGAATAAGAAAGATGAGATGATGGTGTCCTCCTTTTTAAAGGGTGGGATTTGGACAGGGCAGGGGAGTGCAATGTGGGGAAAATTGGGACAACTTTAATAGAACAACAATAAAATAGAATAAATAAATAAAAGAATCTTAAAAGAGGTAAATAGTATGGATGGTATGGGAAATAACAAAATTTCTTCTATCTTCAATGTTCTTTTCACTAATCTAATCCAATAAACTTGAAACAGCCTAGCAAGAGCAAATAACCAAATTTAATACATACATATGTATGGGAATCCCACATGCATAAGAGTTAAAGACTCCACATGCAGTAGAGATTCATGTAGAGAAAGAGGAATTGATGTATAGAAGACATTCTGATCTAGGGATAAAGTAATGTGCTATGGGGGCTTCATAGAGTCATTGCAGGATGATAAGAAGATGAGAGGGTTAGTAAATAAAAGTTTTCCCTGCCATGTAGGTAGGTCACTAATAACTTCTCATGGCCAAGGCCTCTAATTCAAATTTTTCTGGCAGTTAAGAGTTGGGTGCAAAATTTCTCCTGGCCTGTAGTTAAAGCTGTCTTTAGCTCAAAACAATCCCAAGGGAGGTGAGGAGGGCTGGGGTGGTGAGGAGGGGTGGGGGGAAAAGGCAGAAAACTACTTGAACAACAATAAAAAATGTTTTAAAAAAAACAAAACCTCATACCACAGAGCACATCTTGGAGTAACTTGTCAGGACCTCACAATGGATAAAGATAAGGCAAGAGAGATTTTGGTAGAAGAGAATAATTTACAAAATATTTCTTTGAAGGAAATGTTAATCTTCTTATTTAATCTTAAATATACATGGGTCCTAGCTGTTAAAGTATTTTAAATGCTATTATTTGAAGAAATATTGGTATTACATCAATGTTGGTCTTTAGCATAGGTTCTGATAATATTGTAGCTGGAATATTATCTCTAAGTTTGAAAACTAAATGTATACTTTTTAAAGCTTAAAACAAATGCCTCCCCCCCACCCATATAATCAATTGTGAAGGAAAAATCATTTAGTTTGTTCAATGAGTCTAGTTCAAATAGCAGTCTGCCCTGGCTGGTATAGCTGAGTGCATTGAGTGCTGGCCTACAAACTAAAGAGCTGCTGGTTCAATTCCCAGTCAGGGCACATGCCTGGGTTGTGAGCCAGGAGCCCAGTAGGGGGAATGTGTGAGACAACCACACATTGATGTTTCTCTTCCTATCTGTCTTTTTCCCTTCCCCTCTAAAAATAAGTAAATAAAACCTTAAAAAATAGCCAAGTATGTGGAACTAGAACTGTATAGTGTTTCCTCATTTAAAAAAATTACATTGTCACTCTGTAAGCATAAGTCACTCTGTAACCAACAACTCTAAATCCTCAGTGACTTATGACAAAAATTTTTTGAATTTTTTAAAATTTTCTCATTTTTTATCATGCAAAAACAAATAATAACCATCAGAACAACTCTCTTCATTGTAACTGCAGAATCACAATTTGGCATATTGTTGGTCACTTTGGAATATTGTTGTCAGAAAAAAATAAACCTCTGGCAATTTGTACACCAATTAAACATTTGGCCAAGCAGTGTTACAAATCATCTACACATAAAATGTCTTGTCCGGAACTCCTCAGTTGGCTTCCTGAAATGATGAGCTTCAGGTAAGTGTGTACTGTGCTTCAAAGGCTGGGAATCAGAAACATTCAGTGAGCAACACTAAACTTTGCCATCTTATTTACTACATCTTTACTTCATGTAAGATGCAATCTTTAAAAATGTATAATCTTTTTAGTTGTTCTCTTTTATTTATCAAAATTTTATAAGCAGTTGAACTTTCTCTAGTAACAATTGCCTTTAACTAAACTCCACATGTTATCTGGATTTCCCTCGTTTCTCCCTAATGCCCCTTTTTTTCTGTCCCAGGAATCCCATCCAGGATACTACATTGCATTTAATCATTGTGTTTATTTAGCATCCTCTGTTCTGTGACAGTTGCTTAAACCTCCCTTGTTTAAGGTGATGTTGACACATTTAAGGAATACTGGTCAGGTTTTTTTGTAGAATGCCCCTCAGTTTGAGTTAGGCTGATGTTTTCTGTTTTTTATTTGTTTGTTTGTTTTCTGCCCATGGTTAGACTGGGGTGATAACATTTTAGGGAGAAGAATATAAGGGCAAAGTGCCATTCTTGTCATATATTCTCAAAGATAGGCACAACCAAAATAATTTAGTACAAAGGATATTAGCCTTGATCATTTAGCTGAGACTGTGTCTTCATGTTTCTCCAATACAGTCATATCTCTCCTACCTTTTCTATGCTCTGCACTTTGGAAAACACATGGGGATTTGAAAGATGTTTTTCCATAAGAGGTTTAGAGAAAAAACATGATGTTTAACCTCTGAAAAGCACAGAAAAGGCAATGAAGGCACAATTATTAAGGTCAAATTCTCACCAAAGGGGGCAGAGTATGCTTCCTCTGCCTAGAAAAGAAATAATGCCAGTTTGTATATCTTCAAATGGAAGGATGTTTTTGTTTCATGAAATGCTCATTATTGCTGTAAAGCTTTAGATTGTTATGCCTTAATGAGGTTTAATTGCTATATGTAAAGGACATTTAAAATATTGATGAAAGTGTTCTAGAAACATCCACTGGAAATTGTTAAAGAAGAGATTAAAAGGAATTATTACAAGGAAGAGTCAAGCAGTAAAAAGTAAATGAAAGTTTTCTGAAAGGACAAAAGTCATTTAAAGATTAAAGAACTACAGAAGTAACTATTTTAGTGTATTTAATAGAGAGATGAATTATACCACAACATCAAGTATGCTTGAACAAATAAATACAAGCTAGCTAAGAGTCACATTTATTTGGTGTTTCTAGAAAGTGTTTTATAATCTCTTCATCTCAGGTAATCAGAACATTTTTAACTGACTTGAAAGGCAAAGACTGATAGGTATGCCAGGCTAAAGATAGACAAATTAGTTAAGTAATCCTAGAAATTAATAAGATTTCTTTCATGAGATAATAACATTTTTTAATTCATTTATTCCTATTCTGATTAATTAGGAGAATATTTTGAGTGGATTCTGGCAGATTTATTGCACATTAATTTGGCTCCATCAAAATTTCTGTCTAGAACAGCATATAGTGAGAGCTCTTATGTGAGGTTACATTTATTAGGATAGTAAAACCATTGGATTAGGACCCTGCTTCAGTGGGTATTTTTAATAAATTTTCCTCCATCTTATTGTGTGTCCTTCTTAAATACAAATGGCCATCTGAATTAAAAATTGTAAGCATTGGCTTGTTGTGCTTTAATATTTTACATGAAGTATTTCAAACATTTGTCATTGTCTTCATATGAATTAATTAGAGGAGCTGGGCATTTGTATCTATCAATTACACTCTGTTAACATAGTTATACAGGGTGGGGGGAGTGTAGGTTTACAGTTGTTTATATGAAAAATAATACAATAATTTATAAATAGTAATAGAAGAATAAATTCTTGTATTTCCCTTACTCAAACTGTAAACCAACTCTAGTCCCATCCTGTACATTTGCCTATGGCATAATTCAAGCAAAACAACATGGAAACTCTAGTTTTGTTAATTCAGAAACATGATAGAACCAGAAAGTTATAGTAACATTTTTTAGTGAAATCAGGAGAAATAATTATTTTAAAAATGCTTAAAATATTTCAAAATAATGTTTAAAAGAAAGTGGCCACAGTCTTATTTCAGTCCTTTGTTTGCCCAAACCCTGCAATAACCTGGTCTCCCTGTGCCAGCACTAATCAGGCCAATCCCTTTTCCAGTCCCATCAGGTTTATTGCTTTAAGTCCCTCATCCGATCATGCCACACTTAAACAAACAAAAAATTGTATATATATATATTTGTACATACACACACTGCACATATATAATTTTTACAATGCTCCCCAGTCTGGGACTCAGGTCTCCCTGTTAGAAAATTAAGCTGCAGAAGTGGCCATGCATTCTTGGAGTCCTTATCTTCTCACACTCATTGTGCTTGCATTGCTGTCATCTCCATGCACAGTACCTACCTGCTTACTCTTTCTTCTTGAAGACTTTGTTGGGCACTTCTCTGCTAATTATTCCCATATACTGCCCCTGGGGACAGGAGCAACTTTTTGCCTTTCAGCACTCAGATTGTTCCTGATTTAATGTGCACCCTGCTGTTTAGGTCCTGCTTATCTAGTCATTCTTTTTTTACTCCAGAATATGTAAGGTGTTTTGCATTTTACATTCCTTATCTCAAGTGAATACCAGTCCTTGACAAAGAGTAAACCACTCAATAAATATTGATGGAAGAAAGAGACAAAAAATATATAGTGATTTTAGTAGTGATGAGGAAAATAAATGCCATCAAAGATACCTAAGAATTTCATCTTGTTTATAGTATAAGACAACTTTCTCAATTGTTTAATATGATGGATATTGATACATGGTATCCCCTTAAAAATTCTTCTTTTGCTAGCCAGAACTTACAGAAGAAAAATCCTGAGCTATGGATATATGTCCTCTATTTTCCCATTTTGGAGAAGTCAGTTAACAACTGGTGCCTACATGACTAAGGACTGATTTTACAAACCTATCTAACATAATACTCATCTCTAACTACTGGACTATACAAAGAACAAAGGTAACGATAGCTAAAACTTTTTTAAATGACGAATTCCTAAACAATATTTCTTAAGACCTTTTCTCTGAACCACCGAACCTCAGTATGAGTTCCCTTTTCAAGATGCTGCTTCTAGTTTCTCCTTCTCATTGCCATCATGACACTCATATACTTGGAATTCAGGATGGTTTCCAAAGGCCAACTCTGAGTCTCTGGTTATGATTAGATGCATGGTAAGGGAGGTAAGGAATATGTGTTATTTTAAAACAGCACTAACACTGACAAATGCTAATTTCAACCACTACCCCATAATTACCCCATTACCCCTTCAAAGAACAAATTGTCTACTGTTTGGGAATTAGAAGGGTAGTTAGTGTTTTAACTTTGATACATACATTGGTATGTATCATTCATTTAACTTTGAAGCCATACATTCGTATGCCTTCACAAATGCAAGTATGTAAGGGAGAGGAAGAGAGAGAGAGAGATTTCTATCTTAAAAAGAATTGTTGGTTTGATTATTGGCACATGGACTGGAAATAAATAGAAAAGAAAAATCAAGGCATTAAACAGCCACAACACTTTATGTCAAAAAAGAAAGACTGCAAAATTTAAAACTATTTTTGAGTCCCTAATAGTCTACATTCTGGTGGCAAACTGAATGAGTATATTCTTCAAGGCTTTCTTCAGATGTGGCTCGAGAGAATAGTGGATAAGAATGGGCCTCTCAGAAGGCAAAATAAAAGGAAGGGAGAAAAAAAACCCTTTGGAGATACTGTTAGGGGGTAGAATAATATTACCTATCTTCCAAATTTAGCATCAGCATCTTATGGAATGGTAACTTTATTTTTTGTCTATTTTCTCTATCTGAAGGAGGTTTGGTTGTATGATTAATTGGTCCCTATTTCATGTTGTGGAGTGTGTATGCATTGGAGGCATGTGTGTACAGATAACCTGATTTTTCAAACTGAGATCTCTGTATCAAGAAGATTCACACTCCAAAATAACACATAAACAAAATTAAGAATAAAAATATGATCATTTCAATAGATGCAGGAAAAGCATTTGACTTGACAAAATTCAGCACTGATTTATGATAAAAACTCTCAGCAAAGTGGGAACAGAGGAAACATCTCAACATAATAAAGGCCGTCAGCTAACATCATACTCAATGGGGAAAACTAAAAACATTTCTCTTAAGATCAGCAAAAACACAGGGTCCACATTCACAACTCTTATTTAACACAGTACTGGAAGTCCTAGTCACAGCAAACAGGCAAAAAGAAGAAATAAAAGGCATCCATATGGAAAGGAAGAAGTAGAATGTCTTTGCAGATGACATTCTACTGTATATAGAGAACACTAAAAATTCCACCAAAAAACTACTACAATAATACATAAATTTAGTAAAGTTCTGGGGCAGAAAATGAATATTCAGAAATTGGTTGCATTTAAAATTTTTCTTATCCTCACCCAAGGACATTTTTTTCATGACTTTAGAGAAAGAGGAAGGGAGACATAGAGAGAGAAACAATCATATGAGAGAGAAATATTTATTGGTTGCCTTCTTATACACACCCCAACTGGGGATTAAACCTGCAACCTGGGTATGTGCCCAGACCAGGAATTGAACCCGCAACTTTTTGGTCTATGAGGCAATGTCCCCACCAACTGAGCCACTCTGGCCAAGGCAAAATTGGTTGCATTTTAATACACCAAAAATGAACTACCAGAAAGGGAAACTAAGAAAACAATTCAATTTAAAATTGCATCAAAAAATACTTAGGGACAAATGTAACCAAGAGGTAAAAGACTTATACTTGAAAAATAAGACACTAAAGAAATTAAAGATACAAATAAAAGTATATCCTTTCGCAGTTATAAGAAGAATTAACACCATTAAAATGTCCATTGTACCTAAAGAATTATAGAATCAGCAAAATTCCTATCAAAATATCAATGGCATATTTCACAGAACTAAAATAATAATCCAAAAACTTATATGGAAGCACAAAATACCCCTACTAGCAATCTTGAGAAGAACAAAGTTAGAGATATCATGCTAATATCTTATTGTATACAAGGTTATGAAAACAGCATGGTACTGGCATAAAAGCAGATGTATAGACCAATGGAACAAAATAAAGAACGCAGAAAAAAAACCATGTGCATATGGACAATTAATATTTGACGAAGGAGGCAAGAACATACAATAGAGTAAAACAGTGTAGTTGATAGTGTTGGCAAAATTGGACAGATATATGAAAACAAATGAAAGTAGACCACCTTCTTACAACATATATGAGAATACATTAAAATGGATTAAAGGCTTAAATGTGAGACTTGAAACCATAAAAATCCTGGAAGAAAACATAGGCAGTACAATCTTGAACATTTTTCTTAGCAATATTTTTTCAGATATATCTCCTTGGGCAAGAAAAACAAAAGGAAAATAAACAAATGTGACTGTGACAAACTAAAAGTTTTTTTCATAGCAAAGGAAACTATCAATAAAACAAAAAGACAACCCACTGAATTGGAGAAGATGTTCACTAGTGATACATCCAATAAAAGGTTATTTAAAATTTGTAAAGAACTCATACAACTCAATATCAAACAACCCCCAAACAATTCAATTAAAAATTGACAAAGGCTCTGAATAGACGCTCTCCAAAGAGGACATATAGATGGCCAATAGACATATCAAAAGATGTTCAGTGTCACACGTCATCAGGGAATGCAAATTAAAACCACAATGAGATACCACCTTACACCAGTCAGAATGTCTATCATTAGTAAATTAGAAACAAGTGCTGGTTGGGGTGTGGAGAAAAGGAAAACCTCATGCACTCTTGGTTGGAATGAGATTGGTATAGTCACTAAGAAAAAAAGGACACAGGTTCTGCCAAAAATTAAAAACAGCACTGCCTTATAATCCAGTTATTCCACTTTTGGTTATATATCCAAAGAAACCCAAAACACTAATTTGAAAAAATACATGAACCTCTAGTGTTATTTAAAATAGTCAAGATATGGAAGGAACACTAGTGCCGATCAACAGACAAATGGATAAAAGACTGGTGGTACATATATACAGTGGAATACTACTCATATTACTCAGCCATAAAAAAAGAATGAAATCCTCCCATTTGCAACAGCATGGACAGACGTAGAGGATGTAATGCTAAGTGAAATAAGTCAGTCAGAGAAAGACAAATACCGCGTGATTTCAGCCATATGTGGATTCTGAAGAACAATATAGATGAACAAACAACTGAAACAGACTCATAGGTACAGAGAACAGACTGATGGTTGCCAGACAGGAGGAGTGTTGGCGGTCTGGGTGGAAAAGGTGACAAAAGAGAAAAGTACAGTTTGGTAGTTAGAAAGAAGCCATGGGGATATAAAGTACAGCATAGGAAATACAGTAAAAATATTGTAATAACTACATATGGTGCCACGTGGGTACTGGAAATATCAGGGGGAACTCTTTATAAAGTACATGATTGTTTAATCACTATGGTGTACACCTGAAACTAATACAAAGTAACATTGAGTGCAAACCGTCATTGAAAAAATAAAAATAATAAATTGAAACTGAAGAATGGAGATTTCTTAAAATGGTAACAACAATTAAAAATTAAAAATATGATTCACCCATCTATTTCTAGGTATTTTCTTCAAGATAATTAAGATCAAGATCTTGAAAGGATATTTACTATCTCATGTTTATTAATTGTCTAGAGTTGAAAACAACCTAATAATCATTAATCGGTAAATGAATAAAGAGAATGTGTTGTGCCTGGCTGGTGTGGCTCAGTGGAATGAGCACCGGCTTGTGAACCAAAGGGTTGCTGGTTCGATTCCCAGTCAGGGCACATGCCTAGGTTGTGGGCCAGGTCCCCAGTAGGGGGCACTACAGAGGCAACCACATATTTGATGTTCCTCTCCCTTTCTCGCTCCTGTTCCCTCCCTAAAAATAAATAAATAAAAGGAAAATGTATTGTATACATACAATGAAGTATTACTCAGCCATAAAAAGAAGGAAATCCTGTATGGCTAAACCATGGATGAACCTCGAGAACATTTTGCTAAGTGAAATAAGCCAGTCACAGGACAAATACTTATGATTGTACTTAAATGAGGTATCTAAAGTAGTTGAACTCATTGAAAGGGGAGGTAGATTGGTGTTTGCCAGGCACTAGAGGGATGGGAAAATGGAAAGTTGCTGTTTAATGCTTATGAAGTTTCAGTCATGCAAGATAAAAATGTTCTAGAGATTCCATGTACAACATTGTTCTATACCGTTCTTATAATTTATTAACAATGTTGTACTGTACACTTAAAAGTTTGTTGAGATTTAATGCTATGCATTTCTACTACCATAAAGATACATTTATTAAGCATAGAAAAAAGAGGTTTATATCTGGAACAAGTGAAATCTGTATCAAGATCTTGGACACTGAGCTTTATAGCATGATTTGATAGGACTTTTGGGCATCTCCTAAGGAAGCAGATGAGGACGTTTTACTATATTAAAGTGGGAAGTGAACAATTATGCCAAAAGCATTGTATATGTTAGATTACAATACTCTTCTCAATTGTTCGTTGTGATTTGTAAGAGAATTCTGTAACTCTGTCTGTTGTCATGTGATATATGATACGTCTGTATGGGCAGAGCATATCCCCTTACCCCATTGACTTCTGGTTTTACAGTGTAACTTGCTCTGGCCAGTAAAATGTGTGCAGAAGTAATCAGTATACCAAACTGAGGAAAATACTTTAAGAATGACAATATTGTTCAACACTTCTGCTTTTTCCCTTCTGCCATGAGAACAGCATACTCCAAATATAAGCTGTTGCCTGGTTGCACGAATGAAAAAGGCCCCTCGAAGACTACCACGGTGGAGATACAACTGAATTGCAGCTGCTACTGCTTTTATGTAACACAATCAAGAAATATGTTTTGTTGTTTCAAGCTATTAAAGGTTTGAGGTTGTGTATTCAAAGCATAACCTACTAATAGCTCACTAGAAAACAGCGGAGGGTCATCTCAGAATTTTACTTATAGTACCTGGTACAGTCTGCTACAAAGTTACTGCTAAATAGATAATTGATATGTACATGGATGAAAGACGTGAAGATGTTTAGTCATTCATCATAAAACATCTCATTGCATTCCATTTCCAGTGCCTACATGAGTCCGCAGAAGACTTCAGGAACAAAATCTTTCAGGGCACTAAAATTTCTTTTGATAGAAAATCAAGATTGCCAAAATAAAGATGCATTCAAAATGTGGGTATCAATGATTCCATCCATGTCTAAATAGATGAAAATTCATATTATTACAAAATGTCTAATATCTTAGCATCTAAAAATCAGTAAGGTAAATAAAGGTCAACAATTTCATTTAAAAATGGGCAAAAGGATTTTAAAATAGTTCATAAATGAAGGTTGAATAAAAATTAATGATACATTTTCCAATATTAACAAATTTAACACATATAACAAATTGTGATAATCCACTGTACTGGCAAGCATTAGAGGCGACAAGCAAATTCACACATGGCTGTCAGAAGTTTGTAATATGAAACTTTGGCAATGTCCATCAAAATTTTAAAAATGTACACATAGCTTTTAACCCAACAATTCTAACAATCTGTCATACAAGTATACTTGCACATAAGCAAAATGACCTATTCATAAGGCTGTTCAATGCACTATTGTCTGTATAGTAAAATATGGAAATAATCTAATTACTGACAGGGAAGACAATGATGTGTCCATGTAAACATGATAAAGAATTAATAATTTTATGGATTACCATCTGGAAATGTACCTCAAGTATATCATTTTGTGGAAAAAAAGAAGATGAAGAAGAGTGTACACTATAATGCCATATAAATCAAATTAAAATATATTTTTACCAAAATACATATGATGTACAGTTAGGGTGACCACTTATTTCAGGTTGCCCACTATATTTCTGATTTTCACCTATTATCCTGGCATAATTAACATTTGCATTCTCTTCATACTCAAAAGTGTGTTGGTCAGACTGATAAATTAATTTATATACCTTATATCTAGGTGTCATATGCTCAGAATATTTTTTTGAAGTATGCATAAGAAATACAGTGAGGACAGCAACCAGGATAGGTATGGGTCTGGGTGGGAAGAATGTTTAATTTAATCTATATATCTTTTATGTAACATGTATTATAACTATGTGTATGAATTGCCAATTCATAAGGTAGAATATAAATTTTGAAACTAATTCCTCAAATTTATCTGTATAAGATTTTATACGAGGTGAAATATTATGAAACACAGAAATGATGATTAAAATAACAATGTAAAATTATACTGTGTAATGTGAAGAGAAAGGAGAAAATGAAATTATCATTAGAGAATTTTTAAGGGTAAAATAATATACAACTGCATTCTGCTTCTACACTGCCAAATTGTGGCTCTAAAGCAGAGTGTAATTTTCTCACTGACCTCTTGATGTTATGCAAAAATAAGATGAGTGAGATAATTATAATGACTTCCAGTAATTAAGTAGACTCCTGACTCATAAATAAATCTTGTGTATTTTCAGTTCTCACCAGGACATAGTATCTATTTGAACATGATGGCAAAGCTCAGAGGACTTTTTTCTCAAAATCCAATCTATTTTTTTTCTTTAGGCCAGAAGGCTGTCATAAAATCAAGTATTGTGGGACAAGCTTCACTAATTATTTGTTAGAATATAAGCTCTCGTATGGAAGCAGCTTTTCCTGGCTGGTTCACTGCAATGCCCCATTAGCTACAGTTGTGCCTGGCATACCATCAGTATGCAATAACTATTTGTTGAACAAATGAATAAATGGCTTAATGAAGAAATGGTTACAGTTTCATAATAATAGTGTATAAATTGCATAACATTTTTTCAGAGTGAGGCATGTTAACAGAGTAACCAAATTTAAAATTAGTGTACTTTAAAAAAATTTTTTTAAAGATTTTATTTATTTGTTTTTAGAGAGGGGAAGGGAGGGAGAAAGAGAAGGAGAGAACATCAATGTGTGGTTGCCTGCTGAGCACCCCAAACTGGGGACCTGGCCTGCAACCCAGGCATGTGCCCTGACTGGGAATTGAACTGGTGACCCTTTGGTTTGCAGGCTTGCAAACCAAACCAATGAGCCACACCAGCCAGGGCAAAATCAGTGTACTTTTGAACCAGCAATTTTATTTCTAGAAATTTATCCTGGGAAGATACTAATACAATGTAGTAGATTCACACACACAACATAGAAGGTCTGTCCAGAACATATCCAGCTATGTACTATGAAAAATAAAGACATGTACTGAAGAAGATACAAGATACAAGAAACATTGTTCACAGAGCTATGATGCCTCAGTGCCCTTCACAGTCGGCACCTTGGGACCTCACACAGTGCTCCGCATTACCATCAGGGGTCCCTTCATACTTTCCTGAATCTTGTTGGCAGTCTGAAATCTCTTCCTTTTCAAAGACTATTTTAGTTTTAGGAAAAGCCAGAAGTCTCAGCATATCAAATATGGGCTATAGGGGGACTGAGTCACCTGGGTGATTTGGTGTTTTACCAAAAACTCTACATGAGGCGTGACACACGAGCAGGTGCATTGTCCTGACGAAGCTGCCAATCACCAGTTGCCCATAGCTGTGGCCTCCTGAATCATTCAAATAGTTTCTGTGGCTGAATGTTCATACTTAACACAGAATTTGATGCAGATTCATTGCTCTATTCAGTAATTTTTAATGTGGTGGCCACACAGTACACATGCTTACTCAACAGCATTTACCACCCCTGCTGAATAGTACAGTGAAGTTATCATTGTTCACACATGTCCATTCCAGTCCAGTCTCCTTGGCCACCAGGTTACATCGATGTTGTGTAGACTGTTCTTGTTATATTAACAATGGACTTTTTCCAGGCAGACCTGGTATATGGGACATTAGTAGAAATAGTAAAAATCTCATGGATATTTCTTTATTTATTTTGAGGGAAATTAAGTCAATCACTTTAGATTCATAAATGAGATATAATACAGACGTAGATGTATATGTACTGAGTTTGAATTAATTTGTAAGAAAGAAAAGAAAAGAGGAATGGTGGGAGAAAGGAAGGGAGGAGTCTACCAGTGAAGGATCCCCAGATTGGAACAATTAAATATAAAAACATAGTCAGCAATGAGATCAGTTAAACATATGTATCTATAAATTTGATTTAAAAATTAACTATACATTTTACAAACATTTCTGAAATGAGTATACACAGTATGTATGTTTAGAGAGATGCAGATTAAAACCACAACGAGATACCACTTCACACCAATCAGAATGGCCATCATAAACACAGCAACAAACAACAAGTGTTGGAGAGGATGTGGAGAAAAGGGGACACTAGTGCACTGATGGTGGGATTGCAGACTGGTGCAGCCACTGTGGAAAACAGTATGGAATTTCCTCAGAAACTAAAAATGGAACTGCCTTTTACCCCGGCAATTCTGCTGCTAGGATTATATCCTAAGAACTCTGAAACCCCAATCCAAAAGAACCTATGCACCCCAATGTTCATAGCAGCACAATTTACAATAGCCAAGTGTTGGAAGTGAACTCAACAGATTTAAAATAAGAGGGTTGAGCAAGCCTCTCCTACTAGGTCAATGCATTTAAAAATATTTTACTATGTCTTATATTTGGAAATAGGCCCATGGCTCAAAATTTTGCTGACAGTATTTGAACTCCTGCTGCTTTATGGTATACATATGGATGTGATAGGCAGGTTTCAACTTCTTTTGTACTTTTATACTTCCTCTGGCAATCTAAGCAGAGTAGCTATCTTCATGCCCTTTGTGTTAGGTACTGCTATTGACCACGATTGGTATGCAGACATGTGAGTCTGCAAAAAATATTTAACTAACATCCCCTGTGCCCTACCTCCTGCCTCATGAGAATAAAATGACTTTTATTTGGTTGGGCCATGCAACTCCTATTTCTACACACTGTGTGTAATTCTGTTTATTTGTCTCACAGTCTGTCTTTTGGTCAAGTGGAACTATGTGATTTCAAACTACTGATAGTCCACATCTCTTTTCTGTGACCTAATGTAAGGCATAACTTCATATTTTAAACTCTTTACCACAATAACTTTTAACTTGGTAGAGATTGTGAATTTATAACTGATTTTTAAAAACAGTATTTCTCAATAAAAAACCCAAATGCTTTTCTCTGAAATTGATAAATTAGTAAAAATCTTAGTTTTAGAAATAAAATGCTATGGAGTTCTCATATGATTGTTTGTACAGACTGAATTTCACTTTACTGACATTTATACAAACAATAGTTCCCCGGGATTTACTGCTAGAATGCATAGAACAAAAAAGAATGACTCAAAGAGCTAGAAGCTCACTAGAGAAATGAGATCCCTGAGTGCCCATGCCTCTTTCTGAGCCACTGCTTCCAACAGGTCCTTGGTGAGCTGTCAGATGATAAAGTTGTGATTGGGTAAATAGTAACCCAAATGGCATTTTTCTATTATTTTTAGAGTCTAAGAAGACCTATTTAATTAAAATATTCTTTAAAAAACTTTCAAACTGAGTGTGAAAAAATATAGACTATAATTTAAATATTACTTGACCTCCTGCTTTCAAACAAATTAAAACATAATAATTTTAAGGTCAAAATCTTTATCACAATAATTGTAGTCCTTGGGCTTGTGAGAGTGTAATCTTAGAAGGCACTAACTATAATGGATGTGTGATAATAGCCATTTGACTGACACTCAGGTACTGCTTGAACTTCTCCAAGGGCAGAAGATTTTATCTTATATAATGCTGGATGCCCCCAAAGGAGGAAAGGATAAGGTTTCTTGGGAAGATATTTATTTCCATATGTTTTCAGCAGGGAATTATAAGAGAATTCATCATGCCATTAAAATAAAGTCTACATGCTAAAAATATTTATGAAGCTTTTAGAATTTGTTAGACTTTTTATACATATATTTTTTTAAATCTCAAAAAAACCATATAATTATACAAATAAAGTGACTAAGGCTTAGAAAGGTTAAAATGATTCCCAAATATTCTACTTCTAGTAAATGGTAAGGCTCAGATTAAAATATAGACATTGGATAGAATATAGTAAGTTATAAAAACTAAAGACAAATTTCTACTGAAAGAATTTTCATTTAAAAAATCTGAATATCTAAGTGCAATATAAGAATATTATTTGAGCTTCTATTTTACCTATTTTTAAAAGATTCTCTTAACTGTAACAGATGTTTATCTTGATGATGAGGCATTATTAATGACATGTAGGTAAGAAAAAATCCAAGTTACCATGTACTTTAACTTTAAGTGCTTTGCAATCATTAATACTGAAGTACAGGAAGCCAGTGATAAACAGATGGCTTTATTTGTAATATATCATTATGTACTGGTTTTAGTAATTTGTCCTGTGGTTCATGAACACAAAAATCAAACATTACATGTAGGAAGGGGAGATTTTTATATTTATATTTAATAAGGACTATTTTAATTACTTAGGAAGAAATGTATCCTACTGATATACTTGTAGAATTTGGTTAATGCATGTTTATTTTATAATATATAAACTAAATCTAAGTTTGCATAGTTACAAATATAGCTATAAGTTTTTTTTAAATAAAGCTATGCTTTGGGATATTATATGAAATTTAGACAACTAATCCTGATGACTTTCATATGAGGTAAAATAAGTATCTTCAAGAGATAATTTTTACTTTACATTATTTTAAATTTAGTTTATGATATATTCTTATTTTGCATATTGATTTTGTTTTATTAATCAATTATTTGTAACATTAAATACATTATTGGCTTCTTTGGACTAAAAAAAGCAAAAAAGAGCTTGGTGCAATCAAATGTGTTATTGTCAACAAATACATCAGGGAAAAATGTACTTTTGAGCTGCACTTTTGATCAGAAAAGCAAAGAATATATTGTTTAGGATATATATATGTATATGTATACATATATATATATGATAATGGAAGCTATCTGGGAGAAAAAAGAAATATTTATAAAAAGATAAATTAGACTTTTCAAGAGTTTATGGAAGTAATAAATGATTCATGAGATACCAGCTCTAGGGAGACACAGACAGGGAGATGGGGTCTGGTCATGAAGGAGTCCATTTTGTTAGAAGGTGACAAGTTGAAAGAAAAACACAGTAGATTAAAATGGCAAGATATTATGACAAGCATTAATGAGAAAGGTAAGTGCCTTCCTGTGCCAGGATAGAGGATGACTCTGTGGATACGAGAAGACCTGTGAAAGCAAAGCAAGGCATGAAAAAGATGGTGAGGTAGAATTTAATTGTTGATACTTTCTTGTGTTTCTTTTATATAAGCATAACGTACTACAATGCATAAAAATTTTATAAGCTGCATAATTATGAAAGAAACAAGACAATGTGAAAGTTTAATTGAAATGTTTTTCAATAAACCTTGAAAATGGTACTTAGTTCCCCCTTATACTTGCATGCCCATGTAAAATCACATAGATTCCTAGTCAGGGCAATGTTTTACAAACTCAATATATTGTGTAATGGAGTATAAAGGTATAAATAATGTCATAAATAAAACCAATCAAATTATATCACAACTGAGGCTAAGAATCCATTTGTAAACTACCAAATGATCCAGCTGTAAAGATATATGTTTACCTTAAAAATATGAAGTATAGGATGTGTGAAATTTATTTTGAAAGCAAGCCCAAGATTTTACATATGTCAAATTTGGGAGAGGCTATGTTTTTCATAAATGATATAAACAATTTCCCTTTAAAAAATTAGAAGCAGAAAAGTTTCAAACTTATTTTAGTCATGAGTATGTCATAGTTAAAATCCACAGTTTTGTATCTGGTACTTAAAAAGAGTGTTTCAAATTGAAGGACTTTTAGCTATTTGTCTAAGCATGGATCTTAAATCACTCTGAGATTTTCTTGGATAATATAAAACATAATGGAATTTACAGATGTTAGTTTGAGAATTAGTACGAATTAGTAACTGTGTCTGTCCTATTAATAATAGGACTACTTGATGACCTAGATTTCACTCAATGGAAAAATAAAAGGACTGATGAAAACTAGATTTGACTCTTGCCTACCCTTTATGTAAATATTATTTACATTACTCAGAGCTTCAAACCCTATTACAATGGGAAACCAGTATTCAAAGCTATCTTGTAGGCAAGGTTAAATCTAGAAGTATTAACCTATGTGTTTCCTGTATTTCCCTTTATATCTTCCAACATTTCATTGGAATCTGAATTTGTTTTGATTCTCTCATATATAATAACAAAAATTAAATACTTAGAGAAAGCATTGGCCTAAATGATAAAATTAGATTCTAAAATGTAATTGGAGAGTACATTTTTCTCTATCCAAAGATAAAAGGAATTCTAAATTAAATATTTACCCATTGAATAAATATTACAGTATTTATGTAAACATTATATTTTCTTCTATCTAGAAAAATATAGTTTGGTGAGGAGGATGACACCTGCAACATAAGGGAGATACAGAGTGAAAAGAAGGAGTAGAGAAGAGACATTTTGCACACAGAATGACAAAAATTCCAGAATGTGACTCATTTCTAGATACCTGTCTATTCACAGCCTCTGGAACACTTGCCATCTAGCAGTTTGAGCTACTACACCCATCTAAATATGAATAGGCATCTTGGATATTCTGTATTGCTATAGGATATAAAAGAAACATTTCCCAATTCCTTCCAAGGAGAAATTGAATAAAAGTAGTTGCAAATTTCCCTGTAAGCTTGGTCAGTGTTGGAGCTTCTGCCATTTAATATATACTATTTAAATTACTTGTTTCAAATATGTGTGGCCTTTGACCAAAGTCTTCATACATATTTTTTAATATACAGTTTAATTTCTAGATGACCTGCCATAGTACAGCCCTCTACATATTTTTCTTTACCCACAAAAAGTGGAAGGTAGTATTAGTCTCTTAAAAAACTTAAATTCTTTGCTGTAAATAAAAATTAGCAAGGGACTCATTGAACATTTTTGTGGTATTCACTATTAGTTTGAGACTTTCAAAATATAAAGTATCAGCATCCAAAGAATCACATGAGAATACTACTTCAAAAGATGATTTAGTTTTTCAGGTATGGTTATTGATATTCAAAACAGCAGGGCAGTGTATTTACCTGTGTTCAGCTCTTCTTTGGAGTAATGATACTTATATTATTCTTCAGGGACATTAAGTAGGAACATTTTTGTTTTATAATTGACTCTAAATTTTACTGTATTTTTCCATTACCACTGAATGCCCTTCGACTCCCCGCCCCACTGCAGCCACCTTACTGTGGTCCACAGCCATGAGTCGTTTTTCGTTTTTCTGGATCCCTCCACCTCTGACCTCTACCCCCAATAACTGTCATCCTGGTCTCTGTGTGTTTCTAATTTGCTTTTTAGTTCAGTTTGTTCATTAGATTCCACATGTTAAAATTTACTTTTAGAAGCATTTTACACTCAAGCATGTTTTCTTTAACATCTCAGAATAGCAGATGAATCAGTATTCCTGTATTACCAAGATATCAATGAAATGTTAATTTATAGTAACATGCAGAGATGGGGGAAAGAAACAATTTTGGACAGACTTTAGGTTGTAAGAAATGAGGAGTAAATTTTAACTGTAACTTAAATATCACACAGAATTTATTTTGGAATTATTATCCCAAGACAACTTCAGTGTAGGAAAATAACTTTTCCAAGTCTTTTTTTTACATAAGAAACCTGCTGTTATGCATTGGTTATGTATCTTTCTCTGAAAACAATATGGTATATACCCTAAATCAAAATATATAGTCACAGTCTCTGGAAATTTGATTTAAAGAAACAATTATCCAAAGGTACAATGCCATTTGCTCAGTTGTTTGTTCAAATTTTATTTATAAAATCATAAAATTGAATATTTAATGTCAGGAGTTTTTTAGGTATTATGATATATCACTTAAAGGGGCTATTATGTAGATATTAAAAATTACAGATGTGAAGGAGAAAGAAATATGTTTATGCAAAAGCAAATAATTAGACTTTAAAAAAAATGTATTTATAATGTTATATAAGGCTAAAGAGATCCAGAAAGATAAAAAGTTATTTTATTAGTGTCAGTAAAATTGTTTTGAATGTGAATTGTATTGAAATGTGTTAATTAGTATCAAATACACTGTATTGCATTGAATACATATGATTTGAGCTAAAACAAATTCATATTAAGTTTACTGCTTTTGGAAAATAGATTAGCAATAATGTTAGAATCGCTATTATTGGTATTTTAGTTTTTTCAGAATTATTGTAATGTTATTGAGAATGTCATACATTCTTATTGAGAATGCTATTTTATTTTAAATACAAGGAATTCAAAATTGAAAATAACATCTAATAATTACTTTTTCTTCTGTTCATCTAGAAAACATCACAGTTTTATATATCTGGATCAATATTTTTGCTCTTAATGAGGCTAGGTATACAGTAGGATACTGTTAAAGATCTTGTTGACAAATGGAAATTGCTAGGAATTAAAATTAGCCCACTTACAATAATCAATACTTAGAAGACATTGAGGCATACACATTCATTAGAAAATCATTACTGCACATAAAAGATGTATTTGAAGCACACTAATGTAAAACTTTAAAAGATGTTTATTACACATCTTAATAGGTGAAGAGTGATAAGGAAGGAGTCATTAGTGCAGTGTTTGTGAAGTGTGGTAAATGGACCATCGCAATTCTCCCTGGTCTATCACATTCTCTGCAGATGGAGCTGCTTCTGTTTGTGGTAGAGTTAGGGACAGAAGGGAAGAAGCAATTTTCTTTATCTATGTTTCCCAAATTTGAAATAGGAAATATGTAATTCTTCAGATTTGGATTCAGCCTTGTCATATTCTTAACAATCTGTACATTCTTGAAGTTTTCCCATGAACTAACTACAGCATCACATTGTTAAAGTTATTTCACACAGGGCTCTGTGGTATTGGTCTGAAGTTTTCACATCATTTACTTTTTGTTGCTTAAGAAATTACCAAATATTATCCTTATATCAGACATAAATCAATGGCTCAAGATGGTTTATTTAAAAGTTATGGGGACAACATAATATGAAAAATAAATTCAGAATAATCTTCATAGGAAATGAGTGCATAGATAAGATGGGCAGACCACATGCTGGGAAAACTTCAATTTCATAGAAGCAGACATTAAATATGATCTTTAAAAAATAGAAAATTTAAGGCTGAATATATTAACAGTGGATTTTTTTTGGATAATCTCCTTGTGTCTTAAAAATGTTTCCCAAAGGATAACATAAAATCACTAAAGGTTTATATAACTTCCCATTAAATTTGAATGACTTCCCTAGAGTAAAGTTGGCATTTACACAACAAACTTCAAAGAATGTTTTCTTGTTTGTAGATAGGCAGGTACAAGGGCAAACACAATCAAAACTGGAATTACCTTCTTGAGGGCAAGCCCCTTGCAGTACAGGCTTCCCCCACTAGATGAGTGTTCTAGGAACCCATCTGTACAGTGTACCAGCTGGCATTGTTGTCAGAACCAGCATTTAGCTTCAGGGAAATTTTTTTTTTGAAGACTCAACATGTTTGCCCATTTCATGATGGGTGATTTAGAAACCCACTTGCCCACACTGCACTGAGTGTGAACAACAAATGACTAATTAGTCATTACATGTGAGGAAAAGAACAAAATTATAGAGGTTTCATAAACATTTTTATTCCTTAGAGGAAAAAGAGATTGAAAAGTCACATTTTTGCAGAGAAATATATAAAGACAATTCTGAAGTTACAAATAGTATATTACTTACACATGCCATAGTCACAAATACAGAAGTAGCTATTGGAAAACATTCTTTTCATAAATGCTATGTCAACAGTGTTAGACCAATGAAATATGTAAAAAATTTACTATTATATAAACATTTGCTTTATTTTTAGATGATTGATAATACTGAAGTACACAGTATGTTTATTTGTATGTGAATTCACAAAAAGCATATCTGCATATTATATATAAACATCATGTGCATATCTATATTTGAAGGAGTGTTCTATTTGTTAAAATTATCTGCATTATAAAGAAGTTCTTCATTGTATAAGCTCTACAGTAAACAGGAAGAAAATAAATGATACAGTTGTATGAGTAGCAAGGGAGTGTTTAAATGTATAGGCAGGGCTTCTTAGCATCCCAGTGTTTTTCCCTTAGAATAATAACACCCCACCTCACATCATTTGATAGTTATTTCCTTATTAGTTAATTATTTGGCAATTCCTGGATAAACATCTGCAAAAAGATGGTAATATTCACTATCTTCATTTCCATATCTGATCTTATTTCCCCACTATTTCAATTTGGCTTCAGGTACAGTATTGCTTCTGAAACAATTCTTATAAGGAAACCAATAACATGTATTCCTCTAAACCTGTCAGGACTTCTCTAAATTAAATATTTGAGTTAGCACTTGAAAAACTCAGCCATTACCTCCTTAAATAACATTTATTTGTTCTTCTCTCAAAATCTTTCACCTCAACTTTCTTACTATATTATCATATTTCAATACTTTTAATTTTTAATTTAGCAATATTCTGTCTTTTTAGAGAAATGTCAACTAACCTGCTGATCCTTAAAACAGAGATCTCACTGTTATTCACTAATCATTTTGAAATTACTTTATTAAACATTGGTTTCCATGATACAACATTATCTTTATTTTCTTTTTTTATCTTTTGCTATGACCTGGCTTTTTTGTTGGCGAATGCATCATTCTCCACTCATCTGTTATATGTTTTAGTTCATAAAGATTTGTCTTAAATTATCACCCTTTTTTCTACTTGGACTCTCTAAGATATATAATCCAAGATCATAGCCTTGAATGTTACTTACATACAGATACTAAAAAGTGTCTAGCCCATACCTCATGTTATGCTTCAGAACAATAGCTTCTTACATTTTTTTGGTGACAAATCATCATATTTCAAAATGAATCCATGAGTACACCTGCCCCATATAGTCATTTCCTTTATTCCTTATGATAGTGACAAGAACTACTATATGTGTTATTATGATAGAGAGTCTAAGAGGTACCCCATATATTTCCTCTTTCATATCCCAATATCTAATTTATCACTGTGCTCTATAATTTATGTCATAAATAGCTGTCACATTTTTGTTTTTCTTCAATTCTGCTTCCTTCTTCATAGTTCAAACTATGAAATTCTCCTGTTAGGCTTACTGCAGTAGCTACTTAACTCTGTCCTCACAGACATTCTTGTCCTACCAAAGAACACTCTCCACATTACAGAGTAGTAGTTTCAAACTAAATCTCTGTGTACTACTGTTTTTTTTTTCCTGCTTAGCCCTTTTCTTCATTTATCTAATAGGTATTTATTGAGAGCCAGGTATGTGCAGTCATTGTGTAGGTACAAAAAGCACAGAGGTGAACACATTTTAAAAAATTCTAAACTTAATAGAGCTTACATTCTGTAAAGGAAGACACACAGTATCAAGTAAACATGTAAATATCAAATGAAATGTCAGGTGGCAGTATATGTTTTGAAAATGCTGAAGCAAAGTAGGTGGCAAAAGAGTAAGTAATGATGCTATTTAATTTCTGTGGGCTACTGTTAAGGAAAATTTTGAGAAGAGTGACACGAAAGTGAAAAGACAAGGAAGAATGCCTCAGAAAAGAGGAAAAAAAACCCCTAAAAATATAGTAGGAGTTTAGGTCATAGATGGAGAGAAAAGGATGGCAGAAGGGTTAAAAATCATGCAGATTTAGTTAGTTAGTCAGTTAGTTAGTTAGTTAGTTAGTTAGTTAGTTAGTTAGTTTTAAGGACGGTATTTCAACACAGTGCAGTGTGAAACCCTGATTGGTTGAGAATAGGGAGCAGCAATTTCTTGCTGATATTTTTTAAGCAGTCTCTTTGACTCTTTGTAGATAAAAGATTATAGGAACATAAGAATAAAAGTGAAGAATAAGTGAAGAAGCTTATAGGAACATAAGAATTAAAGAATAAAACAGTGAAACAAGTTTGGAGGGTATACAATAATCCAACTGGAGAAGATACATATGTGACATAGATTGGAGCCATGAAGGGGGCGAAACAGTGGATGGATTCGGGATATGCACATTTGAAAATAGAATGCACAGCATTTACTGCTGTATTAGGTGTATGCTATGATTGAAGGAGAGAAGCCAAAGATAATTGTACAAATTTTAAAGAGCAATCAGGTGAATTATTGTACAATTCCTTGAGATGAGAATAAAAACATATTTTAGGAAAGTTTCAATAATTTTTATATTAAAAATGCTAAGTTTGAATACTTAGTAGACATGCAAGGTGAATTATTGAATTGCAACCATGCATATCTGTATAGGGCTCAAGAATAAAGATGAAATTAAAAGTCTAAATTTGGCAGTAAATATTAAATAATATTTCAAGTCATGGGACTAGATATGATCACACAAAAAGTGAAAACAGACAGTGAATAAAGAAGATACCACAAGACCAATTTAGTAGGGGCAGCCAGGAGGCAAGAGGAAAGAAGATTTTTTAGTGATTCCCTAATCATGTGTGCCCATTGAATGAATATATCAATAAATTAGTTAGCATATACATTGCAATCCACATGGAATGCAATTTATATGTTTCCCTCCCTTTGTAAAGAAGAATAAGACTGTTACTCAATTTTTTATTCCCTGCTTTAGTGAAAACCACCATTACAGATACAAGTCAGCAAACCAGGAATTTTAGACAATCCTTTGACATCGCCCTCTCTGACAAAGTGCTGAAAGTTTTTCTAAAGGAGAAATCTCTTCATAATACTCCTGTCCACATTTGAACCCCCTATATATATAACTATTTGACAGAAACACTGAATATGTGTATCCATTTCATGTAAAACGTAAGACATGTAATTGTCAGGATCTTGTAAGACAAGAAATTATCTGGATGTGGAAATTTCCCTACAGCTATAGCTATTTATAATTAAATTAGAACTGGATGCATTATCATAAGATGGAAATGCCATTACTCCTATTACTGACATGAAACTATTATTATTAACAAGTTTATAATGTTTTGTGTTCCATTGCAATAAGTCACTTTTTCTTAGTATATCTAAATGTTATCGTCCATATGTTTTCCAATGGTCTCTTCAATGGCCTACAGATACCAAGAACTTAAGAAATGCTACACTGAGTAACCTAAATTTATAAACCAACAATTTCAAATATACCCCATTAGTTTGTACATAAAATATTACTTGCCTGTTCTCTTGGAATATACCTTTTGTTTTTGGAAAAAGTGCACTATGGTTGAAGAAGATTGGTAATTATTTTTCAGGACACAAAGCTATATGTACCTTTTATTTAATACTAGACATATTTGATTGATAATAAACAATAGATCACAGATGAATCAGAGATTATAGCAATATCTATTCCTATTTTATCAAAGCATATTTTTAACATAAATATATGTTATTCTAAAAGCTGTTAAAGCCTCTTTCAAAATAATTTGTATGGCTCCTGGCTGATGTGGCTCAGTGTTTTGAGTGCTGGCCTGAAAACCAAAGGCCAAAGGATCACCGGTTCCAGTTCCAGTGAGGGCACATGCCTGGGTTGCAGGCCAGGTCCCCAGTTGGGGGCATATGTGAGGCAACCACACACTGATGTTTGTTTCCCTCTCTTTCTCACTCCCTTCCCCTAAAAGTAAATAAATTTTACTTTTTTCTAAAAGTAAATGAATAAAATCTTAATTTTTTGCACTAATTTTCCTTCTTGTGAGAAAGAGCTTTGTTTTATTATTAAACATGTAAAGGCATAGAGCTTATTTCCATAACATTAATAAAAATGAGAACAAGAAGTCAAAGAAAATATTCATGTGTATTTGGATTCAGAGTTTCTTCCTTAAAAACAACCACAAGAATGGTCATGGAAAATTTGCACATGAGTTTCTTTGACACCATGATATAATACATTAAGGTCATACCCATTTTTTAACTTCTTAACTGTTCTTCATTTAGCAGTTAGGCTTGGAATTTCTTGGGAAAAAAAAAAGCATGTCTTCAAATTTTTCTATTTTAAGTCTCAGAAAAAAAATTGACAATTACTTGGGAGGAACTTACAGCCCTATAAACTTCTAAATATTTTATGAGATTTTTACGTGATAGGAAAAATGGTGGGCATGTTAGACAGAAAGTGGCTACATCAGGTTTTTGTTTATTTAGTAATAGGCCTGTTTAGTAAAACAGTATGAAAGGGAGTTTCTCAATGTATGCAACAAGCTTACATCCCCCCCCACATGCTTCCTCAGGACAGAATCTTTCATTTTTGTTTTAGTGCCTTGATGACTCTGTCAGGCCTGCTTTTGATTAGGTTTACAAAGAGAAAAGCATATTACTTTGTCAGACACAAATTAAGAATGAAAGCAGAATTCAGTTTCTTATATTTTTCCTTTCTAGAGGATCCTAGCCAGGCAGCTGCTAATTATTATGTTTCAAGGGTGAGAGACAGAGACACAAAGAGGGTCATTAAGTCTGGCTCACTAAGACTAACTCTTCACTAGAGTCTCATAGTTAAAATAGATGTTAGGTACAGTATGAGGTCTATCTGGGGAAAGCCCAGTCATTGTTAATATAAAGAGATTGGCTTGGGGGACATCAATGTAACCTGGCAACCAAGGAGAGTGGACTGGAATGGGCATGTATGAACAATGCCAGCTTCACTGTACTAGTCAGTGGGGGTGGTAGGCACTGTTGAGTGAGCATGTCTACTGTGTGGCTATCTTATTCACAATGACTGAACAAGTAGAACAAAAAATGTGTATCAAATTTTGCATTAAACTTGAACATTCCTGTGTGGAAACTATTGGATGATTCAGAAGGCAGCAGGTATGGGAAACTGGCGATTGGCAGCTTTATCAGGACAACATGTCCATTCATGCATCAAGTCTTGTGCAGAGTGTTTTGGTGAAACATCAACTCACCCAGGTGATTCATTCCCCCACTGCCAAAAGCCTAGATCTGACACCCTGAAACTTCTGGCTTTTCCCAAAACTAAAATCACCTTTGAAATGGAAGAGAGTTCAGAATATCAATGAGATTCAAGAAAATACGATGGGCTGCTGATGGTGATTGGGAGAACTGTGTGAGATCCCAAGGTGCTTACTCTGAAGGGGACTCAGGTATCATTATACTATGTACAGTGTTTCTTGTATCTTGTATCTTCTTCAGTAGATGTCCCTATTTTTCATACTACATGGCAGGATACCTTCCAGAGAGACCTCATACATTGAGCTTCTTATACCTATTATATTACTAACTATCCCTCCCTTATTGGCTAATTTAGAATTACACTGAAATAACTACAAATAAGGCTCTATTTCTCAGTGACAATAGTTTTAAACTGAATTAGGCATCTAATCTGCTTACCATCACTTCTTGGCTTTAAAGTAATTTTTTAAAGCAATTTTAATTTCAGAAATGCTCTGTGAATTCTAAAACATTAAAAACAATGGCTACCACCAGCAAAATGGCTTTTGGATAAGTAGATAATTATAGTTTTTCTAGGAACTAAATTAATTAGCTGCTGCCCTTTCCTAAGGAGAAAGCTTTGTACTTAGCACATTTCTCAGCAGATATTTATTTGACAGAAGAGCCATGACTAAGCAAATTAGTCTACCCGAGATCATTTAACATGGTATAATAAAATAGAACCATGCAATGATACACTGATTTCTTCATGTTAGGAATAAACATGACTCTTAGACTACAGAGCAATAGAATTGGAAAGGACACAATGCTTAAAACTCCTTTCAGGTTCATTTTAGTTTATTTGATGGAGGCAATAACTTCAATATTTATTCAAAATAATATGAAAATTCAATTGTTCATAGGTAAAAATGAAGCAACACTGATATTTTGAAAAGCAAAGATGTCAATTCAAAGGAAGTACTGGATAGCAGCCTTATTTCCTAGACTTCAAAACCTTCATGAGTACATGAGGATTGGATTCAGGAATTTTATACACTTCATAAGAATACTTCAAGTCTCCATGTGACATGCATTCTGCAAACACACATATTATTTCAAAATAACCTGGCTTAGAATTTCAGGATGACATAGTTCTCTTAAAATATAGTGATGAAATTGTAAAGCTACCCCATTTTAGGACAGAGATTCTAGACTCTTAGAACCCGAACGACAGAGAGATTGCCCTAAAGACTTTAAGAGAAGTGAAACAATTTGACTTCTCACAAATTTCATAACAATATCTTATAAATGTGACTTTTCCATCTGTTTTTACAGTGTCAGTCACTCACCAGCTGTGTACACATAGGCAAATGACTATACTTCATTGTTCTCTTTTGTGGACAGAGATAATGAGTACAAATTTAACAGGGTTTAAGAATTAAATACATACATACATACATACATACATACATACATGGAACTGACTTAGAATCAAGCTTAATCCATAGAAAGCACTTAAAAATACAGGTGTTGGCAAAAGTAGGCTTACAGTGGTAATACAAACAAATAATACAAGCATAAACTCTGTGTGTTGCTTACAACCATAAACCTTCTTTTGCCCATCTCTGCATGTAGCATACTATTGTTACTACTTTATTTGAATATATATGTATATGTATTTGTATTATACATATGCATATTCACTTGACTATGTATAATACAAATACCATATATAATATGTTGTTTATTATTTTAGAGGAAAAAACACTTGATGCTTTGAAATTATGTTTTTAATGATAGTCTTTGTTGTGTTTGGGGGCAAATCTGGCACTGGTACCCTTTTTTTAATTTCCCTCAGTCTGTTTCTTGCCTAAGATGGAACCATTTATCTTAAAAAAAGAAAATAAACAACAAACTAAAAGAATATATTTTATAAAACTTTTAATAGTAAAAGATGAAAGAATGTGAAATAACACTTTGTGAGACCCCTATGATCTATGGCCTAAGCATATCTCATTACGATGAGTGTCATGAATCTATAGATGAACCTATAGAAACTTCTTCCTCCTTAGTTGGAATTTCTTTCTCAGATCTAAGATATACCAGCTGAAACTTTGCTTCCTTATCTATTTACTCTCACCAAGTTGTTTGCCTTCTCTGTCATGCAAACCTTTATGTAGCTATAGTTAATCACACTCCTTTGCAAACAGCATTTAAGCAATTTACTACTTTCTATTTGAATTCCAAAATATATTGCTTACATCTTCATCAACTTGAGTCTAGAAATTAGGGCTCTTGATAATGCATTTTTTTCATTAGAATGTTTTCTTCATAATATTGGCCTCAGGAGATGCAACATATTTTACTCATCTGGGCACAAAGGGAAAAATAAGTAATATGGTGCATGTCAGTAATATCATATCAAATTTCATAACTTAACCTGGAATCTACTTACTAAAATCATTGTCATTATTCAACTGATTCACACTACATTTAAAAAACAAATCCAATGTCTAAAATGATAAATTTTTTGCATTTATTACATTATTAAAATTAAGGTAATTGCTGGATTAAATTTGCTAAAAAGCTCTTAAATTACAATATAAAATCAATTCATGGATGACACATGCCAAAATGGTTAGCATAATACTGAACTTATATTATTTTGATTTTATTAAGAACTAATTATTTTATACCATGTTATAGAACTATGGTCTACATAAACAAATATGTAGATTAAAAAGGTAATATTTTAAGAAAAGTTACTTTATGTCTCTTTTGTTAAAAGTTATTAAAACAATATCTGACTGGATAATTCTGCTATCTGTGTGCATTTTAGCACATTTCAAATCTTCTAATTTGAAATAGTGAGAATATTCTGAAAAGCATGTTTAATTTCCAAAGTAAATGCTTCAAAATACTATTAGGGCTGCACTCACTTTAATTTTCCATCTTATTTGTAAATTATTATGCTATACTTTATTTTTACCACTTTTCTTACATCAAAATAAGTTGAGCTTCTATAAGGTTAATCAATTTAGGAAATTTTAAAATAAAGAAAACAAAATTTGGCTGGTTTTGAAATGAGCATAATGGTAAGGATAGGATGATCAAGAGAAATTAGAAGAAAGGCAAAATACAATCTTTTCAAAATCTTGTCACAAAGACAACAGTTGTTGGTTTTTATCCTAACAATAATAGGAAGCCAATGAAAATACTTAAGAAATTAGTTGCTTTATTCAAACTTGTTTTTTAAATTATTACTATTATATGCCAATTGTTGATTAGAAGAATTCAAGAGGATATATAAACAGTCTTTATATCTTTCTACTCTTAGAACTCAGATGAAAAAGTGGCAATAACTGAAGGGTAACAAGCTATTGATATTAGTACACATTCTAAATATTTATTGAGTGTTTCTGTTCCAGATCCTGTTTTGATTACTTGAAAGTGAGAAGAATATGATAAATAGTGTCCATGCTCATAATGCTCACATTCTAGTGCTCCAAAAGTCAGTGTGAAACAGAGTACTCAATTACATTTTCTAACATATATACACACACACATATTTATACATACACACAGGAAATCTATACATTTTCTGTAACATATATTCAACATTATATATGTGTATGTGTGTATAGTAATCAAGTGTAGCACCTTTGTATGAGAGTAGTTTATGCAGTGAAATTAGAAAAAGATTTTTGAAGAGATGGTTTTTGATCTGAGATTCAATTTCCAAAATCTTGAAATGTTAAGAATTTATGAAGAAATTTCCAGAAATTTGGAATATCAAATATATAGATTTTGTAGATCATTCTGGTATAAAAGAGGGCCAATGTGTCTGGAGTTAAGTAAATAAAAAGTTAGATGTTTAAAAATGAGAATTAAGAAGCAAAAGTCAAATGATCTCTAATGTCCTAAATAGATCGGGTAAGTCCCTGCAAGCCATGCCCCCAGGAGTCTTCATTTTAGTATAGCAAGGGAAGGTTTTAACAGAGATATAATTGATAAGTTTTTTAAAAGATCACTCTGGCCAATCAGTAGAAAATGAGCAAATGGGGAAGTGTGCAGTAATATAAGCAAAGAATAATTAAATTAGAGAAATGGGTTGGAGCCTGTTAAACAGTACATGTAAGTTATGACAACTTCTTAGATTTGGTTAGTAGTACTGAAGATAAGAAGTTATAATATTTTGCATATCTTTTGGAACTGGTACCAATAGGATATACTGATGTGGTGATTATTTAAATACATCGGGAAAGTGATTTGATTGGACCCGGAAACGTGTGTGTGGGAAATTTTCCAGAAAAAGCAGTCAGTGTGCTATTTGCTAAGACAGGGAATACTAGAGTAGGAATGCTGCCATCAGTTTCAGTCAGAGTTTTAAATTCAAGAGGAGATTCTACATGGGGAGTTAGCTGAGACTTAGTTACACATTTGGAAGTGTTTGGCATATAGTTGGCAATTTATGGCATTTTAGGAAAGAGTAGTAACTTAAAAAATCACATAGACTCAAGCCTTGAAGCAATTAATCATATTAAGCATTAATAGAGTACTTGAAGATGACAAAAGGTTCTGAAATACTTTGAGTGGAAAAGTAGAAGGAATACTAGGAGCAATATTGTACAAAAACCAGTTGCAGAAAGTGGATCAAGTTGTCAGCCCTTCTTCAGTTTGTTGACTGAGTGACGAATTAAAAGAAGGCAGAGCCTGAATGTGAAGATTTGCTTTTGGTAAGCAGAAGGGACTGTCAAATTGTACTAGATGTGTAAAAGGAAAGGAGAATTCCAAATGCACGTAATTTATAGGTGATATAGTAGGATGTAAGTTAGTTCCTATATAATATCTTTTATGTTTTCAAAGAGTAAGGACAAATAATGTAAGTAAATTGGAAGTGTGATGTTAGAGAATCAGGGAAAAGAACATCTAATATATTTTTAGAAAAATAAAGAGAAAGCTGATTAGAGAAATTGAGTGGATTTTCAGAAATCATTTTCAGGGGTAATTAAGTTTAATAATCATTACTTCATGGTATAAGTAGAGATGTGAATATTTTTTAACCAATCTGTAAGCTGTCATAAAGATTTCATTTAGCTTCCTTAATTAAGGGCAATAAAAGGACAATGGATAAAGGGCTTTCTGAAACTGGCAATACTGTGTTTGACCATTTAATATAAATCCAGTATGAGTTAAATATAGAGAATGTGTTGATAAGGAATATGGTACATTTGAAAAACAGTAATTGAGAATAGTATTCATATATTAAGTAGTTAAAAATGAGGTGTGTATAGTTTAAAGAAAATGAAAAATTCAGTAGAATATACATATGAAAGGGGTAATAGATGTAGTGGTAATACTTGAAGAAAAAAGTTGGTAGGATAATGTGATGTTCATAACTTGTAGGTTTTTGAGTGAAATAGATGAGTTAGGGTACAGAAGCATTCCTAGATTACCAAATGTCTACAGAATCCAAGGAATGAATTCTCAACTTTCAATTCTATAGAGGGTTCTATACATACAATTATTCATATAACCTTTTTAATTGACATTTTTGAAATCACTGTAAATATACATACACTTTTAAGATACACTACAGAGAAATATTTTGTATACTTTACCCCATTTCTCATCAATGGTAATGTAAAACTACTGTATACCACAACCATGATATTCATATTACATAATCCACAAATCTTGTTTGGAATTCACCAGTTTTACATGGAGCCCTTTGTTAGAGTCAGGTTGTGCTTTTTTCAACATTATCACATGTGTGGATCTGTGCATCCAACATTGCAGGCCAGGTGGTTACAGGTCCCTCACCATAAGGAGATCTCGCCCGGTGACGACCACCCTGGCTTTCCTCTGACACCACCTTCCCCTAGTCCTAGGCCATGGCAATCTCTCATATGTTCTCTCTAAAATTTTGTTTTTTTTCAAAATGTTATATTAAGCAATAATTCCATATGTAACCTTTGTGGACTGGCTATTTTTTACACTCAACAAAATTCCCCAGCAATTAATCTAAATAGTTGCTGTGTACCAATAATTTTTTTGCTAAGTAGTGTTCATAATCCTTATGAATCAGTTTGTTTAATCATTCACCATTAATTATTTGTATATAACAATTTTTGTTAGTAAATAATATGTTATTATTTCCTTTTCTATTATACTAATTACAGTACTTATTTTCAATGTTTTAATGCACCAGCCTAAATATTCAGTATAGTATCAAGTGTCATTATATAATATCAAGTGTTAAAAGTAAGCATTATTATTTTGTACTGAGAGGAAGAGTTTTAATAATTTGCCATTAAGCAGGACTTTTGCGTAGGTTTTTGGTAGATACTCTGTATTATATCAAAGGAGTCACTTTTTTTCCTAGTATGCAAACAGCTTTTTGTCATTGTTGTCATGATTTCATACTCAGATATATTTAGTGCTTTCCTTCATCTATGGGGATGATCACATGATTTACCTCTTCTTTTTTGGTTGGTATGTTTAATTATCACCCTTGCATTCCTGGAATAAATGTCACCTAGTCATGATATAATATACTTTTGATATTTCTCTGGTTTGATTTGTTATCTTGATTTTAGAAGTTTTACACATTTTCATAGTTTTTATCATTTTGTGAAGTCCTTGTTGTGGTGATTATCAAGGATATGCAGGCTTATATAACAAGTTGGAAACTATTTTCTCTTTATTCTCTGGATGACTTTATGTAATTAATGTTATTTCTAATATATTTGGAAGAATTCACCACCAAAATGGTTTAAGCCTGGCATTTTCATTGTGAGATGATTTTAATAATCAATTCAATTTTGAAAAGCAATATGGTAGAATTTAGATGTTTTTCTTTTTAACTTAGATATTATTGTTGTTATATTTGTTATATATCATATATTTACAAACACAATGCTTTACTATTTCCAGTTTGTACATAAGTATGTATTTATATGTATTGCATTTTCAGGATTTGTCTATCACTTCTACCTGTATTTTCAAAAGGGGTTATCCTTGGCCTTCATACTATAAATTTTAGAAACCTTATGTACTTTCCTCCTTTCAAAAATCAAAACTGGTTGTAATTTTTATTAGAGTTGTGCTTACTGTATAGATCAATTTTGGGGGTGATTGCTATAGTGTTATGAAATATTTATATCTTAAACTGTTCTCAGTAATTTAGTTTTCAGTGTACATATCTGTATACTATTTATAGGTTCCTTCCTATGCATTTAATTTATTAATGTTATTTTATACAGCAATGTTTTTAAATTTCATCTTCATTATGTTATTGCTTTTCTACATGTATACAAAGTACTATGTTTTAACCTTGTATGATGTTTACTTTATGAACTTCCTCATGAATTTTAATAGTTTTTTTACATTCTTTTAAGTTTTCTGTGTATAGATATCTGTGGTCTACAGTAGAAGCAGACAGCTCACCCTTCAACCTGTGTGTCTCATAAGTTCCTCGCCCCGCTCCACCAGATCATGGAGTACATTTTCTTTTCAGATTGTTGTAGTTTAACAAGGATTTTTACCACTACATAAAGGGGAATTACTCTGATTCCAGAATTTAAAAAGTCTACTCACTGTGCAACACATTGCCCTAAAGCTAGTGCTACATAAAAATTTTCACCTAAGTACCAATTTTACTATTAATTATCTATTGTCATAGTAATATTACCTAAAATATACCACAAAATATCAGTGGAATATCTTATTTAGTATTTTTTCAGTGCTTTTGGTTCTTTGTATTGACTGCGGGATCTGGCTAATTTGATATATTACAAAATTTCATCCTCAGGCCAAGGGATATCGACTACTTTGAATATGTACTGATCTTGATGGGTGTCAGATACTCCCTAAAGGAATTTGGAAAATGCCTTGAGAAGACTACCTTTATGTTTGAGATTGGATACATTTCCAAGTTCAGCTCTCAAATTTTGTAAAACCACCAAGATCTTGGCTGTTGTTGTTTTTTATTTTATTTTATTTTATTTTATTTTATTTTATTTTATTTTATTTTATTTTATTTTATTTTATTTTATTTTATTTTATTTTATTTTATTTTATTTTATTTTATTTTATTTTATTTTATTTTTAACATTAGTAGTGGCACTCTTAAAGGGTAAAGCTCATATTCTTAGCTCCCTGCCAATATCTAAATCAGCAGATACCCCTAGAGAAAAATCAGCTACAGAAAATCTGCTCCACGGTTCTCCTGTCTCTGGACTCTTGTTTCTTCTAGCCCATCATTGCTTCATTGATGTCTTTTCAGTAGCTCGTTGAAGTCTTTTATTAGTTTTTGTTTATTTTTTAAAGAATTTATTTATTTACTTTTAGAGAGAAGGGAAAGGAGGGAGAAAGAAAGGGAGAGAAACATCAATGTGTCTACAGCCATATCACCCTGAACATGCCTGATTTGTTTGATCTTGGAAGCAAAGCAGGCTCGGGCCTGGTTAGTACTTGGATGGGAAAAACATCTATCTGTTGCTTCTTCCTGGCCCCAAACAGGGACCTGGCCTGCAACCTAGGCACGTGCCATGACTGGGAATCATCTCAGCAACCTTTTGGTCACAGGTTAGTGCTCAATCCACTGAACCACACTAGCCAGGGCAGTTTTTGTTTCTTAATCTACCTTTTCTGCTTGATTTTAGTAATAGCTACTCCTTCCTTTCTGGAGGTGGGACTCCCACAGTTGTTTTTCAGATAAATAAATACTAGTGTTATTTTTCAAATCCTTTTAGATATCTGATATATTTGTGTTTTTTTTCTATTACATATCATCACTTTAGAAACTTTTGGGGTCTTTCCCATGTTTGTTGAGAGACAATTTTCCACAGTGTCTCAGCATATCTTGCATAGGCTTTTAGTCCATCTCTCTTGTCAAGGGTGTTTCTGCAAATGAACAACCTGAGAAGATAGAGATAAAGTCTCCTTCCAGGGCATAGGACAGACCTACTTGCTGGTTAGTAATAAAAATAATGCCTCCTCTTGGGGTAAATGTTGGGCAGGTTTACCAGCGTGGATGAAAAACAGGAGACATACTAAACCTGAAGAGCTTAGAGGAGGTCTGCATGCTGGGCCTTATACACTCAGAGACCTAAAGTGGCCATACAAGTGTGATCTGAAATTAAAACTTCCTAACTAAAAGTGAGTCATGGCTGGTAGTCATGTCCTAGGCCAGTATCTTCCTTGACACAGGTCAATCTTTATCTTAACCGAGCCTGTCTATTATCCTTGTGCATCTAGGATATTATAATATTCTTTTGAGATGTCGAGTAACCTCTTTTTCCATGCCCCTCAGTGCACAATCTCTCACCAGAACAGAGACCCCATAGGCCCTCATTGTTACTCGTCCCCCATATACCATCTCTGTGTGCTGTAAATGTTAACTATCCTGTACTCACTAATGTGAAAGAGGAATACATCTATCCCTTTTACATTTTATCCAGCCTACAGATTCTCTGCTTTGCTTTCTCCTGCCTCCCCAATCTACCACCAATGGATTTCATGTAACCCCTTCTCCTTTGATTCTAATGTATAAAATAAGGAGCAAAACTACTGTTCTCTGGAGCATTTTCTTAGTCTATTGAGATTTTGCTTCCCAGTAATTCTCATCAGTTTGGCTCAAACAAGCTCCAAAATTCTTATAGGTTTGCATGGTTCTTATGTCAACACTAGTTTCCTAAAATCTGGGTTCTTTGCTGTGAGGGAGACTCACTATGTGTATGAAACTCATCTACATAGGAAGTGTTGCACCAGATATAAATTTCAAGCTACATATTGTGTCATTAGTAATAAACTCTTTTTTCTCTGACCCTAAGTATTGTATTTTCTTCCAGCATCCATAAAACTGGAACATGATAAATTGTTATCTGCAAGAAGAGTAAAATCTCAGACCACTTACTGTTCTTGATATCAGTTTAACACTTTACTACATATATACGTGTCCATTTGTTTATATATATATATATATTAAAACTTAAATAAAGGATATCATTTACATGTCGATATTGTCAGTTTAACAGATGTCTAGTTGCATCTTGTTGCTTAAACACACATTACCCAAATTACAAATGAGGTTTAACAACACTTCGTATATTTAATCACTTTTCAGTCTGGTTCATCTTTAAATTGCCTGTATATATATTTTGCCCATTTTTATTTCATTTCACTTTTCTTTTTAAAAATTTATTATAGGAGTTAGTTTTTGTCAATAACTATGAAACTGAAAACTATTATAATGTAATAATGAAACTGAAAACTATTTCTTTGTTAGTAATGTGTTTTACAAATATCATTCCCAATATATTGCATTTAATTATCTTTATGGTTTTATTTTAAGAAATATATATTGAATTTATTAATTGATTTGTCAGATTATAAATGTATCAGTATGTTATTTATTAATTTTTTGAATTTATCAAGATATATTTATTTTTGTGGTTTGTTCTTTTTGCAACATTTAAGCAACTTGTGCTTACTTAATATTTTATTCTATTTTTAATTTTAAAATATTAACTATTTAATTTTTAACTAAGAATTTTTAGAAGAATTTTTAACTAAGATTTTTTAAAAGGAAATTTATTTTATAAAATTTCTTTCCATATTGCAGCAATTGTGTAACTTTGACCTTTTAAGTATGTATTTGAAAAGATATGCAGATTAAATAAACAATTGGATAGTCAATATTGTTCAAACCACTGCTATTATGTACTAGGTTTTCAAAATTATTTTGTTTTCTTTCTGGATTCCCTATGCTATTCATACATTCTGCCTACACTAACATACAGCTTCTCAGTTTCTATGGCTATAAAATATGGCTTAATATCTTATATATTTCTATGAGTAAATATTTATCTTTTCTAATATAGCATCTTCTTCATAAACTTATTAGCTATTGGTTGCTCTACTTTTTTTTAATTTTTATTTTTCTGAGCATGGTGCCAAGTTATCAAAAAGTATCATAATTTTAATTCAAAACATCATATACAGTGATGTGGACTCTGGCCATCAGTGTCTGTGGTGTTGTGGAAGAGATGAAACAAATTCACACGGACACCCAAGTCCTGTGGAGAAAAATGGATGGCTCGGCCATTCTCTCAAGGGGAGAGCACCTTGACCACTGTCTCAAGGGGAGAGCACTGTCTCAAGGGGACAAGCTTTTACTGGCTTTCTAATAGTATACATCAAAGAAGGTTCTCATTCATTATGCTCAGGTTTGCTTTAGGTAATTACTTTTACAGATAATGAAAGAAAGGATGTTACTGATTACTTCTTACAGGTTAACAAGGAAAAAATGTTGCAAATGCAAGGGAATGATGAGAGTAGTCTGGTTATAATCTGTCCTTGGGAGAATTAGCACAGACTTCAGGAAGTTACTTTAAAGATATGCAGTAAATATTTGCTGCTTCAACTCAGGGTGAGGGAGTTTTAGCAAAAGCAAGCCTCAAAGCAAGCTAGGTATAATGCAGGCCTGGTTTCCCACAGGAAAGCCGATATATGGGTTTGGCTTCCTGTGTGCAGATATGCGCCTATCGGCTTTCCAATAGGGCTGGGCTACATTTGCCATTCCATGCGGACAGGTTCCCTATAATACAGGGGTGGGAAAAAGTATGTTTACATCTGTTTATATGGAAAAAGACATGAAGATTATGATTATTACAATGGCTTTATTAACTCAACAAGATGTCACAATGGCACAGGGCACATAGGTACCATCTTATAAGTGCCATTGTTACATTCTGTGAGTTAATAAAGCTACTGTAGTAATCATAACCTACATGCCCTTTTCCTTACAAACACATTGTAAATCTAATTTTTCCCACCTTTGTATGAATACCCACACACGCATATATATTCTGTCATATATGTATGGAAATAAGCTATTGACCATATAGCTTTTTCTCCCAGCCATGAACACGGTATATTGACTGCTCTCTTATTAATTTTTCATTTAAGATAATTTCTTTTAATGATAAAATGTTTAGAGCAGTGAGTAACTTTACATTGCTGAGAAACTATGAAGAGTATTGTTAATGTTTTATGATTATTGCTTTGTATGATGCTCTAAAACTTACATATGTCATTCATGCATTCTTTTACTATGAAAAAGCACACACAAATTGTTAATAGAGCTGAGAATGGTGGACGCTGTGGGAACTGTAATCTTTCTGTCTAGAAATAAATCATTTAAATTATTTGATATTTTACAATGGGCATACAATGCATTTGAGTTTGAAAAACATAAAGATTAAAGAGAGAAAAGGCCTTGTCAATAACTATTTATAATTTTTCCATAAAATTCTTACTAATTTTTATTAAGTCCAAGAATCTTATAGTTTAATTGCCAGTGCCAACAGAATATTTTTAAATCAATTACTTGTTTGCTTATTACTAGTGTGCAAGTATACTTTTAATTGTGTTTATTGATTGTACATCCAGAACAGTGGCCAAACTCTATATACATAAAATTTTTTTGGAATTTTATACAAATACTTATATTACTAAGAATATATATTTCTTACATTTTATTTATTTATTTGTTTGTTTATTTATTTATTTATTTATTTATTCTAGTCATTCACTCAGAATTCAAATGTAATTTTTTCCATTAAACTGAATAATACTGAGTGAAATACATTATACATCTTAAAGAAATAGGATATTTTCCTTAAACCTATTTTTGCAAGTAGACTTAATACCCCTTGTATGAGATATGGACAATGTTTTAGCTTTGGATAAATATTTAAGTAAAAAAAAGAAATTTAAGTTTTTTGTTTTATTCTCCCTTTCCACATTCTGAAGGCATTATTCCATATATTCTAGAATTTATTACTGCTGATGAAAACTCTAGTGTCAGTCTTATTACTTTTACAATTGTGGGAAAAAAATTTTCTGATATTTTTTGGATTTTCTTTTTGTCTTTAAGCTTTGTCATTTCATGGCTAGTTAAAGGTCCATTGTCTTCTTACCTAAAGACTCATGTCTTTCTTCAACCCTGCAACATTTCAGCCACATCTAATTGTGTCATTTCCCCTGCTATTCTCTTCCTTTATGACACTCTTATTAGATGACCAACAGCCCTTCTTATTTCCTATTAAGAATCTTTTAACCTATCTTTTTAACTTTTACCACTTCAGTTCTATGTTTGCATTTTGAGTTTCACTTAAATCTACCTTCCAGATTTTAACCTCTAAAAGCCTGATGTGTTATTTAATGTTATACTAGTTATTATTTTGAATGGTTATGTTGATTTTTAGGAGTTCTATTTGATTTTTTCCAACTATTTCCATTTATTTTTGTTCATGTTCTGAGTCCCTAACTCATCTTCTATGTATTTAATCATTTTAAACATACTTATTTCAGATTATTGTTGTTTTCTTTATCTGAGGATCTTTGTGTTTGTTGGTTATTTGGACTCTCACATGGGATTTCTCCCTTTTTTGTTTTATAAGTGTTTTAATTGCAATGCCATTTTTAGTGGTGATTCTTTGTCTGTTGCAGTTTCATATGCCTCAGTTACTAAAGTAGTCTTGATGCAGGATTTCTGACATTTCTTTGTGGACCTTATAGATTTCTGTGAAACTGTTTAATTCTTTATGTTTATTTCCTAATTTTGTGTTTTCTCACTTTTCAGATATTTAGACTTTATAACCCTCAAGCTGAAGCAGCCCGGGAATGAGATTTCAGATCTTCACAGATAGCTTTAATCCCCCTTCCAACAGATAGAGAGACAATTCTAAACCCCTGATCACACGCCCAATGCCTGTGTCATCCATCCCAGTGTGCTTGTCAGAACCCCGGCCTCAGCAATTAGGAAATATATATGGAACTAGAATACACATGGGTGCCCCATCTCAAATTTTACTTAATTCTCTGCTTTTAATTTCTCACTACTTACCTGTATATTGTCAAGTCCAGTTATATGTATTTTTTAAAAAAATTATACGGGAAACTAAGGAAAAAGGAATTCCTCCTTTTGTGACAGCATGGATGGAACTGGAGACTATTGTGCTAAGTGAAATAAGCCAGTAGGCAAAAGACAAATGCCATGTGACCCTGCTTATAAGGGGAATCTAATGAACAAAATAAACTAATGAGCAAAATAGAACCAGAAGCATAGAATCACAGAATAGACAGATTGCTGTAAGTGGGGAAGGAGAGGGCAGAACTGACTACAAGAAAGTGAAGGGATTGGTCAAAAAACATATATGAAGGACCCATGGACTGCTTATGGAAGTGAGGGATGAGCTGGGTGGAGGGGGGTGAAGGGGCAAAAAGTGGGGCAACTATAACAGCCTAAACAATAAAATATTTAAAGAATATATGGGTGCCGATATCCGGTGGGAAGCAGGGAAGGTAATTCCACAGGAGCTTAGTTTTTCATTTTATCAGAAGCCTCCAAAAGTGATATTTGTATGTAAATCTGTAAGACTCATTTATTTGGACAAAGCTCTTAAACATATTAGTGTCCAAAATTTGACTATTCTTAATAATAGTTAATACAGTAAAGCATTTAGAGCAGAAACCATTTAAAATATTCCTCTATATTTTAAACATATGCATAACTAAATAGTACTTCTTAAATTAAAATACATGTAAATCTATATTCTGAAATCGAATTTTTGATAAGGAATGTAGAAGAGAAAATTTCTTAATATTCATCTTAAATTTTTTTCCTTCATGTCTATCATAAGTTCTTCCTTTAATTAATTAAAAGGACAATACTTTAACATAAAAATATATCGTAAGTGATTATTTGCAAATGTTGAATGTACTTTTCTTCACTCGAGGTAATTCAGTAAAATATTTAAGATATTTAAGTTGGCAATGCCTCAAGTAAAACAGTGACTTTAAGTAATCTGGCAAAATTGTTCTGGGTACTAAAAAAATACATTTTATGTATTATAAAGACAAATTCTAACTGACCATTTGAAAGCAACAACTTTTACCTTTAAAACGTATTTCATTCCTTCAAGGTGCTATAAACTGTTGTATATATATTTTCAGGATAGATTAAAGGAAATATTGTTAATTGAAATATTTTTTATTGTATTTCTTACATATCCTATCAGGTAGACTCCTGGCCTGAATCGCAACCAAGTAATAATTAATGGCACACAAGTGGATTTACATAGGGCAGGCAGCAATAAAGAAAAGTGATAAGTTCTCATTTTGAAAGAATTTGACCTTTTATTAAATCTTTAAAAAAAAAAGGAGTTAACTCTCTGGCAGATTTCACAGGCCTCAATTAAGAAAGGCTGTAATTATTAGTACAAGAGCAAACTGAGTCAATTTGGCTTCTGGAACTAGCGTTCCACTGTCCTTAGCAACCCTCCCAGTCTCCTGTTAGAGTCCTGAGCTGAGGCTCTCTGCAACGCTCTCAGCACTGGTTTTAGTTTATAAAGAGAAATGAGTTATAGCCATTTTTAGAGAGAGAAATTGCATTGTAACATACTGCAATAGTCTATGACTAGAAAGAAAATGGGGGGAAAACCCTTAGACCTCTTAATATCTTCCACTATTTTTACAAATATAGTGATGAAAAGGAACTAAGGAGACAATAACCACCCTAATTATAAAATATATTTCCATTATCTGTGCTGGAAACCAAATGTCTTAAGAAAAATAAAAACTTCCATGCATTTTATACATTTTTTACTACATACTCCCCCATAAACTAAGCACACGCATTTTTAAAAAGAATAAAAACATTATAAGGAAAAAACTTTTTATATTTGAGTGAACAGTATTGATTTCTAGGACTGATTAAACTATGATTTAAATTAACATGGTTGTTTTAGTAGGCTTCACATGAAATCCAGTCTAATTTCTTATCTTTTTCAACTGGCATAATTTAGTAGATTATGACCAACAATTTATTTCATGTTTTAGTGTTTAACCTAGTGGAAAAAGTATTGCTAATTTTTATTACTACTGTAGCTAGTTAAAAACAACTGTCTTCAATCAAAGACCAGTTATTCATTAAAGAAATTTGCATCATGCGGAGGCTTGTTAAACCAGAGATTGCTTGGTCCCAGCTCCAGAGTTTCTGATTCCATAGATATAGGCTGGAGCAAGAGAATTTACATCCTTAACAAGTTCCCTGGTGATGTTCTTGCTGCTGGTCCTGCAGTGACAATTTGAGAACCACTGCTGTAAAGAATGATGGTTCTCATACTTATATCTGGGGAAAAAATTACTTTGGGAAACTGTGAAATACTATAAGGATCTCTTGGTCTGCTGTGTAGACATGCAGATTCAATAGGATCCTGAAGAATTAAACCTATAATTTAAGTCTTTCTAAGTACTAGGGGTCAAGTGGTGTATACATCCATTTGTTGTTTAGTTAGCTAATAGTCATCTAGTTTCAACCATGCAACAAGGACCATTCCAGGTCTCAGTGATATCATGGATGAATAGAATAGACCTGAACCTTTATATTCTAGCATGTTAAGTGGGTTGGGCAAGGAGACCTTTATTGCTTGTAATAACAAAATGTTATAAGTCCTACATGTTCCTAAAATAGCCCTCTATGCATTAGAATGTCATGTAGTAATGAAGTTATATAGCTACATGCACTGATATGGAAAAATCAGGGCATATTGTTGAGTGGGAAAAGCAAGTTACAAATCAGTACAAAAAGAATGATACAATATGTGTGAAATCACAAAGTTAAAATGAAACTATGTATTTCTATGAATATATTTATATATATAAAGAGTATGAGAAATGTATATAAAAATAATAAGGATGAGAACCATTCTTTTGTTCTTTTATTTTAAGAAAAATATCCATATACTTCAATGAAATTAAAAATATTATGAAGTAGTAGATGAGACAATAGAAAATTGGACAAAGTGCTCTTTATCATAAAAGAATGAAAATGACAAAATCAAATTACTAAATCTTAACCATATTAGTCACCAAGGAAATGCATATTAAAATATCCACAACATACTCATTAAGGCATAATATGAATGCAAGAATGAAAATAGTACAAGCTTTGCCTGCCTGGTTAGGAAATGATTGCACAGGAAAGGTCAGACCTGGATTTCTAACCAGATATGAAAAAGTCCTTTGTACTCACTATCCAGAAACAGACCAAAAGAAATGATTTAAACAAATCTACCACCTCAGAGTCATCATGCTCACAAGGATTTAGTCTCAAAACCAGCTGCTTACATTTCCCAACACCTTCTTTTGACCCAGATTTGTTCTTCTAGTCTCCCACCATCTAGCTTTTCTACCAAATCAGCTTGATGAAAAATCTTTTCCAACTTCTAACATGTAACTCTTCCCCAATGTTTTCAATTCTGTCCCTCACCTTATTATTTGGTAAAGGATTCTCTTTCTGACATGACATGCAGGAGGCAATAAATGTAACACAACTCTTCTCATTCCCTTTTTATCTGAATCTATTTATAATTAAGACACAGAGGCAGGTACATAGCAAAAAAAAAAAAAAAAAAAAAACCTGATAAATTTGATAACACTAATTAGAAAATTTTAGGTCTGTCACCAAAGATGTTTGCTAATATTTCAGCCCAAGTGAGATTTATGCTGCCAGACACTGCAACAGCTAGAAATTGCACTGAAGGGAATAGCGCTGGTCATACTAATGTATTGAGTAGCCAAAGCGAAGACCGCAGTGCAAACTCCTGTGAACAGGCCAGCCACCGGAAAGATAAGTCCGAATCAGCTGAGCTTAGAAGGCTCCGTCCCTTTTCTCAAATTTGCCAATCTGGTAAGATTCTTCTCCTACTTAAAGTGAATTAGGAAAGAAAAGCTGAAATATGTACCTTATTGCATAATGTTGTGGTTCGCAAACTTCAGGGAGCATCAAAATCGTCTGGAGAGCTTGTTAAAACACAGACAACTGGACTCCAGCACCAAAGGATCTGATTCCGCAGGTCTGGGGTGTAGCTGAAGGAGGTCTTAGAGGCTCACAGGTGCTGCTGCTGCTGCCGGTGTGTGATCAAAGTTGAAGAACCACACCGATAGTGCATTAGAATCATCTGGAAGATCTTTTAGAAAATACAGATGCATCAGCTCTACCCAACCAATTACATCTCAGTCTCTGAAGGTGGGGCCCTAGTCATTGGGATTTGATATATTTCCTCTAGGCAAATCTTTGGGTTGGCCAAAAAGTTCATGTGTCCTTTTTTTCCTGTAAAATAAAAGATACATTCATAATTTTCATCAATAACTTTATTGATTAGGATATTTCAGGTATACCAGCTATCTCCCACAGCGTATAACATTGATTATTCTCAATTAATGTCTTGATTTGACTGATATCAACTTCAACGGGTTTACCCAACCATGGAGCATCATGCAGCGAGAAACCTCCAGCAAGAAACTTCGCAAAACATTTTGGACACATTCGATCAGTCACAGCACCTTTTCCATACACTGCACAAATCTTTCTCTTTTTTTTCATTTCAGTTGTGTTTTTACATTTCTTGAAATAATAAAGCATAATATGCTGAAGATGTTACTTATTTCCTTCCATCTTCAATATTAAAATGGCTACACAAAACTTCACCAATTTTGTTTTTGATTCAAAATTGTTCTGAATGAAGTTAAAGACAACTAAGTGCTACTAGAGACATTTTACTGAAAAAAAAAAGCAAACTTTTTGGCCAACCCAATAATATTTAAGTATAGTTAACCATTGCATCTAGCAATAGTGGTTTCTATAAGTCACAGGAGAGGGAAATTTGGTTTCTCCTAATTTGTCTCTTAATTTTCTCCCAAATTTTAAACTCATAGAATTTAGACACAGGAAATAGGTATTTCTGAAGACTCAGAGAAGAAAACAAGTTTGTATTCATAGTTTTTTTGGTATACATATAAGAATATGTATACTTTGGGGGCCTTGTGTAGTGCCAATTATATTTTCCTTCATTTTAAAAAGAAAATGTTATCATATTTACATAGCAAATAAATGTACATTTATACTAATATTTCAACTGTTCATTTTTAAATTTAAAATTTACCAGAAACCATAAAAAATACTGCTTTGAGGTACCCTTGTCAGGAATATTCATATAAAATGCAGATAAACAATTTTAGCTTGGAATGATTAATTCATTCTTAGAAAGTATTTTTTCTGTTTTATTATGAAATATATGCACTTGATATTAAGAGTGTTAATAAAGCAAATGCCTGAAAAACAATGAATACATTCAAGAATGTAGCCTTGCTTTTGAAGCTTCAAAGGGTAACCATCACTGGATTATTTTGTAGGTAACTAATAGCCTGTATGTTGTATTTATCATCATTTTAGTATTTTCACAGTGTTATCACACACTAAATTGTTTTCCAAAGTGGATGTACAAACATTCCCCACAGCAGTGTATGACTGTCCTCTTTGCTTGACATCCTAGTCAGTCTTTGTTTCTGGACAAGAAATTGAAAATCCTTAAAGAGCCTATTTCGTATATTACACATTTTAATTTAATAGAGGAAGTAAATCTGACACAGAAATCAATTTATACAGTAAACAAATGAAGAAGCCAGTAAGTATAGTGTATTCAAATCTAAAAATGTTGGAGATCGTTTATCTCAAGGGCCTTGAGAGTGTGTGAGGGTGTCTAATGTCTTTGGTCTTCCATGAAGATCCTCTACTATTCCTCTCACTCCAAGATTTCAATATAGGGAAAAGTGGATCACTTACTTGGCAATGAAATTGCAAAATCCTGCCTACCCCTAATTTGAAAGTTATGTGAGTCTGAAGCTGATTTAAAAATAAAATACTCTCACAGCAATTAGGCACTGATGCCTCCCTCTTATTAATCTCATCAGCACATACTGAGGTATGTGGCTATTTTCTCATGTTTGGGGGTATCATGATGCTAAATCACTTGGTAATAAAACCCAAATTTGTCGTATGGTTTACACTATATCTTTATAAATAGCCCCATTCTCTATATTTTAGCCTTGTTGTCTTTTCAAATTCTCAAACTTACCATGTTATTTGGCCTCTTCTTAAATAGTACATGCTGTTCTCTTTCCATAAATAAATCTACACTATGAAGTATGAGTGAGTGAATGAGTGGATAATGGTGAAACATCATGGATATTACATGTTACATTTGCAATGCTTTAAACTTTATCCCAAGGGATCTACATGTTCCAGGTTCTTCTTAACATTAAAGCAGGACCCATGACATCTTTTGGCCCATCTGACATCTAAACACTTCAAAGCAGCTTTTTGAAAACTTAATATGGTTTATTTCTATTGCTTTCCTTCTTTTTATTAAAGAATCAATGCTTTCCTTTACACCAATTCTCCCCTAGTTTGTGTTTCATGTATAACATTATATGAACATATTTCTTAGAACTTCTTGCCCCTTAATGATGATACTTTCAATATTTATGCAATTTACTAAATTTTATACCGCTACATTCTGATTTTACCTGTAAAACTTGAAAACAATAGTAGATATTATTTTGTTATGTGCTTATATTTCATTTTATTTCAGGATTTGCATATTTCTGCTATACTTTTTTCTTGCTTATATGAGATAAATGATATGAAACAGTCCTATAATACTAGTTACTTCTTAAGTGCTTGCACTGGGATTGGTGTTTTATAGATATGATCCCATTCATTTCTCACAATGACACTTCATTCCTCACAACGACACTGTAAGCCAGAAATAGTTATCCTCAATTAACACAGGAGGACATTGACCTCAAAGGTTAAGTAATCTGTTTAAGATTGCGTTGCTAATATAAATAACCCTGGCAGGCCTGTTGAGTATAAACCAACCTCTTAGCCACTAAATTCTGCATTTCAATATTTTTAGAACATATCCACATTCACAAAGTTTTATTGACACATTTTACTTATATATTTTTTCTTCTCCGAAATTTGTGTAGCTTCCCCACTCATTACAATATATCCAACTTTGAAACCAAGTCCATATTCCTTTTTAAAATTACATGATGACACAGACATATGGACAAATAGACACAGAAGTACTGAGTTTTTCTGATCTCTCTGGTTTGTGATGTTGTAGTTTTCAAAAGTTTTAAATTATACAGTTATGATGAAGATATAGCCAAGCTGGTCAGGCATGGAGAGTATCTTTCTTTCTCTCTTTCTACCTTCTTCCCTCTTTTCCTCCTTCCCTCCTCTCCTCCTGCTCTCTCACCTTGCCACTATAAACATTGCCCATGGGACAGGTTATATACTGGGTATGCTAATTTAAATGCCAATAAATTATTTGGAAGAGTTTTTCCCCTTACACTTTGTAATTTGAGGGAGCTTTTGGTTTTGTATAGAGGGCACTAAATAATATAGTAAAATGCGTCTTTTTATATAGCTTCATAGTAAATACTTACAAATTTTTTTCTTATAACAAACCCTGGTAAAATGTGATAGTCTATAAAACTATGCATTATCCTTTTATCAGGCTTTGTCTAATACTGGAGAGTGAATCTGAAGGGAAAGAGAAAGGGTTTCTTGCTCAGACTCTCATGCTTGCAAGAGGGATGTTTACACTAAATGGTATGTTTTTATTGCCCTTGAAACAGTTCTGCCTTTGTTGTTCACATACTTGTTCACAGTGCTTTTTAAAAAAGACTCAGCAGGCTTTAAGATGACTACCGTGATCTGACAGTTAACCAAGTTTTCTCACACCATGGGGCCATTTATACTTATAATTGAGCAATACTGTTTATTTTTGTAAAATGTACAACTATATACTTAGAAGCAATAGTAAGTATTGAGTGCTCTGACAGACCTTTATTTTCTTATGAAATAAATCTCAGTCTAGCATATAGCAAGAAAATTAAAAGCCAACTTCTGGTCAAGATGGAGGCATAGGTGACTGTGCTCACCTCTTTGCACAACAACAGCAAAAATTACAACTAGACCACAAAACAACTATCACCCAGGATTGTCAGAAAATCAAGCTGTGTGAAAGTACTACAACCAAGAAATTAAATAAGTCATATTAATCCACATGAGGAGGAGGGGTGGAGAGGTGGAGATGTGTGAAGAGGCTGAGATGTTTGGAGACACAGAACGGGTGGTTCAACACCCATGTGCGGTAAATAAAAATCAGGAGGTGTACCTTGGGAACCAGGGATTCCAGGCCCACACCAGTTCTCCTAGACCAGGTTTCCAGTGACAGAAAGAGAAGTCCTCATAACTTCTGGCTGTAAAAATCAGTGGGGGTTGTGGCAGCAGAAAAAACTGAGGGATTCTCAGGATTCTCCTCTTAAAAGACCTGCAGTGGACTTAGGACTTACACAGGCTTACTCCTGTTGGGCTCCAGCATGGGGGCAGCAGCTGGAAGGGCACCAGTGGCATGCAGATAGAAATTGAAGTGTCTAGCATGGTGCAAGTGATGGGGAACAGCTTCCTCCCAGACAAAACTCTAGAGGCCAGACAGCAGCATTGTCCCCTTTCTGAACCCTCCCCCACACAGAGCCACAGAGTGATGACAATGTATTGGAGACTCCATCAACCTGGTTTACATGGGCTGCCCTGCCAAGGTGATTACCTAAGGCTCCACCCCATGCAAAATATGGGTGTACTTTTCTACAATAGGCTATGCTACCAAGACAGGGAGTTAAAGCAGCTCTACATAATACATCAAAACAAACACAGGGAGTCTGTAATGAGGAGACAAAGAAATATGGCCCAAATGAAAGAAAAGAACAGAACTCCAGAAAAAGAACTAAACAAAATGGAGATAAGCAATCTGACAAATGCAAAGTTCAAAACTCTGGTTATTAGGATGCTCAAGGAACTCAGGTACTTCAATAGCATTAAAGAAAAACCCAGGTAGAAATGAGGGTTACATTAAGCGAAATAAAGAAAAATTTACAGAGAACTAACAGTGGAGTGGATGAAGCCAAATATCAAATCAAAGACTTGGAAATAAGGAAGAAAAAACATTTAATCAGAAAAGCAAGAATAAAAAAGAATTCAGAAAAACCAGCATAGCCTAAGGAGCCTCTAGGACAACTTCAAATATACCAACATTCAGATCACAGTGGTGTTGGAAGGAGATGAGAAAGAGCAAGAAATCCTTCTCTCCCTCTCTCCTTCCCCTCCCCTCTCTCTAAAAATAAATAAATAAAATATTTAAAATAAAATATATGTACATTTTATGGTATGTCAAATATATTTGAAATAAAGGCATTTAAAAGAAAATGGCATTAAGGGGAAACTTCTTTCTACTTTTGGTCTCTTGCTAACTCTAAATAATGTAACTTTAGAATGACAACAACAACAACAACCACAAAACAGTATGGTACTGACATAAAAGTGGACACATTGACCAATGGAATAGAATAAAGAGGCCAGAAATAAACCTCTAAGTAAATGGTCAACTAATACTTGAGAAAGGAACAAAAAATATTCAAGCTGGAAAGGATAGTCTCTTCAATAAATGGTGGTGGGAAAACTGGAGAAAATATGCAGAAGAATAAAATTGGACCCCTATCCTATACTTCTCACAATACTAACTGGAAATAAAATAAAGCTTTAAATGTAAGTCCTGAAGGTACAAAACTCCCAGAAGTATGTATACTGTAGAAACTCCTTGGCACTGGCCTTAGCAGTGATTTTTTATATGACATCAAAACCAGAAGCACCAAAGCAGAAAAAATAAATAAAGTGAATCAAACTAAAACCTTGGCACATGGAAGGAAATAAAGTGAACGGCACCCTATAGAATTAAAGAAATTATTTGCAAACCATCTATCTGATAAAGGAAATATCTAAAATATGTAAGGAACTCATACAACTCAATAAAAAACAAAAACCACATAATGTGATTCTATGATCTTACCTGAAAGAGGAACCTAATCAACAAAACAAACAAGAAAGCAAAATATAACCAGAGACATTGAACTAAAGAACAAACTGAGAGTAATCAGAGGGGAGGTGGGAGGGAATAGTGGGGTGGGGGAAAGGTGGAAGGTTTTTCAGGGACATCTTTAAAGGACACATGGACAAAACCGAAAGGGGGTAGGATCAAGGGTGGGAAGTGGGGATGGCTGGGTGAGGCGGAGTGGTGGTGGGGGGAAATGTAGACAACTGTACTTAAAAAAAAAAGAAAATAGGGCAAACTCATTTTTATTATTGTTTTATAAATAATTAGTTTTCCTGTTAGTTTAACAAACATACAGAAATTTTCCAGTTTTTGTCCAAATAAAAACAATATCTTTGAAAAACAACCGCAAAAATTTTAAAACTCTACTATTAAAAAAATGCCAAGAATACATAATTATACATATTTTCTGATTTTGTTTAAAACCAAAACAAATACTGCCTTCCATGAAATAAAAATGTTATAAATTTTACTACATGGTTGGGAAATATTTATTTAATTAGTGAAGAAATCTTATTAGGTCTTACACTTCAAGCATTCTATATCTAAACATTGTATTCAACTTCTGCTTTCTCTAAGTAGTACAAAAATTTGAATATTTTCATTTCGATAAAGCATTTCCACAGATTTTATTTTTCATGCACAGTTATTCTGCGATTGTGTGGCAGTCACTTAAATAAAAAAGGGATTTGTTCCTATGGCAAGTAAAACTCTGGTAGGACAGTCATTCCATTTTAGAGCTTGTTCCAGGTGTTCATATACTATGTTTTGAACACTGTCTCCCATGATTCCTCAAAATAGGCCTGAAAGATGAATTTTACCAGTATCTTAAGTCTTGTTCATTTAAAAAATACAAAGAATTTTATTTGAATCATTAATTTAATTGAAGATGAATCTTAATTTACTCTTTTTCCAAAATAATGTGGAAGAGAGAAGCAGGTGAACAATTTATGTTGAATACTAATGAAATAATCCACTTTTGTTAAAAAAAACATTTTGACATTACTCCAAGATGCAATTTCATTTTATCAGTTTCTCCTCAAAGAGCTTGTGACCCTGACTAAATAGAATAGCAAAACAAAGAAAACAAAACATAATTATCTAAAACATAGGTTGTGTCAACAAATAAGTTTTAGACAAATTATAATTTGGGGCAGACTGCCAACAAGCTAATTTCAATTTAAGCTTGTGACCAAATGAAACAATTATATATGATACAAAAATGCCAATGGCATTTTAATTGCTTTTCCAAAGTTAGGGAATTTCATGCTATTTATATATTTAGTCAATGAGCTTTATTTTCACTTTTAAATAAGAATCTTATATGTTGAATATACTTTAATTTAAAAAAATGGCCTGATCTTAACATTCAAGTTACTGAAAAATAATTACCTTTAATTTTACTTCTTCTACTTGTATTTGTGTTTATTGTTTTTAAGTATAATCAAAAGACACATTTTTCTTTTCAGTAATAACTTGATTGAACAACATATTCACTGTTTTGTTTCACTACCTTTTTTCATCTTTCAGGCAACTTCACAATTTCATCTTCGCAAAACATTTTATCTTTTTGAGCAAAGAATAGTTCCAGGTATCTTTTGCAGTCCTCCAGGGAATTGAAATTATTTTCCATTAAGAGAATTTGTCAAGACCAAAATAAGTGGAAATCCAAAGGCACAAAGTCTGGTGAATATGGTGAATGAATCAGAATTTCCCAGCTAAGCTGTAACAGTATTTTCCTGGTCATCAAAGAAGCATGTGATCTTGCATTGTCCTGATGGAAGATTATGTGTTTTCAGTTGACTAATTCTGGATGCTTTTCATCAAGTGCTGCTTTCAGTTGGTCTAACTGAGAGCAGTACTTGATAGAATTAATCATTTGGTTTTCTGGAAGGAGCTCATGATAGAGGACCCCCTTCCAATCCAACCATACACACATCATCTACTTTGGGTGAAGACCGGCCTTTGGTGTGATTAGTAGTTCATTTCACTTGCCCCATGGTCTCTTCCACGCTACGATATTATATTGTAAAGTATCCACTTTTCATTGCCTGTCACAATTTGTTTTAAAAATGGAACATTTTCATTACATTTAAATAGAGAATAGCATGTGGAAATTTTGTCAAGAAGGTTTTTTCACTAAACTTATGTGGAACTCAAACATCAAAGTGATTAACATAACCAAGTTGATGCAAATGGTTTCCAATGCTTGATTTAGATATTTTGAGTATGTTGGCTGTCTCTGGTGATATAACATTGATTGTTCTCAATTAATTCCTCAATTTTTTCTTTTTTATTACTTGTATTTTCTCCATTACCATTTGGTCTCCTTATAGTCCCCTCTCCACTCACAATCACCACATTGTTGTCCATGTCCATGGGTCCTTTATCCTTTTAGCTCAGCCCCCCCCATCCCCCCTTAGCTGTCAGCCTTCTCTCTATGTATGAATCTGTCTCTATTTTGCTTGTCAGTTCAGTTAGTTCATTAGATTCCACATATGACTGAGATCATATAGTATTTGTCTTTCTGTGACTGGCTTATTTCACTTAGCATAATGTTCTCCATGTCCATCTATACTATCTCAAAAGGGAAAATTTCCTTTTTTTTTTTTTACCTCGGAGTAGCATTCCATTTTATAAATGTCCCATAGTTTTCTCTCATCCACTCATCCACTGATGGACACTTGGGCTGCTTCCATATCGTGGTGATTGTAAATTTGAACATTATCAACTTCAACTGGTCTACCTGACCATGGTGTATTGTTCAGCAAGAAATCTCCAGCGTGAAACTTTGCAAACGACTTTTGACACATTCAACCAACCAAGTCTCAGCAACTTCTACATACACTGTACATTTTTAAAAAAGTTTTCAGTTGTACTTTTATCTTTCTTGAAATAATAAAGCATAGCATGCTGAAAATGTGTATTTGCTGACATCTTCAATATTAAGATGGCTACACAAAAAATACACCAATTCTAATGTTTTTAATGCATGCTGATATGACAGCTGTCACAATATAATCTAACAAAATTGTTTTGAATGAAGTTAAAGACAACTAAGCACTACTAGAACTATCATACAGAAAAATAAAAGAACAGACTTTTTGGCCAACACAATCTCTAGGTGATATAATGTAATTAGTAAAGAAAACTTTGGTTAATAGGGGCATATAGTAAATATGTCTCATGTAACTCTGAAGGCACTTAGAAAAGAGGTGTAAGATTGCTGTAGTGAAGTAGGTAACAGAAATATTTGTTGTTTAATATGATTGGAATCCACTCATAATAAGCATTATTACATTTCTGAATAATTTCAAAAGACAATATTGTTGGAGATATGTTTCATTTTCCTCTTCATGCTTTCCTTGGATATTGATGAAATAGTATCTCAATTTGAAGTGAATGTATGATGCCAATTCAGATCGGATCTTCTTTTTCTTTTCACTGTTGCATCACTTCCTTGTGATATGTGACATATGGTATTCAGATAGACTGATACAGTTAATGAGAGGTGACAAAAGGCCGTAAGATACCAGGTTCTATCAATACTACATGTGAAATGGAAATCTATACAAGTTGAATTCAAAGGAGGCATCTTTCAAAGGAGGCATCTTTCATTTGAGCTTTCGCTTATCAACTAGGCGACATATTCACATGTTAATGAATTTCCCTATTAGCTGTAAATCTTAAAAATGAATGTAAAATATCAATGCACTTCAAAAACCATCTTCATCTGATACTTTAAAAAAGTCAACTAATTAATTCCTGTATCAGTACAAGATTTGGCTCACATTAAGAAGTTAATGTTTACATAGGTTATACTTAAGATTCTATCAGTGTGCTTACTGGAATGTATCGTTTTGGGAAAAATCAGATTATTGCTGGTAATATTATTATATGACACAAAGTAAATATCATTGGGTCACTAAATTCATCTATTTCAATATTGTAGATGCATTAAACAAATAATACTTGAGGATAAATTTAACTTGTAATTGGTCTCATGAATTAGTGAAGATTTCAATAAGATTATTTTAGGCAGGAAAATCTGATCTAAAGTGTAGCTGCACATAGCAAAATATTAGTTAAAATATAGTAACTGGTTCAGTAAAATAATCAGCCAGTTGTCAAAGCATTTAATTAGTATTCTCAAGTAAAGATAGTGAATAAGACATTGAGCCAGCATTTGGTATCAACAGAGGAATAGGATCAGGATTTCAGGAAATAATTATCCTAAAGAATCAATACTAAGTTTTTTGAGTCTTTTAAAAATATTATTTATGCTGTCACAGTTCTTCCTACTTTTTTTCCTTTTTCCTACTTTCACCCAGCCCCACCTCTCCTGCACTCCAAGCCAATCCCTAAAGGATAGCAATGTAGAGTAGCTAGAGTCTTGAATGTGGCTAGCTCATCAAGTTCATTTGATCTACTGAAGGCTCAATATAATATTTATAAAGCTAGAAACAAAGGGTATGACTCATTGTAAGTCTTCAGTAAAAGGTGGTTCCTTTACCTTTTACCTTTAAGATACAAAGTAAAGCAGAACCATGTCAACTGCAAAAATATATACAGTGTTATTGTTGTCCTACTTATAACAAGAATCTGAGGAACACAGTAACATTGTATGTGTTTCCATATTACTTCCTAATGCAATTAAAAACACTTTATTTATTTTTTACAAAAATATATTCACTTTTTCAATAATATAATGTTTATTATAATCCTGAATGTGAAAATGTCTCAGTAGTTTTTATGTTTCTTTTTTAATTGTTATTCTATTACAGTTGTCTCAATTTTTCCCCTTCACCCTCCTCTGCTGAGCCCACACCCTACTCCCACAGTCAATCCCCACACCATTGTCCATGTCCATGGGTCATCTGTGCCATGTTCTTTGACTAGTGCCTTCCTCTTCTTTCCACTATTATCTCCCTTTTCCTATCCCTCTGGTTGCCATCAGTGTGTTGCATATTTCCACACCTCTGGTTCAATTTTGATCATTAGTTTATTTTTGTTCATTAAAAACAATTTATAAAATAAAATTTTGCGCAATAGCCATTTTTGCTTTGATTAGTTTGATAGTTTATTTTGATTGAGATTGCATGGAATTTATGGATGGATTTAGAAAATAATTACTGTTTTAGTAAGGTCATGCCATCTCATCCCTGATTATGGTAGGGCTCTTTATTATTTTGATTAAAATTACTTCACTATTTCTAATTCTAAAGATCTTTCATAGTTAGTTCAATTTTTAGTACATTTTTATGAGTTATGGTACACTTCCATATCTCAGTTTATATATTAGTTATGGCGATTGACTTTTTTTAAGTTAAGGATGGAACATTTTTAGATGCAAAAGAAGTTACCATAAATTTAAAAAATTATTAGAGAAAAAAACAATTAAAAAGTATTGATACTGAAATTTTAATGTTAGGAATTAATCCTAGAGAGTATAAATAAAAAGGATATTCATTTCAGTAGTTTTTATTAGTTAAAAAAAGAACCTGTCAACTACCAAATTATTCAACATAAGAGAATGGTTAAATATGTGGTCATACAGCTATACACCACAATGTTATGCTGATGATAAAATTAATGATGTAAAAGTGTTGATAGATCATATTATAGGAAAAATGAGTGGAAAAGGATGTGCATTTTATGATCTCCTTACTATGGGTAAATATTTACACTTATTTTCCAAATTGTTCATCTTAATCACCTCCTAAAGAATAGTACTGAAAGAAATATTATACTCTTTACCTTGTATAATATAAACAATTTTTATTTTTTTCCTGATGATCAGATATTTTGAAATTCTTTTTAAATGAAAAATGGAAAAATTAATGGACAATTGTTAGTTGTAGAATTTAAAGTTGAATAAATTCTATCATTGAGGAAAGAATCTCAAATAACATAGACTAGCACATAGTCAGCTGGAAAATGTGATTTAAAATCTGATATAATACAATTCCAAACAATATATTTTTTCTAAATCTTTAGTACAGATAACTGATTTAAAAATTGAATATTAAAATTCCTCCCTGAATATGAGTGTTCTTTAATTCTGTAACAAATAAAGTATTTGGAAAATTTGTTGAGGATATAGTGTTCCAGAACACAAAGTGGGGGCCAAGGGTAATATACTATTACTGAAAGGAACCTCCCAGGTTCATTATGTCTGCTGCCAAAGACATCTCTCAATGCCAGAGATTCATGAAAAGGAAAGGAAATGTTTATTTAATTCTGTACAGACTTAGTAGTGATCTAATGTCTTCATCAAAATCTAAAAGTCCCTTAAAACACCCACAAACACACACAGTCCTTCCTTCCCCTTTTGCCCAGTCTGGGGTACTGTATGTCAGGAAAAGAAATAGAAGCCTGTGGCTCAGGTAGCCCTCAATTCTTCCCAGTAATCTATCTAGGTTGGTAGGCCTCCCTCGGTTCCCGGCACCATCAGCTGTGTTACTGGGATCTCTGTTAAAGCCGTGTAGTGGTTCTCTGCTAAAGCTGGGTGGTGGTTCCCCCTTGTAAAGCTGCAGGGGTCCCCACTCTGGCAAAGCTGCATGGCTCTCTTATATGTCCACAGCCAAGTGGCTCTCCTTTCAATGACTGTGTCACAGGTGTGCACAGGTAACTAGGTTCTTAGTGATCGAGGACAAAGAGTTTATAGCATAAAGAAAGAAGGAAGATTTATTAGGCGGTAGTACACTCCACAGGACATGGGAGCGGGCCAACTCTGAGCAGAGATGAATCACGTGGGCTGGAGGAATTCTATTCTTATAGGGCAGAAGCTTCCTGGCTAGTCTTCGGCAGGCTTTTACTGCACAGATACAAGGAGTTACATTTCAAAGCTACTGTGCGTGTGTGGTTTCCCATGATTTTCTTGATTGCCTACTGGAGAAGGGAGTCCCACAATGTTAATTCATTATAATGCTATTATAACGAATCAGGGGTAGTGTGCAGGTGCATTCCATGATTCAGAGTTATCCCAGAAAACAGGAACAACCAGTCTTAGGGGGTCTTTGTCATGTATGGATGTTTTTTATCTTAGCCCTGCAGGGCCTCTGGAGTTTCCTTCCTGACTATCTCCTGCCTCAGCTGCAGCTGAGTCTTCCTCTTTGCACAATGGCTGTGGGAGTCCCCACTCTGGCAAAGTTGCATGGTTCTCCCTCCACTGCCCCAGCCGTGTGGTCCTCTCTCCAATGGCTGCCACATCTGGATTTAAATCCCCGTGCCAATCTTCCTCTGCAGCCCCATTTTGTACTACTCTCACAATTGGCCAGCACTCTCATATCCTTCCAGCTTTAGTGGGCTGCCATCATGAGTCTGGGCAGGTGTGGCTCCATGTCATGGAGCCAATTTTCTCCAAGCTCCTTCACAGGTGCTACAACTTGGGGGACCTGCCCCTGAGTTACATCTTGGAGGGGAAGTTACTTCCACCCCCCAGGCTCAGCTATTTAACATGTCTATACAACCAGTTAAAGGTTATAGATATGTTAAATGACCATGTCAGAGGTTAGCTGCAAGGCTGTTGCTATGCAAAACAGCTCTCTATGGTCCTGCTTCATTTGTCCCTTTTCCCAACTTACACCTGAGGGGAGGAGGGTGAGGACATCCTAATATTTCCTGAACACCTTGAGTTCTGGACCCCATTCCAAATCCCTATTTGGGACTCCCCTCTTGGCTGCACCCTGTTACAATAACAGTTTTAAGATTGTGCCCTATTTAAAAGTTAGTTGTTTAGCCTGCCACCATTTCTAAAGTATGCTCTCAGAAGGCACAAGACCCCTAGATGGGAGCAAAGAATTTGTTCTTCACATCACAACAAGTATGAACATTATATTTGCACCTGAAGTCCTATGAGGTTAGGGGCCTTGATATATGCCTGCACTCAAGTTACATTATAAGACAGAAACCTTGAACTTAGGAAATCCAGATATTTTATAGTGAGCAATAAGCATGCCTGTTTGCTCTAAAAGGAGACATACTCTTTGTCTTCCAAGATTGTTTGCTATTCAAGTATCTCTGTACATGTATCTATTTGCTAGATGTGCAGAAATGTGAAAAATCTGTTGTGATTATTTCCCAACAATATCCACCCCTAGCTACTGTACTGTCATGGGACTAGAACATTTTTCCATGACTACACCACTTTGTCAGGCACTCTAATTAACCTCATAGGCAGAATCTGGGACCACATTCATTCAACAGTCTTATTTAGCATTTAATTAAGCCTACACCGATGGGACTTCAAGCTGCAGAATGGGACCAACCAGCATTTATTTTTCAACCATGCCTAGAAGGGCCCCAGATTGAAACAGTCAAAAATTCCATAAACCATCAGGGTCTAACTTAAAATACAGGTGGCTTTATCCATCTAATTGGCATGTGTGTATTGAGCTTTCCTCTTGGCAAAAGCATTCATTTGGCTACAGTATGCTGTATTAGTAGTTGCACAGATTTCACTTGGTCCACAAAGAGGACACCTAGGGCAATTCTATTATCTAGAACTGCCCTGGTTAGTGAGCTGAGTCTGAGTTGAGCACCTCCCAGGGCTGAGGTGGCAGCATTGATTTTGTTAGCTAACATTATGGACCCAGTTCTTAACACCTTTTCTAATTGTCTAACTCCCACTGTACAGACAATTGCCTGCACTGGGTATATGGATAACAAGTCATTCTTTTCCCCCAGAAATTCCACTAAGTGACCAAGAACTACCAAATTTAAAAGAAATCTTTTCAGTTATCTGAGGTGTACATAATCTACAAATGATATTTCCTTCATTTCTGACTGGTTCTTTTTTAGGCTGTTGAGGTTCTCACTAATTTCCTTGAGCACTCTTATAAGAAGTGTTTTGAACTCTGCATCTAGATTACTTGTCCCCACAGATGGTGTTCCTTAAACAATCACAGGTCTGTTATGGCCACCATAAAGTGCCCTTTTGTGTTTTAGGGAGGAAGTCAAGTTAATGCCTGGCATCTACACAAAAAGTACAGTCCTAAGAATGCACATTTTGCTCCTGGAAAGTAGGTGTTACTTAGAATTGCTGGGGCCCTGTAAATAAGACCTGTATTAGGCAGAAGTCATATGTTAATGGTGCTGGCAATGCCTCTATTGTTGATGATACATCTTCTTTCCTGCTGGTGAGTCTTCATATCTTCAGTGCAGTATGAATAATTGAGTCAACTCTTTGTTCTCGATGGAATACTTAAGGGAAGCTTGTCCAAACTGTTCTTTGTTTATTCCAACAGCAAGGTGGTATTTGCCATGGGTGGAATAACATGCAATGGATGATTAAGACTTGGTATGTTAACCACTAGAAGCTAATAGCTGGAGATAGCCAACATATTCAAAATGTCTGAATCAGTAAAGTTATAGGTAAAAATGAAAATTAAAAAAAAGACTTGGTATATTGCTTTTCTTTTGCAGGATAACAAGTCACCACAAACTTAGTGTCTTAACTCAGTACATGCTTTTTTTTTAACTTAAAAAATTTATTTATAAAAGTTATTTGCTAGTTTCTCATTAATTTCTGAGGGATTTCTTGAAACCATTTAGGATGTATATCAAGGGAGATCATAAATAATCCTTTTACTTTTTATTTCTCTATTTTATAATTAATTTAGTGTTCACACTATTACAGATGTTCCCATTGTCAGTGAGAATGCAGACTGGTGCATCCACTTTGAAAAACAATATGGCGTTTCCTCAAAAATTTTACAGTGGAACTGCTTTTTGACCCAGTGATCTGACTATTGAGATTATATCCTAAGAATCCCAAAACATCAATTTGAAAGAATATATGTACCCCTATATTTATAGTAGTGTTATTTACAATAGCCAAGAACTGGAAATAGCCGAAGTGCCCATCAGTAGATTAGTAGGTAAAAATAAACAAACAAACAAAACTGGTACATTTATACAATAAAATATTATGTGGCTATAAAAAAAAGAAGGAGATCTTACCTTTTGCATCAGCATGGATAGGTGGAGGCAGGGAAACACAACCCACTCTTTATTATAACATAGTTCTTGTACAGGAGAAGTCCGGATACGGCTTGTCTGGGTTCTCTGCCTCAAGGTCTTGATAGTCTACAATCTAGGTGCTGTCTCAGTCTGTGCACATCAGAGGCTCAACTGGGGAAACATTCCAAGCCCATACATGTTAGCAGAGTTCATTTATTTGTGGTGGTACAACTTAGGTCTTAGTTTGTTTGTGTGTTTTTGATGGCTGTTGACTGGGAGCAGTTTCTTGCCATATGGCTGCCTCTGTGGGCTCTCTCATAGCAGCTTACTTCTTCAAGCCAACAAAAAATTTGCTCGGGATGTGCTAGCAAAACAGTCATAATGTAACTAGTAGTGATCATAAGAGTGATAGCTCGTTACCACTGTCATATTATACAACCTAATCAAGGGAGACATAATCAAACATTTTGTTCCATATATGGTATAGCAGCTAGTCTCAGAGCCCATTCTATTCTAGGAGAAAAGTCATTGATAACACCAATGGGGTCCCTGGCTGGTGTGGCTCAGTGGATTGAGTGCTGACCTGTGAACTGAAAAGTTGGTGGTTCAATTCCCAGTTCAGGTACATGCGGGGGTTGCAAGCCAGGTCTCCAGTAGAAATAGGTTTTAAGTGTATCTTCCCATTCATCAGTGTGAGAGGCAACTGATCAGTGGATAGCACCAGTGGGAGAGGGCCAAGATGATGGAAGCTAATTTAGAATTCTGCAGGAATGATGATGGCAAAAAAAATCCAGAGTGTAGCATCCTTCAAGAGGAGGGTTGGCTCTGAAAATAAAGGCCATTTGTTATTCTGTTCCCATACATACTATGTTTCCTGAAAAAGTGGTGTGGAGATTATTTCCTCTACCTCTGCATTATTGGTGTTTCTCTTTACAGAGCTATAACATAGCTTTTATTTTAATCATACCTTCCTTGTACCTAGAGGTTTGATCCAGAAGATTCAGGGGCAAGAGACAAAAATGAACTTTCATGAAATTGACAAAGACCTATTACCTTACTTGAGTCCCTGTGGGGAACTTGGCAAACAATGTACTCAACACATTACCTCTTTTATTGCCCTCTGATTATTGCCAGAAATGAGAGATGAGCCCTCTCTGGGGACAGATATATTTATATAACCAAAGTGTACTACTAAGGTATTTAGATCAGAAAGAGATGACAGATGTCAAATATGGTCAAATCTTTTTGAGTGACCTTTGAGTAGATTATTCTAATACCCAACAATACCAGATGCCTATGTGTCTTAGGGACCATGAAACATTTGTTGAAGAACTAAATGCCAATTGTTGAGTAGTGTTTGCAGTGGAACTCACATCATTTTTATACTCCAAATGATCTGGAAAGTCAAAAACATTATGTAGATTAATTTTAAGGGCAAGAGTGGTTGGATAGCATCAGCTGATTGAACTAGAACAACAGCATGGTAACCTGATAAACTGTAGACTATAGTTCTAGTCTGTGTTGATGGATGTATTACTACATCTGAATGATGATAGATCCAGGCAGGCAGCAACGGTTAGTGCAATTTGGCTATTTCGGGTTTAATCAGCAGTTTGATTTTAGTCATTTTCACCTTTTCTGGGGCAGCAAAAAGTGACTGTTTAGTTTTCTAGGACTGCTGTAACAAATTGCCACAACTTAATGGCTTAAAATAACAGAAATTCATTCTCCCATAGATAAAGAGACCAGAAGTCCAAAGTCAAGATGTTACAGGATCAGGTTCTTCTGGAAGCTTTGTGGGAAAATCTGGTCCATACCTCAATCTTAGCTTTTGATGGCTTCAGGCTACCCCTGGTGTTCCTTGGCTTATAAATGTATCACTTCATTCTCTGCCTGAGTATGTACATGACCTTCCTCTCTGGGTCTCTTATTTGACTTATTTCAAATCGCCCTCTTCTTGTTCTTGTCAAGACACAAGTTACTGGATTTTTGAGCTCACCTTGAATTTAGGATGATCTCATCTCTAGATCTTTAGTTTCCTTACTTCTAAAAACTAACATTACAAATAAAATTTATAGATACCAGGAATTGGTGTTTGAATGTATCTTTTTAGGGCTATTGTTCAAAAGTGATTCAGATAGTTCAATGAGAAGCCATGGTTTGTTTCCAGAGTTGGTAGCCCCAAAGAGGTGTGCTTTAAATATGCCAGTTTAGTCTTTAGCTGGGGTTAGGTGGAGGGGGAGAGTGAAGTTAGAGGTAACAGATGAAGACAGTGACTATAAGTTATTTTTAATTACATTTATTGGGGTGAAATTGGTTAATAAGATTACATAGGTTTCAAGTGTATCTTCCTATAAATCATTTATTGCACTGTAGCCCACCACCCACAGTCAGATCACCCATCACCATATATTTTGCCCCTTTTACTCCCCACCTCTACCGTCTTGCCCTCTGATAACACCCATAGTGTTGTCCGTATCTACAACATTCTGTTTGCTTTTCTTGTGTGTTCATTTATTACTTTGTTTTATATCCCACATGTGGGTGAAATCACATGGTTCTTAACTTTTTCAGTATGACTTTTTGCTTAGCATGACATTTTCAAGGTCCACCCATATTGCTGCAAATAGCAGTATTTCATCTTTCTTACAGCTGAGTAGTATTCCTTTGTATGTATGTATGGTATCTTTACCCAATTATCTATTGAAAAACACTTTGGTTGTTTCTATGTCTTGACCACTGTGAATAATGCTGCACTGAACATAGACATGCATATATCTTTGCAAATAAATGTTTTCAAATTCTGGGGGTAGATAAGTACTCAAACTTGTCCAAAAAAACTGAATAAAAGGTAACACTTCCTAACACATTTTATGAGGCCAATATAACCCTGATACCAAAACCTGGAAAGGATACACACACAAAAAGAAACTACAGATCAATATATCTGATGAATACAGATGCAAAGATCCTAACAAAATACTAGCAAATTGAATACAACAATACATTAAAGACAATACATCACAGTCAAGTAGGGTTCATTCCAGGGATACAAGGATGGTTCAATCGATATACCACATTAACAAAACAAAGGATAAAATTATATAATCTTATCAATACATGCATAAAAAGCATTTGATATGATACATTAGCTATAATTAAAGCACTCAGTATAATGGGTATAGAAAGAAATATCTCAGCATCTGTCATACGTGACGGACCCTTAACTAATATACTCAATGGTGAAAAACTGAATGCTTTTTCTCTAAGATTGGGAGCAAAACAAGGATATCCACTCTCACCACTGTTATTCAGCATAGTACTGGAAGTCCTGGTGAGATCAATCAGGTGAGAGAAAGAACTGTCATATAAATTGGGAATAAAGAAGTAAAAGGGTCACTTTTTGAAGATGATATGATTCTATATATCTTTAGAGAAAACTCTAAAGACTCCACTAAGAAAACTAATAGACACAATACACAAATACAGTAAAGTTACAAGGTAGAAAATCAATGTACAAAAATCCACTGCATTCCTTTATACTAATAATGGCATTTTAGAAAAAAATGCATAAAATAAATTCTTTTAGAATTGCAACAAAAATAATAAAATACCTAAGAACAAGCTTAACAAAGCATGTGAAGGACCTATATACTGAAAACTACAAAGCATTATTGAAAGAGATCAAAAAAGAAACAATGAAATGGGATTATATTTTTTGTTCATGGATTGGAAGAATCAGCATAGTTAAAATGTCCATATTACCCAAAGCAATATACAGATTTAATGCAATCTCAAAGACATTTTTTAAGAAATAGGAGAAAAGATTATCAGATTTATATGGAACCTTAAAAGATGGAATAGCCAATACAATCCTAACAAAAAGAACAGTGCCAGAGGTATCACACTCCTTGACTTCAAATTATACTACAAAGTGACAATAATCAAAACAGCATGGTTTTGGCAGAAAAACAGACTATGCCTTATTAAGTTTTTGCATTTGCTTTTATTTTCAAGCCATATTGTTCATTTCCTAACCAAACTTTTTCCTGTATTTTGTCCACCCAAAGCTCTATAAAGAATAGTTAAGTTCTTCATCACAGACAATATTTGTTTCAACTTTGGTATATCTTGGGTTTAGTTGCTATGGAATCATGGCATTTTAGCTATGACCATGGAGCTTGCTTCCCATCGTCATAATAATATTCTCTCTTCATCTCTTCTTTTCCCATTAGAGGAAAGTAAACACAAACAAGGCACCATTTATATCATTTGTTTAATGCTATATTTTACTGCTCAAAATGTTATTTATTCTGTTTATTAACAAGTAGGGCATTGGGGCATACACCCTCCAAGTTGTGCACTATTAGGGCAAGAATATGCACTTCCAAATCCCAGGGTGTCATCTTGCATTTTCTATCCCAGCCCAAAAGAGGTTTTTATCCTTCCTCTTTTAGAAAGTAATTTCTTTCAACATCATCACATTTTCATTGCCAAATTGTCAGGAATGGTGGATGCTGAAACTCTTAGATAGAAAGACATCATTACTCACATCATAACAAGCATTGTGAGCACTTGTGCGTTCTGGATCAGTTCCACCTACCCCTAAGTTTCATGGGATGATGTACGTGGGCTCAGAATGATGCCTGAATGTGTAGTGGTTTGCATTACAGGGAGAAACACTGAGTTTAGGGAGCTTGGAACTTTAATAATAGAGACTAATTATGTCTTCCCTTTATTCCAGAGAAAGACATTACCTTGATTTTCAAGGTTGTTTGTACAAAAAAACAGCCTTGAAAAGACAGTTCAGAAAAAGGGTCAGAGTGTGCCTCTGTTTGCAAGATGTATAGAAACAAGAGTGATCCATATAGAATTGTTTTTCAACAAAATCTAGTGCATTGAATTCAAGGCCATTTTTTTCTTTAAAGTAATTTGTGGAATTGTTATTTTTGTTGTTGCATGATATGATGAAATCAAACATTTTTCAACAAATGTTTGAATATTAAATGTTCAATACTGGTCTTAGTCATTGGATTATATGATACAGTTTCATAACAGATATCCATCTTTTGTAGATTTTAATAAGTGACTTTATTAAGATTACTCACACAGTAATGGTGCACAGGGGAAATAATTTTTATTTGTTAATTAAATAGTGTTTATGAGTTAATATACAAATATTATTAAAATACTATACTTTATACCTTGAAATTGGAGTGGCCATAAATTTTGCTGCATAAAATTAAAAACTTATAAATTAAAAAAAATTCAATAGAGAGAAAAAACAAACTAAAAGCACACATATAATGAAGTACTAACATACTAACTCTATGCTTCTTAAATAATGGTATTTTAGCCTCAATGAGAATATAAAATTGAAGCTGAAACTCAACTGTATTGCTATCCTTTTGGCAAGTGTTTGTTTTGGTAGTATTGCACATATTTCTTAAAAACATATTTCTTAATAAAAATAGATTAAGTAGAAAAACTTACATTCAAGGTTCACTCATTGGATATATGCAAGGAGAGGCTTGCTGGTGAACACTGAGGCTAAGATAGATGACTGCTTTAATGAGATAAAGATCAAGACTAAGTGATCTCTTAGTATATACCTGCACATAGAGTCAGCTCTTCTTGATTTTATTATACTACCAGGAAACTTTAACTTCTGTTTTATTGGAAGGTGCAAGCTAAAGAATCATAGCATTCAATTTTGAAAATTACATAGTCATTTACCTATGGGACTCCAGTAATATAGGGCATATCCTTCCTAAAGTTTAAGTTTTAAGAAGTTAAATTTTAAGACAATGATAAAATTATAGTCCATGAACAGAGAAAACATAATTTTAATATGGTAATAATTAGTAATGTTTTGGAAATTTAGTAGGTTAATTGACATAAAACTCAGAGATATTTTTGATCAGATTAAAATATTTCTACAGATAATTTCTCTCGTTTTCTCAAATTTCACCTGTTTCTCATTTACCCCTCATCTTCACATTAGTTTATGTTAATCTCAGATATGATATTAATACTTTTATTATTAATATATATACTACTTTATTTCAGATGAATATACACTTTTCTTAAAAATGACCTAAAGACTGAATGCTCTGTGGGGCCGTTTATGGAGCTGTGCGTGCGCTTGTATGCAATGACACTCTCCTATCGCTGTTGGCAGCATTGTGAACATGCAGCTGTCCTAGGAGACATTTTGGTTAATGGCAATAATTATATTGTATCAGCACTGCCTGTCCTCCAGTTTTCAGAAAAGTTATTTCTACCAGATGCCATTCATTATTTTATTCATAGGATATTTTGGTGTTAATTTTAGGCAAAGAATACATCTTCTATTCTGTACAATATCATTTTCCAAGGTAACAGAGGTTTATAGTGCTACAGTGTTTTGGGTTTTGGGTTTTTTTTGCTCTTTCTACTTAATGGTAAAACATAGCTTTGTGGGTCTTATGTGAATTTTATTCACCATTTCATGAGATAACGTTTTAGATGCTAAACAATTTCTATAAATTTGAACACAAAAACCATTTAGAAAACAATTGGCCTTCTCTAGAAGTATCTATGTCCATTTCCCTATTACTGTGTGGATATCATGGTTACATGAACAACTGCCCTTACAAGTTTCTTACTCCAGTGGTATAAAGTAGGCAGTGTGTTAAAATGTAGGCCACAGTGTCTGTGCTATGAATATTTATATATTTTGGTATTTAGGAAGAATATGCCTTTCTGTACGTAACCCCTAGCACTCTTTTAGTTGATATATTTCTAAAAATGGAGCAATTTATTTATACTATGTCACTTTGGACTTAAGGGAGACATAACCTACCTTTTTACAAGCATAAAATTCAGTTGTCTTATTTCTGCTGCATGAAATATGCTTAGAAGCTGTGGAGTCACAAAATGCTTTAATGCTTTTTGTTTCTACATTTATTTATCCCTAGGTAGGCACATTCACAGACCTGGGAGGAATATTGAGAAATTACAGAATCTATATGTAGAATAGCATCTTAAACATGTGAAATAGTACTTTGCTAGGATTTTCAGAAACAGTATCCTTTAAACTATTTTGAGTATTTGCTTAGGTTTAACCAGATATAGTATCAGAAAATTATTCTTCTAGTCTCATGCAAGTCTTCTCCATATAGTTTATATTTTCTCATATGATTTTAAAAAACTAGGATTCTTGTCACCTTCCTTAATATATTCATCCAGGAAACAACAACAGCAATATTGCCCATAAAGTTTCTCTTCATTTTTTATGATTGAAACTATCCTAAGTGGTTTTTTTTTCTTATTTTTTTCACTCACAGGATTATAGATTTGATGAGATCAGGATTATTCCAAGAAAAAAATAAATAGGTGACATAATGATTCCAAAGGCTTGTAGATATAATTGTAAAGTTTGTGTATTTTGAATTTGACCACTGTATGTAATACTTTCCAGTTCTTTAAAGCCCAAGGCTATATTATCAGGGCTTCTGTTTTTCAGTGAGGTAAAAATGATGCAGTTTTGAATGCATGCATCTTAGTGCACACACAATAGTAGTCCCTCCTTCTCCATAGATTGACATTCCGTGGTTTATTACCTGAAGTCAACCTTGATCCAAAAATTTTAAATGGAAAATTTCAGAAATAAATAATTTATGTTTTATATTGTGGACTGTTCTCAGTAGTGTGATAAAATCTCAACCGATTCCTCTTGGGGTGGGAACCATTGCTGCATCCAGGGTATCTGCACTGTATACACTACTGCTGAGTAGTCAAGTAGTGGCTGTCTCAGTTTTCATATCCACTGTTGCATTATCACAGTGCTTGTGTTCAAATAATCCTTATTTTACTTAATAATGTCCCAAAATGCTTGAGTAGTGATGCTGGCAATTCAGATATGCCAAAGAGAAACCATAAGGTACTTTCTTTATGTGAAAAGTTATGCATGTATAGGAAAAAAACGTAGTATGTTTAGAGTTCAGTACTATCCAAGGTTTCAAGTACACACTGGTGGTCTTGAAATATATTCCCCACAGAGAAATAAATGGCAACAGGCATTTATTTCAAACTGAAAATAAAAACCAACCCAGCTTCATGAAGCATTGACTCATGTGGAAGTCCAAATAATGATCCAGTAAGGAGAGACAGGCAAGAGGTATTTATGAGAAAGGGATAGGGTACAACTGTATCACTAGAAGGAAAGTATTTCTATTGGTGCCAATAACATTACATCCTGACCTTAAGTTTAAGGAATGTTTTATATATTTCAGTACAATAGACATCAGTCTGGCAGTCATAATATCTGCTTTCTTGTTATCTTTGTAAGCAGTTATTTGGAACACAAATTTGCTTTAGGCTCAGTCCAAAGTTTATTTTACCCTGGTTTTAACATTCCAAAAATTAAGGCAAAAGATATGCAAGGCAGTTCCTCTGGTATCGCAGCTCCATCTTCATTTTAATGTGGCTCTGGTGATTATTTTTTATAGTCTTAATGATATTTCTGAGTAGAAGTTTGTTAAAATTTATTTGATCATTTTTTTTTTACAGTTAGTGCTTTTTCTGTTCTATATAAGACAAAGATTTGCCCATGAAGATCATAGCTTTCTTTTCATTTTGAAAATCTCTTTGTTTATTCAATTATTTTTACAATTTATATAAATTTTAGAATCAGCTTGTTAATTTCAACTTCCAAAAATTCTCCTGGAATTTTTATCAAAATTCAGGCAAATCTGTAGACCTAATTGTGAACTATTTACATATTATGTTAATGACTCTTTTACATATAAATTTATATACTTCTATTTAAAATACTACATTCTCACTACACAAGATTTATTATTTTCAAAAAGTTTTATACTTATTTATTAGATTTATTCTTGATTTTTTGATGATATCTAAAGGAGTTTTTAAAAATATTTCATTGTCTAAATTTTTACTAATTTATAAAATGTAATTAATTTTTTATGTACTTATGACCTGGACATTGCTAAATTCACTTTATAAAACTATTTTGTATATTTCACATAATTTCTAGGTAGATAGTACTGTCATTTTTCAGTAATGGTAGTCATACTTTGTTCTTTGTATTTTTTGTGTATCAAATGTACTGAAATTCTAATACGATGGTGAGTAGAAATATTAGGAGTGAACATTCTTGCCTTTTGTGACCTTAGAGGCAAAATGCTTGATATTTCATCACTAAATGTAATGACAGCTATAAATTTTTCTTCATGAGCTTGACAAATTGAGGAAATTTTATTCTATTTGTAGAGGCTTGCAAAGACTTTAAAAATTAAATCAAGAATGGGTTTTAATTTTGCTAAAATATTATTTATACGTTTATTGGATTTATCATATTACTTATTTTTCCTTTATTCTGCCAGTAGAGTGATTTATACTGATAAACTAATGAATGTTAATTTGATATTATATTTCTTAAGTAAGGTCCACTTGGTCATATGGTTATATCATTTTTATATATTTCTGGACACACTTGGATAATATTTTGTTAAGAATTTTTGTGTCTGTGTTCTTGAGGAATATTGGTTACTAATTATTTTCTCTTGTAATGCATTTGGGAGGTTTTGGTTTCAATGTTTAGGTAACCTCATAGAACAAATTTGGAGAATTCTCTCCTCTTCCAGTGTCTGAATAAAGCTGACAAGGGCAGTGTTATTATTTCCCAGTCATCATTTAATGGAGTTCACTAAAGAAAGCACCTGCACCTGAATTTTCTTTCAGATAAAATTTTTGGTCACAATTCAATGCTTTAAATTTAAATAATGGTAAACAGAATTTTGATTTCTTTCTTCTTAAATTTTAGTAAATTGTATTTTTTAATGTAACTTGCCTCTTTACTCTGTTGCATTAATCAGCTTAAAGTTCTTTTAACATCGCACTTCTACACTTAGTAGAATTAGAAATAACTTCTCTTTTATTTCTGATATTGAAAATGCATATTTTTTCTCTATTGTTTTCTCATTTAGTCTTTGTAGAAGTTTATCAGTTTTACTAATCTCTTTAAGGAATCAACTTTGGCTTTGTTAATTTTCTGTACTTTTTAAAAATTTTTTTTTTAGATTTTTATTTATTTATTTTTAGAGAGGGAAGGGAGGGAGAAAGAGAGAGAGAGAGTAACATCAATGTGCGGTTGCTGGGGGCCGTGGCCTGCAACCCAGGCATGTGCCCTGACTGGGAAACGAACCTGCGATGCTTTGGTTCGCAGCCTGCACTCAATCCATTGAGCTACACCAGCCAGGGCTGTTTTCTAACTTCATTTATTTTTGTACTTTCATTTCCTTGTTTCTGCTTGTGTATTGTAGTTTATTATTATTTTTCTAGCTGCTTAGGACTGTTTATGTACGATTTTAAACCTTTCTTATATTCTTTTTTTTCACTTTGTTGAGGCAAAATCGACAAATAAAAATTGCATACATTTAAAATATACAGCATAATAACCATAGATAATAATACTGTATTGCGTACTTGAAATTTAAAGAGAAATCTTAAGTGTTTTCAGCATCCACACAAAAAGATAATACATAAGGATATGTGAGGTGATGAATATATTAACTTTGATGTAGACACCAGCCTGGAGTGTCTGCGTCATTATGGATGAAATGAGACATTCACATGGACTACTGAGTCCAGTGGAGGAAAAGGGACAGCATGGCTTTCCTCTCAAGGGGAGCAAAAGCCTCGGCCCTTGCCGTGACCAGCGTTTATCCGGTTCCTTGGCACATTACATGATAGTCTTCATTTACTATGCACAGGTTCGCTTTAGGTGGTTACCTTTTACAGAAAACAAAAGAGCCAGTGCCGCTAATCATATCACAGAAGAGGGATATTTGCAAATGAAAAGGCAAAAGTGGCTGAACCAGTTACACTCATCCTTGGCAGGTTTAGCCTGGATTTTAGGAAGTTACTTTGCAGTAAATGTCCTCAGTTCAGGATGAGGGAGTTTTTTAGCAAGAGCAAGACTAAAAGTGGCCTATACACATTGCAGGCCTGATTCCCCATGGGAGAACCTATTCATGGACATGGGTCCTGTGCATCTCTGAGTGGGAGCTGGGCCCACACCATACAGAATGGTCTCCTACAAACTTGATGGTGGCAATAATTTTGTAGTGCATACATATAACACTATACACCTCAAATCTTCTAGTATAAGAATGTGAGCTTTGCAATTGCCTTAAATCTTGCTTTTGCTGTATTCCACAAACTAGGGTTTTTATTGTTACTCAAGATAGAATATTTTAAAATTCCCCTTCTGATTTCTTCTTCAACTTGTAGGTTATTTTATTCATTTTTTATTGGGGGGCATATATATCTTTTATTTTTATTTATTTTTAATTTTTTTAAATTTTAATTGTATTTTTATCAATTACCATTTACCTCCCATGTTCTCTTCCATCTCCACCCTCCCTCCTCACCCCTTATAATTTCCACATTGTCGTCCATGTCCACCAGTTCTTTTTCCTTTTTACTATATTCCTCCACCCCCTATTCCTACCTGCCAGAGCTGTTAGCTCAACCCATAAGTTATTTTAAATGGTTTGGTTAGTTTCCAATATTTGTCATTTTCTGGTCATTAATAATGAATTTACACATGCTATAGTCAGAAACATGCTCTGTAATATTTCAGTGTATTTCAATGTACTGAGATTAATTTATGATGCATCATAGGGCCTATCATACCAAAATTCCATATACCTTTTAAATTCAGGATGTGTGTCCTGCAGGTATTAGTAAAATATTCTGTTATTGGCAGTTGAGTTAGGTTGGTTAATGGTGTTCAAATCTCTATTCTGTCCATCCATTGTTCTGGTATTGTCATCTTTTATATAAAATAAGCCTCAAACTAAAATACATTAGTTTTCCTTTCAAGAATTTTATTTTTAAAGAAATTAAGAGAAAAAACAATCTTTTATATGATTCTCATATTTTGTTTTCTCCTACTCTATGTCTTCCTGTAGATTCGAGTTTCCATGCTTGACAACTTGTTGTAGTGCAGGTAGGTAGACTATTGAGAGATCTTCTCACCTTTTCTTATATGAAAATATTTTATTTTAACCTTAATCAGACAGAGTATTTATTTTTTATTTTATGTGGTTTGTTTGACTTTTATCTAGTGGAATTTTGAACTGTAGAATTTTGCAATAGTTGTCAAATGTTGAAATAATTTCCTTACATATCTGTTTCAAACATTTTCAAGTGAACCTAATGAAATATACAATGGACATTATTTTAATATTATTTTTAATTTCAAATAATGGACATTTTAACTTTGATTAATCTAGTTACAAATGTTTTGTGTCTATATAGATTGATAATTCAACTTTCCCCAAGCATTTGAAAGACCTCTTAAATTTATTAAATTAAAACTAAGGTATGCCAGGTTACAATTTTATTTCCTCTATTCAGAAACAAGAATTTTGCAGCAGTCTATTGTATAATAAACATATATTGTAAACATAAATATTTTTCCCTGGTCTTCAAGAAACTGTATGAAGCCCTTTAGGAGAATTTTTCTATTCATGCTCCCCTCTCACCTATAGCACAGGAATTGAACATAGAATATCACTGTTATGAGATACCTGTCTTCTGTGAAACCCTAAAGGGGTATGGCTTCTTAAGAGTCACTTAACTCCAAACACAACACACAACAACACAAAATGAGTTGAATAACAATTATTATACCCAGTGAAGGAAAAATTCTGTGTTTACATTTAATATCTCCTTTGTTTTAGCCCGATGCTAAAGACACCCATTTTTTTCCATGATAAGATAAATGTACCTAGAATGTCAACTAAATAAGCTGCCTTCAGCAAAGCTTTCTTTTCTGCATGGACTCAAAAGATGTTTTACCTTCCTTCATGAAGGAGATATTTTATTGCTTTATTTCATATAATAAATATTGTCAGCCTTGTATTTCATTCTAAGCACTTTTCAAGCCAATTTCTCCAGTTTTATCTTAAATGCTCTGACCTTTCAGAACATTAGTTCTGTTACAAACTAAATATTTGTGTTTCCCGAAAACTTCATGTTGAAATTCAAACCCAAATTTGATAGTATGAGCATGTCAGGTTCTTTGAAAGGTCATTAGATCATGGGAATGGAGCCCTCATGAATGGAATTAGTGCCCTTATAAAAGAGACCCTGAAGACCTTCCTTGTCTCTTCTGCCGAGTGAGGGCACAATGAAAAAGTGTTAACCTGTGGACCAGGAAGCAGGCCCTCACCACACATCTGCATTCTCAGACTTGGATTTTCCAGCCTTGAGAAATGAGGGAAACAAATGTTTGCTGTTTAACTGACTAAGGTGTTTCAGCATAGAGCTTAAAAAGATTAAGATAAGGTCACCTTCTATGACTAAGCTTAGATCTTTTATGTTTAAATTTGATGATCAAAACAATGTACATTTTTGTCATAATCTCATATAATTTTGGCATATGTCACTAAATTTGTTTTAAAAAATTGTGCTGATATGTTGTTACACAGGACGAAAGATGTATCTCAAAATCTCTCTCATTAATTTCTGGAAGTCCCAGGCCTGCTCAGGCAATAATAAAGGCAGCTACTTGCATAAAACCATGTACTGTTAAAAAATAACTACATTATAAAAATTTTCAGCTTCTTTACCATGTATAAAAATAACTGTTAAAGAATGGCAACTGGTATTTGTGCCCATGAAACTTAATTGTTCATTTTTGACATAGTCATTGATCACTGACCTTGTAAAAATAGTTCTTTGGGTTTTATGTCTAGGTTAATATCAAAATTACTGAACTTGAAGATATATTCATAAGTCAATGAGATGGCTGATTTTATAGTCTACGAACATTATAAAAAGGGGGCCTACATAGCTCTTCCAAAACCAAACTCAATATAACAAAATAGAATTATTAATTATGACTAATATTCTGGAAAACCCCTTATTAATATTTCAAGATGTTTTCTGTCCTAGGATTAAAGATCTCTTTGATTCTTAATAAGAGTGTACAGTTGGAATTCTGAGGAATAACAACAGAAAGATAAATAAGAGCAATGATCCCAAATAACTTATTTTTGAAGCCAGGGGCTTATTTTTATATATGACTTTCACTTTCTAACAGTATTTAAATATAGTTTTCTAATTGAAAAGTTAATTACATTCTACATGAAAACTTGACTTATTTTCTTTCATAAAATAGCACTTCACTGTGTTTTTCTTGTTACATCATAATCATCATTTGCTATGTGTCTATGCTCCATCTAAAGTACCATCCTTTGCAACATAATTATGTGAGGTGGTAAGGTGTATCTTTCTTTTAAAGGGATACATTAGCCCATTAACTATGTCTTGGGAAAAAAATATGTAGCTTTTATAAAATCAACAAAAAACTTGATGGGAACAAACATTTATATATGTCTGATAAGGTGTTAATAGCCAAAATATAGGAAAAATATGTAACCTCAATAGCAATAATATAATGCCATTAAAAACTGGGCAGAGAAATTGAATAGCCATATATCCGAAGAAGACACACCAATGGCCAACAGGTATTGAATACATGAAAAAGTGCTTAACATCACTAATCATTAGGGAAATGCAAATCAAAGCCACGAGATATCACCTCACACCTGTTGGAATGACTGCCTTTAAAAAGACAAAGATAACAAGAGTGGGTGATGAGGTGGAGAAAAGAGAACCCTTGTGCATGGAAACAATCTAAGTATCCACTGATGAATGAATGGATAAATAAAATGTGATTTTATATATACATATATTATAATATATATTATATATAATATATTCATATAATATTCTGTATAATTTGTATATATTCATACATATTCTATATAATATATATGTATATTCAATATATATAATCTCTCTATATATAGAGAGAGCTGTTTTAGGTATAGATATAAATGTTTGCAGCCACAAAAAGATTAAAATCTTGACATTTGTGGTAACATGGATCAACCTTAAGGATATTCTGCTAAATGAAGTAAGTCAGGCAGAGAGACAAATACTGTAAGATCTCAATTATATGTGGAATTGAAAGAAAAGAAAGAAAGAGAGAAAGAAAGAGAGAAAGAAAGAAAGAAAGAAAGAAAGAAAGAAAGAAAGAAAGAGAAAGAAAGAAAGAAAGAAAGAAAGAAAGAAAGAGAGAGAGAAAGAAAGAGAGAGAGAAAGAAAGAGAGAGAGAAAGAAAGAAAGAAAGAGAAAACAGATTTACAGGAACAGATTGGTGGTTGCCAGAGTTGGTACGGGGTGGAAGTGCGGGAATGGATGAAACAGTTCAAAAGGTACAAATTTCCAGTTATAAGATAACTAAGTCCTGGGGATAATATGTACAGCATGCTGACTGTGGCTAACACTAATGTAGTCTATATTGGAAAGTTGATAAGAAGGAAGATCTTGTAAGTTCTCACAGAAAAAAAAAAATTCTATGTGATGATGTTAACTAAACATCTGGTAATCATTTTACAGTATAATCATATATCATATTATGTTATACACTTCACACTAGCACAATATTATACAATGAGGTGGGTCTACAAAGTATTCAGCCATACAAATATGAAAAACAGAGATGTTTATTGAAGCAGATATAAGAAACATTGTACAGAGGACAATGATGCCTCAATTTCCTTCAAAGTAGGCACCTTGGCACCTCACACAGTTCTCCCAGCATCTCTTCTTTTATTCAAAACACTCTGCAAAATCCTTTGCTGGAATTTTTTTTCACATTTATTGTTGTTCAAGTACAGTTGTCTACACTTTCCCCCCACCACTCCCACCCATGTCAGCCATCCCCACTTCCCACCCTTGATCCTACCCCCTTTTCATTTTGTCCATATGTCCTTTGTACATGTTCCTTTGTTGGAATTAAAATCAGCTGCCCCATTGTATTTTCCTGAATTTCACTGATGGTCTGAAATCTCTTCCCTTTCAAAGGTAATTTTAGTTTTGGGAAAAGTCAGAAGTCGCAGGGCACCAAATAGTTCTTTGGGCTGTACGAAGGTTGAATCACCTGGGTGATTTGATGTTTCACAGAAATACTCTGCATGAGATGTGATGCATGAGCAGGCATGTTGTCGTGATGCCAATCACCAGTTGCCCATGGTTGTGGCCATTTTTGTCATATTGCATCTCTCAACCAAGGAAGAACATTGAGGTAGTGCTCCTTACTAATTTCTTGTTCTGAAGGGAAATACTTGTGATATGCAACACTTTCCCAAACAGAAAACACAGTTAACATGATCTTGATTTAATTGTGACTTTGCCACACCATCTTTGGGCATGGAGAACCAGGCAACTACCTCTGGGACAACTGGACCTTCATTTCCAGATCATGGATGTAGGCCCACAGTTCATCCCCAGTTATGATCTTTGAGGGAATCTGGTTCACTGGTACCAGTTTGAATCAAGTCATTAGCAACTGCAGCATGATATTCCCTCTGCTCTGGTAGCAGAAGCCATGGAACAAATTTTGTCAAGATGCATTTCATGCCAAGACACTACATCAAAATCCCACATACAGCAATTTTGGGAATCCCCAAATCAGCTTCTAGTTCTCACACTTTTAGACACTGATCTTTGTTGATTTCAGCCCATACATGTTCAACATTCTCAGGCTTTTGGCTTCTTGCTGGCCATCCAGGACATGGATCACTTTTCACAGATTCTTGGTCATCTTTGAGTCATTTGTGATGCACTTTTATTTGTGCTGCACTCATTGCATCACCTCCAAAAGCCTTCTGAATAATCTGAATAGTTTCTGTGGAGGCATGTTCGAGCTTAACACAAAATTTGATGCAGATTCATTGTTCTACTCACTCAATCATTTTGAATGTGATGGCCACACAGTACACATGCTCACTCAATGGCGTCTACCACCCCCACTGACTAGTACTGTGAAGTGGTCATCGTTCACACATGCCCATTCCATTCCACTTTCTTTGACTGCCAAGTTACATAGATGTCATGCACACCATTCCTATTATATTAACAATTGGACTTTTTCTGGACAGACCTCATTATAGTTCAATAAAACAGGAAAAAGTGAAAATTCCAATAACACTTGAAAAGTATTTTCAAAAGGAAATATTTTACAATGTGTGTTTTTAATCTATTGATTTTCCACAATTTTAGTTGGAATAATGGGTTATTTGTTAAGAGTGTTATTTTTAAGATTTTTCTGTATTGCCTGTATATTTTCATATTTTATTTTGCACAGGAAATATTGTTGGTTTTGCAACAAGATGGTCTCAGAACAAAGTGGTTATCTGGGGTTTAAAGCTCTGTCATTCCTATAAAGTTAATCCTGTAAAATCTGCCATAGTTTCATTTTAGTTTTTATTTTTCTGCTGGTTATATTTATTTATTTAAAATGTTATTATGTTTACTGGCATGACATTGGTTAATAGGATCATATAGTTTTAAAAATCATATATGCAACTCCTTCAGGTGTTTGGTTTAAAGCAACAACCAGATCTTGTAATGAAGTTTTGAGTCATCATAACATGTAATTCTCATTTTTCTTTTTCTTTCCATTGGGCTTGAAACCCTGCATGAGATGTGATGCATGAGCAGGCATGTTGCCAATTTGTCCAGATATGTTTTGTTGTAATAGGCAGCTGCATCACCTTCCTGTGTCCCATCCGATTTGAAATAAGTGGCACTGAGATATTTGGTGGCTTATCAACTTTTTTATATCTTGGTTGTCCTCCTAAAATGCAGAATCCCTAAATGACAATCAGTTTGGAGAGACATCACTTACCCAGTCTAGTGACTTTAATCAAGTCAAAATTTTAGCCACAAGTAAGCAGCTTATTGTTTTTGCTGTATACTTGAGAAGCTTAATTTTTGTCGATCAAAGATGCTAGCCCTCTCCAGGAAGCTGTAGAAATGATTTCATGATAATTAGTACATTTTGGCAGAAAGTATGTTTGCTAAACACTCTTTGATCAACTCATTAAGAACCTTACAGATTTGAAATGTTTCTGTATTGGTAGATCTTACTAAAAAATAATCTACTCAGTACTGTATGAGGGCAGTAGCTTGCAAGGCAAAAGACAATGTTATCTTTTTTTCAAATACCTTTTAAAGATTTTTCTCCTGTTGTTACCTGATATATGCAGCGTTCCTTCCCTGCACACATTAAACCCCAATTACATGGGAACAGGGGTTTGCAGTCAAGAAAGTGAAGGTTTTTTAATGAAAGAAATGGTGTCATGCCCTGAGTTACAGGTCAGCTCCTACTCAAACACCTGGCACCCCATGGCTTCTAAGGGATGGTTATACAGGGGAAAATCATGATGGAGTTAGGGTCCTGGTCTCTACTGATTGTTCAGCCCTAGGGTAGGGTAGCTGAAAATTGCATCTGGTCCTGATTCTAGCCATGGTGTCACTCTGCCTGGTTTGGCAATGGTGTGGTTGGTGGAGTTGTTCTGCTTTTCTGTGTCTGGAGCAGAAACACAGCTGAAACCTTGATGTTATCTTTAGTTAAAAAAAAAAAAAACTCTGTCCCTCTCACCTATAAGTGGAATCTAATCAACAAAACAAACAAACAGACAAACAATATATAACCAAAGATATTGAAATAAAGAACAGTCTGAAAGTGACCAGAAGGGAGCGGGGGAGGAGATAACAGGGGAAAAGGGGGAAGGGTTGTCAGGAACATATATAAAGGACCTATGGACAAAGCCAAAGGGGGCTAGGATCAAGGATGGTAGGTCGGGATAGGTGGGGTGTGGGGGACTGGTGAGGGGATAACAGGGACAACTGTATTTGAACAACAATTAAAAAATACCAAAAAAGAACCAAGGCTTTCTTTCTAAGATTATTCAATGTTTATGACCAGAATCTCATCATCCTTAGGGCTTAATGATTAAGGGAGAGGATGTGCAAGGGAGAGACATAGGTGGGTGGGTCAGAGTGCTGGATGAGACTAGTTTGAACCAAAAGAAAAGAGGAAATGCCTTATTAAAGAAATGAGGTTTCTGTACACTTACACTGTGATATCAGATTCTCAATAATGTCATGTTTCTGGAAATTTTATTTGTGATCTATTATTTTGTGTCTTAGAACAACCACTCTTAAAGTGTATCTAAGAAATGATTGGATATAATCTGATAAGTACATGAACTCTAAAAACAAAAACACATAGTATAAAAGTTTTGAATAATTTTTTAACACTTTTTATTTAGAAAACAATTGTCATGTTCCACTAGTAGTAGGTTTCCAACTCATTTCTTAAATAACTGCTCTCCTCTCAAAAAAAATCACATCATAAAGTTGGGGTACTGGAAATTTATTAAATTTCTCAGTTCTTGGGTATGATATAATGTCTTTTAAAAATTAAGGGTAATATTGAGTTTGTATTTCTCATGGTCTGATCTAAAATTTCACTCTGAAGAAGAAGTAAGAGATGAATTAAATTATATACAATGCAACATTTGTGGAGTCACTGCAAAGGATATATAAATCATATCCACATAGATTTCCCTAATTTTTATGCATATAGAAATGCCTAATGTGAATGGGGAATTTTCTATAGCATGAGAAGGAATTAAAATATGTATGTACTAAATCATATTTATAATGAATTACTTTAAAATATGAATAATCACTCTTAAAAATCAGCTTTATTTGTTCAGGGAGTTCACTACTTTAAATTAAAATATATAAAGATATTTATATTTTAAGAACTATTAAGATCACTTTGACTTTATTAAATTATGTTTAAATTCTACAATCAAGAAAAGGGGAAGGGTCAAGTCAAGGAACATGTAAGCAGGACCTATGGACAAGGACAACAGCAGGGGTGCAGCATTGAATGTGGAAGAGGGGTTGGGCAGGGCAGGGGAGAGCAATGGAGGAAAAATGGGAACAACTGTAATTGAACAACAATGAAAAAGTAAAAGAAAAATAAATATCTCTGGAATAAAGAAAGTAATCAGCTAAAAAAAGAAAAAAGATGATTTAGGCATGAGAAAAAATTTATCAGAATAAAATCAAGTAAGTAATTATTATTTAATTAATATCAAGTAATTATTTTAACTTGTAAAAAACAAATTAATTAGGAAATTAGAATACATTTCCTTGGAGTTATTGAGACAACTCTTTTTACAAGAAAAACGAATAAGAAGTATTCCATGCACAGTGGGCTTCATAATTTTTTTTACAAATGATTATTTGTTTCCTGCTAATTGATCATTTTTCCATGAATATTTTTGGCATTAATTCCAAAACTCATACATTATATGACCTTTTTAACAAGGTGTTATTATGTTGTGATTAACTGCATAGAATTTTGATAATGGTAGTTATTTCTTTTGAGGTTCATATGAATTTCAAATTTTGTAGTTAAAAGGTAAAAAATTAAAAGGAAATGTAACATGTAATTTTGCCATCTCAGCTTTTGTAATAAATCAAATTAGCTGTTTGCCTACAATCACATTTGCCCCTCTGGCCATCCATACCATGTTTTCCCCATTTAAATACAATTACAAACCAAACTAAAACCAAATTCTGAATGTACTTTAGTATGATGTCCATCTTTAAAAAAAAGAGAGAGAGAAATGCTTTGAAGCAGAAGGTTTGTTGTTTACTTTTAATTTTCTAAATTATCACCATTTTCCATTTTTGAAACCAATGTTCACTTTACATTTATCCCATAAGTTTAGATTATCATGAACATTTGACAATTTGTAATTAAACGCTTATAGGCTAAAGAGGTTTTGCTCTTTCATTTGATGGATTGTGTCATGCCAGAGTCTAGCAGTGCATTTTATTTGACCTTTCTCCTTAACTCCATTCATCTTAAGCCCTTTGTCACATGAGTGACAGAACATCATGATGTGATGGAAGACAGAACTTCAAAAAGATGCATCACCTTGTCAGATAAATGCACTCAAAAATCTTTTTTTTCTCTCAAAATTTCCACATTAATTTACATAAATTTTAAAGTTACTCCAAGAAATCACTTTGCCATTTAATATTTACAGATTTTTTTTGTTTGGAAATAAAAAATCAAACACAGCAAACCTAAGTAACTTCCCCATGTTCCCTTTATCTCCCTGATTTTACTGTAGCCACTAAAATAGGGTTTGCTGCCCTTTCTTCATGTTGCCTTTCAGCAGAAGAGCCAAGGTCACACAGGTGGCAGCTCAATTAAGTGATAGAGTTTGCTTTGATTTTTCCATCCATTGGGTCATAGAGGAAGCTGCCTTTAAAAACTGTTTAGTTAATTAGAGGAAAGCTTAGGCTAATTTAGGTTGTAATATTGAAAAGTAGGAGACTAAACTTGGGAGGTTGAAGATTACTATTGGAATAATTTGAATAATACAAGTAAAAAGTCAGAATAATTTTTATGATCTTTCCTGTAAAATGTGAAAGTGACAAGATATTAAATTTCCTAATAAAAAAAGTTGTCGTAGTGAAAGAAAGTTACCTAGGAGTGTGGGAACACACACACACGCCTAGTTCAATTTTGGAGTATTTATTTTGAAACATCTCTTTTTATAGGATGATGCACAAACCTTAATTCATTCAGGGCCCCTGACACTGCTAAGAATTTTGATGCAACTGGAGATGGGAAGTTTTTTATTTCTTAACCAGAAATCATTTTTCTACTCACAGGACAGACATCAACTGAAGCGAAGAAAAGGGTAGATTTACTCATCTTTTGGAGGTCATTTATCTCACATTCAAGACTTTTTATTAGAAAGTCCTGAAAGAGTCTGTGCTTCCTGTGTTTATACCAATAGACAGAGGCCATTCATATTGTAAATCAATGAACTAGTTTCTTATTTTGACAGGATCAGCAGTGATTTAGTGGTGGAGTATGAACACAGAGTAAAGACATTGACCTGACACATTTTTATTCCTTCCCATGTGAATAAATTTCTTCTATCTGTGGAAGAACAGAGATATATGTGAGACAAAATAATCACAGCATAGAAATAATATTGCCCTGGAACAGAAATGGCAAGAAGTAAAAAGACATGAGTTCTCTTTCCTGCAAGGTCCTGAAGTCAGAGAATATTGTTTTTCTATTATAAAAATAGAACTACACAAGCACATGTTTTGGCATTAATATTTTCTTTGTTCATTCATATATTTAGTCATCTAAGTCATGTGCTGTGTATTTATTTGAATAATACAGCAATCACAAAAATAGGCTCAACATTTCCAATATTTAATAGAAATGAATATATCTATACACACATACATATACACATACATACTCTGGAACAATTAATGCATTTATATTTTCTCTTATGATTGTATTATCTATTTGATTTAGGTCATACATTTTGTCTAATTCTCTCTTCCACATAAGAATATATAATTATGGTGAATCCAAATTAAATTGGTATGGCCATTGTAGACAACAATGTGGAGGTTCCTCTAAAGATAAAAAAAAATAACAAAACTAATGTGATCCAGCAATTCCATTTCTGGCTATATATCTAAAGAAAATTAAATGCTTTCTCAAAGTGATATTCATTTTATGGTCATTGCAACATCTTTCACAATAACCAAGGCATGGAAACAAGCTAAGTGTCCATCAATGGATGAATAAATACAAATGTGGTATATTAAAAATGATAGGACATTTTCATCCATAAAAAAGAGGGAATTCTGCCATTTCTGATAACATGGATAAACTTGGAGGATATTATACTTAGTGAAATAAACTAGACAAAGAAAGACATATACTTTACAGTCCTTTAGTGTGGAATCTAAGAAAGTTAGACTCATAGAGCCAGGGAGCAGAAAGATGATTGCCAAGGGCTAGAAGTGAGGAAAATAGAAGGATATTGGCCAAGGGGTCCAAAATTTCAGTTAAATGATGAATCATCTCTGGGGATCTAGTATACAGTTCAGTGATTATAGGTAATAATACTTTATTGTAAACTTGAAATTTGGCAAGGCAGAAGATCTTTTATTCTTACCACAAGAAAAAACAACAACAAAACATTAAGTAAGTGAGATTATGGGTGTGCTAATTTACTTGACTATGATAAGCATTTCACAATATATATAAATATTTAGGTGGGGTGGGGGAAAATGGGGAAAAGAATAAGTAAACAATAATGTACATATTTAATAAAAAAGTGGTGTACTACAAAGGCATTAATGAAACTACAAAATTTGGTTCTTTAAATGATTCAAATAATTTTGGTACCACTGTGAATAAACCATTCACCATAGTGGTTAGAAAAGTTTATTTTAGTAATTTCCATGCTGAAGGCCTCTCACTAAACAATGATACTGCAGTGGTGTATATAATTCTTCACAAAATTAAGCCTGAAACTGGCATTTCATGTCATTTAGAAACAAGTATTCAAAATAGAATATAATCATATACATACACATCTTAAAGGTAGGCTTGGTCATCGCCTACTCCAAGACCCTTATAATACAATCCCAAATACTTAATTGTTTGGCAGTAAATTTATTTTTTCTCACTTATTTGATGAAGTTAAGTCTCTCCCTCTCTCTCTTTCTCTCTCTCTCTCGCTATACACACACACACAGAGATATCATCTATATCTATATCTATATCCACACACATATATATTAAAATTGTGGTTAAAATAAAAACATATAAGTTGCCATTAAACTTGTTGATTGCAAGTGACATTTGCTGTCATAAATTTCTTATTTGAAAGTTTTCATCAAGTTTAGTTTTTTAACATTTCTAATGCAGGCAAATGACACCAGCAAAGCTTTTAGAATTTGTCTAATATTTCTAAAATAGTCACATATTAATTACCACCATAGTGAAGAAGAAATTGCCCTGTGCACATGTTTTATAGATGTACAAGAATACCAAAGAACTCTGGCTTTTAAAAATGATACTTTGTTTTGAGGCAGACACTAAAGGATTATCATCATAAGCCCGTCTGAAAACTAGTGCAAACCTTAGGACATCCTGAAGTTTAGCTGGCGTCCGAGAACATTAACAAAAATTGTTGAAATTTCATCATTATAGCTCTCAATGATGGAAGCCAACATATCCAATAAAACTCTATTGAACTTCATATCGAGGTAATGATCCTGATGCAGAGATAATTTGGAGTAAGGCAGGAGTATTTTGTTTTTGTCATAATAAGTTTTTGGTAAAAAATACTGTGTTCTTATAAAATAACAACCCTGATTTTTCTAGTCACATAATACTTTTAGAACAGCTTATGAAATGAAAAAGTTTTCAATATTTTAAGCATAGTCATTTTGATTAAGTAATCATTTACCTATTGTTGACAACTTTGAAGTGGGCAATATATAATTATGATTTTTGCTATGCTAATTGTAAAGTTAGCTTCAGTAACATATAGCTGCATTTGGTACACCGAGTTATAAGTTAAATTTCCTGTCAGCGCTCTCTTAAAACTCTGTATCAATTCTTTTTACCAACATACTCATTATTAAATGCTTCCTTATGGGAAATAACCACTCATTTTCCATTGAAATGAGAGGGTAATTAAGTCTAGTTACATGTCCTTATGATCATTGAAACATGACAGAAGTATGATTTTCTGTTTTCAGGTAATCTTTTGCAAAAGAGGCATTTTTATCAGCAACTATATTATGTTCAATTGATTCTTTTAAGAATAATGAGTTTTATTATTAGTTTTCTCAGGGGAAACACACAAGTAGCTTTCAAGTGAATAAGTAAACTGTCTATGAAATTGTCATTTACAAGTAACTTATATTTTTATCCATTTATGTAGTGAAGAAATAAAAATGTAAATCGAAAGAGCTCTCATCTATGATTCTTTTAAAAAGCCTGGGCTTAGTCATTGTCTACCACAAGGTCCTTGTAATCTTATCACAAATACTTAATTCTTTGGCATTAAATTTATTTAATTTCACTTATTTGATGAAGTTAAGTTAGTGCTACCTACTCCACTAAATGGTGAGATTTTGGGAGAATATCCACATCTTCTTCAAACATCAGAACCATAAGTATTCCATATTTTCTGAATAAAATAATTATATGAAAGTATTGGCACTCATAGTTTCTATTAGAGAAAATAATTCCCATGTCCACCTTTCTAAATCAGATCCCATATTTATCATTCCAAATTTCAGACACATTTCATATTAGTCATACTGATGCTCATCTTTTTCTGACTTATTGACACAGATTTGACCCTAGATAATCTAGTTGATCAGTTGAACTTAAGATCCCAATTATAAATTATCTTCTACCTTGTCAGGATCCATAATATTTTCAGGAAAATTTGTCTTGTATATCTGGTATACTATTTATTTAGTATTTTCAAATAAGGCTATTGGCCCTGGCTGGTATGGCTCAGTGGACTGAGTGCTGGCCTGAGAATCAAAGGGTCACTGGTTCAATTCCCAGTTAGGGCACAGGCCTGGATTGCAGGCCAGGTCCCCTGTGGGGGGGCCCATGAGAGGCAACCACACAATGATATTTCTCTCCCTCTCTTTCTCCCTCCCTTCCCTTCTGTCTAAAAATAAAATAAATCAAATATGTAAAAAAATTTTTTAGAAATGGATATCAGACTTAGAGGTGGAGAAGCAGGTTGAAATAAAGCGAACCACCACTTTGACAACAGAAGTACAGAGGAACACTCTGAAATGTTTCATTCTCAGTGACAAAGTATATTTCCAAAGACCACATTCAGAGACGTAAAAGCAGTCAGCAAAAATGAGTTCATATCTTTTGTGTACTTGGAAATGTTAACAGAGAGAAAAGAACAAAACTTTTTAAGATTCAAGAATTTGAACTGGAATATAACAGGTTATAACTAAGTAATAAAGTCATAATGTGTTTTTTAATTTAAAAATTTGTAAATAAATTTACAAATAAATTTCAAAATAAGAAAAAGCTTAACAGAAATACCTACACAAGTCTTATACTAGAAAAATATTTTATTAACTTGTAATAATCTTAACATAACATATCCAAACCAGGACTGATCTCTACCACAAGATATAGTAAAAAAACAAGTAATGTTTAGTGAGCTTATTTTAGACATGGCTTTAAGAACCTTCATTATATTAATTCCCTTAATAGCCATAATAGACCTGTGAGGTAAAAGCTAACAGTTCCCATTTTTACAGGTGTGAAAACTGAGGCTAATAACATGTCTAAGGTCATGAAATTAGTAAATAGCAAACCCAGGATTTGAACTTGGCAAGTTGGAGTGAAAATAATACCCTTATGCAGTACATTACCATACTCCCCTTTAATTGAGTGAGAAACATAAATATATAATTTGGGAATATCAAAAAAGTATGGCAAAGCTATAGTTGAAGGATGCAGACTATTCTGAGACAACTCAGTAAAGAGATGTCTACATGATATAAGAGCTTACTTTTGAAATTCAGTAAATAAAAGTGAATGACATAAACAATGCAAACATAGAAGGAAGTACTTGGGTTTAAAGTGTCCTAAGATTCTAAAATTATTCTGAGAGTAACAAAAGCAATATCTTATGTAGCATTAATAAGATTAATTTTTATTGTTGACACTATTACAGATGTCATCATGTTCCCACCCCCTTTGCCCACTTCCCCACATTTTTTGCCCCCCAACCTTCCCTTAGGCCACGCCACACTGTTGTCTGTGTGTCATGCATATATGTTGTTTGGCTAATCCCTTCACCTTCTTTCTTCCAGTTCCCCTCTCCCTCTGACAGCTGTCAGTCTGCTCTATGTGTCCATGTCTCTGTTTCTATTTGTTCATTAGCTTATTTTGTTCATTAAATTCCACATACAAGTGAGATCACATGGTATTTGTCTTTCTCTGGCTGGCTTTCTTCATGACATTATCTATGTACTAAACTCTTGAGAATCCACAAAGAATAATAAATAACAAAATATTTATATAATCGGTTCAAACAAAATATATTAAATGGCAAATAAACATTTAAAGATCAATGCAATAGTCATCAGGGAAATATAATTTTATTCCTCTCTCTATATATGTATATATACATATATACACACATACGTGTGTGTGTGTGTGTATACCCATGGGTGTGTGTGTATACATATATATGTGCACATATATATACACCCATGGGTATACATGGGTATATATGCGTGTGTGTATATATATCCTTAGTTTTTTATATTATATAATTTAAGAATTCATATATTAGTATTATGGGTATGGGATGTACAGAAAATGAACTTTATATATCAGCAGAATCATTGGTCTTAACACTTTTTGAAATTATGGAGATGTACTTATTTTTTAATGCTTCATTTCAAAAAATAGCATTTATCTAATTAACTATAAGAGAAGAAAACACATTTTTAGGCTTAAATATTCAAAACAAATATCACATGTTTCCTTCAAGTACTAGTGCTAAAATTATAGAAATTATCACTCTCATCTTCAGGACAAGGTGTTTCATGAAAAAAAGCCACATTTTTCTAATAGTTTTACATACTCAATTTTTGAAATAGAAACTCAGATTTCTTCCTTTTATAAAAAAGTACAAGTTTATATCTAATGTTTTAAATTAATTCTTAAGTACTGGGTATGGATAAAAGATTACCCTTAATATATATTCACCTGTAACCAAGGAATGCAAATTTGTTGGTAATAAATAGCTAAATAATTAAATAAATAAATAAGAACTAAAGAGACTTCCCTGAAAATGGACATAGTTTCTAAATACTTTGTATGTAGTATACTTTAATTCAACACTGTTTTGAAAATCACCAGAGTTTTAGTTTTCTAAGACTTTTATGCTGTTGCCAGAAATTTGATGACAGTTCATTAGAATTAAGGTTTATGAACTTAAAAAGCTCCTATTACTTGGGAATTAAAAGATACAACATGATATTGGCTAAAGGAGAGATTGTACCAGTTTATAAACTCTTTGTTTCCCTTCTGCTCCCCATGAGGTATGTTAGCCAAAAGGAGACTAGAGCATCTTCTTGGTGAGTAGTGCTACCTAGAAATATGAAATATGAAATAAATAAATGGTATATTATTATTTTGTTATTATACATTAAAATTATTTTGTAATCCAATAATAGTTAGGATCACCATTAGAGATAAAGCAGTTATCCCAAGGATAGAGGAAATATATGGATAACCATAGCTGTTATAGGCAGAATAATGGCCCTCCAAAGTTGTCCACATCTGGCTCTCTGAGACTTGTGAATATGGTGGAATATGTGGCAAAGGAAGTTAACGCCTGGATGGAATAAGGAAGGTTGCTAATTGCCAGATAGGTTTATTATTCCGGATTCTCTGGGTGAATTGAAAGTATTCTCAAGAGTCCTTATAACTGCTAAGGAAAGGCAGATCAGGGAAGGAGATGTGAGAACAGAAGGAATGTCAGACTGGTATGATGTGAAAATGACTTGTCTGGAAATTGTTGGCTTTGAAGGCAAAGAAAGAGGGCCAGGAGCCAAGAATGTGGGTCACCTCTGGCAGCTGAAATGGTTAAAGAAAGGGATTCTCTCTTAGAGCTTCCAGAGGGAACACAGCCTTACCAATAAACTAAAAACTGTGTTGGACTTCTAACCTTCAGAACTATAAGATCATAAATTTTGCGGTTTTAAGTTACTAAATTTGTGGTAATTCATTACATCAGTTACTGAAAATTAATACAGCTTCTATGAGCTATATCTTCTAAGCAGCAAAAAAGGCGTGCTGTTACAGTCAGCCCCTCAAACTGCATGGGCATGGACTGGGCACCAAAATGTGTTCAGCAGTTTGTATAAAGTGGGGTAAGGAATCTCAAACTTATCCTAGTATATAAAACATAAAACATCCCTCCACAGCACATGGGTGTTGGAAAGCAAAAGAATATGCTTCACTGTGCACTGTGGGGGAACTGGCAGAACAAAGATTGGTTCCAACCAGAGAGCCTAACGCTGTCACTGAGGCCTGAAAAGCACCTGCTTACACATCATCTGCTTTAGTACCTCTGACTCTGGTTATTGGGCAGTGTTTCAAATAGCACGTTTTGTGCCAGTCCAAAGCAGTTCTATTCTCATTCCCTGCAGATCAAGCTCTGAGAGCAGAAGGTCGTTGTGGACTAGCAGTAACTTACTGTTATTTTAATGAGCAATCCGTACAAAAAGATGGAGCTATGAAGTATGGTTGGAGATGCACTTAATTCCTGCTGTCGCAGACGTAGATGAAGACTCAAGTGAAGGAAACGTTGAATCCCCTTTTGTGCTGCCTGTAGTTTTGTTTTCTTAGGATATAAATAGAAAGAGGAAAAAGCCTCTCAGTCAAATATTTTGGAAAACTGCTTAAATTCAGTGCTACCAAAGTTGGTGTCGGATTGAGCTGTCTCTGGTACTCAACTGCCAACACCAGAAATGTAAGCCTCAGAGTAACTTCACACAGAGATCCTAAATCTGTAAAAATTGTTCATTCATGAATTGGCAAGAAGTAGATGAAGGAGACAGAGTATACAGAATGAAATTCCAAGGTGGGAGTAAATAATTAGTGAACTATAATTTTAGTGAAATAATTTACAGTTTTGTTCCCAAAGTCTATATACAAAATCTAAAAGAAAGGAAAAACAAGAAAAGATAGGTTCATTCACATGCAATTTATGAATCATTTCCAAACAAATTAGTTTTCCATGGCATGGTCATTGGATTAATTGGATTTTTACAAAATATGCCTTACCAATTTTTTTTCTCTTGTTTTGCAGTCCAACTGGTAATGCAGGAAAAGACTGGATGCTTCAGATAAAATATGAGCGAAGTATCTGTGAATTTGAGTTTTTACAAGTTCAAAACACTAGGGAAGTAAAAGTGACATTTATGTAGTTTATAACTTATTTTGACTGTCTCTGATTATTGCAGATTGAATCAAATTATGGAAATATGAGACCTTCTGACATCTCATGACTGATGAACTGTAGCTCTGATTTTTATGATGATTGATTTTATTTCTCAATTGTTTTGATTTCTAAAAATTTAAACACCCACTTAGCAGGAGATTAATAATGGTTATTTGTCATGTAGAAAATCTGACTTAGATTTATGGAATTGCTTGATATATTTCATACCTACTTGTACATGTGAATCATTCTTATTTTGTTCTTATATGAACTTGAAATAAAACAAGAATATCTGTTATAATATTAGAGTGAGAAGAGCAAGTTCTTATTATTGGTACCACCAATTCTGGTGACAAAAAATACTGTAGTTTATTACATTACTCCCAGAATATATATATATTCTTTTCAAAATAAGTCCTTTGAGCAATATCACATTAATTTAAGAATTACTGCTTTGAGGGGAAGGACCACTGTCAGGTCCTCAAATAAGTTTTTAAACAGTGATTATACATCATAGAAAGAAAGAGGAGTTCATTCTTGACCCCGGCTGGTCAGCAGGCATTCATTATCTATGATACTTACACGTGTCAGTATGAGCTCATCAAATATAAAAGATCTTCACTTTCATTTGAAATAATCATAGAGATTTTGAGTTGGAACTGACTTAAGACGTAACCTTGCTAACCATTTGCCTAAAGCAGGAATTATCAATGTCAGTGTTCTGACAAGTGGTCATCCATTATTCAAATAATACAAGTGACAAGAAACTCAGTGCAATTTGAGTCAGGTCATTTTACTGTTGAATATATTGAATTTCTAAAAATATTACTCTGGATGATGAGGAATCTGCATCTTTTTAATATATCCTCATTGGTTTCTTATCTTTGCTGTGTAGCTCTATGACTATTATAGAGGTTACAATCTTTTTCTTACCTTAGTCTCAACATTCTATTACCTTTAATACTGTCTTTTTTCTCTTTTGACATGTTTTCCAGGGCCATCATATGAGTTGGTCATTGTGCATTAAATACACACTAAATTTTCAAAATACTCTTAAAACTTTACCTGGAGAACACTATTGTATTTCAGAGAAAGCTATTGGCTTTCATTCTTTTGAATACCATTGTTTCATTAATGGAATACTATGAAGCAGAAGGAAAGAAGGAGCTCCTACCCTTTGTGAAATCATGAATGGAACTAGAGAGTATTACGTTAAGTAAAATAAGCCAGGTGAAAGACAAATACCACATGATCTCACTTATAAGTGGAATCTAATCAATAAAACAAACAATCGGACAAAACAGAACCAGAGATGTGGAACAAACTGACAGTGACCAGAGGAGGGGGAGGAGGGTAATGGGGGAAAGAAAGGGAAGGGTCAAGGAACATGTATAAAGGACCCATGAACAAGGACAACGAAGCATGGGGAGATTGATTGTAGGAGGTGGTGGATGGGGGAAGGGGCAGGGGAGAGCCATGGGGGTAAAATGGGGACAACTGTAATTGAACAACAATTTTTTTTAACATGCTTTTTGTTGTTATTTAAATTGTCTTGTTTTCTTGAGCCTCAAAATATACTCGTGGTTTATTTCATTTTATTTTTTTCTGAATTATTATTCTGCCAGATCACCACCCTTTCCAACTCCTAACCCTCACTACACACACACTTTATTTGCATTTTTAAAATATTAATGCAATTCTTCACATTTCCCTAATGCCAGTGAATACAATTGCACTTTTTAAAATTTATTGTCTCACACAATGTGGTGGTACTCATTCCTCTACCATAGTCTAATATTTTTTAAGTGTAGTTTCTGAGTCATCTTAGTCATATATTAAAAAAATTGACAAGAATGAGGTTAAAGACTGGTCTTTGTAACATATTATGAAGTTAAAATTATTTCTATTAATCATCATTCTTAATGGAGCATTCATTTGATATAACATGTGAAGCTTTTTAGATACTTGAAATAAAATTTTCCTTAAACAATACATAATGAAATTAAAATTGCTAGGCATTTTTTCATTGGTGTTCTGACTAGAGCTTGAATTACCCTTAGTACATATTTGTTTCATGCATTTTAGTCTGATGGATAGTGTATGCTTTGTTATAAACCAGCATTACACTAGCTATTCTTACCATTTAGGGAGAATCTACTGCATTATCTTTCAGCATTTTAGGCAATCATCAAGGCACTCTCAACTGTAGATTTCTTGCAACTGTTATTTCTGATTAGCAACTTTTTAATTAATCCTTGGAGATAAACATTAATTCCAGTTTTTATACATAGTATTTTTAAACTTTAGCTTTTTGTGAGCCATATTATTTTCACTTTAATTGCCTCTTCAGAGAAAAACTTACCAATCTTTAGAAATCAGAAAGTTATAAGTGAATAAATGACTCTGATAGTTTATGTATTTTTAGAATTATTCTTCTTTCCCTTGAGTCATAGTTCTCTCAGAATGTCTTATTAAAATCTCTTTCTCTTGATGACACTGAGAAATAAACTCCTAATATTTAAGGTACAAATATTGGTTCCAAGTTATCTCTCTCAACAATTATCATCCAATTATGAGTTGGCAACTTAAGACTCCTCTTTTTGTTTTTATTTTCTCATCAGAAATCAATCTATAGTAGCAGTTTTCATTGCTTCTTATGGCTTCCAATAAAGTTGCAGATGTTCCATTTGGAAATTCTAGTTCTTCCATAAATGCCTCCATCTTTACTCACAGTTGTTGCATGACTGAAAATATTTAGCCTATCCTGGGAGTTCACACATATCACCTAGCATGTCTTATATTGAGTTAATATGTTCTGCCATAATGGTGTCATTTACTGAGTACATTATTTTGCAAATTCCCCATGGGTTTATAATCTAATTTTTCTGGATATTTATTAGGATGCACATGCTTCTCTTATGCAATTCTTCTATTATGTCTTTTTTAGTTATTAATACAACCGCTTTATTGGAAATGATGCCAAAAAGACCAATTTCACTACATGGGAGAACCAATAAGGTCAATTACAATTCTAAATGAATAGACATGAAGACAAGGCAGAAGAGACAGACTAATGACTTCACAGAAATCCTTATATTTTTCAGGTGATAGAGTGCCTTCTGATTTTGGATTTTTTCCCTCAGTGGCATTTCTGTCTCTTTCTTAAAATTTCAACTTCTGAAAGTAGATTTTAATAGGAAAAGACTGTACATGCTTAATATTTGAATTTTACTAAACTCTGGAGAATAAAGAAATGCAAATAAGACTAGTATTTCCTCCATTAGCCTTAAAACCTACCAGGATATACATATAAACAAGAAAGGCAGTACAAGTATAGTTGGATCTATATGTTACAAGCATGGTGCTATAAGAGTTTTGAAGAAGGTATATTATATTTGTTTATTATAAACAAATCACTTTTTGTCTAGGTATTGTGGACTGAATTGTGTCCTCCCAAAGCACACACATGGAAGCTGTAATCCCCAATGTGACTATATTTGGAGTACTATTTCCTTTAAGGAGATAATTAAGGTTAAATAAGGTCACAAGGGTAGAATTCTAATCAAATAGGATTGGTGTCCTTATAAAAAGAGGAAGTGAAAACTCAGTATCTGAGCCCAGGGAGCTCTTCTCTTTTTAGACATTACAGCAGATATAACCAACGAGCAACACCATTCCCACATCACTATATGTATCTCCTGCCTCTACTGACTCAAACGAAAGTCAAATGGGACTCCTAGTCTTTATTGAAATGAAGCTGGTCATGGCACTCTTTTATTTCAAAACCACTTATGATTTTTAAACTTATGATATATCATATATATAAAGTTGATTTGTTCATTGTAGTATAGTATAGTATACAAATTAGAATAGAAATGGTGAAAAAAATGAATTGAGAATGGTGTACATACATTCAAACTCTGAAAAACAGTTTCTATTTATTGTCCTATCTTAAATACCACAGTAAACCTAATTGTTAGGAACTAAGATTTTATCAAGTTTACCAATAGGGACACTGAAAGAATTCTTTACTAGATTGCTAAAAGTCCCAAAAGCAGTCCTCAAAAGGTCTAACTTAACACCATTAACTTAACTGTTATGCTAGACTGATTCAGAAAGAGAACAAATGTTAAATATGGTAAGTATTTAATACACATTTAATTAAAATGACCCAGCCCTTCTGTAGGAATAGTCTGTTTCTGCATTCTAACATAGATAAGCTGTAAAGCATGTGGGTAAGATAGTTGTAAACACATTGTTATAACAAAATAAAATTATAACGTAAGTCTAGAAAATAGATAAAATAGTAAATATTCATACAGATTGTACTACAATTTCAGCTGCATGAGTTATAAAATGCCTGACTCAGAGCACACTGACTTACCTCTCAAAACCTCAAGCTTCTGAGAAAACATTGTTGAAAAGAGTGAGAAATTGCTGCCGGCATGCTGAGAGACATTAAGAAAACATTTGTTCCCTTCATATCAATGACAATAGGTCTCTTGCTAGAAAAACACTGCATTATGAAGTCTGGGAACACTGCTTTTTGCATGAGTTTGGTCTAATGTTTACTTTCTTACTCTGCCTCAAACTCAAATTCTTTTTCTAGCATATTTTGTTATTACTTTTCTATTTCTCTCATTTAATCCTTTCTCTCCTTTTCCTTGTCAACATTAAGTTTCCATGAGTAAATTTTCCAAGTCTTAAAAACATGTAGATGGATTAAACTTCTAAAGAATTCTGATTCTGGTGGAAATGGAAAAAAGATAATAAGAGGTTATTCATTTACGAAGAATCTTCCTTGCATGTGTCATTTTGCTTCATCATCATGTGATGTATTCTACTTTAAATATGTGAAAACTGACACTCGAGTTTTAGAAAGTTATCACAGGATGGAATATAAATAAGCAAATTACCTTTGAAGTCAGAAAATAAATCTAATCAGCAACTTTAATAGCAGATGTTATTACTGAGGTATACAGGAGAGACAGTAAGGGTCAGGTGCACCTGAGGACAGGGGAAGACTAAGTGTCATAGAAGGCTTGGAGGAGAAGGTAATGCGAACTTGAATTTGAAGAACAGTAGACCAAATTGATAGATAATATGGGAACTGATGCTCTGGGCATAACAAGCAGTATTTGCAAAGCCACAGTATTATGAGAAAGCATGGACTATTTGCTGAACTATAATTTCTGAAATATACTTGCATCATAGGATGCATGGTAGGAATGGAATGGGAATTGAGAAAGATGACAGAAGGTCTAGTGAAATAGGGCACTAAATTTAAGCTTTATCCTGAAGGCACTAGTAATCCACATAGAGATTTCTAGTGGAGCAATTTCGCAATTAGATTGCAGTTCTAAAATTTACTCAGAATAATGAGGAATGGAGAAAAATAGTGTAGAGGGGGAATGGTGATGATAAGTATTCAAGCAGTGGTAGTTCAAATGGTGGCAGCACTTTGAGAGGTTTCCTGCAGAAATGAATTTTGTGCCCAGCACAGCCCTTACACAGTAATAGCAGACAGGACATTTATAAAATCTTGATTTTTTAAAAATTATTTTATTCTTGTTCAATTGCAGTTGCCTGCATTTACCCCCCACAACCATAATTGGTCTTACATTCATTTTTTAATGAGTTAGAGAAAATAGTTGGGATCCATATATGATAAAAATGCATTGCTTTTAATATAACATACATTTACACATGTTCTAATGTAATGCAAAACCTGGATGCATTGTTGTTTGCATGCTCAGCACATTTCCACTTAAATTCCACATACGTCCTACATGAACTGCAGCCTTCACACTACAAAAGCAAAATAGTTCTGCAAATTAAACTTTAATGACACTAATTATGTTTTCTTTACCTAACTCTTTACCACAAATTCATTTTTAAAAATAAAATTTATTTAATTAAAGCAAACCTGAAGTAAAAGAATAATTAAAGTTTATTTTCTAGGATATGTTTGTTTTTGCTGTAACTTATGAAGATAGTTAAATGAAAATTAATCTGTTTAACATCCTTAAACTATACCCTTCTGATTCTGGTGGAACCACCAAATACTATTTCCTATTACTAAGTTGGTTATATGGAAGTTCTCAGCTATTAAAAAATTGCTTGTACATTAATACAAACTGTATCAGCTTTTGTATGAAAATTTTTAGCACCTGAAAGGGATCCTGAATAAACTTCAGTTGTTATTATATCATTCTGTGTATCAATAAGCTACTCATATTGAGTAGAGTAGTGAAGTAGAGATTTGTAGGTGCTGTAGTTTAAGATATTTTAGCTTATTTATAAATTTTCTCCTTCCATGGTATTAGACTTTTCTCAATGCTAAACATCTTTTTTTGCATTGTATTTTTTGGACCCTGTTTTCACTAATACCCCACATCTTTTTCTTTAACATCCTTTAAAGATGATTTCTGGAGCAAGGATCTGTGCTCTTCTATAACTTTTATTTTTGACTGACCTTCTAAAATTTATTTTCTAATTTTTTCCCTATACCAGTGATTTTCAAACTTTTCATCTCATGGCACACGTAAACATTACTAAAATTCGGTGGCACATCAAAAAATACAATTTTGCTAATCCAACAAAAAAAGTAGGTACAATTTTGATTCATTCACAACTGACACTGTTGTTGTACGGGCTGTTGTCATTTCTTTTTTGACAATGTAAAGGAAAAGAGGTCAGCGCCCCTGACTAAATAGTCAGGTATTACATAGTTTAAAAATTCTTGGGGCACGCTGGTTGAAAATCGCTGCTCTACACTACTAACGTGCTGAAAACAATATCTGTTCTTATAGTGTCTAAATCATTGTCTTTTCAATGCTTTTTTAAAAATTATCATTAATGCTTTTTTAAAATCATCAATGTTTTTTTATTTTAAGTATGTATTTTTTCAATATCTCTGTATCATTTACCTTTTGCTATTTTAGAATATAGTATAAAAATACCTCTTTATTACATTTTCATTTATAGCTCAGATCAAGTGTTTTCATATAATACAGCACATTTTCTTTAAAACAAATAGCCAAACCTATAAAATTGGCTTTATTCTCTTCCCACAACACCAGGGTTATTGCAGTTTTCTATTTTAAGATTTTGAAAGATATCTAAGAAATTCTGTGTCCATGTATAAAGGTCATGCAACACAGTGTATACAGATGCTCAAAAACTGTGTTTCTTGGGTTACACTGTACAAAAAGGTAGGGGCTGAGAAGAACGGTGACTGAGATCTGTAAAGCATGAACAGTGTGGGCAGGCTACAATGCAGTCTTGCTTCTTTCCTTTTCTGCCAATGGATAAACTAGTGAGACAGACAAATAACCTTGTGTGTAATTATGGTAATTAACATGAATTTATCTTGAAGATCTGTTAAGTGCAGAGCTCTTTTCCAGATCCTTGAAGATGTAAAAAGTTATAAAGCACAGATCCTGCTTTTAAGTGAATTTAAATTTGATGAAGAGTTGATGGTTATAAGATACATAACACATAATTTTTGATCCAAAAAAGAATGAGGGAGGCTATTTACTTACTATAAAAATCAGATTGATTGGAATTAAACTTTCTGATGAGTTTGCATGATGTTTTCATTTTTATTTGTTCTGTCCTCTTTACTACTCTCTTTAGGTAAAATATCAGGCTTACCCATACTCTGTGGACTCTAATGTTGCAATGTTAAAGAGGGGAATTCATATATATATATGTCAAATATACATACATACATACATATATATTTATATATGTGTATGTGTGTTTATACATATATATACACACACATACATACACTCCAAGTTTAGATATGATATATTTAAATAAACTCAGAGTATCTCATCCTATCTTATCAGCAGTAGTAGATCAATGGGGATAAATTTAAAAAATAATTCTATGAAACTATGAAAATAGTTTCATATATATAAACATAGCATAAGTTAACATTCTATGTTTGTATATAAAGTAGGATAAATTTTAATTGAATCATAAACAAATTTCAGTTTACATCTCCATAATACAGGAATTAAATATTGAAGAAGTGTTTACTTTAAAAATTAAACTATAAAATGAACTGAAGTGTTGGTAGAATATTGCTAAACATTTAAGGTGCTCAACTTGAAAAATATATGTAATAACTCTTATACTTTTCTTATGTAAAAGTATTTAGAAATCAATGAAGAAAATGAGTATGTTATACTATGAAATGAAAATATCAGCAATTCAACTCTCTAGTAAGATCTAATTGTTTGTTTGTTTTTCTCTGTGTCTATCTAATTACTTATCTTTATCATTTAGCTCTCCATTTATCCATGGATCTGCATGTAAAGATATAGCTTTATGGTATTTTCTGAAGAAGTATAACTGCATTGTTTTAATTTTTTTCTATTTTTTAATAATTTCTAAATTATTTACAAAACTTAGATATTGTTATTATTATAATAAGGAGAGAATGTGCCAGGTTTGTGTATAAAATTTTATAGCCTTCTAGGTAGTTTTTGCGCCAAAATATTTCAAGAGACTTTGAATGGAGTAATATCCTGTGAGCCCTTTATTTGCTTTTATAATTCCATGCTAAGAAATTATTCAGTCACATAATCAAAGACTATTTCTTTGAGTAAATTAATATCAGCATTACTTATAAACATTTGGAAAGAATCTAATTGAAGAAATTGGAAAAATGTTTAAATATTGTTTTAAATAATTGTGAAATGGAATACTATGTAACCAATGAAATCATACTGGGAAATAATGACTAAGGATCATGCTAATAATACAACCTAAGAATAAGTACAAATGTTATAGGTAGTATATCAATATTGGCTCATATGCAGACTTGCCTTTAGGTGCACATTAGTTTTACATGTTCATAGACTAGTACTAAAAGAGAATATATTAATATAGGGGTCCTTTCAGTAGGATTTTAATTTTTTATATTCTAAAATATTCCATAATGAAAGTATATTAGTACTGTATTCAGAGAAAAGAAAAATATTTAAAAAATTGAGGTAAGTATAAATCTCTTTATTAGATTTTATAGTAATGGATAAAATAAAAGTGGCGGTGAGACATTTTCTCTTTGAGCTTGACGTGTAATTATTAAAGCAAGACAGAAGATCCAGAGAAATGGAAAATGTAGTTCATCCCTTATAGATGTGTGAATTTTTTAACTACTAGAAAACACACAAAAGATTTCTGTGGTTGGAAGATATATTCATAATTTAGGAATGAGGATGTTGGAAGCTACTCAGAAGTCATTTGACTTCCAGCAGGTCTAGATGAGCACTGGTATTATATTGTCTTGTGGCTGAAAGAATAGCCTGGAGGAAGTTATCTTGAGTAATTTCCATGAGCTGTGTTTATGTTGCGGCCTGCCGGAGATTTCTTCTCTAAGTACTGTCATGAGTCTTCAGTGCCAGCAGGCTCCTTGGCCTGATGCATGTTCCAAGATGCCAGATTCACAGATTAGACACACGGGTACATATCAGAATTTGATGAGCATCTCAGTAATTATGCTATCTCAACCTTATATAATCATTAAGGGGTTCAGGAGAGAAAGAAAATAAGCCTTGTTGTTTCCCTAAATACCCTCCAAAACTTACATTGCTATAATCTCAAATTATTTCTGGGACTTTTATAGTGTAATTTTGAGATTTAACAGAAGTAAGTGGACAGAAAGAGACAGGAAGCAAAGATCAGTATTTTTTTTTTCACTTGTCCCAAGTAACAGAACATTCAGTCTGGTTTTAATGGTATTGTGTATTTGAGTGAGAAATTTCAAATAGTCCTTGACTTAAACTCCTAAAAACATGAAATGAAATCCAGTTTTCAGTTTTTGTTAAATTTTTGTTTTCTGTAAAACAAGAGTAGTGAAATTTACTTTATATGCTTTGTGTGGCCTCTAAATAAGATGATTATTTTGGAAGTATAATACAAAGCACCAAGTAAATATAACATTGTTATTTCTCTACCCCCTTTCCATTTAAATTAAAATGTGTGGTCAGTGGGACTACGTGACTTTGTTTCAGTTATATATTAATATGTGTTCAATGTGTAGATCAGCCACTTATATACTGGCCATTTTTAAGCCTCAGTTTTAATTTTTTATCTATATAAAGGAATGTATTATTTCTATGAACTATAGAATATTTGAAAGTACTAAATATAGGGAACATTTTATAATTTGTAATTTAATTTGCATGGAATTACCATTTGTCTCCCCAAAATATGTGTTTTAGATATAGTAAATAAATTTCATATGATCATACACACAGTAAGAACTGTAAGGTGATATTCAACCCCAAGTCTTTCTCCTACTTCCTCCTGTCTTTTCACACTGCCACCTCATGGTTGACACACTTAGAAGCCACCTCAATGTGTCTTTCTAGGTAGTTCCATTGTATTGGATCATTTTCTCTGGACTTCTGTGTCCTCATTGGTAAAACAAGATGTATCTGATAAATTCTTGCAATCTGGATTCATTTAAAGGTTATGGATTACTCCAACCATCTCAGGAGCAACTTTGTAGGAAATTGAGGCATGTGTGAAGTCTCCACTTCTCTTAATACTTCAAAAAGAACAGCTATTTTATTATTTATATGCTTAAGGTTTCATTTGTACAAAAGACTCATTGTTATAAAGCTTAAAAACCATTAGATTAGATGTTTTCTATGTACCATTTTTTCCTAAAATATTTAATTTGAATTAAATATATTAAAAGGCCATGCACTAGTTAGAGGGTCAGAATGTAAAAGAGATAAGTAAGCAAATAAATATATACCACTAGAATTATTTATCTGGAATATATGCTGAATATGAACGGATGCATGAGGCGAATTTTGGGGTAATTGCTTGTACTGCTGTTTATGATAAGAATTAAGTACTTGTAGCAAAAAAACGAATATGAAGATTAATTAAACTATTTGAGTATGCCTAGGAGAGAAGCAGACAGCTTATTAAGTAAGCATATTAGCAAATATATTAGCAACCAGAAGCAGAGTTTGAATCAACAAATGAAAAAGCAGATATGTCAGAGCACCTACAAAGCATGAGGGTGAGATGAAGCATTAAGAAGTTAAATACATTGCTCCCCCAAGTCACTGATAAAACCAGTCCTGACCATTCACGGATAGATGACTGATGCAGCCAGAAGTAAGAACACATGGTTAGAGACCATGACAGCTAGAGCTAGAATTTGAAAGCTGTGAACAAGATGTGGATGTTTGATCGCATTTTCTTTTCATTCACACATTCATTCAGGATCCACTCAACATGCTTTTATTACGGATGGTGTTGGAAATGAATAAATGGTAGAAAAGTTATTGAGTAGTCAAGTTAACTTTCTGGGACTATTATGCATAATGCCAAAATTATGGATTCTCAGGAAAGAACAAAATTCATCTCAAAAAGATTAACGACAATGTTTCGGGAAACATTCAATAAGTAAGGAGGGGCATTTAAAACAACATTAGTATATGCATGGTGGGGGCCACCAAGTAAGTCAGTAAAAACAGATGCCAAGAAAAAGAATCTTTTGTTCTCCAAGCCTGTCCATCTTCATTACTGCTCCTCTAGAAATATTCTCTCCCCTGGTATTCTAAAACCAGCCTTCTAATTGGTCTCTATACTTCCATTCCATCCCCAACTATAGCTTGCTGACAAAGTAACCAGATTGCTTTTGCTTCTTTCAAACCAAAGAGATTTTGTCCTGCTCCACTGGAAGCCTCCAATGACACATACTACACAGCTTTGTCTACAGGTCTTCCTCTGTCCAGCCTCATCTTGTGCCATTGTCTCTCTCTCTCAGTGCCAACCTAAGGACTTTTGTATATTTCTTAAATACCAACCTTAAATTAATCTAATCTTAAATAGAGCCTTTGTACCAGCTCTTCCTGCTTAGTCAAATTGTCCTTCTTGTGAGCTTTCAAAGGAGAGTTCATTCTGTGGGGGACTTATTCTAACCTAAGTTTACATATAATTTTCTCAGAATGTTTTGCTGACCATCCAGTATGATCTAGTTCCTTAGACACTCCTATATCATCACTTTAACTTTCTGCTAAATCTGTGAAATAATACAGTTTACATTTCTCATTCTGTTTTGTTGCTACATGGTATATAATATATAGCATGAGTAATAATATTGAGTAATAATATATTTACTCAATATATCCATATGTTTATTGAGTAAAATGTGTGTGAGTATAAAACAAAAGAAGCCAATTCCCAATGTTGTTTCTAGTCCAAAATAACAAAGATAGTTCATTTGGATACATGTCTATTTGGATACATGCACATTTGGATACTTTTAACTGGATTCGTGGTGATGATGCTACATGACTACCTATTTAATTTGTAGTTAATATTATAATTTTGAAGTTATTACAACCTCCAAATACATATCATTTAGATAATAGATAGATAATGGATAGATGATAGATAGATACATGCAGCTATAGTCCAATCTCCTTTCCTTAATTATTACCACAACTTTTATTTTTTCTTAAAATTCCCAGTTACTGACTCAAAAATTGTAGAATGAGGAGTATTTACCTCCTGTAATAACCATGAGGAATGCTGTCTGCAGAGTAGATTATGACACAGCAGCTCAAATATGATGCACAGAAATAGGAAATATTTACCACTTTATGCCCTGATTGGGAAATTGAGACATTGGGCCCCAGCAGTGGCTTGCAAGGGTATACTGATGGTAGAATTATAGCTCATGTGGAGGGGCAGGTGCCAGGCTGACTTGAATGTGCTGGATGCTATCATGACACTAAGTGGTTACCTCCTCATAGCTGCTCTCCTCCCTGTACACAGGCCTTCTAGGCCTCAGGATTCCCAGGCTATTAGTAGCCTTGGAGTGCTATTTTAGGGCTGGTTCAAGAATCCACTGCATTATAGGCAGAAGTCTCAAAGATGTCTATTTTTCTTGCGTCCATCCAGGGTTTATGTTTTCCCCAATTAAGCCTGCCAAATCTCCTTAAATTATCTGATTATATACCTTAGATGCTATTTATGCTTTGGGGGAAAGGGATATATACCTGTATAACTTCCTAAGAAAAGCACAAGCATCTAAGAAACTAACACTTTTCACTCACCTCTTAAAGATTACTTATCCCTCAACTGTGACCAAGGGGAATTTCTGGCTCTTCCTTCACTTGAGTCCTGGGAGAAGACATTCTTTCTGGAGAGATATCACACTGCCCTTTTCTTTTAATACGTTTCTGTAGTACCTATAAAATAAATTCTGCTCTAAATCCCACCCCACTTTTAAACTCTTTCCTCTGGAGCTGGGCAAGAATGCCATCATTCATCTGGAGCTCCAAGGATAGGTCAAAAATTGGTCATTCCACACGTAAAGCAGCATTACATCAGTGTCATTTCCTCCTGGGCACTCCAGAATATATAGAAGTGAGATTCATACTCAACATTTTTTTCTCCCTACCATTGATAAGACTGGAAATCCATGGGGTTAATCATTACATTTGGACTTTTTTTCCACTATTCTTCAAATTACATATTGCAAAAGCAGTGACCATCTTTGTACCTTAGTCTTTTATTAAATGAGATTTTATTTACTTATTTTTAGAGATAAGGAGAAGGAGAGAGGGAGAGAATCATTGATGTGTGAGAGAAACATCAATGATTGGTTGCCCCTTGTATAATCTCCACCGGGGGATCAAGCTACAACCCAGGCATGTTTCCTGACCTGGAGCAAAGCAGTGACCCTTAGCTTTGCAAGACAATACTCAACCAAGTATCCACATAAGTCAGGGCCCTAGCTGTCTTTTTAAAAATTTTTCTTTGTATTATACTATATTATTTTAATTTTAAAAATATTTGTAATATTTTATTACATTTTATCATACTACTTTATTTTTATCTATTTTATCTTATTTATTGCATTAAAAAGTCACTGAGAGAAAAAATTGTTTTTACATTAAACACTGACAATATTCTAAATACCCTGAATATTCTTTAGCACATACCATTTCTTAAAATATTAAAAATTAATAAACTTTGTATGAATTGGAGCAGTGTACACTGATGTTTATGTAACTGTGTAGAGTAACAGTGGTTTGCTAGAGAGAAACATGTCATTAAGTTTGATTGCACACGGAGAGAAAATTCTAAGCATGTCACTGTCCACACTCAGCACAGAGTGGTGATATTGGCAATTGTGATTCCAAACTTCAAGAATTCAAGTCTGTGTTATAAAGCTAGTACTGATACAGGCATGCAGAAAAAATGGCTTCTGTTGATGGCACTGGTGCTCTTTTCCAGGAAATTAGATATAGTTTTCATTGTTCATGAATTAATTACTCAGTTTAGTTCTTATATGTTCTAAAATGTTAGCAAATTCACAAACATCTAGAGAGCAGAGGAAAATTGCACCTGGCTAACGCCTCGGAAGGTATGCCTGGATATTTTGTAGAGATAGGAGATATTAGATGATGTTTGTGAAATGCTTCCTGTCCACCACAAGGAGATTTTTTTTTTATGTGCTAAATACCTTTACTAGTAGTGAAACTGAAAGTGAGGAAATTTAAATATCATATTCAAAGAAGCACAACCAAACCAGATGATCTGCTAATAGATAAGATAATTAAAAGCTATATTTCAAATTCACTTCATTTCTTTCATAAATTTAAATAACTGTATTTATTAGTTTGAGACACTTCTGGTAATATAATATGATAAATATATTTTGTAAACTCTGTAATATAAGAATTTAATAATATATGCCTTCCTATATTTAACTGGTTTTCCAACCAAAGATTTTCTTTACTGATTCTTCAGTACTTTAGTATTTAACATTTCTTTGTTAGGGAAGTAAACTCTTGTCCTCTTAATTGGATGTCCTAAAGACTTAGAAAAGTGTCTAGAAAGGTGTCAGGTCGAATAAGTAAAGAGTAATAGTTGGTAAATCACACATCTGTTAAGTTTTTAATCTAAAGAAGTAGTTAACTCCTCATTTGTGGAATACCATGCTGTTACTAAGTACTGAATATTATTAAATCACAGGGCATGCAAAGAATATATAGGAAACATTCAAAAATCAATTGGCCAGAGATGTAATTTTCATATTGAGTTTTGCTTCACTGTTTCTCAGTAGAATCTTCGTTCTGAACTATTACAAGATGCAAACCAAGATATCTATTTAAAAACTCATATGCTGTATTTTATGTGTTCACATGTCTTCAGTAATTGCTGCATAGTAACTATACTACAATCTTCAAAAAAATCAGCACTGAAAAGACGTAGAGAGTGAGATTACCTAAAAGAGTACTCCCTCAGAGTACAGTAAACTGTTCTCAAGATAGCTTTTAGCCTGTAATGCACTATTTATTTCTAGTCAGGATTAGTGAACCATTTAGTCAATGAATCTGGTATGTATGCAGACAAATATAGATCATTATTTACTAAAAATCTCTATACATGAATCAGTTCTGTTATTCTGGTAGTTGGAAGCAATACCAGAAGCATCTGGAATAAAAAAGATAAAATGTGACTCCATAAATGAATTTACTGCTGAAATTATAAGAATGTGCTTATATGCTTAAAATTATATAAGAAAAGGCAAATCAGAGAATTATACCATTTTATTAAATAGTATACACTGCATGTATATATATATATATATATATATATATATATATATATATATATGTTTATGGATATGTACAGAGTTGATCCTTGTACAATGTAGATTTGAACTACACAGGTCCAATTATATGGGGATTTTTTAAAATATATATACCTGTTACTGAACAACAAGGGGGGCCTGGGACAATATACTATTACCTGAAAGAAAAACCCCAGGTCCGTTATGTCTACCACCTATAAGAAAGATGTCTCTCAATGCCAGAGATTTGTGAAAAGGAATGGAAATGTTTATTTAATGCTATACAACTGAAAGTAGTGACCTAATGCCTTCATCAAAATCCCAAAGTCCCTTAAAACACCCACAAACCCACATAGTCCTTCCTTCCCCCTTTGCCCAGTCTGGAGTACTGTATCTCAGGAAAAGAAATAGAAGTCCTTGGCTCAGACAGCCCCTGGTTCTTCCCAGTGATCAGTCTCAGCTGGTAGGCCTCCCTCAGTTCTCGGCACCCTCAGCTGTGTTGCCGGGGTCTCTGATAAAGCTGGGTGGTGGTTCCGCCTACTAATGCTGCAGGGGTCCCCGCTCTGGCAAAGGTGTGTGGTCCTCTCTCCACCAGAGCCATGGGAGTCCCCACTCCACCAAATCTGTGTGGTTCTCCCTCACAGGGCTGCAGGAGTATCCCCTCTGCCAAAGCTGCGTGGTTCTGTCTCACAGGGCTGTAGGGAAGCAGGGGTCGCCACTCTGCCAAAGCTGAGTGGCGGTTCTCTATTAAAGCCATATGGTGATTCTCTCTCCCAGGACTGCAGGAGTCCCCACTCTGCTAAAGGCCGAGTGGTTCTCCCTCCCAGGTCCCAGGTCCCAGGTCCCAGGTCTGAGGGAGTCCACACTCTGCCAGAAGCACATGGCTCTCTCCCAATGGCTGCCGTGTCTGGGTTTAAATCCCTGCACCAATCTACCTCTGCAGCCCCATTTCTGACTCCTTCCACATTCGGCCACACCTTCCCTCAATCTCCCGTTCTTTCCAGTCTTTCTGGCTGCCATCATGGGTCTGGGCAGGTGTGGCCCCATATCATGGAGCCAATCATCTCCAAGCTCCCACATAGGTGCTGTAACTCTGGGGACCTGCCCCCTGCCCAGTTACATCTTGGTGGGGAAGTTACTTCCATCCCCCTGGCTCAGAGTATGGCCCACAGCCATTTAACATATCTATGTAACCAGTCAAAGGTTATAGATGTGTTAAATGACCACGCAGGAGGTTAGCTGCAAAGCTGTTGCCATGCAAAACAGCTCTCAATGGGCCTGCTCCATGTGTCCCCCCCCACCACACACACACACCTAGGGCGGGGGTGAGGACATCCTAATATTTTCTGAACACTTTGAGTTCTGGACCCCATTCCAAATGCCCACTTGGGGTCCCCCCTCTTGGCTGCACCCTGTAACATACCTGCACTGTTTTTGAGTTACTCATGGATTTTCAGCTGCATGGTGATCAGCACCCTAACTCCCATGTTATAATCATATTATAAAATTTAATATATATTAAAACTACATAATAAGATACATATTATTAATTAGATTAGAGGTCAACAAATATTTCCCGTACAGGGAAAGATAGTAAATACATTAGTCTTTGAGCTATACACATCTATTGTAATAATTCAGTTCTGCCATGGTGTTGCAGAAAATAACTCACACGCAGGAGAGATGGCAGAGCACGATTCTTTATTACACATGGGCTCAGGGGAAGAACCCAAATCCTGAGCCCCGACCTCTAACTTTCCGGGGTTTAAATAGCCTCGGACCCCCTGCCTATGTGGCAAAGCGAGGTTACAGAAGCTAAATGCCGAAGTTAGGTCTAACTACCTTATATGGGAGACAAAGGAGCAAAGCGTGGGGTCCTAGCACAGAAGTTACAAAGTACAAAGTAGCCTAACATGGGGTTGTCTGCCACAATGGTAGTTAAAAAATAGCCATGCATAATGTGTAAGCAAATGAGTATAACTGGTTTTGATAACATTGTATTTAGAAAAATAGGAAACAGGCCTCATTTGCCATTTATGAACCTATATTATTAACAGCATTGTAGATAATGTAATGGTTAGGTAATGTATGGTGCCCATATATCAATGTAAGGAAACAACAACCAGAGTATTTGTTCAACAAGAAAGTCAGGTCCAACACATAAAAGTTAGAGGAATTCTATTGGTGTATGTGGTATTTTACCTGTGACTGAAAATATATTTTAGCTAAAACCTGTAGTTGTTGTATAGCAATTTACTCCTTCCTCTTTCCCTTCATTTCTTTTTTCTTTCCTTCTTTCCTTTTTTTGCTTTATTTTTCTTTACTTTTAGTTTTCCTTTTTCTTTTTCACTAACTTTTTTATTAAACTGCAGGTACACTTTTTTTTTCCAAATTTGATATAGGGAACTTTTTTTGAGATGAGCCAGGAAAACAATGCACATTCTTTTATATGATCATAGGAATTTTTTGCCTTCTAGTGGCTGTATTCTCCAGCTAATTGTCTGAATTTTTCAATTTCTGTTGCTTGATGCAGACCCTGGCTGATGGAAACCGTGTCATTATGGATGAAATATGAGAGTCCTGTGGAGGAAAAAGGGACTGCATGGTTTTTCTCTCAAGGGGAGCAAAAGCCTTGGCCTTTGCTCCAATGAGTTTTTATTGTCTTACTCGGCACATTCAAGAGGGTCCTTATTAACTATGCACAGGCTAGCCTTAGGTGGTTACCTTATACAGAAAACAAAGGGGAGGATGCTGGTAATCACCTCACAGAAAAGGGATATTTGCAAATGAAAAGGCAAAAGTGGCTGAACCAGTTACACTCATCCTTGGAAGGTTTAGCATGGTTTTTAGGAAGTTACTTTGCAGTAAATGTCCTCAATTCAGGGTGAGGGAGTTTTAGCAAAAAGCAAGACTCACAGTGGCCTAGGTACATTGCAGGCCTGATTCCCCCCTGGAGAACCTATCTGTTGGCGTTGGTCCTGTGCATCTCCCAGTGGGAGCTGGGCCCATGCCATGCAGAGCTGCCTCCCACAATTGCTGACATAACTTTATTTCTTAATTTATTGGTCAAAGTAGTGTGATGGTAGGAATGATTCAGTCCTGATACAGAAAGTTAAGGTTTCCTCTTTAAAATTATGGTACTAAAATAATTAAAAGATTAATTAAAAAGGGAGCATTTTCCTACAATCATTAAATAACTACTGACCATGATCATGGTCATGAATATTCTCTATATTCAAAGAGGTCTGGAAAATTTGTTTCTACACTCTAACACAATATTGCCATGTAGTCTTGAGCTACCCCAAAGAGATTCAACATGCTTTAAAAATGGTGTTGCCTGAAGTTCTTTCCTCATATAGGATTTATTAATAACAGAAGGACAACAGGCAAAACAAAAAAATGTAGGCAAGTCTCCTACATTTACCATTCAGTAAATGAAGCTGTCTAGGTTAAGGTGTTGGGAAATAGAAAGAAGGAAATCTTCAAGGACAGGACAGAAAATAAAGAAACTAAGCAATTCTTATTAGAAGTCTAGTCATCAGGAAACCAGTCTTTCCTTATGACAAAATGCCATAGCATCAGATTAGACTTCTTTTCCTACATATTATCTCTTATACTTAGTTAATAAAAGAATGAATCAAAGAATTATGAGCTGCCAACTCAGATCGTTGCTTTCATGAAACAGGAGGACAAACTGAATATGTAACATAGTTGCAGCAAACCTAGAAATCCATTCCTCTCCAGGGCTTTGCTACTCAAAAGCATGTGAATCCGTCTAGAGCCAAATTATGTCTTCATTGGACAGAAAAAACACATAGGGCTTCTGATTCAAAAAGATTAATGAAACTGGTTACTAAATAAGTGAACAAAATGAATGATTGACCTAGGTACCAATTTGGGCCTAGATTTTGCATTTATTATATTTTTAGATTTACTGGATTATTGCTATATTGTGAATATATTTTATGTACACATATATACATGCATACACATATATCCTATTTAGAAAAGGTATATACAGGGGTCAGCAAAAGTGGATTTACATTTGTGACTATATGAAACACAGTTTTTTTGTATTATTTATTATTATATTACTTTCCATATGAACAACTGTTGACCTCCTATTGCCCAGTCCTGAATATACACATGGGTGTGTCTTATGTGTGTGTAGATATACATGTACATATATTTTTCCTTTTGTAGAAAATAAAACATTGGCTTCTATAATTACTACCCAGAAATTCATTTTCCCCAGATGCTTTCTTCTTCTTCTTAATTATGAACACTTTTTTGTTTTAATAATCATTTAAGTTGCAATAATCATTTAGTTCCAATAACCATTCAGTATCAATAATCATAGAACTTCAGATCAGCTCCTCCTCAAATTATCTCTCTTCTCTGCCAATTAGTGCTTCATAAAGCTGTCTCAATGTTAACTCATTTATATTGCTTATGATATTTCCTTTTAATTCACCCAACTCTATGTGACACAATTAAGCCCTCATTATTCTTATTCTGAACCACTGTGGCAGTCTCTTGATGATTTTAACTCTAATTTACCCTCATTTCTGTCTATACCTTTTACACAGCCCCAAAGTTATGTTGACAGTAAAGATCTCCACACATTATGCCTTTGCTTTAGTACTTTAACATCCCCTCGACCTTTTTTGGCAAAAATCAAAACTTAGTCACCATTATACAAACAATATTCAAACAATACAATTTCATAGGGCAAAGTTTTTCACAGTCTATTTTCTGGGTCTACACCTCTAGGCCCCAGAATTTCTCTTTTCTTCAATCTCAGCTTTTCAAGGGAAATACCTACTCACCATTTGAAGAAGCCTAAAAGTTGCCTTTTGGCTGAAATTGTAGAAGGTATCATGAGTTGAACACTTTCCACTTCTATACATATACAAATAAAACAAAATAGTGACTTCACAAGAAGGCTATTGTATTAGCTCATCAAGAAAAAAGATAATATCTTATCCATACCACAGTGCCCAAGGCAGTTCTGTGACTGCATTAAAGGATATGGAGTGTGGATATGCAGGTAGAAAATATACCATCCATGGGAAACAACGGCAAATGTATTCCTCTGTCCCAGACTATACAAAAACTCAGGAGCTGATGACTAACACAATGGACGGCAGTTTGGTGTCAGACAGTGCTAGGATCTACGCCTCAGTCCAATCCATCTCTCTCTCTTTCTTTCTTCCTTCCCTCCCTCCCTCTGCCTCCTTTTCTCTTTTTTCTCTCTTTCCTTTCCTCCCCTTTCCTCCCCTTTCCTCCCCTTTCCTCCCCTTTCCTCCCCTTTGTGTGTCTGTCTCTTTCTCCCTCTCTTATATTACTTGAAAACCACAAATATTGTACCAGGTTCCATTTGCCAACATTTTATTTTATACTAGGCTACCATACTATTTAGCTTTTCATCATTAGTAATTGATTTTTTCCCAAAAGAAAAATCTAGGTATGTCAGAAAAAATCTACCTACTACACTGTTTTATTGAAGATTTGTCATCTGACATTAATAAGACTTGATGGGATATTGAATAATCTTGATAGTTTTAAGCTATATCAAAAGGTATATTTTATTTGCTCCTTGCTTCATGTTTTTTTTGTAGTATAATTGTCTAATAAAATTATATAACACACATTTCAATCAAAATTTGCTTTTGTATCAGCCTTACAAAGCCTTATATAATTTGTAGCAATTTACTTTGAATTGCATCCTTGTGCGTTAATGTTTGATCAGTAAAATGATTACCTAAATTAAAAAGAGATTATAACATAAGTTCAATGAACTGAGAAAATTATCTTATAGCATTCCAGATAAGGAGACATATTTGAAGTGGTGATAACTCTATCTTTAATGTCATTTTTAAGAAATTATCTTTCCACAAACTTTTTTAAGGTAAACACTTGAGCAAGTGAACAAGCGTAAATGTTGCCTTCTAAAAAGAAGGTTTATGTCTGCAGACTATTAAAAAGTAAATGATCTTTACTTAAGTATAAATTAATTGTATTGTCTTTAGGCCAAATATTTTTCTCTCAAGGACAAGCAAATAGTTATGAAGTCCAAAGTTCAATTTTTGTTAGCTATATGAAAATAAATTTTTGATAACTTAGATTTAGTATCTAAGAACTCATGGAGAATTCCTCTAACTTAAAAAGGAGATTAAAATTTCTATAAAGAAAACTCTCTCTCTCAAAAATACAAGCCTGGCACCATATCAGAAAATAATTAGACACACAGACACCCACATACTTGATGTTCAGCCAGCATGCCCCTGTGCAATGTAACAGAACCTTATCACTTCTGATTTGTTTTGTATTCATTCTGTTTGCTTCGTGCTTGTACCTTTCTAGTCATTAAATTATGTTGACTATTATCCCTGTTTACACATACACACATATGTGTGTCTAAAAGAGAGAGATCATATACTATGAAAAAGATTTTCTAAGTAGAGATTTTACTGAATAATAAATGAGTATTACAACTCAGAATCTTCCTAAAGTAATATCTATTAGAGTGCACATCTACATAAAAGAAAGTAAAGACAATGTAACAAACTTGCTCTTAAACAGTCTGAAAAATACCTTGAGAGAAGACAGGTTGTCTGTGGGGGTGGGGAGGACTGTCTGGAGAATATGAGTCTTCTGGTGTATATAAAAGACTCAGATTCATTGACATATGGTGAGTGCAAAGAAATATTTAGAAGTAACACTAGAGATGTGAATATCAATGACAGGAAAGAGGCTCTCTCTGAGAGGCAATGAGAATCACTGAAGTAAACAGCTTATAGTAGGAACAATCAGATTATTGATTCAGGAAGATTTCTATTACCCACACATGTAAAGGATTTCAAAGGTATTTAGAGGTGGGAGACTGCATTGTTTTCATTCAGTCTCAGTGTTCCTGAATAAACAATACTAAAAAATGCCACAGAAATGAGTTAGGGAAATAGTTTTCATTCTTCAACTCAAATAGCATGTCTTCTTTTCTGACAGCATAAGTGTACATGAAGAAGGCTGGAATAGTGGAGACTAAAAGATATGCTTAATTACTAGAACTTAACTTACTCATACATGAATCTTTATCTTATGCTCCATTAGAAAAGATGGACAACTATACACAGAAAGGTAAGCTAGATTAGGTATTTTATTCAAAGCTAGGGTGTTGGAGTCAAGTTATGGTTGAGCATAGAGCTACTTTTTGCTACTGAGGGTTGAAGTTAATAAATGATTATAGTTCTAGCGGTAAAAGTCTGGAGAGTCAAGCAAAGTTGACAAATGGCAGAGCAACAATGGGTCAGAAGTTTGGGGAGTTGGGCTGAATAAGTCGGTACTAAGCATGGGGGTAAGAGTGGTCAGCTGCTTAAATAAAGAGAGTAAGAAAGAGTCAGAATCAAGTGAAGAACAAGGATTTTTTTTTCAATACCAACATCCAGATCCAAAAAATCCAATCTATATTGACATAACCTGAATAAATATTGAATAGTAGTTGGTACTTTGAAATCTGATATTGTAGAACCCCATACAAATACAAGAATAATGCAATATTTGAATTCAGTAAGTGAAATATATCGAGAAAAATAAATACCACAAATTTTCCTAAGAAATTGCAAATTACTTCCCCCAAAAAAGCAAGTGATAGGAAAATAACTTCTTTTCTCCAGCAAAAGTCAAACAAAAGGAAATGTTGCTAATTATCTTTATCTGGGAACTTCATCAAAGACCTGGCATTTTCATTTTCGGGTTTGTGGTTAACATGATTCATTGCTTGTGCCTGACCTGCTCTGCCTAGATGTTCTTCAGTTTCCCTCTAATTATTGCTTAATTATGGTCAGTTACTTGAATGGTTTTGAACTCAAGGAAGAGGAGTTTTTTTAAAAAAAAAAATACCAGTTGTTTAATCATATCTTGTGGTAACATAAGACACAAGATGGTAAAAAATTTTTTATTGCAAATGGTGTCTCCAATTGCAGCCCCACTGTCCTTCTTGGTATGCACTCTTGTGGCCTGAACTTCACGGTGCAGAGAGAATCTAGAGTGCTTAGCTCCTCCTGTAGCACTTTTTAATCATGTGCTTTCATCCCTTCATTCTAAGACCTATCAAAATTTTATTTTCTACCATTCTTAATTTTAAATTTCTCCAGTGGAATTTATCATATAGCCCTTATTGATACTGAGTAATTATAAGGAATTATAGGAGCAATTCTGTTATTAACTGTGATTCAGATTTTCTTATACAAAGAAAACACTTTTGTTGCATTTAATTTTTTAGAACATCTCATAATTTTGTTAGTTCATTATTTTAAGAGAATTTGTAGTTTTGTGTTGTTGTTGTTGTTTTAAGCTACCCCTGAGAAGTTTATAAAGGGTAATTAACTGTAGAATGCTTGCAGTGGACTCTACAAATTTGAAGTACTACTGATAAAAACTAAAGAAGGATCAAATCACTAGCTCAAGCTGAGAAAAATATGCAAAACCTATGTATTTAATGTTCAGAAGTTCAGTGCCCAAGCATGGAGGAGAAATTTAGTTACTCCTGCACATCATCCTCCACAAAGTCTAAAAATATAAGTAGTAATGAGACACTATAGTGAGAAGCTAGAAAAATACCTGGGCAAGTGGAATAGGGAAAATGAGACAGACAGCTGAACACAATGGCCAAGCAGTTTACAGCCACATACAGAAGGTTACTTCCCTAGAGATAATGCCTAAGCCTCAGTTCCGTTTCAGCTGCCCAGAAGAACAGCCAAACCAGGTGGGTGATACCGGACCCAACTGCAATGACTGTAGATCTCCTGCCCTGTCACTAACCAGGCAGTGGAGATCATGACCTTGGAAGGGCACATCTGGAGAACTGATGAATATTCTTCTGAAATCCCCCTAAGACATCCCCTAAGATTCTCGCCTGCAAGAAAGAGATAAAAGCCTCAAAACAAAGAGTCAAGGAGTATGCTGGCCTCATTTCCTTTCCCTTCTCCTTCCCTCACTTCTTTCCTCTCAGGCATGACATCTTCTAAACTCTAAGGCAATGGACAGTTGGCAGCTTGTCCCAGGCTAATCAGTCCCTGAACTGTCCCCAAAGCCTGTTTTCTCTGACTTGCCAGTGAGCAGCCTCACCTATGCTCTCCTGGTACACCTTCTATGCTAATCCCTTCCTTGTTTCACTCTCCCCAGCTTTAATAAATGGATTCTACACAAAGTCAAGAACCCACACACTACAATTGGCCCTAGGCAGGCCCAGCCAGGGCCAAGCCCATGTTTGGTAACAGCAATTCCATATACTGTAATTATTAATCTAAAGAACAAATGAGAAAATCCTATGTATGAGCTGAGAGAGTGCCTGTGATATAGGGAGAAATAAATGTAAAAAGGGTTTTATTTGAAAGAACTTCAAAATAAATGCAAAAATAAAATACAGTGTGCTTTTTTTTTGCATGGAATTTTAAAAGATTGATATAGAAACTAACAAGGCACTCAGGCTCAGAGAAGTCATTCTTTTTTTTTTTTTTTTTGTCATAAGTCAACTATATATCTGCATGCTCCATTCCATTAGATAAGTAGTAGTTAAATCTGGCTGCACTTTGGAAAATCTTGGCTATTTAAATACCTGAGCCCATGCTACACCCATGGAGAGTCTATTATAATTGTTTTGGAATGGGGTTCAGATTAGTAATTTCTAATAGCGCCCCAGCTGATTCTAATGCACATAAAGGTTTGGGACTCATTTCCCATTAGATAGAGAAAATGGTGATACTATTAGTTTATTCCATGATGGACATGGTGGTAAGCTCTTTACTGGTATTATATCATTCAATCCTCCCAGCAATCCTGTATTGCAGAAATTACTTTCTTCATTTTGCTTATGGAATATGCAGAAAATTAAATAAATAACTTGCCAAAAGCAACATAGCTTAGAACTGTTAAAACAAAAGCTGAATCTAAGGCTATATGAATTCAAAGCCAGCACTCCCTTACTATCTAATTTCTGTATCTCTATTATAATAATAGAAGCATCTTTGGTACTTTCCCCTCTCCCTGGCCTAAAGGTGCCATATGTCATGACTCAGGGGAATTGTCACCACTTCCACAGAATTAAATAGAATGTGAAAAACCTATAGGTGACTGTAAAAACCATTTTCTTCCACCAGGTTCTGATGACTAAACATGTTTTGAGAGTTGCAAAAAGTAATTATATTTATCTTTAAATTATCAAAAACATAAATATTGAAAATTTTACTTTAAAATTTACATTGCACATTTCTCTTTAAAAGTTATAAAATCTGTACAATTTTAGACCTAAAGAGATGAAGGTCTTGTGCTTCAAATGAGTTGTGCTTTCTCCTATTCAGCATAGTTCCTATTGTAGACACGTGTTGTCTCATATGCCACTGCTTCTCCAAGATTAATAATGTTAATACAATTAACCTTAGAGTCTTATCAAAATGCAGATTTTGATTTAGTGTGACTGGAGTGGGAGCAGAGATTGAGAATCTCTAGTGGATTTGGGGGTTGTGAAGATGCTCTTGGTACTCAGGCCACACTTGAATATCAAGGTTATGTACCATACGTTATAGTAATTTACATTACTTTTATTATATTAATTGATTTTGTGTCTCCTACTATAGCTATCTTTATGGTACATTTTTACTTTACTTATTTATTATCTTAGAGAGAAGGGAAAGGAAGGAGAAAGAGAGCAAGAGAAACACCAATGTGAGAGAAAAACATTGATCGTTTGCCTCTTGCACGTGCCCAACCTGGGAGCAAGCCCACAATGCAAGCATGTACCCCAACTGGGAATAGAACCAGTGACCACTCGCTTTTCAGAATGATGCCCAATAAACTAAGCCATGCCAGTCAACAGGCTATTGTTATGCTAACCTCACATAAATGAATTCTCTCCCATTTTATTGGATAAAAATAGAACAAATATTTACACTATTTTTGTCTTTTTCTAGAAAAATGATTTCCTTTCTAAACCTGTCATGTGGCAAACAAGAACAAAATAATTAATTTTGGATTTAAATACTACATTCTCTGGTCTAAATATCCACACAGGACTTAAACAGAGTTGTTTGATACACATAGTGTGTTACATTGCAAAAGTGAACCCCAAATTGTAGGAATTCTTTCCAGCGTTGAAATAAGCTGACTTACCCCAGAATGGGTAAAAGCAGTCCCCAGTTTCAGAAGGCCTTCAGGGGTTACCCATTCAATTTCAACAAGAAGCCAATTGCAAGATAATAGCTGCTTTACAAGTTGTATATTGATAGCCATGCTTGGAAGGTCCAAGACCTAAACCTTAAGGGGTACCTCTAAGTAGGCTTCTGTCCTTTGTCATAAGTTCCAATCATTCAGTTCTCAATCAGGAAGACTTCTAGTTCAAAGGGGTTATCAGGGTTGTAGGCTCCCTAAATTACACTTTTCTTCAGTAGCTCTCTGATCAGAAGGCTCCCCTCTGCATTCATGGTGTGGACATGTACAAGCATACAAAATGTCAATGCCTACTGAAAATTTAGCAGTAGAGGCTACAAAAACAGCGCATTGATCTGGCCCAAAGAGTCAACCCCCCTAGCAACATCTCTTTTTATTTCTTACAACAAATAATTTCCAAATGCCATCAGTTGAATTTGGGTGCCCTTTTGCTCATTAGCCTAGGTAGGCTGATGACTTGGGTGCATATTACAACAGTTCCATAAAAGTTTGCTTTCCTTCTCTCCCAAAGTTTTTCTGTCCTAACTGGATGAATATAGACAAACTTCAGTATTACCTGGAGATAGGAAGAGATCAACTCTATCCATATTTAACTTTTTTTTAATAGCATTTTGGGGTAAGGAGAGCAGTTATAATCGGGGACATGAAGAGTGAAAAAAGTAAGCCATTCTAGAAGTAATTCTAGTAAGCAATACCCATTTTCCTTTGGTTTCAAAAAGTGTTGCAGCAGCAACTGGTTCAATCAAATGAAACTTTCACATTTTCTGCTTATACCAAACCCTACATTGGCATATCTTCATTAATAACAACATCTGTTTCAGCTTTGGATATACTAGAATTATTGGTGGAAGATGAGTTCTTGCAGTATCATGAGGAAAATAATTTCCTGAGGCCTGCATGGATGGCTGGGGCTCCACAGTAAACTTTATCGATGATGTAAACTTAAAGGAGTTCCCCTCCTGACTTACCAATAGTCCACCTCCATCCACTTCACCATGGAAAAAGTCCAGTATTGTCTTCAGTATGGCCAGGATAAATTCCACTGCCCCAACTTTCTGCTCCACATTAAATTACAGTCCAGTCCAGAATCTGGCTAGCTTAGCTTGTGTTTCCAGCTGTGGTGCATTGCTGTGTTGTGGCATTAAGGCTTCCTACTGGATCCTGCATGTGGAGTCTGCATGACGATGGCCCACATGGATGCTAAGGCCACTTGACTATGAAGAGAGGATGTTCAAGCGCATGGGGTGAGCGCAAGTTGCATGCAAGAGAAGGCGGGATGGTGGAAAGTAAGAGCATGTGCTTCCTTGTTCCCCTGGGATTATATATCTCAGGCTTGGAAAAGACAACAAACTTTTTCAAAATAACCAATTTCCCCTAGTTAGACTGACAGAGTTCTATGATCTAGCATCTCCCCTTGTGCCTTGCAACAATCTGGGAGTGGAAAAGGGAGGAGTGTTAATCCCCTTGGTGGAGCAATGCTTTAATCCTTGGGGTGTGAAGCTGTAGCTTCCCGGATAAACAAGTAGGTTTATGCACCCCAGTTTATTAATCTCAATACTAAATTCCTTTACTCCCCTTTCTTTTATTAATAATTAGTTAAATATCAACAGCAATACCTGGATTCCAAAGCCACAGCCTCATTGCTTTCCAACTGTGCGCATGGTGTTTATACTCATTGGCTAATTTGGGTTCGACTCACAGAGTATTCTTTTTCTTTTTATGAAGTCTTCCAGAATCTGGGGCATCTGCTGCTGTCTTACTAAATATCAGATCTAAGTTCTTACCCAGTTTCAATGTAAGGGCTAAGGGAGTTCCCAAGGTGGGAGAGATGACCACAAGAATTTAACTAGATTTCTTTGGGCCAGTTTTTCATTCACCATTAGATAGCCTTCATCAGCATTATAAACCAGATTCGGTGTGGTAGTATCCCAAATATAGTTAATACTTCGTGTATGGTCTCCAACAGAAAATGGTGTATCAGATAGAAATCTCCTCAAGAGAATCTGAGCTCTATTACTGTTATCCCCAAATGGATCTAAGCTTGAGATAATAAACTGCAGGTGGCCAGGGGTGGGAGTAATGGGCTTAGCCTTGAGATCACACAGCTTTTGCCATTCTTCATTAATAAGAAATAAGTAATTTCTTATTAATGGGAGCAGTACCTGCTCCCATCTTGCAAGTAAACCACACATTGTTCTAAAATTTCACCTACTTCTATCCACAGAGGTTGTAAATTTCCCACTTTTCATACTCAGTATAGAAAGACATCTCTATAACTTTTATTTGAAAAAAAAAGTTTCAGATAAAACCTTCTGGTGCTAATGAAATTTTTTGTTCTGGTTTTTATAATTAAGTGGGCCTGAGGCTAACCACCAAGCAACTCATCTGCTAGGCAGTGAGTTAACATCACCAAGGGCACTGTACATGGAATTTTCTTTGAACCTACTTCTGGCTACTTAGCCTTTAAATACATTCCTAATTTTGGATCATTAGTAGGCAATAAATGGAGGAACATTTATTACCTGGCTGCTCATGCCATTGGTTCAAAATGTTGCTACCAACCCTGTAGACTTTCCTCAAATCCTATAATTTGGTCCAAAGGTAGTAATGCTTCCTCTTTCATAAAGTTTTGCCAGATTACCACTTGATCTTCATCAACTGGCAAGGAGTATAAATTATCTGAGATTCTGCCCCACTTGTAAGGTAATGTGTTTTCTGCCACCATTTCATGGATGCTACTGAAAACAAACAAACAAACAAAAAGCCCAAACAAACAAAAAGCTCCTGGGTCAGAAAAGAAGGACATTAGTATTCATAACAGTAGCAGTAGCCAGAGTAGGAGCACTTTTGCCAACCCTTGAATCTTAGATCCCACAGGGTGAAGAGAGTAAATTGAAAAGAGTAAAATAACACCTAATATACAGTAGATTGTTACAAGAGAGGATACCCCAGCTAAAGAAATGGGACATTATTATAATGGGCTATAAGCATTCCTGCCTTTGATCCAGAGCTAAACATGATTTTTGTCTTCCAAAAGTGTTTACTGCAGGTTCTTAAAAGAACCTATACTATACTAAAATATACTATAAAACTTCCAGCTAAGATGGTTGCCTAGGCAGATATGGCTTGCTGCTATACATAGCCACAACAAAATTACAGCTAAAATATAGAACTACCATCACTCAGAGCCAACAGAAAATGAGTTGAATGGAAGTCTGACACCTATGGAATTAAAGAAACCACATCCATCCAGATTGGTAAGAGGGGCATGAGAGTGGAATAGGCTGGCTCCATATCCACATGTGGTTAAAACTTTGGGAGGGATATCTTGGGAATGAGGAGTCCCAGCCACACACTGGGCACCCCAGCCCAGGGTCTAGTGACAGGAAGATAAGTCCCCACAATTTCTGGCTGCAAAAACCAGCAGGGATTGAGTCAGTGGAAGAAACTTCTAGAACCCCAAGCAATTCCTCTTAAAGAACCCATACAAGGACTCACCCACTCAGACTCATTCCCTCTGAGCTCCAGCACCAGGATAGCAACATAAAAGTCACCAGTGGTGTACTAGGTGAAGCTGAAATGTCTGTACAGTCCATTGTCCCTTTTCTAAACCATCCATTCACATACCACAGAGCTGGCAAGCTGGTGTCGTATCTGAGACTCCATCAACTTGGCTAACACTGTTTGACCCACCTTGGAGATACACAGAATCCACCCCACCCATCTTATGGGCCCACCAAAGCATCTTTTCCATATGAAAGGTTGGTCTTGGCTCTTACTGAACAATTTCCTAAATCCTCTCAAATAAGGAACAGCTAGCCTCAATGAGCCCCAGGCCCAGCACTATCAACAGCCAGCATAGATTCACAGCTTGGCTTTACCTGGGAATCTTCAAGTACAGCACAAGTAGCAGCCATCCCAGATTGTTTTACAGTTCAGGCAGAGTGGCCCTGGGCAAAACATAGATGGGGGCAGACTTTGGCCTGCACTACCCAAGAAACCCCAGGGCCAGCAAATCCAGTGGACAGCTATAGACCACAACAGAGTATGACCATCCTGCCCCTGTACAGCTGATCCTCCATGGATGGCAGAGGTTGGTGGTAAGTGGTTATAGCCAAACTTTGCTGCTGACTGGCCTGGGTAAATTCCTCTCTTTAATCTGCTAACAGTAGCTAAAGTTCAACTACAAGAGGAGGGTGTACTCAGCCCACACAAAGTGTGCACCTCAAGTACCCAGCTTGGGTGATAGAAGAAGCTATGCCACTGGACCCTACAGGACACATACTATATTAGGCCACACTACCATGATGCGGAGGCAAAGCAGCTCTATCTAATACATAGAAACAAATGCAGGGAGGCTGCCAAAATGAGGAGACAAAGAAACATTCCCAAATGAAAGGACAGATCAAAATTCCAGAAAAAGAACTAAATGAAATGGAGATAAGCATTCTACCAGATGCAGAGTTCAAAACACTGGTTATAAAGATGCTCAAGGAACTTAATGAGGACCTTAGCAGCATAACAAAAGATGCATAAAGAAACAAAAAATACACAACTGAAATAAAGAACAATTTATAGGGCAACAAAAGTATAGTGGATGAAGCGGAGCATCAAACCAATGATTTGGATCATGAGGAAGCAAAAAACAACCAATCAGAATATGAAGAAAAAATATTTAAAAAAAGAGGATGGTATAAGCAGCCTTTGGGACAGCTTTAGGAAGTCCAACATTCACATCATAGGGGTTCCAGTAGGAGAAGAGAAAGAGCGAGAAATTGAAAATCTGTTTAAAAAAATAGTGAAAGAAAACTTTACTAACCTGATGAAAGAAATAGACATGTAAGTCCAGGAGCACAGAGTCCCAAACAAGATGGATACGAAGAGACCAACTCTGAAACACATTATCATTAAAATGCCAAAGGTTAAAGATAAAGAGAGAATCTCAAAAGCAGAGAGAGAAAAGAAGTTAGTTACCTACTGGGGAGTTCCCATAAGACTGTCAGCTGGTTTCTCAAAAGAAACTTTGCAGGTTAGAAGGCACTGGCCAAAAGTATTGAAAGCGATGAAAAACAGGGACCTGAAACCTAATGACTCTTTCCAGCAAAGCTATCATTTAGAATCAAAGGGTAGCTAAAGAACTTTCAAGACAAGATAAAACTAAAGGAATTCATCATCACCAAACCATTATTATATAAAATGTTAAAGGAACTTATTTAAGAAAAAGATCAAAACTATGAACGATAAAATGGCCACAGTACATATCAACAATCGAATTGCTAAAACAACCTAAGCAAACAAGAACAGACAGAATCATGGATAGAAGAGTGTTTTGATGGTTGCCAGATGGGAGGGGCAATGGGGGAATAGGTGAGGAGGTGAGGGAATTAAGAAGTACAAATAGGTAGTTACAGAAAAGCCATGGGGACTTAAAGTACAGTATAAGAAATAGAGTAGAAAGAGAACCTATACATATGACCCATGGACATGAACAGTAGAGTTGAGATTGCCTGAGGGAGTGGGGGAGTGCTGGGTGGAGGTGGGCAAAGGGCAATCAGGACTACTGTAAAGCATAATTAATAAAATATAATTTTAAAAAGATAATATAGAATGGAATCAGTCATTTCTCTCAGGACCTGAAGATGTCAAACAAACATGTTAAAATAAAAGAAATATCAGGTTGGACAACACATTATTTCAGGAGAATTTTGTTTATAAGCCACATGCCTAAAACCAAAAAGTGGAGAGATTGAAATTAACCCTCTTCTTTGAGATCATTTTTCCCTTCTGTAGTTGCCTATTGCTTTGAGCCTGTAAGGCTTAGAAGAGGATGAAATCAGGATGTTCTTGGGGCAGCTTCAAATCATGCTTCTGTTGGGGTCCACTTCATTCCCCTACAAAGCCTGGGGCAGCTCTGATGTTACCTGTCCACTCACCCCTTGGTGTGGGGCTGGATATGCTGTTTAACTGTGTCATGCAATCCATCAACAGAAACAGAAAAGAGCAAGACCTCAACTCAAAATTTGCTCCTCGACAGTTCAATTGCACTGGCTTCTTCCCCTCTTATACCCCAGCCTGTCCTCTACCTCCCCAGAGAGTTCTTCTAGTGTTTATTTTATTCATCTGATCCATTCAAAATAATTTTTCTTTTCTGACATTTCTGAGGTTGGACTAGGGCAAGGAGCCAGCAGCCTGACCTAGTGTACCATCTTGACAGCAACAGCATCTGTTCTGCTTTTATCTTTTTAGAGTTGTTCATTTTCTTGTCCATTTTGGCTCAGAATTGATAAACTCATCTTTACTGAGTTATACTGAATGTCACTCTTTTTATTTACTATGTAATTGGATTTAAAGCTGATCATGTTAGGTATTAAAGAATCAATATATTATTTTTTTTCTTGCTTTTGTTATTGTTGCTTGTTTTCTCTCCACCCAGTATCTAGTTAATATCTTTTATTCTATCCCATCTTACTCTGCCATAAAATACAAATTTCTTAAATCAAGAAAAATAATAAAATTCAATCTGGATTTCATTTAATGATAAAAGGTGTTTTTAAAGCAAAGATGTTTTTAACAGTCAAGAATTTTTTCATCAATAATGTAAGCTGCTTATTTTAAGTTGTAGCACTATTACAGATGTGCATGATAAATTGCTTCTGAATGCATGCTATCCCACAGATTTGAAACATATGAGTAGGATGAATACCATATTGGCTATGAAGTAGCATAGCCCTTACAGGAAAGCTTGGCAAAATATAGAATACGCTTCATTTACTAGCAAGTACTATCTCATCATTTAACAAGATTATTACAGAAATAAAGAAAAGTCAAATCCTGACTTGTTTAAATTGTGAGCTCACCCTCTTCCTTGACTTGGCTCTGATAGTCTTTAACTTGGATATCCAGTGCTATCTATTTCTTCAAACCTCAGAACCACTTTGTCCTGATTTTGGCTGGCAGTTTTCCATACTTCAACATTTTCTGATATTACTCTTTTTAAGTAAAATTTCACTAATTCTGGAACAAGACTTCAGCTATTGTCCCAACATATTTATATCAGCATAATACTTACTATTTATCAAAGGTAGTTCTCGAGAAAGTAATTGTATAAATCAGTGTTGCTAAAGTGTGGTCTCACTGAAATATAATTTTCATGTCCAGGGATTTTTTTTTTAATTAAACTTCCTGGGTAATTCTGAAGTGCACACATGTTTGAGAAACACTGCAATACACTAAAGGAATAAATATCACTAAAGTTAGAGGCATCATTCCAAAGGCATAAGAGAAAAATATTTAGGTGTGTACAAGTAGCCTGTTTTTTCTTTTTTTTCCAAAACACAACATGATGTTGGTCAACTACACCCAGATAGAATGCTTTCCAGGAATCAGTTAATACGTATTTAAATGTTCATTGTACACATTTGTCACTTAAATAATAGCTATATGATATTTGTCTCTTGAATGCATATGTTACACCACACCTGTTTTTGTGTATTCGTCCAACTACCCAATATGCATACAGTGTAATCGTGAGGGTCGTAGGTTTGGAGCACATTGGGGAATAGGTTTCAGTACGAATTTTGGGGACCTAAATATTCAGTCTATATCATAACCCCTGCCTTAAGTGACATCAGGCTCTTCTTAGAGGAAAATATTTCTACTATACCTTCCAAAGCCAATCACCATCCTTCGGTTATGCTTCCCCATAGCCTGTGGGTGGGCATGAGTGTCTCCATTGTTCCACTGCAGCCACTCTTTATTCTGGCCATTTGGGGGGTCTTATGTCCATAACTGCTCTTACTCTAAAACTCCAGTATTTAAGAATATGTGAGTGCCTTTTCACTTGGTTCCAGTGCTCATGGGTAACATAGCACAATTCAACTGTTTTCAAGTGATTAAAACCTTTTAAGACCCAGAGAAACATGTCTCAGCATCTCTTGCTTTATGTCTTAAAATAAGCAGGTAAATGAGTTATGCCACTGCTTATGTCTTTGAGAACAGGCACTGCTCTAGAGTAAGAGAAAAATTTGAGTAACAGAATACTTATTAAAAAAAGGCCAATTAATAAACTTGTTAATTCATTTATCTTAGGTAACCTAAATGCCAAATAATATTGTATTAAAAAAAACTGTTATCTTCAGCTTTCCTAATAATTCTAGGGCTTTTCTTTTCTTTCTTTTTTATTTTTTCTCATGCACTAATTTACTTTCCAGAATTAGTCATTAATTAGCACAGTTTTCATAGTGATTATACTAGTTTGCTGAGAATAATTTTGCAGTGTCAAATAATTCATATTGTGTTCTATTAGTACATACAGGTCCAGTTGTGAATGCATGTAACATTATAGTAATTATTTATATTAACAACTGCATAGACACAATGCTTGAATAAAATTTTTTAATTAAAAATAAACCCCAATATAATATTAAAATTTAAAGAAAGGTATCAGTTAAAATTTTATTTGAAATGTATAATGTAATATATTACATATAATATGTATAATATTTAATATATAATATATAACATGTATATACACACAATAGAATATTCTTCAGTCTTTAAAAGAAAAAAATTCTGCAGTATCAAACAACAAGGATGCATCACAAAGGAATTGCACTAAGTGAAATAAATTGTTACAAAAAGACAAATATTGCATGATTCCATTTATATGAAGTATTTAAAATAATCAAAGGCAGTGAAAGACAAATACCATATGATCTCACCTTTAACAGGAACCTAAACAACAAAACAAACAAACATGCAAAATATAACCAAAGACACTGAAACAGAGAACAGACTAACAGTGACCAGAGCAGTGAGGGGAGGGAATTTCAGGGGAGAATGGGAAGGGTTTACAGGAACAAGTATAAAAGACACGTGGACAAAAACTAGGGGGGGTGGGAATGGGAGGGAGGTTGGGAGGGCTGGGGGGTGGGCTGGGGGGTGGGCTGGGATGGGAGTAAAACACAGAAAACTGTACTTGAACAACAATTAAAAATAATAATAAAAAATTTTAAATTGTAAAAAAATCAAATCATAAAATAAAGTCATTGAATCAAATTGTGGAATGGTAGTTGTCATGAGCTGGGAGAGAGAACAAATCTATAAGCATAGCTTCAGTTAAACAAGGTTCTAAAGATCTTCTGTTCAACATTGTAAATACAATCAACTAAAATGTATTGTATGTATAAAATTTTGTTAAAAGGGTGGAACTCATGATAAGTGTTCTTACCAAGATAAGCAATATGATTGGAAAAACCTGGGTTGCTTGTGTAAATAAAGTTCAGATATTTGACATTATGTGTGTCCTAGGAAGATTTTCCTAAAATCTGAAAAATGAGTAAGAATAAATTAGGCAATGAGTGGAAAAGTGGTGTTTGAAAATTCAGTGAAATAAACAGAAGTATGATGTAGGGATAGGATGGTAAAAAAGGCCAGTGTGATTCAATGATAAGGAAATAGGAAAACAATGGTGAATAAAAGTATAGACAATATTAATGTTACTTGTGTGAAGGATTTTATACTTTATCCAGAAGAACACGATAAACTATTACTACATTTTAAATGAGAGCAATATGATAACTGATCTTTGTGGATATACTATAGAAAGGAAATTATAAAGATAAATATGAGAAGAACTGATAGAAAGTCACCAAAGGCCATACTCAAGACAAAAGGAACATGAGGACAATTATGGTAGCAATGGAAGAGTGGTCACATTTGACAACATTTGAGGAGATGATTTTGAAAGGAATTAGCAATAAACTATGTAGTGGGTGGATGTAAAAGAAGCATCGGGACATACTCCTATTTTCCTATAATTCTTCAACTTGAGCTCCACTTTATTTTTTGTATAGACCTAGAAGACATACATGCTTTAAAAAATAATATCTAGAGAATAGAGACGTTAGTTGAATATGAGCATGAATAAATAGTATGAGCTAAAGTCCATAGCAGAAAAAAAAAAAGAATAACAGTCCCCAATTAGGTAAAAATCACAAATCATTTGTGTTTAACTAGAGTCAAATTATATAGTAATACAGTGATAAGTGGTATAGTAGATAAATGCAGACTGTAAATATTCTAATATTTCTTAATTAAAGGAAAATGTTTATATCTCTATCTGTGTATCTATCATCTATGTATTATCTATCTATCTATCTATCTATCTATCTATCTATCTACCTATCTATCTTTCTATCTATTTACATGTGATTAATATTCACTATTTCAGAGTGTTTGGGAATGTTAGAGAAAAGTTCATTCAATTCTTGACACCATTCTATCCTCAGGTTGAAGGTGAACCTATGATAACGGGACAGAAACAAAATTCCCAAGTTACGCAGAACTTTAATGGGCTGTTTTTAAAAAGTGATTTCAGTTTTGCCTTCTTCATTAAATTGTCTTTTATCTAAGTCTCTCATTGAGTAGACTGCAATAAGCTGGTGATTTATAAATGGACCATGATCAAGGAAAGCAATTAGTTGATCACAGTTTTCACCATACTTTCCGTATATTTCCAGCTGTGTTCCTGCACACAGCAGCCCTTGTGATCATCATTTAAGCAATTTCTTCATCATGTATGGAATTGCACAACAGGTGCATCGTTATATATGTTTACTATTCATTCTCTCAGTTTTCTGTAAGGACTATGTTTTTTATTGGTTACTATTGTATCAAATTTATAAATGTAATTTTCAGCTATTTTGTGATTTTCAGTAAATTTTTACCATGGCTTTTCAGATATCTTACACATGATGCTTCTTAAATTCCTGAATATACAAACTTATCTTTAACATTTAGTTCTTTGTGATACATTCTAGCTAACTAAACACAATATGTTAGTGATATAAGTTTACTTTTTTACTATCAAATCTACATTACCAATACCAGTAATTATCTTTTTGTTGTTGTTGTTTATTCACTGTATTTTTTTCACGAAGAAGTGTTTGCCCATTTTTGTTAATTCTTATTACCACTGTCAGGATTCAGTGCAAAAACTTCAAGTTATGTTTCTGTTTCTTTAACTTGCATATTAAAGACTTAAAGTAATATGGGTTTTTCTATATCACATTCTTCATTAAGGTACCTAACTGTACTGGGATGAATCTTATGCAAAAACATCATTTGTTGAGATAGTGATAGTAAAATTTGCTATAAATTTTTTCTTGATATTATCAATGGGGTTATATTGAACACTTTTTGACAATTTAATTTTCAATCTAACCCAATGTCACAAAATACAAAACAATAGATCAAATATTGATGAACAGAAGTGTGTAATTACTAGAAATACCAAATCTCAATAAGTAACTGGCCATCAGTTCAAATAAGATTTTGGCACAAAATAAAATTTGTCAAATTTACAAAGAAAATAAAAAAGTTCATATTTTTAACTATTTCATGTTTTTAAATATCCCAGAAGGACTGTAGATCTATATTGATTTAAACTAGAAATTTTAATATATCAACTAAAGGGAAATATATTTTAATAAATGAATACTCATGATTAATCTTGAAATAAATGAAATACTAATAAGAGACACAAAACACTAGTTGTTTAGCTCACTTTATTTTAATAACTAAAGTCCACATGGCACATTTACATATGTTTAGTCATAAGATTTTCACTGATAATGAATATTTCCATGTGGACCAGAAGTGCTACTGTAAAAGCTTTCTAAGAAATTTATGTTATATGATAAAAATTTGTCATTTAGCTATAATAAATAATGCATTTACACTTAGAACTAGTAAGATATCCAGTACTTTTCAGAAAACTGTTAATTTTTCAGTCACTGACCTTTTTCAATAAGAAAATATGTATTTTACATGCAAAGTATAACACAGGGAATACATGGTAGCTACAGCCATGGTATTTAGAAAAACTGGGACTTTTTTCTGTTTTGACTGTAATATGCAATTTTCTCGCTTGTAACATTTTTTTACTCTATCTTTTATTTTATCATATTGTGGTAGAAATGGTTTCTATTCACATTTTTAGGAAAGCAATAATTTGGAATATTATGCATCCCATTCACTTATAAAGTAAATAAATTGTTATTCTGTGCTTACCTTGTGCCAGCCACTTTGTAGCCATTCTTCACCCCACAGTGAAGGAGTCAAACCACCTGAATTTATGAAGGATTAATAAGAGTCTTAGAAGAGTACCTGAGATTTAGTAAGTACTTAATAAATAATGACCTTTAATAACATTAGTAGTGACTACATTTTATTCTTAAGGAAGTCTATTGACAAATGCATACAATAAACATGTACAATAATTATATTGTTTCATGTGCTAACTGATGCTTTGAAGTAAGCACAAAGGTTAGCAGAGTAGGGTGCACATTACTTTGGATAGCAAGAAAAAAGTTTTTATTCAGGAGCTGAAATTTGAACTTCAAACTAAATGAAGAGAAATAACTAGTCCCACAGAGTCTGGAGAAAGAATATTTCAGGTAGAATGACATTTAAATGCAATGCCTGAGAGGAAAGAAAGAGATTGGTATGTCCATAGGCTTGAAAAAATGTCCTGGTACATAGTACAGCGGGAAGAAACTGGTAGGAACTGAGGTCAGTGATTTGTAGGTTATTATATACCATAGAAAGCAGTGAGTTTTAGGCCAATTGCAATGGAAAGCAAGTGAAGAGTCTTAAGAGGAAAGGTATTACCTGATTTCAAGTTTAAAATATCATCCTTGCTGCCCTTTGCTCATGTGGGGAGGTGACAGGCAGTTTGTGGTGGAGGAGAAGACCAGTTAGCATCCTAAAACCGCAAGCCTGGTTAGACATAATATTGATTTGTGCCAGCATTTGCAGTGGATATGGGGAAAAAGGACATATTATAGATATAATACTGACAGAATATGTTGATGAATTGTATGTAGGGGAAGAGAAAGGAGAGGGATCAGGAATGGGTTTTTGAACTGAACATCTTAATAGGTAGTGGTAACATTATTGTAGAAAATACTGTAAAGAAATATTTGATGAGTAAATGAACTTGTATGTGTGATAGTGGGAAGTGAGTGTGTGTATAAATCATGACTCTCTTTTTTTAACTATTCAAATAAGACAATATTTCTTACATAGAAATCAATGTGATAAATCCCCTAGATTACACTGACAGGAAAAAAAAACGTACAACAGCTTTTTCATTTTTTAAGCAGTCACTGATTTTTAAAAATATTATTTATTTACTTTTAGAGATATGGTAAGGGAGGGTGAAAGAGAGAGTGAAACATCAAGGTGTGGTTGCCTCTCATGTGGCCCCCACTAAGGACCTGGCATGCAACCCAGGCATGAGCCCTGACTGGGAATTGAACTGGCGACCCTTTGGTTCGCAGCCCGTACTCAATCCACTGAGCTACACTAGCCAGGGCTCAGTCACTGATTTTATTAGTACACAGAATTTTTCCTTTTTTAAGTTGGTTATCTGGAAATGAAGAGATAAATATCATGTTCAATTATAATAACTAATTCATTCCATATATGTAGTACATTCCTGCTCTTCTCCCTCCTAATTGTTTTCTGAGTGAACTTTATATAATTTTAATTTTTTTAATATTTCATTTATTTTTTTGGAGAGAGGGTAAAGGAGGGAGAAAGAGAGGGAGAGAAACAGATCAGTTGCATCTCACATGCCCCACAACTGAGGACCTGGGCTGCAACCCAGGCATGTGCCCTGGTGAGGAATTGAACCAACAAATTTTCATTCTATAGGTTAGTGCTCAATCCACTGAGACACACCAATCAGTACTATATTTTAATTAACCTGTTTTATATGTAGTTTAATACTGTGTCTTACTTCAAACTAGTGTGGGGACTAGTTACTTCATAAATCACAGATGAATACACAAGTAAATCAGTGAATTAACAAATATCCATTGCTTCAAACTCAGTCTGTCAATAACTTTGGATAAAGAGCAACATCATGTACAAAATGCACTAATTAAAAAAGGTTAATAGTATATACCACTTGAAGAAACTCTGCAATGAGCCAAATCTGATGTGTACCTCATAAATTCTTCACCTTCTCTTTCCTGAAAACTCAGCATTTGATTAATTTAGCACATTTTTCTTACTGAATTGATAAAGGTGTTGGCAAAATGTAGAAATGGCCAACGTGTGCTTCACAACCATCACATTTAATTGTAAACAGTGGGGTAACAGATTATTTTAATTCATATACCAAGCAAATAAAGTCTTGTATACATGGTTTAAGAAGTATTCTTTGAGAGTATTAATTTATATATTCCTGTTCAATGGCTCAGTTAATGGAGACACAATGCATGCATTTAGTTTTAGCCTTAAAGGGAATATATAAAACTTAGTTTACTCTGTTATGCTTGCAGAGAAGCTTATAATTGTGGGCCTTAAGTACTTTACAGACACTGAACTCACTTGCCCTCTGTCAGCTCTGGGATAATAACACAGCCCTACACTCATTTCAGAGAAAGCACAGATTGCTCCTGTCTCATCTGTTCTCCTCCTTCTCAACACAGCAGGACACTGCAGCCAGACTGCCCAGTGTAAACCCCTGCTCCTAGGCACTAGCTGTGTGCTATCGGATCAGCTGCTTGTCTTCTGAAGCTTTATTTCTCAGTTACAATTTAGACATAACATAGTATTTTTCATAAAATGATTAATAAGTAGCAAATCACTTAATATACTTCTTTAAAAGAGAGTGTTATGTTAAAATTAGCATTACCAAAACACTTTTTTTTCTCTTTATAGGGCCAATAACAGGAATGCTCACAAGAAAAGCAAATTATGATAATTAATTTAATTTTAGTATTTTCCTTATGGAAACTCTCCCTCCAGCAGAGCAGAGAGGAACAAAAACCAAAACAACAAAATACTTGACTCATACAACTAAATAAAATGTCATGGTTATTTAGAGACCACCCAGACTGTCAAGTATAAAGGCAAATGAGTGGTAGTTTTGTCTTTTTCATTTAGCTTTTCATTAAGGAAGATAAAATAGATATAAAGTGTTTACATGAGCAATGAGACTAAGATGGGGAATGTTAGAGGATGAACACCAACCATCATCAACAGCTTAAAAAGTACATTAGTTGTGGTTCCACAAGGATAAATATAAATAAACTAAATAAAGACAGAGGAAAAAAAATCAACACAGGAGGAAGAACAAAGATGATAAATAGCCAACAAGTATATGAAAAGATGTTCAATATCACTAATATTTAAGAAAATGCAAATTAAAACCACAATGAGATATTTCACACCTAATAGGATGGCTACTGTTAAAAAATGAAAGTGAAAAATAATAAGTGTTTTTGTGGTTGTGGAAGAATTGGAGGCCCTATGTATTGTTGTTGTACTGCAAAATGGTGCAACCACTGAAAAACAGTACAGAAGTTACTAAAAAAATTGAAAATAGAACCATCATATGATTCAGCAATCCTATTTCTGGGTATATAGTCAAAAGAATTGAAAACAGGTTCTCAAAGAGATATTTGCATACTCAGGTTCACAGAAACACTATTTACTATAGTCAAGAGGTAGAAGCCACCCCATATATATTTATGGATGAATAAATAAAGAAAAGATGCCATATACACACAACAGAATATTATTCAGCCTTTTAAAAGGTGGAAACTGTCAAATGTTGCAACTTGGATAAACTTTGATGACATTATGCTAAGTGAAATAAGCCTGTCATAAAAAGATGAATGTGAGACTTCTGGCCATGGTGGAGGTGTCAGTAGATACACTGACAACCAAGGAGTTAAAGAAATATTCATCCAGACTGGTAGGAGGGGTGGAGATAAGCATCCAGGGATGAGAGGACATGCAGTAAGGCAGGGGCTGGTCGTCCCAGATTTGCATGTGGGTAAACCAGGAGGAACAACTGGAGAGTGAAACAGACTGAACAACTCAGGTTTCCAGAGTGAGAAAAGAAAGGCTCAAAACCTCTGGCTTTAAAAACCTGTGGGCATTGCAGAGGCAGGAGAAACTCCCAGCCTCACAGGAGAGTTCTTTAGAGAGACCCACAGGGTCCTAGAACATACACACACAGAACCACCTGGGAATCAGCACCAGAAGGGCCTGATTTGGTTGTAGGTAGCAGGGGAACTGATTGAAAGCCTGCTGAGAGCCCAGCAAATGGCATTGTTCCTTTTCTGATCCCTCCCCTACATACAGCACCACAACTCAACAACACAGGTTGTCCCACCTTGGTGAATACCTAAAGCTCTGCTCCTTAAAATATAATAGATGCACTGAGACAAAGAAACATGGCCCAAATGAAAGAGCAGATCAAAACTCCAGAAAAAGAACTAAGCAGCAAGGAGATATACAACCTATCAGATGTAGAGTTCAAACACTGATAATCAGGATGATCACAGAAATGGTTGAGTATGGTTGCAAAATAGAGGAGAAAGTGAAGGCTATGCAAATTGAAATAAAGAAAAATATATAGGGAACCAACAATGAAGGGAAGGAACCAAGACTGAAATCAACAATTTGGAACAGAAGGAAGAAGTAAACATTCAATCAGAACAGATTGAAGAAACAAGAATCAAAAAAAAAAAAAAAAAAAAAAAAAAAAAAAAAAAAAAAAAAAAAAAAAAAAAAAAAAAAAAAAAAAAAAAAAAAAAAAAAAAAAGGAAAATGAAGAGAGACTTAGGAACCTCCATGACAACTTTAAATGTTCCAACACCCAAATCATAGGAATGCCAGAAGGAGAACAGGAGGAGCAAGGAATTAAAAATTTACTTGAAAAAATAACAAAGGAGAACCTCCCCAATCTGGCAAAGGAAATAGACTTCCAGGAAGTCCAGGAAGCTCAGAGAGTCCCAAAGAAGTTGGACATAAGGACACACACCAAGGAACATCATCATTATATTACCCAGGACTAAAGATAAGGAGAGACTCTTAAAAGAAGCAAGAGAAAAGGGGACAGTTACCTAGAAAGGAGTTCCAATAAGACTATCAGTTGATTTCTCAAAAGATACCTTATAGGCAAAAGGAGGCTGGAAAGAAGTATTCAAAGTCATGTAAGGCAATGACCTTCATCCAAGATTATCCTAGTCTTCAAAGTTATCATTTAGAATGGAAGGACAGATCAAGTGCTTCCCAGATAAGGTCAAGTTAAAGGAGTTCATCATTACCAAGCCCTTATTATATTTGAAATGTTAAAGGGAGTTATCTAAGAAACAGAAGACCAAAACTATTAATAGTACAATAACAACAAACTCACAACTCTCAACAATTGAACCTAAAAACAAAAACAAAAATAAACTAAGCAACCAACTAGAACAGGAACGGAATCACAGAAATGGAGATCACATGGAGGGTTGTCATTGGGGAGAAGGAGGGAGGAGGATGGGGGAAAAGGTACAGGGAATAAGAAGCATAAATGGTAGGTTCAAAATAGACAGGGAGAGGTTAAGAATAGTATAGGAAATGAAGAAGCCAAATAACTTATATGTATGACCCATGGACATGAACTAAGGGGAGGATGCTGGTGGGAGGGGCAGGTACAAGGCAGAGGGGAATAAAGGGGAAAAAAATGGGACAACTGTAGTAGGATAATCAATAAAATATACTTAAGAAAAAAACAAATGCAGTATTATTCTACTTCTGTGAATTATCTAAAGTAGATACATTTATAGAAGTATAAATAGAATGGTGGTTATCAGAAACCTAAAACTAAGGGGATATCCTGTTTAATGAAAATTAAGGTTCAGATTTGCAAGATAAAACAGTTCTGGATATGTTTTACAAATATGTGCATATGAGAGTGCTGAAGAATACACTTTCAATGGTTAATATGATAAATGTTATATCATACATTTCCCAACACAGTAAAAACAACAACAATAAAATACCAAAAAACAGAAGGGTGTTGTGATGAGTCCACAAGGATGGGCTGGAACCCTCACTCAAAATTTGTTCAGATGTTTAGACTGATGACACAGCACAGGCACTAAGAGCGTATGCAAAGGTATAATGCTCACATAATAATGAGGCTTACTGGGAAGATCAGGTTAACTCCAAAGTAGGTCCAAGAATAAGATCAGTGAACAAGAAAAAAGACTGGCTTGGGGTTTTATGGTGGCTAGGAGGTGTGGCCAGGTGAGGGTCCCTGCATGTGAGTCAGGACTTGTGTGGTTTGTACTTTCCTGCAGTGACAAAGGAGAGACTACCTGAATGTTTTTTAGCTTATCTGGATGTCGTTCAAAAGGGATAGAGGGACTAGTGGGGCTTGAAAGTCATCATAGTCTAAAATATAAAAAGGAGTCAGACAATTACAATTCATGATGACTACATAGTGTTATAATTCATGATTTTTGACTGATGACTGATACACAATGCTTCATTTAATTAAATCTGGGCTTGTTTAAGTAAGCCACTATTGTCCTCTGTGAAGCTTATAGACATGGGCTTGTAAATGAAGTAAAATTGTCATTGAATACCTTTTTGGTGAATTCATTATTTTGGGGTTTGTATAGTGTTTTGTATTGTGGTTTTATATATAATGAAACATGTATGATCTTCACTTATATTTGGAGTATATTTGAGGTGAGAGGTTCCTAGAGTTATTATTTTTTCCAAATGAGAAAAAATGTTATTGACCGGACCAGATGCCCAAATCATTAACAATAGCTCAAGAGTCTGTAAAAATGTGTAGATGGGACTAATTGTTGACCAAGGCATTCAGTGCTAGGATCAAGGTCTGAAATTTATCCAATTATTATGACTCTTGGGTTCCATCATAGAAAGGGTATATCCTGGTTAAATGGCCTAAAAGGTGATGAATTAGTGATAATATTTTGGGTGCTTAGAGGGTTAGTGAAAATTTCTTGACAGTGCCAGGGAAGGAGCAGCCCTTGACTTATCCCAGTTATTTTCAGGAATTTAATTAAAGTGGCAGGGCCTTGTGGTATACATGGGGTAAAGGCCCATCCCCTTTTGTGAGCTCCTTTGTATTCATACATCCTGAAAGAGTGTGTCAAAAAATTTCATCAGAGGATTATGTCTTCAGTGTGATGTCATGCCTCTGCCATTAAAGAACATTTAATGTGGTTCTTTAAGACATTTCCTTCAAAGATTGTAGACGTTGGCAGGGTTTTGGGGTGCCTCATGAGTAGCTGGGGAAAGATGTGTTAGGTCCCTTCAAAAAGAAAGGCAAACTGCAGCTGAAAGGGGCTGTTGAAAAAGGCACCAAATAGAACATTTAGCCAATTCTATAGCTATAATGCATGCACCTGTTATGGACTTGATAGTGTCAATAATTTCAATAGTATTGATTGATAGGAAGGTGAACACACATAAATAGGGACTCATGTTCATGGGTTACTTTGATGAAGGAGTACATCCCATATTTTTGTCCCTAAATGCCAATTAGAACTTCTGATTTAGTTTGGGGAGAATCTATAACAGAAGTACAATAGAACTCAGCAAATGCAGCACAAAAGAGGACAGATCAAATTGCAAGGTTGCCAACAAACAGAAACGGAGCTTAAAAACATGTTAACCAGCAAGTGGCAGAGCTAGCTAGCAAGTCAAAGCAAGAGATTAAAGCTCTCAGAGGTGGGAGAGTTGGGGGTGAGGGCCACTTGCAGGGTATGAAAAAGTTTATTAGGCACGTAATGAGGCTTCCTGGAGAGAGCAGAGTGGGCTCCCTTACAGAACCAAGAATGGTGTGAAAGAGCAGGGAAAGAAGCTGGGTTGGGGTTTTATGGTGATTAGAAGGTGGAGGTGGGTCAGTACACAGGTCAATGTGTATGTGGTTTGAACTTTCCACGGGTACTGATCATCTGGCTTTCTTATCAGTTTTCCCTGATGGGGGGCAAAAGGGTGTTGAAGTAAGAAATGTCGAAGCTGGTAGATAATTTTCTATGAGTTTATTTGAGCCAAACTGATGACAATTGTCAGGACAAAGTCTCAATGGATTGAGAAAATGCTCTGATAAATGGCATTTTACCAGTCATTTTATACATCAGAATCAAAGAAGATGTAAGGGGGTTACTTGAAATTCATTGTTGATAGTTTAGGGAGGAGGGAGAAAGAAAAGCAGTGAAATCTCCAGGATTGGATAAAAAGTTTGACAAATAGTCACATACTGACACAAGAACAGCTGGCATTCATGCTGCCTGTCACCTACCAGACCCAATAAGCAGAGACAGGGATTATGGGTGCTTTATTCAGAAGGCCAGAGATCTGAGAAGACGGTGGGTTTGTACTCTAACAGACTGTCCCTACATTTCCTTCCAAGCCAGCCTTTTTACAACAGAGAACAAAGTGCAGTGAGGGGTTTTGAAATTCAGGGAAAATTAGATTAAAAAAAACAACAACCCTGCAGCATTATGCCCCTGAGCTGTTAGGTGTCCCCAGGCAGTAGTCTGTCTCTCCTTGGAACCTTGGCCAGGATATCTCTAGCTGTGGCCCAGGCAGTGGTCTTTAGCTGTGCCCATCTGTCTCTTCCCAGAGTCAGGGTGGGCCAGCACCCGCAGTTCCTGAGACATTAGCTTTAATACATGCATTACTTACTAGGCTTATTAACTATTTACCTTAAAATAAAATTTTCCAACTCGTGAGTCTCCCCTCAATAATTCTTTCACATTGGTAGGTGTAGAGCAGTTAACAGTTAGGGTTCTGTGGTCTCTGCCCTGGGGCAGTGATTGTGCCCTGAGGGCTCTGGAAAAAATAAATTAACTTGATTCTAAAGGTGTGTTATCACAGATGCAAAAAAGACGATAGATAGTTTCAGGTAATGTACAGTCTGACCTTTGTCAGGGAAGACACAGGCCTAAGACATGACTACCCACCATGACTTGCTCTTAGTTAGAAAGTTTTAATTTCAGACCATCCTATGCAGTTACTTCAGGTCTCTGAGTTTGTTGAGGGCACCATGCAGGCCTTCCCTGAGCCTCTCAGGTTTAATGTGTTGCCGCTTTTCATCTGCAGGTACTTGCTTAATAATGGGCCCTATATATAAAATTAAAATCCATTCAGTGTATTTATAATATGGATGGGCTGAAAAAATAAATAATATGTTTAGGAAAGAGTAAGCTGTTTTACACTCATGTACAGAAACGTATAATGGTTGTATGTTAAGAATGAGCAACACTGCTCTTTCTTTTTCTCCTTTGGGACTAGAGTTATTTTTGACACACTAGACCAGTGGCCTATAATAAAAGAATAGTCTTTATTGAATGCTAGACTCTTAATAGTCTGTAGGTCATTTCTGACACCTCTTTTCAGAGATTTTACTTCTAAATTGGTAATGGACAATATTGATTCATTCAACAAGTATATGTCAAGCATCTACAATTTTGTATGTCTTAGGAATGGTTATAAAAATCATTTAGAGGTCCTAAAAATGGCATAGGTTTTGAAAGCATATTTTTGATATAAAATAAAAATATAAAATCATAATATATAAAAATGACAGGTATGCTAAATTCAAAATAGATTTCTATTATCAAATTTTGTACACATTTAAAATATTATTAATTATCTTTCTTTTTTCTGGCCCTGCTTTTCTAGGGATATGACTAGTCATATCATTATATGGATTACATAGGCTTTCATTCTGAGAGACCCAGATGTCAGCAAGACTTAGGGTCATTGCACCTGTGGAGCTTACGCAGGACCAGCTTCCAGGCGGTGATGTCTGTTCCTGCTGGGTCTAAGCAAGCAAAGAGGTTTTTTGTTTGTTTGTTTGTTTGTTTGTTTATTTGTTTAAATGGCCTTGAGGCTGCAAGGGGGATTTGTATAGACTGTATAGAAAAGAGCGCTGACTATAAATTAAAATATGCCCTGTCAATTTTAAACACAGTGTATTTCAATATCTTTCTTACCTACTGTAGGGTAAGTGGAGGCAGTCTGGCTTCCTCACCCAGGTGTCTGGATAGCTAAGGAAAACAGTGTTCCCATAGCCTTGGAGGGACCCGGTAACTAGTGTTCTCATAGCCTTGCGGCTGGGTCTAATAAACTGTTCCCATAACATGAAGTGAGCTTGCATGTGGAGAATTATGTTATATTATGTAATGTTCTGGCAGTTTTCAGGCTTTGTTCCTATCTAGTACTTAAACAGGTAGGGACTCTCAACTTGGGGTGATGATATCGAGAGACACACAAGGGGACAGGTGCCACGATGGGTGCCATGCTGGGGAGCAGGGGCCATGACTTGAGACATGCAGATAGACACACAGCTTGCAGAGTGTGTGGCTTGCCCACCCGTGAATAAAGGCATGTTACACATCCCAACAGCTCTGTGAATATTCTTCTGTCTGCAGGAATATTATGAACCTGCCTGGCCTTGAAAGGTGGCAACACACCTACTGTTTAAAAAATGCAGTTTTAGGTAACAGATATGAAGTGGTAATTTACACAGTGGTGGGAATTTTGTCTAGAAAAACTAACTATGTTAACAGTTAAATCTTTTATAAAGCCTTTGAATGATTGTTTAGCATTAGAATCAGGAGGTTCTAGTGTGGTGCTTCAACCTGTGTCTCCTTAACGCCTCCTCCTTCCCAACACCTATTCTGTGATAGATGTTAATCCCACACAAATGTGTTCTAATGGAGGCAGTTGTGTTCCTTTCAGCTAAATAGATGTGACCACAGAAAGGATAAAAATCAGTGTTAATTCTCAGGGAATTGAACTTATGTAAAAAAACAATCAAGTATTTCAGGTATAAGGAGACAGAAAAACAAACAAACAAAAAAAAGAGGAAGATCTCTGCTCAACTTTTTTATTTTGTTTCTATTGCTAATAAACTTAATCTCTTATGATTTGTTATTTATTTTTTCTTTGCCTTGTCTTTCTTTGACAATGTCTCAACATTACTCCACTATGTTCTATTGAGTTGAGAAGTAAAGAATAGCATCTGATTAACATTTAGATGATGTTTTTTATCTGTGAAATACACAGTGTTTTACATATGTAATATGTAAACACATATGGCATGTAATACATATGTAACATATATTTTTATTTTCTACTAACTTTCTACCTACTCATGCTCTTGACATTTTACTTATTTTTTCCTTTTATCCTAATATTTGAAAACACAGCGAAATTTTAGGGGTAGTACCCAGGTATCACAGATTGATTAGACCTCCACTCCTTTCCAAATATAGGTCCTTCACAGGGGCATGTAATAAGCAGTGTAATTGGGACTAATTGCACAGAATCCTCACTTGAATTTTTAGGTAGGAACTCAGAGGACTTTTCAATGCATAGAAACAATTTTAGAAATGGCGTACAGGTTCCCAAAGCCTGTAATCATACCTTATTTAACCAATAGCATACATAAGTAATTAAGGAAATAAGAGTAGGAAACAGAGAGAGAAACAGTACTTTCATGGAGAAAAGTTCAACTTGTGGGTAAAATAATATTCAGCCATAGGAATCAAGGCAGTAGGTAAAGTTACACTTTGACCTCAGCCAACTTGATTGAGACAGTTTATCCATAAATAAAATATGAGCAATGGTATCCTCTATATTATAGTGTGAATAGGAGAACTAAATGGGATAGTATTTGTAAAGTGCCCAGCACCAGTTTTGGAATTAAATGTCTGTAAACTATTGCCAGGATGATGAGGTCAGCAGTTTGCCCTATTCTCATATGCTGGGAAACTGGAGAGCAGACTCACTACAGGAGCTTCCTTTAGGTCTCAGTCATGTAGATGTGGGTGTTGCGTGGTAATGAAATCTGGTTAAAGACATGAAATTTGGGACTTTATGACAGAAAGAGCATTGGACTTGGAGCCAGGAGAATTAGACCTGAGCCCTGATGTATGAATCAATCTCTGTGAGCTCTAATTCAATGACTTCATTTGAAAATAGGTGTAATGATAACCAGGGAAAACATGGTTGATGTGATGTTCAAATTGTGCTTATAAAAATATGTAGAACTATAAAGCATGGCCATACTTTACTTTTATTAATACTACCTGTGTAATCAGGATTATCATTTGGTACAGAAATAGTTCCTCAGTCAACCTTCTATTTTCCTTATAGAGGCTCCTGGAACAGGCCACCAAGCTGGACATAGGATATTGCTTTTGGAAGCAGGTTTCTGAGACTGAGAATGAAAAATCAGGATGTGGAAAAAGGTGGAGAACTGGCTGGATTATTCCTTTACTTCCTTCATCTGCCTGATGTTACAACAGTTGAGGGATTTCCACAGTAAATGCCCTTCTCAACATTTCAGCAGATCTGCTACTGGCCAATATTTAAAGTCTTAGAATTTGAGTTAAAAAAAACCAAGGGGTCAACAAATTCAGTTATTTCCAAATTTACCTGAGCATAAGATATACTTGGGAACCTCTTCACTGGAGATTCTGATTCAAAATGTCTGTGGTTTGCCCCAGGAATTTATATTTTCAAAAAATGCCCAGTTGATTCCATTGATCTAATTGTAAGAATACTCTCATGTAATTACCTCAAAGAGAAAAACTTTGAGACTCAGAATAGCAAACAAATGAGTGGCAAGATCCGGTAAACTGAAAAGAAGCTGAAACCAGTTAGTGCTAGACTTGGGTTAAGAATTCAGATCTAAATTTCAGGCCAGAGCTATTTTCTCTTTAAATTCAAGGTCTGACTCATGTGAAACAGCATCTCAAGTCTTTGTATTATTTGGTGTTCACCAGTCTATACCTCAAAAGAACAATACATGTCAAAATAGGAATTGTTTTTGCCTCATTACTCATGAAAAGTAGAAAAAGCTGCCTGAAACCCTTTTAACAAATTTTCATTTGTGAGGTGAGCTAGGATTTAAAAGCAGAACTTGACAAGTTTACAAGGAGGGTTATAAACTCAAATAAGCTACTGTGTGAGGTTTTAGAATCCTTTTCCCTCAGGATAGGTTTATTTTATTTTATTTTATTTTTTTCAGTAGAATCAACAGGTAGTGGAAAAGTTAACTCACTCCTGTATTTTAGGGTTATAATTTAGTAATGTATCAAGTTTTTGCCTTTTGATTTCAACTTTCCTTTGTTCATAAGAAATGATTAATAATTATATGCACTTATATGGGATCAATGGATGAATACAAGGGAAAAATAGATACAATATTTTAGTGGATTTTAAACTCACATGTCATTTGCAAAGAAGATATTTTAAGAAAATGAATGGGAGTCCCTTTCAATTTATTCATATCATATTTTATGTTTCTCTCCCTAACATTAATAATCACAAATCATACAATAGTATAGTGAGAAACATATAGAAATAAATAATAATGAGAACAATTTTAAAAAGAGTAATTCTATTCCAGATATGAGTAGTCAGAGATACAAAAATAAATCTTTTCACCTAAAAGATTTTCAGTTTTTTTAAAATCAAGTAATAATCTTTTTAGAAAGTCATTGGAATGTACAAAATAATTCTCAGACTTTGGGATATTAAATATTTCTAGGAAGGCAATTTTACAATTTATAAAAAGCCTTAAATATATTAATTGTCTACTATATTAAAATCCACTTTTATAATCCACTTTTTCTTAGGAAATAATCAAACAAATTATCAAGGATATCATTATTATATTTTCATTCAACAAATATTGAGCATCTCCTATGTGTTAGGCAATGTTCTGGTCCCTAGACATGTATGTGGGAGCAAAATTATGTCCAGCTCATGCTTTTATGGTATCTATAGTCTAAAGTGGAAGATGAGAATTAACCCAATGGTCACAAGTAGATGCATAACTACAAACAGAGGAATGTTTTATAAAGTTAAAGGTCATGGTATTATCACACTTCTCTACTTCCCTTCAGGATTATTTCCCTTGAAAAAGTAACATTTAAGCTAAGATTTAAAGAGTACAATATAAGTGAATTATGCAAAGAGAGTTAGAAGATGGACTAGCACATGCAAGGCCCAAGATTGCCCGAAATATGTTCTGTTCAAGAAACTAAAATATGACATATAAATAAATAGAGGTTGAAGTGAGAATGATAAGACTGAAATGACAAGTAGAATGAGAACTTGCAAAGCCATCTTATAATGTTTTTATTTTTTTATCCAAAACAACAGATAGTGAGCAAGCTTAATAAGGAGTAACAGAATTCAATATTTCTTTTCAAAATGTCCCTCCAGATGCAGTGTAAAGACCAGAATAGAGAGAGTGAAGAAAGACTGCAGAAACTAGTCAGAAGCAGAGTGCTGTCATATGAATTAGAAGTGATTGACTCATATCAAAATAGTGCAGGGCAGATGGAAAGAAGTAAAACAAAATTGGGAATTATATAAGATGTGATATATTTAGGATCGTGGGTTGGATATGGGGAAGGATAGAGAAGGATTCTTTAAGAGTGACTCCAAGACTTGCTGTAATGACTGATAAGACAATGGGTCCAATCAGAAAACTTAGATGCTGAGGGGAGAGTTTTAGTTTAGATTGTGGAGGAAGAAAGATCAAGAGTTCACTTTTGTAGTTGTTACGAAGGACTTGGTTCTGAAAGCTCAAATTGGCCATGTTGATAACTTATTATATCAATATATGTCTCCTGAGTTATAAATAATTATTGAAGTTGTAAATATGAATGAAATTCTCCTGAAAATATGTAGACCGGGGGATGAAAAGAAGGAAAGGAGGCCTAGGACCTTGTATCCTTTGAGAGCTCCAACATGATCATTAGTGGATAGTTCTGCAGCAGAAACTAAAAACCAGTAACACAGCTAGAAAGAAACCCATAAAATACTGGTGATAGAGAAGCTATTTACCAGTTGAGGGAATCTCATAGACCAAAATTTAATCAATATTTATAACAAAGTACAAAATATGCAAAAACAAGGATTGACTAGATTTACTGATCCAGAACAACGACACTGTTTTGATAGCGCAGAGAGAAGAGCTACATTAGAGGAAGTTGAAGAATGAGTAGTTGTGTGAAAATGGAGTCACCACTGAGTGAAAGGTTACTACAATTGAAAAGTTAGTCTTGAGCTGAAAGAGGAAGTTGGGTTAAGGAAGAAGTTGCTAGTTTTGTTGTTGTTGTTGTTTTCTTTTCTTTTCTTTTCTTTTCTTTTCTTTTCTTTTCTTTTCTTTTCTTTTCTTTTCTTTTCTTTTCTTTTTTTAAGATGAGAAAGACATGAGATAATTCAGTGGAGATGGTGGTAGAGGAAACACTTAAACAATGAGATTTTCTAAGAAAATGAGAGATTATAGACTCCACCATGTCAAATAAATGAACATTCTTTATTCTAACAGGATACTTGTATGATGCTTATTGAATTTATTTTTTTAATACTAGGGGAAATTTAGAAGTTTCCTAATGGGCGTTTAATAAACACTGACTAAACAACTAAACACATAGAGAGATAAACTACTCAGTGTACAAATCCCACTATACAAATCCCACTACTACACATTCCTATACAAGGAATATTGACATGGTGAGAGAAGTACTACATTTTCTACAATTCAGTTTCATTGTGATGCTAAACTCTCATTTCATGGGACTTGAAAAAAATTGTCTCAGTGTCTGCTTATGTTCTTTAGCTTCCAGGGAAACTAATTTTAGGGAGGTGCCTGCACTCATGAGCAATATTTATCTCTGAGCTACTTATGTTCTGGCTTCAACAATCCTTTTCAATCTGTTATTTTGTGTCATTAGGGTAGTGATAACCTTGGGATACAGGCCTAGGGTATAGAATATACCTTCTAGTGCATCAAGCAACCTTGCCCACAGAAAATAACTTGACTTCCTGACAGGGTGCTGCCAGAGAGTTAATTATAGGCCCCACTAGCTTATATGACTAATGCCCATCTCTTCCATCTCCAGATATTAGAATCTACTCTTCTTCATTTTCATTCTTCTCAATGGTTTTGGACTTCTGGTAATAAAATACAGCTCTACAACAAAACTGCCTTGAATGATGAAAACACATGCTACCTCTTGAGTATGGGAAAATTATAGGGTAAAGAAAGTAATATCAAAAACTATCTGATCATATATATATACACACACACACACACATATATATATATACATAAAGATAATCAACTCTATGAAAAAATATGAGAATGTGGGATAGATGCATGAATAGAGAGAGGAGAATTGATAGAGCCTCTGTATAGTGAGATACTATGGAGATTTTAAAAATTTATTCTGTTTTCCCTGATTAATTTATTATTGTGATAATTTATTTTATAACATTATTTAATAATATAGAAATATTGGAAAAAAGGAAAAGTAACTTTAATAATCTGGAAACATACATGATTTTTCTTTGAACAGTGAAACAACTAAAACTGATATGTAGTAGAGTCCACTAACAGCTTTAACTTTTAAATGGCCCTGTTTCATGTTGGTTCTTACAAGCCTTATGCAACTGTTGTTTTGGAATGCACTCTATTAATTACATGTACTTTTAAGTATTTTTCTTTCCTACTTAGTCATATTGTATGTGTTATACACAGAATATAACCATAGTTTTTCTTCAATGGACTCCATCCTGCTTTGCATTTCTGAGACTTTTAGACAGATATATTTTGAAGAGATCTCCAATTACAGTTGGAGAACAGAATGTAATAAATCACTGAGGAGGGACATTTTATAGGTAAAGGCATATTTCATACCTTTACCATTTCTAATATATATCATTCACCTATAAAAGCATTTGAGTTATGCAAAGGGCTTGTCATGTTGATATTCCTTTGTAGCATATTTTCCAATTGACTGAACTTTAAAAAATTTGTACTGTATTTAGACTAAGAGAGTGTCCATGTTACTTGATCTTCTAGCACTTCCCTCTCTTAGTGGTTTCAAATTGGGAATGAGAATTCTGTTTTCCTTCTTCTCTGTAAGTAATCATTAGCTATGACTGAATTCCTCTTGGTAGTGCTGACAGGAATGCTGCCAACAATAGCACATTCACTGCTTATTGCTAACGACCCTGCTAGACTTGGGACTATACACCGAAGGAACATACCCTGATCTTTTCCATAGTGAAAGACAAGTGAAGCATAAAATGATAGCTACCTACTGTTATTCTGGTTTGATTGTAAGACTAAAGATGACCCTTCTTAAATCTTCACTTTGCATAAAATTTCCCTTGCTCCTAACGCCAATGGACAAACATAAACAAAAGTAAAGCCTATAAATATTCAAGGCTAAAGACTCTGTCAGAACAAAATCGCACCATAATGAGCATCATGTATACACTTGAGAAGTTTGTCTTTGGTTTCTTCATGTTTAGGAATTCAGCTCCAGAAAGTAGCTGTCAAATATCAAGCTTGACCTTCAGCTTAGGGACTTTGGGCAGCAGTTACTGGGCACAGAAGCAGAAAAGGGAAGCTAGGACTAGGAGAGCCAGTTTAGCTCACCAAAAAGGCTAAGCAGTGGATTCACAATAGGCAGAAAACCAGGTTATCCAGAAGTATATGAAAATTGAAGATTATCATGAAATGGCAGCTTGGAAGCCATGCTGGTAAGCAAAAGCCCCAGGCATGTGCATCCTAGGGGTCATTCTTTAGAGCAGAGTTCACACGAGTGTGGCACTGACAACAATCGACAGAGGTGAGATTTCAGGCTTTGCTCAGAGCTACTATTCAATAAAAGTGAATTAAACTGTGATCACTTTATTTTATTTTTAGTTACCTTTCAAACCCTTTCAAGACAAATTTCCAGTATATAGTTATGTGTTTCATAACTCTCCACCAATTTCTTTTTTCTTTTTATGTCAGAGGTAGACCTAGTCTCTGGTTCAGAGGCTTTAAATAATGTGCTTTTCATCACATTTGTATTACCTCCTACTTACGGCAAGTTATATTTTCCATTTAAATGACATACATATTTAAACATATTTAAATCATACTTAAAATAAATTTCTTAAAATAGAAATGCCAGAGAAATAATTGTTTTAATGTAGTAGAACTGGTAATTAGATACGCCAAAAGTCCTGAAGATGGCACTCAGATGACAGACACCTGGAAAATCCTTTTGAGTGGTATGACGATACACATACTCTTACATACCTACCAGGTTCCCCAATAATTACAAATTATGCCTATTTTCACATAGGGCAGAATACTGAACCCACACACATATCCACATAAATAAGTTTTATTGTGAAGGTTTGGGGGAAGGGAATCTGTCTCTAACCTTTATTATCTTCTTAACCAATAAAATAATTTGAAATGAAACAATAATTTGTATTTTGGATTTATGAAGCAGGGGGAACTAAAAAACCCTGTCTACTTTATATTTGTAACTTCTCTGAATTAACTTGCCCACATAAGTGATCCAGTTTCAGATTGTTGATGGCATTCACCATAGTTGATGACAATAGTGTTGGGTAATCTCAATCTTCCAATCCCAGGAAGGAATGTAAGATTTAATGCCTCAGTTCCATAAAAAACATTTAGTCTAATAAATCCATGAGCATTGCACATAAGACAATACTTTTCTATGATATTGTGAAGCAGAAACAAGTTCGAATAGTCCTCAACTATAATAAAGCAGTTTATATTCTAATAATAAAAAAGATCTATATTTTCTCTTATTTTGTAATTTGACAACATATTCAACTCTTTAGTACTTATATCAGTCTAAACTCACTGTTTTTTAATAAAAAATATATATACTCATATGGAAAGTGTACATATAATAATTTAACTGCTCAAAAATTTCACAATCTAAACATGATATGAAACAAATTCTTAGATTAAGAAACTTGATGTTACTAGTATCTCAGAAACCTCTGTTATTATCCCTTATGATCCCTACAATCTGACAAGGATAACTGCTACTTTGACTTGTAATAGTGTAGATTAGTTTTGACAAAATTTGTAATTTACATAAATGAAATAACGCAGGATATACTATTTTATGTCCAATTCTTTATATTCAAAAATAGATTTTTGAAATTCAACATTGTGTTTATGTATGCACTTGTAGATCACTCATTTTTGTGCTACATTATTTATGAAAAGATGTTCAATCTCACTATGAACAGAGAATTCCAAATTAAAACTACACAGAAATACTATTTTTGTCTGTCAATTTGATAAAATTAAAAAGTTAAGCAACACAGTGTACTGGTGAAGTGGTGTGATGAGACATGTTCAGACTTTGAGGGCTGGAATGCAAATTGGTATACTTATCATGAAAACCACACCATTATACACACATTTATATTATTATCCATCTCTCTCACTTCTAGAATTCACCTTGCAGATACATGCATTATAATATTAAAAAATAAATATGTAATTTAATGTAGTATTATTTACAACTGAAAAATATTGGGACTATATGTTTATAGGTAGGAGAGGGCTTGAATCCTTGTAGCCTATCCTTACAAGGAAGCTAGCTAACCCCCTCCCCACAAAAGTTCTATGAATAGACTCAGAGTGATTTCAAAATATCTTTTTAAATGAAAAAAGTGAAGTGCAAAACAGTTTTTATATTATTTAGTATTCTACTTTTGATTTAGAAACAATGTAAAATTTTTAAAAAAAATGTAGACGCAGTGCTTACTAGAGCAAAAAGAGACATAGGGTGCATAAATTAGTGACTACTGAGACTGTTTAATTTCAAGACATGTTTAGAATGGAATGAAAAGGGCAGAGGGAATTGGGGGTATCCAGTTTCTCTGCAATTTCATTAATAATTGTTTCTTATTTTTATTTTTTGATGATAGTCATCTCAGGTGTGAGGTTGATATACCTATTATTTTGATTTGCATTACCCTGATTATTGATGATATTGAGTATCTTTTCATATACCTGTTGACCATTGTATGCCTTCTTTGAAGAAATGTGTATTTAAGTCCTTTGCTTATTTTTAAATTTCAGTTTATTTATTGATTTTTTTAGTTAGCTGTTGTTTTAAGAGTTGCTTGTATATTTTGGATATTAACTTCTTATCAGATATATGGCTTGCAAATATTTTCTCTCATTTCATAGGCTGCCTTTTCATTCTTTTGTTTCCTTTGCTGTGCAGAAACCCTTTGGTTTAATCTACTCCTAGTTATTTATTCTTACTTTTGTTGCCTATGCTTTTGGTATCATATTTAAGAAATCATTGCCATTCCAAGGTTGATTTTCTTTTAGGGGTTTTACAATTTCAGATCTTAACACACACACACAAAGGCAGACACAAGGACAGTTTTGGAGGCAACCCTCATGTTTATTATGGTGATGATAATGCAAGTGTATACGTGTATTGAAACTCACTAAATGTGCACCTTAATTATATGCAGATTCTTATATTCCAATTATGTAACTAACTAAAGATAGTATATAAAAGTGGGGGAAAGTGATACTTCTCTGAATGTACGTTTTAGTAATGTCCCACATATTTAAAAAAATTAACAGGGAAAATTAAAATGGAATTTCAATGAAAACAAATGAGTCAAATCATATTATAAATAAACATCATCACCACTGTAAACATTAAGTAAATACAAGCACCATGTAAGTTAATATATCGAAATAGTGAATGTTTAATAACTAAACCAATACACAAATGAACAAACTAATAAGAAAAATAAGAAAGTTCTTTCTTGTAAAATAGTAAGTATAGAAATGATGATTAAACTATGACATCCATAGTCATCACAAATGTTCAAGCAGGAACTATCACCAGAAGGTAAAAGGCATAGGTGAAAGTTTAAGAGTTGAGAGTCACTTATATGATTTCAAAATTTCCCATATGTAATATTTATTAAGTACAAAGTGAAAAATAATAAGTATATAGTGAAGAAGCCCTAGCTGATGTGGCTCAATGGTTGGAGCATCACCAATGGACCAAAAAGTCACAGGTTCAATTCATAGTCAGAGCACATACCCAGATTGCAGGTTCAATCCCTGGTCCAGGCATGTGTGAGAAAGCGGTCAGTAAGTGTTTCTCTCTTACATAGAACTCTGTCTGTCTGTCTGTCTCTCTCTCTTTCTTTTTTCCTCCTTCTTAAAAAAAATGGAAAAAGTACCAGGTCTGTCTGGAAAAAGTCCAACCATTGTTAATATATGGAGAATGGTTTGCTTGACATTGGTGTAACCTGGCAGCCAGGGAGAGTGGACTGGAATGTGCATGCAAGAACAAGGACAGCTTCACAGTACCAGTCATTAGGGGTGGTAGACACCACTGAATGAGCATATGTACTGTGTGACTGTTGCATTGAAAATGACTGAGTGAACAGAACAAGGAATCTGCATCAAATTTGACATTAAGCTTGAACATTCCTCCACGGAAAATATTTGGATGACTCAGGCCTTCTGGGATGATACAATGAGTGCAGAACAAATAAAAGTAGGCACAAATTTGCATTTGTTTCAAAGATGGTCAAGAATCTGTTGAAAGTGATCCATGTTCCGGAAGGCCAGAAACTAGCAAAATAACTGAGAATGTTGACTGTGTACTGGATGCAATCAACAAATATCAGTGTCTGACAGTGTGAGAACTGGAAGCTGATCTGGGGATTCCAAAAACTACTGTGTCTGAGATTCTGATGCAGGATTCTGGCATGAAATGTGTGATGGCAAAATTTGTTCTGAAGCATCTGATACCAGAGCTGAAGAAATATTGTGTTGTAGTGCTAATGATTTGATTCAAACTGCTAACCAATGAACAAGGTTTCCTCAAGAAGGTCATAACTGGGGATGAATGGTGGGTTTACAGCTATGATAGGAAATGGCAGCCCAGTCAACTCAATGGAAGTCGACTGGTTCTCCACACCCAAAGAAAGCACAACAAAGTGGCACCAAGATTAAGACCATGTGAACTGTGTTTTGTGGTGGGGAAAGGGTTGTCCATCACAAGTGCACCATTGCAGGCCAAGCAATTAATGAGGAGTACTACCTCAGTGTTCCTTGTCAGTTGAGAGATGCAATACAATGAAAATGGCTGCAGCTATGGACAACTGGTGATTGGCAGCTTCATCACCACAACATGCACACCCATACATTTCATCTCATGCAGACATTTTTGGTGAAACATCAAATCACCCAGGTGACTCAGCCCTCTTACAGTCCAGATTTGGTGCCCTGAGACTTCTGGCTTTTCCCAAAACTGAAATCACTTTGGAAAGAGAAGAGATTTATGACCATCAGTAAGATTCAGGAAAACATGACAGGACAACTGATGGCAATTCCAGTAAAGGATTTGTCAGAGTCTTTTGAACAGTGGAAATGATGCTGGGAGAACTGTGTGGGGTCCCACAGTGCCTACTTTGAAGGGGAATGAGGCATCATTGTCTTATGTATAATGTTTCTTTTATCTTGTTCTTCAATAAATTCTCTATTTTACATAATAAATGGCTGTATACATTCTGGACATACCTTGTATATGGTCAAAAAACAGCAGAAAATCACCTTAACCTAGGGATCTGAATTAATATTACCAATAATTTAAAAAACAGGCCTCACAATGACCTAAAGGTATGAACCAAGAAGACAACAACATCATTCTTGTGATTTCCTTTGTCCAATCTACATAATCTAAATCTAATCATAAGAAAACAACAGTGAAACCCAAAGTGAGGGACATTTTACAAAATAATTGTCATGACCTCTTCAAAAATATCAACATACTGGGCAGTTCAAAATGGTGGTGTGGGAGGATCCTGAACTCACCTCTTCTTATGGGCACAATTATAAATCCCTGTGAAAAGGACATGAGAACTAGCTGAACACTGGCTCTACATTAAAGAACAAAAGGACTGTAGTGAGGTGGGTAGGAGAAGCAGTGGCACACTTGCCAAAAGCCCTACCTCTGGCATAGCAACCCATATCTGGAGAGATCAAAAAAAAAAAAACAAGCAAACAGTGAATGGAGATTGTCACCTAGGAGCAAGGGGTTGGTACTCCATATCAGGCACACCAGCCTCTGGGTCCTGCACCGAAGAATTTGGTGCCCCAAGTCTCTGACTATGAACATCAGCAGAGCATATATTTGACAGAATTATAGGACTGTAGGGAATAAATATTCCACTCTTAAAAGGGCTAGTACACAGAGCCAGTTACCCAAGAACCACTATAAAAATATAGCTTGAGAAGGGCCTAGACCATATGTGACTAAGGTTCACTTTCTAATATTGAAGTTTCTACCAGAGGGGCAGAAGTCTTCTGGGGCTCTAACCCCAGATGGAACACTGGTGGTCACAATTCTTACAGGTTCTCTGTAACTTGCTGGCGGCATTACTGACAGAGCCCATTTTTGCCCTCTTCTCAAAATTCCTAATATCTGTGGGTGAAAACACCCAGCCCAGAACTACTCACATTGTGGCATACACAGATGGAGAAAGTGAGCAACCCTGATCCCCCATGCTGCACACATGGCACCACCAGGGCTAGCAGGTGAACGCAGCCCACACAGGGGATACTTCATGAGTGCCTACTTCTTGTTGGTCAGGGAGGATTACACTTCTGGTTCCCATATGATATCGCCTACATGGGGCTCATCCTTTAAGACTAGGAAGTGACTTGGTTCCAGCTGGCCTGCCAAGGCAGACTTGGCACAGACATCCAGGACTACCCTGCACCTACTCCAGCTCTCACCAGGCTACCAAGTCACTCAGCACATGATGTTTATGCAGGGGATGTTCCCACACAAGGCCACTCCTTCAAGACCAGGAGAGTTAACTGTTTTTCCAAATTAACACAAACAAATGGAGAAAGTCAAAAGAATGTGGATATAATGAAATATGTTGCAAACTAAAGAACAAGATAAAACCCCAGGGGGGGAAACCCTAATGAAAAAGAGATAAAAACTTTACCTGATAAAGAATTCAAAGCAATGGTTATAAGAATGCACACCAAACTCAGGAGAAAAATGGAGGAGAACTTCAAATAATGTAAACCATCCAGTCAGAACAACAAAAACAATAAAATAATTTTAAACAATCAGGCTAGTTTAAGGATGCCTGGGACAACATCGAACACACTCACATTTTCATTATAGGAGTCTCAGAAAAAGAAGAGGGAGAGAAAGGGGCAGAAAACTTATTTGAAGAAGTAATGAAATGCATAGACACAGACAACAGTGTGGTGGTTATCAGGAGCAAGAAGGGAGTAGTGAGGGGTAATAAAGGTAAAAGGGGCCAAATATGTAGTGATGGAAAATGATTGGGCTTTGGGTGGTGGGTGCACAATGAAATATGCTGATCATGCGTCATAGAAATGTATGCTTGAAACCTATGTAATCTTATTAACCAATGCTGCCCAAGTGAATTTAAATTAAAAAAAAGAAAAAATAATAGCTGAAAATTTTCCTAACCTGGGAAAGGAAATAGTCATCTAAATCCAGGAAGCACAGAGAATACCAAACATGGTGAACCCAAACAGAATGATACCAAGCTATATTATAGTTCAAATGGCAAAAATAAGTATAAAGAGAGAATTTTTAAGTCAGCAAGAGAAAAGTAACCAGTCAATTATAAGGGATCCCTTGTAACACTCTCAGCTGATTTTTTTTTTTTGCAGTAATGTTGAAGGCCAGAATGGAGTGGCATAATGTATTTTAAGTGTTGCAGAGCAAAAACTTATAACTAAGACTACTCTAGTGTGCAAGCTTAACATTCAGAATTTAAGGAGTATTGTATAAACTTTCCTTGGGCTGAGAGTCCAAAGAAAAGGTCTGACAACTCCATCATTACATCGAAAGTTTATGAAAGGAACTCATGTGGAATGGGTATCTTGGGCAGTGGCAAGAAAACTTGGATAGCCTTCCTGCCATGTGAGAGATGCTAAAGGGTTATATAGAAGAGGGTAGGATGAATAGGGGTACTGAGGTGTGACCTACCCAAGGTAAGGGTAAAATAACACATATTTGCCCTGGGTAGAGCAAGGGCCTGCTCCAGAAATCAGCACTTCAAGGGAATAGGGCAGGGATTAACCAGTCTCTGTGAGGATTGAAGAAAGCAGTCTTTGCTCTGGTCCTAATCTATCTGGATCTAACTCAAGGGTCCTGCTATTGTAGCCGTATGGAAGAGCTTACCCACATTAGCACAAATAATGAGTATCCAAGACAAACAAAAAATAAAGCAGTTCATCACTACTAAACTGGCCTTACAAAAAAATGTTAAAAGGTCTTTCTTTAAGTGGAAAAGAAAAGGTCATAACTGGAAAAAAGATATCTGAAAGAAAAATATCTCACTGATAAAGGTAAATATATAGTAAAGGTAGTGGATCAGCCAGTACAAAGCTAGTATGAAGGTTAAAAGAGAAAAATAGCAAAGTCAACTATAGCTACAATAAGTAGCTAAAGAATACAAAATATAAAAATATTTAAAATTTGATGTAAAAATATAAAACATAGGAGGATGTAAAAAGGCAGTGCTTTGAGAATGTTCGAACTTAAGCAAATATCAGCTTAAAATAGACTGCTGTTATATGCATATATATATGTGTGTATACATATATATACATATGTACACATATATAAAAGTATATGAAATACCTGATAACCACAAACCCAATCCTGTAATAGACACACACAGACAAAAATAAATAAAAATAAAGAGAAAGTAACCCAAACATAGCACCAAAGAAAAGCATCAGATCACAAGGGAAGAGACAAAGATTAAGACGGAAACAAATAACTGAAAAACCAGCCAGAAAACTAACAACATGGCAATAAGAACAAACTTATCAAAAATTACTTTACATGTAAATGGACTAAATGCTCTAATCATATGACATAAGGTAGCCAAATGGATAAAAAGGAAGAAGAAATACCTGTCTATATGCCACCCATAAGATTCTCTTCAGATTTAAAAACTAAAAATGAAACAATAGAAAAAAAAGATACTCCATGTAAATGGAAATGAAAAGAAAGTTGGGGTAGCAATATTTATATTAGACAAAATAGGATTAAAATTGTTACAAGACAAAGATAGATATTATGTAATAGAAAAAGGGTTAATCCAACAAGAGTATATAACATTTATAAATATTTATGTATCCAACATAAAATCACCTAAGTATATATAACAAATATTAACAGACACATAACAAGGAAAAATTGACAGCATTATAATAAGAATAAGGGAGTTGAATACCACACTTACATCAAAGAATAGATCACCTAGACAGAAAATCAATAAGGAAACATTGTCCTTTCACCACCATTAGATTGACTTAATAGATATATACAGAATATTACTTCCAAAATCTGCAGAACATACAGCTTTTTTGAGTGCATGTATACCATTCTCTAGGATAAATCACATGTTTGGCTACAAAGCAAGTCTCAGTAAATTTAAAAAGACTGATGCCATATCAAGCTTCATTTCCAACCACAGTGGTATAAAACTAGAAATCAATTACAAGAAGAAAAATGGGATAAAAATACCTAGAGATAAAAAACATGCTACTAAGTGACCACTGGGTCAACAAAAAAATCAAAGTGGAAATAAAAAAACAATTTGAGACAAATGTAAATGGTAACACAACTTGCCAAAATCTATGGAACAAAAACAGTTTTAAGAGGGAAGTTCATAGTGAAACGGGCTTACCTGAGGAAAAAGAAAACTCTCATATAAACGATCTATCTTTTCACCTGAAGGAACTAGGAAAAGGAGAGCCAGTAAAGCCCAAAGTTAGTAGAAGGAAGGAAATAATAAGATTCAGAATTAGAAAAAAATGAAATAGACACTTACACATAAACACACAAATAAACAATTTTTAAAAAAACTCAGTAAAACTAAAAGCCAGTTATTTGAAAAGATAAACAAATGGGTAAACCGGTAGCCAAAATCATCAAGAAAAAAGGAAACAAAACTCCCCCCAGAAAAAAATGGAAAGTAAAATGAAGTCACATCTGATACCAAGGAATTCAACAAACCAGAAGGTCTGACTACTGTGAACAATCATATGCCAATAAATTTAAAATTCTAGTGAAATGGATAAATTTCTAAAAACATGGAACTTTTCAAAATGGAGGGAAGAAATAAAAAATCTGACTAGACAAACTGCAAGTAAAAATATTGAGTCAGTTCTTTAAAATCTACCCTCTCAAAGAAAAGTTCAGGACCAGACAGCTTCACAAATTAATACTTTCAAATATTTAATTAAGAGTTATTACCTAACCTTCTAAAACTATTTAAAAATTTGGAGAGAAAAGAACACTTCATGAAGCCAGAACTATCCTGATTTCAAAACCAGACAAAAACACCACAAATGGGGAAAAATACAGGTGAATATTTCTGATGAACATATATGCAAAATTCCTCAACCAAATAATTGCAAACTGAATTCATCAATACAATGAAAGCATTATACACCATGGTCAAGTGGGACTTATTTCATAGATGCAAGGATTATTCAATGTCTGCATATCAATCACCATGTCATACTACACTAATAAAACAAAATATGATCTATTCGATAGATGTAAAAACAATTTCTCAAAACTCAGAATTCATTTATGATTAAATTTCTTCAAAAAGGTGATATAGAAGATCTTATCTCTACATAAAAAAGTCCATATATGGCAAACCAACTGCTAACATCACACTTAATGGTGAGAAACAAGATGAAGATGTCCACTGGCCACTTTTAATCAGCGTAATGTAGAAGTTCTAGCCACAAAATTAGGCAAGAAAAAAATAATAAAAGGCAACCAAATTGGAAAGAAAGGATGAGGTAAAACTGTCACTGTTCACAAATGACATAATGCTACATACAGATAACTTTTTAAAGACTCTACAAAGCATTAGAACTAATACATAAATTCAACAAAGTAGCAGAGAATAAATTTATGTATTGAAATTGATGGCATTTCTATACCTTAATAGTAGTTACCAGAAGAGGAATTAAGAAAACAATACCATTTATAATTGCAAGAAACACAATAAAATACCTAGGAATAAATTTAACCAAGGAGGTAAGAGATTATTTTGAAATTATGACATTGATGAAATTAATTGAAGACTACACTAACAAATGTGTATACACCTTGCTCATTGATTGGAAGAAATAATATTAAAATATCCACACTGCCAAAAAACATTATAAAGATGCAGTGTAATCCTCATCAAAATACCAAAGATATTTTTTTCATAAAACTAGATAGAACAAAGAATGCAAATCTGTATGGAATCACAAAGTACCCTAAATAGCTAAAGTAATCTTTAGGAATAAGAAAGTTGGAGGCATCATACACCCTGATTTCAAACTATATTACAAGGCTATCAAAATCAAAATATTATGGTACTGGTACAAAAACAGACACATAGATCAATGAAGTAGAATAGAGCCCAGAAATAAACCTAAATATGTATGGTCAATTAATCTACAACAATGGAGGCAAAAACATACAATGGGGAAAATACAGTCTTTGCAGCAGATGATGCTGCAAAACCTGAACAGCTATATGCAAAATAATGAAAACATTAAACTCCTAGAAGAAACTACAAAATTACTGGAAGAAAATATAGACAGTAAAGTCTTTGACATCAGACTTAGTGATATCTTTTTGACCTTCCTTCTCAGACAAGAACAACAAAACTAAGAATAAAGAAAACTATCAATCTAAATATATCAATCTATGAAGGTTTTGAATAGAGAATGAAACCATCAGCAAAATGAAAGGGCAATTTATGTAGTGGAAGCAGATATTTTCAAATCATAAATCCAATAAGGGGCTATTATTTGAAATTAATATAAAAACTTATACAACTTAATATAAAAATATTTTAAAATGGACAGAGGGTTTGGATTTTTTTTCCACAAAAATCATACAGGTGGCCAACAGACACAGGGAAATATTCTTGATATCACTAATTATCTGAGAAATGCAAATCAAAATCACAATGAGGTATTACCTCTACCTGTCCTAATGGCTGTCATCAAAAGACAACAAATAATAGGTATTAGTAAGGATATGGAGGAAAGAGAACACTAACCTTTGTACACTGTTGGAACCCAACTTTGTACACTGTTTCCATCACCAGGTATCCTCCCTACCCTCTTCCATCTCCACCTGACAGCTCCCCACCACAATCACCACACTGTATCTGTGTGCATGACTTGTTTTCCTTATTTGCTCCATCCCTCCACCACCCCAACCACTCCCTGAAAGCTGTCAGCCTGCTCTCTCTCTGAGTCTCAGTCATGTACATACATGCCAAAATGTGCATTCTTATGCACTAAAGTTGTGGCCTGGAGTTGAACAACAACGACCACAAAATTCCACATTTAAAAAAATGCTACCTAATTTAACAATCGATCACTATTCTTCAATGTGATCAATTACTAGAAATTGGACATTAGTTACTTAGGACCACTTTATATGCATCTATTTTTGAAAAAAAAATTTTCCTTCAATAAAATATTCATGGTAACTTTTAGAATGTTTAGTGGCTCTTATTTAATAATAATATATTTAAATTTGTGAGGTTTGCTTGACTTTCACAAGTGTTTTAAAATAACATGGAAATTTGTTAATATATTTACATAATTAATATTTATTCAAGGTTGATATAACATACAAGTTTAATTATTTAAAATGCAAACAGGATTAAACTAACAAATATGTTAATTGTGCTAATTTAGAAATCAGGCTTAATTGTCTTCCTTCCAAAACTTTGAAAGTGACTGTATTGTACTCAAATATAAAAGATATAAATATACTAAACTTTCTTTGAAATATATTTCTTGATTTCAATATTTCATTGCTAGCATTTGGGAATCACTTATTTTGTGTAAAGTAACTGTGTATTTTGCAAAGTGTAAAATGTCATTTGATATGATCTCCAGCTTATATTTTTTTAGTCAGGAATGTGTAATAAGACATGACTTGAACAGCCAAGCTGACCTTTAAATTAGAAAATAAAAATAAAACAGCAAATGGTGTTAGTGTTTTTGATTTGACAGACCTCAAAGACACATTAAGCTTCCTGCTAACAGCTAGAGGGGAAAACAAAGTGAGGTATTGGCTTATAATTCCAACCTTTTCTCAAGAAAATGTTGACACTGAAATCCAATGACTCAATGGTGACAAAAAAAGATAAATATTACAAACAGTCCTACTGAATTTTTTTTAAAAATGCCTTATTTTGGAGCTACAAAAAGCCTTGAAAAACGACTTTGTTGACAGGAAATTTCTGGCATAGAAAAAAATATTTTTTAAATAATAAGTCTAATTTGTCAAGGCTTAATAATATAAGATTTCTGACAAATGCAATCTGAGGGGAGAAATCTATATTCAAACATTCTTATTAAGTACTTATTATATGCCAGGCTAATCTTAAAATACTTTATCTAAGACAAATATTTGAATATTGTGTCAGTGTTTGAGTGATCAGCTGTGCTGATATTTATAGAGGAGATGAAGTATGTTCAGAACACAAAACAAATTATGTTAAGAAAATAACAGGAAGAGACTGTCAGTTGTCAGAGAATACAAACTATTGTACCTCATTCATTTACTTCTCTTGAATTCTAATAGAAATAATGATAATATAGGGAATTTAAAAAATAATTTGTTGATTTAAATAAAAATCTGGTAGTTTACAGTAGGTCAATTTCTAAGACTTTTTTCTTTTCTTTACAAGAATGTTTTGTGCAGTTTATTAGACCATCAACAGGTGTCCTTTCTTACCCATTTGTTTTAAAATGAGAATACATTTTTCTACCATATTAGCAATCTATACATTATAGTTTTACTGAATTGAGGATTTTTATTGTATAATTTCTATTATACATAATTATTACATATATATTATGGATATATAATTATGTGTATTTTCAGTCTTTTTTTCTTTCTCTCTTAATATTATTTAAAATAAGGGACATAAAGGCTACCCAGAAGTTGAACACAATGGAGTCCATACAGTGTCTTCTACAAAATGAACAAGTGTGAAACTTTGCCAAAAGTACATAAATGACATAAACTTTGTTTAACTTTGTAGTTGCGTTAACTAATTATTATGACATTTTATTTTATAATGCTTTCCTATTATATGTTAAGATAATGTTTTAATTCTTTAAAACACTAATAGGCAACAAGATTTTATAAAATTATTTTTAACTTGGGAATTTTAAATATAAAGGGAAGAGGGAGAGAGAAAAATAGAAGAGTGAAATAGACTTTGTGTTGAGAATACTAGTAATGTTTAAAAAATCTTGATAAGTAAACATGAAAGTAAGCTAAGGGAAACCCTTTTTTGTTTTGTTAAAGCTGAGTCTTAAGAATTGCTAAATGAGGCATCATTTCCTTTGATACCCGTGGAGAGCTGATGAAGTGGTAGAAAATAAGTCTCTTCTACAAAAAGGATGAAGATAACTACTACTACACTGAATCAGTTAAAGCAAACTTTATATTGGTTTTTGTTCGCAAATGTCATGTCCACTGCATTTTCCTTCTGGTTTCCTTCATTTAAAACCCTAGGAAACCTGAGACTCCAAAATAAAATTCCTACCCTTTGCTCAGCTCTGTGGGTTTGGAAACTTCTCTATGGTTTAGTTCCTTTTTTTTTCTGTCTTATAAACTGTCATGAGAATTAAACACTGAACCCCACTAAAACCACAAAATTTGGTCTCAAAACAGCCTTGACTATGAAGAGAGAGCAAAAAGTTAAGTTTATGGGTTCACTGACTGGTTCAGGGTTTTGGAAACTATTCACATACTTGGCCCTTTTTATCTCTATTTTCAACCCCAAATTAAAAAAAAAAAATCCCTCAGGATTTAAGGCCTCAGTTTTAGGACAGAAGCTTGGATCTTAACTAGACAAAATTTCTTGTATAGATATTCAAGAAAAGATAATTGTATGTATTTGAATCTTATGAAAAGATAAACTTAAAATTTATCTAAACTTACATCATAAAGTTATAATGAAAACCTGTAAAATGTAAACTAATCTTATTGTGGACTGAGATTGACAGAATACCATTGACTCACTAGATTGTCCCAACCAAAATTGATGTTGCATAATGAAAGTATTTAGGTAGTTAAATCATTTGAGAAACATAAAATACACTTAATGTTTTTGGAGTAGTTAAAATTATAACTGCAATATAAATGAAACTTATTACTGAGTTTTCATTGAGGTATAAGGATGAAAATTACATTGTCAGTGATTGGAAGAATGAAAATAGACAAAAGTAAGTTTTGTTGATCTTTTCTGCTTTGAAAATAACATCCATTTCTTCTACTATCTCTCACCTATAGAATGATGGATATCTGCCTCTGTCAGATATTTGGATTCCATTAATGGCTTCTTGTTCAAAACTACATAATTTACTTAGTTTAAAAATCAACAATAATACCAAGACCAAAACCAAAATGTCTTCTGTTGACTAGATGCCTTATTAAACAGGACGCGGGTTTCCTCTCATTTTCTATTCCTTCTCTTTTAATATATGTAGCATTTCCTTTATCTCCTAGAAGTAGGAAGAACAGAAGAAAAAATCATCAGAAAAAAACTCCACATGTGTACCCCCTTTTTATTTTACTGTGCTAAAAAATACAACATGAGATACACCTTGTTAACAATTTTTAAATGTATATAGTACAGTATAATTAATGATAATCCTCTACCCTTTTTAACGAGCTTTCTTGGGACTCCCATCTGGCAATACTCACTCATTTTACCTTGACTAGAAGTGCATCAAATGGCAAACCCCTACAGAAAGGGGATTTGTGAAGTTGAGCATTTTTAATTAAATACAGTATTACCCTGTAACAAAAATAGGGATATTTTTACTAAAAAAAATAAAGGAACAGATCTCGTGTATTAAACAATAACCAACAGTCTTTATTGAATAAAGATGATTCAGAAAAAAATCAAAACATGGGCTTACAGCCAAGATGGAAGCATAGGTAGACATACTGTACTTCCGTGCACAACTAAAATAAGGACAGCAACTTAAAAACAAGAAAACAACTGGTACCAACAGGAAATTGAACTGTGCGGAAGTCCTACAACCAAGGAGTTAAACTAGACACATTCATTCAGATCGATAAGAGGGGTGGAGTTGGGCAGCCAGGACAAAGAAGGCTGGAGGCAGGGTAGCTGATGGACCCAGTGAGGCGGCGGATTGTGCAGGGGCACAGTGAGTCTAGTCACACATTTGCACGCAGATAAACCAGGCGAAACAGGGGAGTGAGACAGACCACACAACACAGGGTCCCAGTATGGGAAAATAGAGCATCAAAACACAAATTGAAAACACCTGTGGAGGGTGAGGTGCCAGGCCTCATAGGAGAGTTCATTGGAGAGACCCACAGGGTCCTAGAATGTACACAAGCCCACTCACCTGGGAATCAGCACCAGAAGGGCCCAGTTTGCTTGTGGGAAATAGGGGAAGTGCCTGAAATCTGGCAGAGAGTGGAGCAAGTGCGATTGTTCCCTTTCAGACCCTTCCCTCACATACAGCATCACAACGCAGTGACTTGGGTTGCCCTGCCCTGGTGAACATCTAAGACTCCCATACCTCACTACAAAACAGGTGCATCAAGACAAAAAAAAAAAAATGACCCTAATGAAAGAATAGATCAAAGCTCTAGAAAAAATACAACTAAGCGACCAACAGATAGCCAACCTATCAGATACACAGTTCAAAACACTGGTGATCAGGATGCTCACAGAATTGGTTGAATTTTGTCTCGCGTTAGATAAAAAAATGAAGGCTATGCTAAGTGAAATAAAAGGAAATATACAAGAAACCAATAGTGATGGGAAGGAAACTGGGACTCAAATCAATGGAGTGGATCATAAGGAAGAAAGAAACATCCAATCAGAAAAGAATGAAGAAACAAGAATTCAAAAAGATGAGAAGAGGCTTAGGAACCTCTAGGACATCTTTAAATGTTCCAATATCTGAATTATAGGGGTACCAGGAGAAAAAGAGGAAGAGCAGTAAGTGGAAAAGGTATTTGAACAAATAATAAAGGAGAACTTCCCCATTCTGGTTATGGAAATAGAGTTACAGAAAGTCCAGGAAGCTCAGAGAGCCCCCCAAAGAAGTTGGATCCAAGAAGGAACACACTAAGGCACATCATAATTACATTACCCACGATTAAAGATAAAGAGAGAATCTTAAAAGCTGCAAGAGAAAAGGGGACAGTTACCTACAAAGAAGTTTCCATAAGACTGTCAGCTGATTTCTCAAAAGAGACCTTGCAGGCAAGAAGGGGCTGGCAAGAAGTATTCCAAGTCATGAAAACCAAGACCTACATCCAAGATTGCTCTATTAAGCAAAGCTTTCATTTTGACTGGAAGGGCAGGTAAAATGCTTCTCAATAAGGTGAAGTTAAAGGAATTCATCATCACCAAGCCCTTATTATATGAAATGTTAAAGGGACTTATCTAGGAAAAAAACGAAGATAAAAAACATGAAAAACATGTACAGTAAAATGATAGCAAACTCACAATAATTAACAACCACACCTAAAACAAAAACAAAAATAAACTAAGCAAACAACTAGAACTGGAACAGAATCACAGAAATGGAGAGCACATGGCGGGTTAGCAACAGGGGAGTGGGAGAAGCAAAGGGGGGGAAGGTACACACAATAAGTAGCATAGATAGTAGGTATTAAATAGTGGGAGGGTAAGAACAGTATGGGAAATGTAGAAGCTAAAGAACTTAGAAGTATGACACATGGACATGAACTAAAGAGGGGGAAAGTGAGTGGGAGGGGGTGTGCAGGGTGGAGGGGATTGAAGGGAGGAAATGGGACAACTGTAATAGCATAATCAATAAAATATATTTTAAAAATAATAAAAAATAAAGTAATTATTGATAAGTAAAAAATCAAAACAATAATTCTTGCCTTTACTTTCATGTATGTAGGGACTGAGTGGTATATAAAATGATAACTGTTGAGAGTTTTTAAAAGAGGTTAAAAGAGCTTAGTTTTTAGAATGTAAAAGAACATTGTGTAATGGGATAAATAAAAATGAATTGAAACCTATAAACAGTAGTGGAACTCCAAGACAAACAAAAAAATGCAAAATAAAAAAGATATCCTAAAGACAATGACAGAGGGAAGGGAAAGAATATCTACAAATGAGTAATAATTTGATTAAGAGAAGACTTAATCAAAGTCTTCTTTGTCACTATGTAATAGTAGTGTCCTGAAGGTAATGAGATACTACTTATTTGTGTTCAGGGAAAACATATGTCAATGTAGAATTCTATCATTTATGAATAGAAGAAAGGCATTTTTAAGACAAAAAATTTTATTGCAGTAGATACATGCTTGATTTACACGATTAGTCCAATAAAGCATGATCCTTTCATTCCTTTCTCCACTGTACAGGTGATTTTCCATTTACTAGTATGATCACCTGAATTCTAGTCCATAGGTTTTATTTCAGGTTCTCTGGGGTTTGGGTCTAGGCAGGAGTATACTTTAAAGCCTTCATTGTGATAATATGAAATCAAGGTGAAAATTAGTATAGTAAATGGTTTGGCAACCTCAACTTTAGCCAAGTTCCACATGAGAACTATTGTCTAAATACTGGATTTTTTTTTGTTTTATAAACTAGCCCAAATTTTGCACCAGCAGGTGTCATCATCAAAAATTAAATAAAACTTGAGACATTGGTAACATAATTTGACTCTGAAAGAAAGAATAAAACTTGCATTATTTTAGACTATGTTCTATAATATCATAACTTCCTTCTATAGTATAATTTAGTTTGATTTATGTCTCAAACTAGAACAAATAGGTTTAATTTGTATTAACCATTGTCCAAATTGAGTGTAATTCCAAGTCATCGAAACTTCAGAAAAGAAATATTGCATTTCAGACAAAAAATTTTCACTGAGAAGGGCAGAATGCAATACAAGAAAAACTAATGGAAAAATAAGAAATAAAAAAGGTGGCAAAACCAAATAAGCATTATTGACTTGTTGAGGATGGCAGTTAAACAAGATATAACTAAAATATTAGACTAATTATTATGAAAGGTATAAAGAAGGTGATTTTAAATGTTCTAAAAACTAAATTTGGCTGCAGAATTGAAGTGCTCAGCAAGCTGAGAATTTGCAAAGTTGTAGATATGCATGTAAGAAAAGCAAGGTTATAAGAGTTATTTTTATATTTTGGCTATTAACTTCTAATCAGATGTCCAGTGAATGGGTTCCCCCATTCAGTGTGTTGTCTTTTCATTTTGTTGATTGTTTCCTCTGCTGTACAAAAACTTTTTAGTGTGATGTAATCCCATTTGTTTATTTTTTTCTTTTATTTTCCTTGTCCAAGGAGATATATCAGAAAAAAAAAATTCCTACAAGAAATGTCCAATATTTTCTGCCTCTGTTTTCTTCTACAGTTTTTATGGTTTCAAGTCCAACATTTAAGTCTCTAATCCATTTTGAGTTTATTCTTGTGTGTGCTGTAAGAAGTTGGTCTAGTATCATTTTTTCTCACATATCTGTCCAATTTTCCCACCTCATTTATTTTTTTAAATCCAACACCAAAAAGAAAAAAAAATAAAACAGTTAAAACATGGGCAAAGGGCCTGAATTGACACTTCTCCAAAGAGAACATATAGATGGTCAATAGACATATAAAAAGATGTTCAATGTCACTAATCATTAGAGAAACACAAATTAAAACCACAATAAGATATCACCTCACACTGGTCAGAATGACTGTCATCAATAAGTCAACAAATAAGTGTCAGTGAGTATGTGGAGAAGCGGAACCCTTGTACACTGTTGGTGGAAATGCAGACTGGGGCAACTAGTGTGGAAAGCATTATGGAGATATCTCAAAAAATTAAACATGGAACTACCTTATAACCCAGCGATTCCACTTCTGGGAATTTATCCAAAGAAACTCTAAACACTAATTTGAAAGCCATTGCAGTGTTATTTATAATCGCCAAGATATAGGAGATTTCCTAATGTCCATCAGTAGATGAGTAGATAAAACAACTATGGGACCTTTACATAATGGAATACTAATCGGCCATAAAAAAAGAAAATTTTACCTTTTGCAACAGCATGAATTAACGTGGAGAACATTATGCTAAGTAAAAAGCCATCAGAGAAAGAAAATTACTATGTGATTTTACTCTTATGTTGAATCTAATGGACAAACTGAATTAACAAGTAAAATAAAGACAGAGTTGTAAAGACAGACTGATCACTGTGTGGAGGGATTGAGTACAAGGTGCAGAGAAATAGAGCAAAAAAGAAAAAAAAGAGAGAGGACTCATAGGCACGAGCAACAGGGTGTTGATTGTGGGGTCAAGGGGGATACCTGGAAGCAGAATAAGGTATGGTGACAAATAGTAGTGGAAATCATACAGTAAGAGAAATAATATAAAAAATTTAAATAAATAAATATTTTAAAAAAGAAAAAGAAGGTTAATCTTTAAAGGAGCATAATAAATTAGAAAGAAGGAAGGATATAAAGAATGGTGTGATCAATCTAAGAAAAAAGTAAATGGACAGGGAAAATATGTAAAAGTATAACACTTAAAATACAAAATAAGCTGGTTGAAAGAAATACAAATGCAGCAGCCACACTAGGAAACTGTTCAAACTATTCAAACTATTCACAGTAAATTGGTAAACTTCAAAAATATTCAGGATGGGCAACAATTCAACAACATTACAATATAAACTTTATCAACATGACTAAAATATAATGCCACAGAAATATTGAAAGTTTAAGGATAGAAAAATTGTCATGTTAAAGATTTTTTAAATTTTGTATAAATATTAATGTTTTTTGAGGAAAATTATGGATATAAAAAGCATTTTTACTTTCCTCCATTTATTTACTTTATTTTACTACCACAGCACTCTTTTAAAAAGCCATGTACTATATGATGAAATAATTAATGAATAAATTAAAAATAATAGAAACACTTTTTTAGAATTTTTAAAAATCTGAACATGTATTCACCTAATTTATATACAAGGTGTGGCAAAAGTAGGTTTACAGTTGTGAGTATGCAAAAGTTTATTATGTATTATTATTTATTAATTATTATATTATTTTCTTCTTTTTTAGAAAATTTTATTTATTTACCTTTTAGAAAGAGAGGAAGGGAGAGAGAAAGAGAGGAAGAGAAACATCTATGTGCAAGAGATACATTGCTCTTGATCTGCTGCCTCTCCCATGCCCCTAACTAGGGGACCTGGCTTTCAACTCAGGCATATGCTCTGACTGGGAATTGAACCAGTGACCTTTTGGTTCACAGGCCAGTGCTCAATCCACTAAGCCACCAACCAGGGTAATTATTGTATTATCTTCCACATGGACTCTAAACTTACTTTTGTCCAACATGTATATAAAACAATAAAATAATTGGCCTTTATAAAAAATACAGAAATAATTTTGAATTTCTTTTCCAAGAAATTCATTAATAAAAAGACAAAAATAAAAAATAATAAGAATAAAGACTTGAACAGCACAAATAATAGGCTTGATTTAATGAAAATACAGAACACTTTAACCATTAGAAATTATATATTATCTTTAAGTACACATGAGGTATTTTGTGATATGAACCACAGAATAAGGAATTAATAATAAAGATAGAGAAAATATTGTTTATGTCTGAAAATTAATATATCAATATGTTCAAAATAGAAGACACATCAAAGCAATACACAGAAAAGTATTTATGTTTTACATGAAAAATTTGAAAACAAAAAAATGAAAATTAATGATATGAGACTTCAAATCAGCAAACAGGAAAAAACATAGAAAAGATGAAAAAACTATGGGATTAAAGAAATCATAACAATTAGAGTAGAAAGTAACTAAGTAGAAAATAAGGATGTATTAAACAGGATAAACAAAGCCAACAGATAAATCACAGAAAAGTAAAATGTATGCATGAGTTAGAAAAATATTAAGTTAAAATTTTTAGGAATAAAAATTAAAGAAACATTAGTGTTATGGACTGATATTTGTGTTCCCCTGAAATATTTGTTTTCTTTTCCAGCTTTTTTGAGAAATAATTGACATATAAAATTATTAGATAGTTAAAGTATACATCTGGTCATTTGATAAACATATTTATGTCATGAAATACATTGTAGAGATGTAAAATTTTATCCCTCCCAAATATTCACATGCTGAAACAAACCCCCAGTGTGACAGCATTTGGAGATGGGGCATTGGGAGATAATTGGGGTTAGATTATGTCCTAAGGGTGGAGCCCCATGATGGGATTAGTGGCTTTATAAGAACAATAGGGAGATTTGTCTTTCTCTGTACCTAGAAAGAAAGGTCAGGCGAGGACATACTGAGAAGACAAACATCTGAAAGCTAGGAAGCGAGAACTCACAGGAATCTAGTCAGCTGGAATGTTGACTTTGAACTTCCAGTTTCTAGCATTGTAAGAAATACTTTTTTGTTGTTTAAGCCACCCAGTGTACATAATTTTTAAAAATATTTTATTTATTTTTTAGAGAGAAGGGAAGGAATAGAGAGAAACATTAGTGGGTGAGAGGAACATCGATCTGTTGCATCTCATAAGCCCCCAACTGAGAACCTGACTTGTGACCTAGTCATGTGCCCAGACTGTCCGACATTCCAATTCACAGGCCAGTGCTCAGCACACTGAGCCACACCAGCCAGGGCACTTATTTTGTAATAATAACCTGAGCAGACAGATACTGACTTAACAAGTAGATATTAAATTAGATGAGAATAACATACACAACTAAGTTCCAAGTGGGGAGGGAAATTAGATGTAAAAGAAACATTCCTAGAAGTATAAAAATTACCAAAAAAATCTACGGATAAAATAAAAACCATAATACTCAGATTTTTGTGGAAGAATTTTATCATACTTTGAAGGAAGATTATTCCTTTTTTACTGAGACAGATTCACAAAACAGAAAAAGAGAAGAATAAAAACTTGGCAAGTATAGTAAAAAGAAAAAGAAATGATAAGGCATAGTGGTTTAGTAACATAAACATAAAAAGAGGCAGAATCAGCCCTGGTTGGTGTGGCTCAGTGGATTGAGTGCTGAACTGTGTGAACCAAAGGGCCGCTGGTTAGGTTCATGGTCAGGTACATGCCTGCGTTGCAGGCCAGGTCCCCAGTAGAGGGGCGTGAGACACAATCACACATCAATGTTCCTCTCACTCTCTTTCTCCCTTCCCCTCTGTCTAAAAATCAATAAACAACAAACAAACAAACAAACAAATAAATATTTGAAAAAAAACAGAATCAAATATTAACTCATTAATGAAACTATATATGAGAAAAAAATTACCAACTATTTTTTATTAACAGAAAACATGGATATTAGTTAATCTTTAAAGTAGTTAGCTTTATATGTATTCTGGATACAAACCAATATTTAATAAATAGAGAAAACCAAAATATTTGCTCAAGTATTTTTGACAAAATTTTAGTAAAATAGAAATGAAAGAAACTGTATTTATTGAAATTATCCATGTAAAATGTACAAAAAATTCATGAAAATGAATGGAATGCCATTTATTTTAAAGGCAGGGAAAACAAGTTATCATTGCTTCAAGTCAGAACATCATAATCATCTTTAGCCAGTAAAACAATAATAGAAATTACATAAAAGAGGCATTCGGAGTTTGGAACAACAACCTCATGTCTTTGCAGGTGTCATGCTTGCACAGAAAACTCAGAATATGCTACAGGGGAGATAAAAGGACTGAGAGTTCAGCAGGATCACTGGATATTGTATCCTGCAGTATATCTGTAAAAAATCAACAATGAACTGTTTGACTACTTCATTTCATAAGATTAAAAAAAGCTATAAGCTATTTCAGAATAGCTATAGTGTTATAACTTCAGGGAAATTATAAAAATTGTTTTAGTACATAAGTATTAAATTTAAAAAATTAAGTGGAGATACATGCTACATACATATCAGGGGATACTAAGTGTATTAATAATGCCAATATGCCCCCAAGTTAATTTGTAAAATCTTTGCAATTCTAATCAAATACTCAGTAGGATTTTTTCCAGAACTAAATAATCAATTCACATAGATGAAAAAGTACAAACAATTTTTAAGAGGAAAATTATATTTGTGTGGAGAGCAGAGTGTGACTCACTTGTTCTGCCAGATATTCATTTCAGATTTAATGTAAAGATTTAGTCATTGCAATCAAATGATGTTTGTAAAGGGATTTAAGAATTGAACATAACCGAGAGCTCAGAAGGAGATTCAAGTCATTTAGGAACTTGATATATGGCAAAAGTATCTCTGTAATTTTTATGGGGAATGGATAAGTTAGTCTAATAAAAAATATGATGGGTACCTTTGGCTACATATATGAATAAATAGTTTTTTATTTTACACAGTACCCCAAAACAAATTTCAGATGAATTAATGAAATAAATGTGAAAAACAAAACATTAAAACATTTAGAACACAATAGAGGAGGAAGCAGCTAACTATTAGTGTTGAAAATATCAAAGGGTTTTCCACATTACTTAAAAAGATAAATGCTGGGAAGAAATATGGATGGGTAGGAAACCTAAATGATTAATATATACAAAAATATTTAGTTATGAAAAGTAATTCACTTTAGTTTAAACTTATGTGTCCCAAGTTAAGCAGTTTCTGCTAGTCTGAGAACCACAGTCTCACTAACAAGGTCTAAAAATTTTTATCATATGCAAGAGGATAGTTATAATTCTTTTTGGAAACCAATAAGTTAGAAGTGAATCAGAGAATTAAAGTCTGCAGTCACACAATGGAATAATGTTTACCTGTTAAAATGAATTAATATCAACCTGAGTGCATTTGGAAAAATCAACATTAATGTTAATTTTAAAATATTGCAAGAAAATATTTACACCAAAATAGCATATTAAATTAAAATACCATTCTATATATAGTTATGTTACATAATATATAAAATGTGCAAATGAATGAGATTTATCAAACTAAATATAATGGTTTCTTCAGGAATGGGAAAAAGAAATGTGGAATGGGTGGTGTAGGTTTTATATATAATTCTCTATGTATTTAATAATAAAAAGTATGATACAATTACTAGTTTTAAATACTAGTATTTAAAAAAATCTAGGTTGTAAGCACAAAGGGATCTAGTATATTATCTTCTCTATGTATAAAACAATTCATAAATAAAATAGTTTAGAAATATTGTCATCTAATGGATACCAATTTCTCAATAGAAAATAGACAAAACTTACCAAAATATTTTTTAATGTAATGGTGTTTTCTTATATATCACCTAATTGTCATTCTGGCATTAACTGAGAATCAAAGCAAGGCTGTTCCTAAAATATAGCTGTGATGGTTAGTTAGTTTTCAACATGGTTAGATTATGCTACCCAGTTAATCTGTCAAACACTAATCTAAGCATTGATGTGAGGTATTCTGTAGTTGTTGGCAACGTCTACAATCACCTCACTTTAAGGAGAAATTATCCTCAACAATATGGGTGGGCTTCATCCAGTCAGTACAAAGGCCATTAGAACAAAAACTGAGGATTCCCTAGAGAAGAGTAAGTTGTAACTTAAGACTCATGCAACATAGCCTTGGCTGATAGGTTCCAGCCTGCAGGACTGTCATAGGGACTTCACACTTCCCAGCAGCACCATTATTACAAAAGCTGGTTCTTGGAAATAAATCTGTGCGTGTGTATATCCTATTGTTCTGCTTCCCTGAAGAACCCTGACTGAAATATGATTCCACATCTGTTAATTCTTAAGTAGATTCACATATAGTATATAACTTTAGGCTGATTTTAAGCAGTTCATGAGAGCGTGTGTGTACACATACATACACATATGTGCATTTTGGTGTATGTTGGAGGCTGTTTTTACTGTGTTTTGGTTTGTAGTCTTTCTACAGTTTCTTCCTTGTAGAAAAGTATAGGTTAGGGTCTCAACATCCATCCCTCACTTCTTTCCAAATAAAATCACAACTTTTTATATTTACAACCCTCAAGGAAAGCGACCGTATGCCCAGCTAAGGGGTGAATCCTAAAATCTTAGCTTATTGTGATATTGTTTTTTCCAATGATTGATCGAGGGTTGAGCATATAGTAATTTCTGGGCAATGATACACAATGATAAGTCTGCTAGAGGGTCTACAAGATCAACTGAAAGAGTCAGTTCCTATTTTCTCTTTGTATATTGTGTTATTTAGAAGAATTGCTTGGAATTGATGCAACCATTGCTCAGCTATGATGCGAGCTAGTCTGAATTAAATAAACCTTTTAGAATATTTCACATTTCCGTGCTTTTTAGATAATCTACTCTAGATTTTTCTCTTACTTGTGACCAGACTCCCCCTAACTGATACATACTTTTATCTCTTTATTTAGAAATCATGCCAAAATATGTAACTTGTCAACTACCAAGTCCACTTTATATCAACCAACAGGGTAATTTAAGACTTAAACATTAAACACCAGAATACTATAGTATATTTAGTGAAACCTAATACCTTGGTAGAGATTCTTTAAAGACTCTGTTTATGTGTATTCAACTAATGACACTTAATTGCTAATATTTTTGGCTGGCTTCAGTCTATTGAATACATTATTAATATGGAGTACAAATAGATCTGAATTCAGAAAGTATTCATTCCAATCCTATTCTAGAAATACTAATAGAATATAGACAAATCTTTGTTAACTACTGCAAATAACTCTCAACAACATTTGATTCATCATATAGATTGATAGAAATCTCTATTTGTTGCACAAAATATTGCCTTATCTGGTTGTTCAACTTTGACTCTTTTCCAAATTTAGAGAATTTATAGAATTACCTGAGAGGCTATGCCATTACATAACCATTAATTTTAATTTATATAGTGCCTAAATTGGGAATTTAAAGTGTCTTTATATTTTTTGAAAAGAGAATATAATACAGAGATAGCTTTGTGGGCTTACGTCTGACAGTCATGGAAAGAGAACCGTGAAGGAAGTTTATATACAAAAAATACCTTGAAAATTGTGGGTAATTATCATGCCTCTTTCTTCCAGAGATACTATTTTATTGCTCTCAGCTAAATGATCATGGGGTACAAATTTACCTTCATTGTCCTTAGCTTGCAGAATATAAGATGTAGGTTTGGAGATATTGAAAGATCATTTTCTATGGGTCTTTCATGTTCTGAATGTCTTGTGAGCTGAAGCACTGATGTTTTGGAACACTTTTTAAAGATTTTTAAGAATGTGTGTATAGTGAACAGCCTTGAAAGACAAAAATATTTTCTCCCTTTGGAGCAGAGAGCAGGCTTGCTTATACCCTTGGAAACCAGACATAATTTCAGTCTCCAGATAGTTTGCTAAAGACAGACATTCTTGTTGTTCACTGTATCCCATTGCATGTACAGAATTAGAGATTGAGAAAACAGTGAAGGGAAATGCTGGCACTCTGACTAGTACCATTACTGAGAGCAATAAACAATTCTTTGTCTCTGACACAGTTGTCTTACATCCTTCCAGTGTCCATTAAACTATCATAAATTAACTTCTTGGCTTGTAATCTGGTAAAATTTCAGACTCTGCACAGTTTTTGACAGAAGGAAACTTCCCTTTTCCTTGGTTCAAATTCCTTCACTTACATTTATTTAATTCCTTACAAGACCCAGCCAAGTATTTTGCTTTTACTTATTAATTTACTCTGTTGAAAATATCAAAAGGAATTTTATGTAATTTATTTTAAGTGAATGTATAATGTCTGATGATAAATGATCTCTTTATTTATGAGAGCACTAACTTTATTAAGATAACTTTAATGAATGAAATTAAAAATTATATTCATAAAGCATTGTTTCACAAACAAAATTGCATTTGACTCTTCAAGTGATTGAAAGCTCAGAATTCATTTGTACAATTTTTTACTTTGACCTAAAACTATCTAGTATCAAAAGAGTATTACAACCCAATACCAGAATTCATATTTTCTCAATAGGAGCATTTGAGTATGAGGAACTACAGGTCAATTCCATTTCCATATGGTTTTTATCAACTCTACATATCTGGTCAAATTGTAGCCTGCCTCATCACAGAAATTTTATTTCAAATTCACACATCCAAAAAGAACATTAATGCCTGTGTGAAATATTCTTCTTTATGTTTCTAAAAGAATTCTGAATGCAAGTAACACTAATTTGATTGCTAATTCTAATACATACTTTGGTACATATTCATGTTTATTACTTGCATTTAATGACTGCAGATAGGTGGAAAGTTACACAGGTCAGTACCTTTCTCTCTTGAGAGACAGTATGAAAGTAGTATGATGTTTGGAATTAATATCTGACAAATGATTGATTTATATTCTAGTTTAAATTTATTTTGGTTATAAATGTGATACATTTCTTTTATATTAAAGTTTCAAGCTTTGGAATATTATATAAAATAAATCTGTACCACAGAAGCCAACTCTACTCTTTTAAGACATTGCAATGTTCCTATTCATTTTATAGGCAAGTTTTAAGAATTATATGCCTGTGTTTATGAGGGAAAATAAACCTCATGGTGCCATCAATATTGCCATACAATGTTTTTCAAAATAAAGAAAAATAATTTGGACACTCATTTGTTACTTTATTGATTTGTGAGAAAGTCACATACTACAAAGTTATTTTTCTAATCTTTACTCCATCTGCTTTTTGTCAAGTTTACAACTATAAATTTTTTGTAGAATTATATTTAATGTTGTATAATTTCAAAATTAAAGAAATTAGGCATTGAGAATAATGGTTTATCAATTCATAAAGACACTTAAGGCATCTAATATTAGAATTCTGGTTCAGTGTACTCTATCAATGCATAAGGATTACCTCAGAGGTTTATGTATATATATTCAGATTTACATACACACACACTTCTTGGGCCCATTCCAGGAGATTCTGTAATGACAGACATGAAATCAGCATTAGGTGATTCTGATTCATGGCTAGATTGGGAAACACTGCTGTGTATAGCATTGCCCCCTTCAAAAGAGGAATGGGCTCATCAACTGGATTACAAGGGGAAAAGAAAAGAGTACTTCAAAAGAAAATGAAGTATCAAACAATAAATAACATGGCAAAGTTTTTAAAAGAGGCGTGCATTTTGTTGACAGTCATCTTTATGGACAATCTTTAGATACACTGAAAATATTTGAAGAATCTAGGCACATTTTATTTGATTCATATTGATCTGCTTCGTTCAATAATTATATTGGAGCATAAGTTGACTTTCAGGCAGAGTTATGATTAGTAAAAAATAGACTTAATATTTAGTAGGGGGATATCTTAAAAAACTAATAAATATAAAATTATAAGAGAAATGTTCTGAAAAGACATAATATTTTAAGGCAAAAGAAGTGATGTAATATTTTGAATGTGGCAAAATTCCTGAGAATATGTTGATGATCCAAAGTCTAGAGGGTAAGTTGGAGTGCGAAAAAGTTTTTGAAAAGGTTTCTATGAAGAAACTATACTTGTAGCATTCAAGGGAGAAGAGTAAATCAATATGGAAAGACTATGGATATGTTATAAATAAAGATGGGAAGGGATCAATTGGATGAATACCCAAAGAAAAAAAGATTGAGAAAACAGAGAACAAGACATTTTGGATATTAACCCCTTACTGGGTATATCAGTTACAAATATTTTCTGCCATTCAGTAGAATGCCTTTTTGTTTTTTAGTGGTTTCCTTTGCAGTGCAAAATATTTTGCTTGATGTAGTCCCATTTGTTTATGTTTGCTTTTGTTGTCTTAGCCTTAGGAGACATATTAAAAAAATACTGCTAACACTGATGTCAAAATGTTTATGCCTATGTTTTCTTCTAAGAGTTTTATGATTTTAGGTTTTATATTTAAACATTTAATTCATTTTCATATTTTTGTGTATGGTATAGTAAAATGGTCTAGTGCTATTTTTTTTAATGTATCTGTTCAGTTTTCCCAATACCACTTATTGAAGAGACTATCTTTATCTAATTGTGTATTCTTGCTTCCTTTGTCATAGATTAATTGACAGCATAGGTATGGATTTATTTTTTTACTCTCTATTCTCTTCCATTGATTTATGTGTCTGGTTTTATGCTGGTACCATGTGATTTTTATTACCCCAATCTTACAGTGCAGTTTGATCTCAGATAGTGTGATAAGGGAATAATATCCAAAATGCATAAAGAATGCATACAGTTAAACATCATCAACAACAATAAAAACCCAATCTGATTTAAAAATGAACAGAGGAAAGAAAGAGACAGTCTCCAAAGAAAATTTACAGATGGTCAATAGATATAAAAAGATAGATGTTCGACGTCGTGAGTCATCAGGGAAATACAAATCAAAACCACAATCACCTCACCCTGGACAGAATGGCTCTTATCAATAAATCAACAAACAAATGTCAGTGAAGATGCAGAGGAAAAGGGAATTCTTGTGCAGTTTTGGGGATTGTAAATTGATTCAGATGCTATGGTAAATAGTTTTATTTTCAAAATTGAAAATAAAGTATGATCCAGCAATTCCACTCCTGGTTATTTATCTGATGAAATCCAAAACATTAATTCAAAAAGATATGTGCTCCCTCTGTTCATTGCAGCATTATTTATAATAGCCAAGATATGGGAAAACCTAAGTGTCCATAAATGAATGCATAAAAAAGATGTGTGTGACACATACATACACACACATACCTACACACACACACACACACACACACACACATACCTATATATAGGGTCCGGTATAAATAACATCCCTTTTTTATTATAAAATCATAAACACATAATTCAGTAACATAACAATATCACACTCAAGTACAAACCACATGATATTTGAGGTAAAATGTTGAAATTGCTGTCCACCTCATGCAAGGCATTCGCATACCCTAGCAAATCATTGTCAAGCAAGCCTTACTTCTGCTGGACCCTGTATATATAAATAAAATTAAATATTATTCAACCATAAAAAAAATACTGCCATTAGGATGAACCTAGTGGGTATAATGCTAAGTGAAATAAGTCAGACAGAGAAAAACAAATATGGTAAGCTTTTATTTATGTATGGAATCTAAAAAACAAAATAAATGAACAAATAAAATGTAATCAAACTTATAGATACAGAGAACAAACTTATGGTTGTAGATGGGAGAGGAACTGGGGGAATTGGGTGAAAAAGGAAAAAGGGATTAAAAAGTACAAATTTCCAATTATAAAACTAGTCACAGGGATGTGAAGTACCACATAAGGAATATAATAATTAATATTGTAATAATTATATGTGGTGCCAGATAGATACTAGACTTATCAGGTTGATCATTGTGTAAGATTTATAAATGCCTAATTACTATGTTGTACATCTAAAACATAAATAATATTGTATATTAATGGTAATTAGAAAATAAATTTTAAAAATTATTCCCCTCCCCCCCAAAAGAAATAAAATAACAAACTGAAAACATTTATTTATTTAGAGGATATATATTGAACTCTAAGTATGTGCCAGATACTTTGCTCAGTATTCTGGAATATGAAATAATTAAGATAGCTCACCATTTAATTCAAAAAGCCATATATGTATTTGAAATAAATTTGTGAATATGACTATAAAAATCATTTTGGACAACAGAGTGGGGATTGATTGTGGAGCAGGGTGCAGTGGGGGTAGGCAGAGCAGGGAAGAGTAAAGGGGGAAAATTGGGACAACTGTACTTGAATGACAAAAAATCAATACACATACATATATTTAAAAAAACAACCATTTTATATTCAGGTTTGATAGTTTGATAAAATGTTAAATATCTTTCAGAAAATGTTAAACAATTAGGCAGTATATATAAAGTATTACAATTTAGTACACAAACTCTGGGCTGCTAGAGAAAAGCCTTTTGTCCGAAGCGGTCAGCTCTTTGTGTCTTGTTAGTCCATACTCCGGAGAGAATGACAAGTTCTCTTCAAACTGAACAGGAGAATTGCTTCCATGAAGGGTGGCAAGAGAGCCTGTATTAAATAAACTACGATTTCCAGGCATTGGTATTACTAACAATATGGCCACAATTTACTGGGTTTAATTATTAAAATTGGCAAACAACACTTGCCAGACTTCTGAACATTCAATATATTTTTTTCATGTTCAAGCACAGCTGAGAGTTTAATTGAATAGTTAATGTCAAAATATCTTCAATGACCTGCAACCATCATACAGACCAGTCAGAGAACAAACTGGAAAACATGTTTCCATTTGTCTCTTCACCTATTTTTCAATTAGTCAAAATGAGAAGTAGATTGGTGCTGCTGAAACTGGAAATGTAAATAAAATTCTCTAACTGGACCTGTTTTCTTCCAAGTGTTAAAGTATGTAGGTTATGGCAAGATTTTCACATTTCTAGGGCTTTTCCCTGGACAATTTACCAAAGGTCAAGATTATATTTTTGCCAATAAAAACAATAAAACTACATTTTATGTAGTTTACAGAGTCCTTCCTACTCCACACTTTATAAATGTGAACTGCATAAATCTTTTCGTAGAAAAATACAAAACTGTGCAATGTTTACTTTATCTTTTACTAATCTTTGTTTCCTCTCTGCCTTTCAATAATTGACCTTGATATTGTTTGAGAATTCACTGACTTATCATCTAGTTTTCTAACAGAATTTAATAAAAAATATAATTTTCATCTTCCTACTACAGATCAAAGGAGCCTCGAAGCAGAGAAGAAGCATAGTAAGTACATCAATAGGCCATCAGCATGGCAGAAATCACAGGTCCTCAAAAATATGGTTTTGGGGAAAAATAATTTTGAAATATTATGCTGAGGCAGGTTTCCAGCATATTCTCTCAGTTTAACAGGGAATGTGTACTTTTTTTTATCTGGAGGAAGAGGAAAGCAAGAGGTCCAGTAAGGGCTTTTACCTGTACCTACCTGGAGAAATGCTCTTCAATACTTCAGTTGATACACAATGTGAACTTCGAATTAAATGCCTGCTGTGGAATGCGTTTCTTTGTCCAGCCTTAAAAATGCAGTTTTAATTAGTAGCATAATTGTTTAGTTTTGTTTTATTTGAGATATTAACATATTACCAAACATAAATAGAATTTAAATAACTATCTGAACATGAAGTAATTAGATACTGATTTGTTTCTCTACAGTTTACTATATTGCTGCACTGTTTGGGTAAATACATGCTACCTAATAAATTAAATGGATTTTCTAACATGCTAATTCATTTTTTAGGGTTAAAGATGAATGCTCAGTGATTGCCACCACAGTTAATATAAACATTAACCTGATTGAATGCAGAGATCCCTGTGTGCCATTAAATGACCACAGATTTGTCACTCCTGCCAAGGTTTTGCTCCTGGCATCTGATTAAAAGTGTAGGCCAATGTCTGTTTTTATCGACTTATTTTGATTTCCTCTTTGGATTGCCTACAGGCATGGTACTCATGACTCCCTGCTGTTCACATGCATCCTAGCATTTATTGTCTTGATTTTCTTCTCAGTATGTTACTACAGTTCAGCTGCATGATATACTTCCCTATGCAATCACTGTACCATCCTAAACATAGTTTCTGTTATGTTGTGGTGTAAGAGAGACAAAAACAATCAACAACTGCCCTAGGATTTTTCACCTTGGTACAAAATGCCCCATCAGCTTCTTTGAGCCAGAATTTATTTCTGAAATCTATGCAAAGCACTATAGTTTTATTTTGGGTGATGATGTCATCTACCAGAACAGTCTTCTGGAGATTTAATGGAACAGAGTCCTTATTATTGGGTTGTTCAAATCCATATGGGCACTAGCACTACAGCATTTATTAAAAGAAATGACTTGCTTTATAAGGATCAGGCTGAATTTATACTTCTCTTAAATAAAGGGAATAAGATAGATATGCTGAGAATTCAGGATCTTAGCATATAGATGATAGTATACTATGCTAATTTATTAACATTTTAATTGTTATTAAAAAAGACATAGTTCAGAGTTACTGTTAAAAATGAGTAGACAGATTATTTCCTTTTATATTTACCAAAAATATATATTAAATATTCTCTATATAATGTAACTCTGGTTCAATTTATACAGTTTCTCTATTCTTTTCATTTCTGGTATTTAATCACAATATTTTATTATCATTGTTTATATCCTATTTCAGAAACTTCAATAATACAATTTGAAAAATTACCATAAAGATAAAATAATTATTTAATACTCATTTAATTTTAGTCCATTATAATGTTTTGTCCCCAAATATGAGAAAAATGAGGAAATATAAATTTGAGCTCTACAACATAAAAACCAAAATTAAGTGTAGACTGTAATAAAGAATAATAAGCATTTCTTTCAACAAATGGAGCTGCAGCCCAGGAGACACAGATTCAAGTATGAAATTCAATTGTATTTCACTGTGAAAAAGGGAAGACCCCTCTCACAATGAAAGTTCTCACCAAGGTTCCCAGTTAGGCACATTTTATGTAAATGACATCCAAATTGTGTAGTTCTGATTGGTCAGTACAGATGCAACCAAAGATACAATTTGGGTTCCATTGACTAGATGGGACAAATCTCAGTCTCTTGCTGAAAAGACAAAACCAGGGTTTCCCTTCAGTGACTGACTCAGACAGCATAAAGAAGCAGAACATCCTGCAGGAAGCCAAGGGTTTAGTCTGAGGTTCTTCCTTGCGTACACAGTATTCATGGAGTCCCTGACAGAAAATGACCACTAAGCTTTCATTATTTATAAAATTTTGTTTTTCAGTCAACCGTGGGAAGTCCATCTTGGCACGTAAATTTCTCCTCAGTGTTCACATTAAATGAATTTTTCTTCTCAGGGTCTACAAAAATTAGTAATATTTTGGTATCTTCTGTTTGAATGTTGTTTTCAAATTCTCATAGTCTGTTTCTACGGACCTGTACTAAGGAAACCACAGAACACTGAAGAAAGAAATTAAGAAAGACACAAATAGATGGAAGCATGTACCATGATCATGGACTGTAATAATTAACATCATCAAAATGTCCATACTATCCAAAGCAATTTATAGATTCAATGCAATCCCTACTAAAACACCAATGAAATATTTCACCGATATAGAACAAACATTTAAAAAATGTATATGGAACAATAAACAACCCTGACTAGTTGCAGCAATTCTGAGAAAGAAGAACAAAGTAGGAGAGATCACAATACCTGATGTGAAACTATATTACAAGGCCACTGTAATCAAAACAGTCTTGTACTAGAATAAGAACAGACATATAGATCAATGGAACAGAATAGCTCAAAAAATAAACCCAAGCATCTAGTCAATTAATATTCTGCAAACGGGGCTGTGCAGTCTGTCTCACTCTCCAGTTTCACCTGGTTTATCTGTGTGCAAATGTAGGACCACCTGGTCAGCCAGCCGCTTTGTGTGCAGTGCCTGGCTTCACAATCGCCGCCTTGCTGGGTCTGCCTGTTGCCACCCCATACCCAGGGTCTGCCAGCTTCTGCCTGTATTCCTAGTCTGCCCACTGCCATCTTGCACACCCAGTGCCACCACTTTTTGTGCTGCAACCCCTCTCCATCTGGTGGCCCAACTTGGCCCTTCCTAGTGGTCTGGATGAATGAGTCTATTTTAACTCCTTTGTTGTCAGATTTCCATACAGTTCAATTTTCTGTCAGTTCTGGTTGTTATTTTATTTCTAAATTGTTGTTGTCCTTATCTTGGTTGTGCGAGGAGGCACAGTGTGTCTACTTATGCCTCTATCTTGGCCAGAAGTATATATTCAGTTTTTTTTTATTGTATTTTCCAAGTACAAGTCTTAGACTGAAAGAATATATTTATTTAAAGTCATTGTTTAAAATGGAAGTTTTTGTGGGGTCATTTTGAGTGATTTTTATTTAATGAAGATAAAAATGAGCTGAGTACCTATTCTCATACAGGGGACCAACCCCCAAAATGGAATTATTTTCTGGATGATAGGCCCTTTGTAGTATTGGTTTCTTCCCTTAAGTGAATGTTCTAGAAGCCAATTTCTATCATTGTTCCTGCTGGCATTGTTCTGAGAGGCTGTGTTTGGCTTCAGGGCTCAGGTAAATTTTTTAAGACTCCTTCAACTCATTTGCCTATTTTATGATGGTTGATTTATGGGCACACCTGCCCACACCATGGTGAGTATTCAGTGGTTTTTTTACCAAAATTGGCATAACTCCCATGCCCCACCCTCTCTATTTACCAGATTTCACCCAGAGAAATCTTTTTTGTTTCTCTAGATGAAAAAAGCCCTCAAAGGGAAATGTTTTGTCAATGTGGAAGAGGTGAAATAAAAAACTGGCAGAAGCACTAAAAGTCATCAAAATTGACATGTTTAAAAACTGTTTTGAGCAGTGGGAAAAATATCTGTCTAGGTGTATTGCATCAAATGGAGTGTACTTTGAAGGTGACTGAAGTTTAAACATGTGAGAATAAATACATAATTTTGTTAACAAATGAATTCTGGGATTTTTGGGTCTTCTTTCTTATTATAAGAAAAATAAGAGGCTTTTATAGTATATTACATTGAGAATAAATAAAATCTCTTCTTCTGATTTTATATATGTGAATACATCATAAATGTTAATATTTATATTTATTTATACCTTTTAGTTAGTTTAAAGTCTCCTTGCCTATGGGTCTCAATAACTTTATTAATATAAAAAATTTAGGCAGTTTTATTTTGATTTATTTTAGGATTTATCCAATTAGGAGTCTTCCCATTATATATCACTGAAAATTAATAATTTATAATTAATTACCTTAATATATGGATATCGTTAAATAATAATATATTTAAATATAAATATAAATAAAGGATATCTTTAAGGCAAAAATGTTAGAAAGACTAAAAAGCAGTAGAAACATATGACATACACACTAAAATGAGAGTATAATTTTATAGTAGTTATACAGGGTTTTATTTTAGTTGAAGCATTTCTTATTTCAGGCAAACACTGATTAGCTTAAAATTAATATGCTAGCTTAAAGACTGGTCTACATTTCTTTGAACTTGAGTCAAGAGATTAATATTTACAACATACATAAAGAATGACTGCTGTCAGAGAGGGGTAGGTTGGGAAGCTGACTGAAAAAGTGAAGGGATTAAGCACTGTAGTGATTTTCAAACCTGGCTTAAACACCTGGCTGTCTGACTGAAAGCGTGCAGAACCCGGCTGCTTCCTGGCCGGCTATGGACACGCATAAAAACCTCCTTGCTGTGGTGTGCAGAACCCGGCTCTCCCCACTATGGACACGCTTAAACATACTTTGAAGTGTGCAGCGCCTGGCTCTTGGCTGGCTATGGACACGCTTAACTCACTATAGAAATAATCATGCACAGAAACAATTTTCTGAGTAAAAGTCAAAAACAGAGCGCTCACTCTCCAAATCTTTGAGCCACTCTGGGATAAACCCCCCTAGGGGGAAGAGCCCCTTCCTTTGTCCCAGTGGGTTTTTATTGAGAAAGTAGACACAGTTTGTGGATTGACAGTCTGGCAGAAGGGATCAAAGGGAACACATATCTTACAAGGATGTTAAGAGAGTTTCTGTTGTGATTCCAGGCAGAGATTGGAGTTTTATCATATGAAAAGACTACAGGTTTCAAAGGTTTCCTGACTGTGCCTTCAAATTCCAAGTTAATAACATCCTCCAGCAAACAGATCTCACAGGATCTTGTATATTCTTTGTCCCAGGCCTGATTACCCCGGGGGTCCACCATCTCCAGTCTCAGCTGTCCCTTTCTTAGGCTGTTTGCTAAGGGCTGGAGACAGAGGCAGCAAGGAGACTTGGATTTCTCACATCTGAGTACAAAGACTCAGGCTAAGAGGGGGCAGGGGTAGATGCCGATCACCCCTTCCTTTCCACAGCCCCTTCATTTATTTCCATAGTCTCGTGAGACTTATTCCACAGAGGTCCTTACAAGACCAGCACCTATCTTAGGTCCATTCCCTATCCTAGAGAATTGTTACCCATCATTGGTAACTGATCTAGCATTAAAGGGCAGGCACAGAACAGGTAGTGTTCATGCCAAGGGAATAAGTTTTGTCTCCTTAGTGACTACTGATCCGGAGGTCTCTCACTCAGCCTAAGTCACAGCGGGTCACAGCTTCCTGAGACCAGGCAGGGTGGCCCCCAACAAAGCACCCCCCAAAAAAAAACCTCATAGGCACAGACAACAGTATAATGATTACAACAGGGAAGGGGGGTAGGGGGAGGGAGAAGAAGGTAAAGGGGGGATAAATGGTGATGGAAAGTGACTTGACTTTGAATGGTGAACATACAATATCATATTCAGATTATATATTATAGAATTGTACACTTGAAATCTATGTAATTTTGTTAACCAGTGTCACCCCAATAAATTTAGTAAAAATTTAAAAATAAATTTTAAAGAAGAATTCTAGGAGCATGGATTTCACAGGTTATATTTTAATAAACCCCATTTGAATGAGGTATCCACTTTTCATACCACATACTAATTTTACACTTGAGACATTCTTTGTAATATTAGATTTGAATGTGATAGTTCTATCTCAGAGCTCCTGGAATAAAAAAATGAATTGTTTTTTATTAGAGCTGCAGCATCTTGGATAATAAATAAATCTTATATCTCACTATGTTATTATACTTAATTTAAAAAATTATATATTTATTATATATTCATAGATATTTATATATTTATTCCTATATATTTATTTACTATGTATTTATATATTCACTTCTTTTTTATATATTTTACCTACAACTGACTATTAGAATTAAACGACATAAGATTAACCATAGATAAATAGAAAGATAGAAAAACAGATTTATGGAAATGTTAGAAATGATCTTAGTTTCCCTGTCTGGGTAAAACAAGATGGTTGAACTCTGCATTTTTACACGTTAATAAGAATCTAGCCACTCATCCCTAAGCAAGCCACTGAAAAACCTGTTAATCAAAATATACATGTTCTGGACTAAGAACCTAAGTATTGTGGTATTGTAAAGTGTGTGTACTACTTCAGGAATGGATCTCTGCAAATAATATTTCCTCCTATTTGTCTGACACTTGGTGTGGCCAGACAATGAAATGTCTCTTTTCTTTATATTTTCAATCTGTAAACTCTTACATTTTTATGGAAATATTTTCTTACTTTTTGATAAACCAATACAAGAAAACACCCTAATATTAACAACAATTTTTAACAATTTAAAAATTTATGTACATGCTAGTATTTATATATATGTGCTTGCACATACTCATTTTATCTTCACACAACCTTTATGAGATTGGTTTGCCAGAGTTGCCAACTTATTTTTTAATGAAAAAATAGAAACTTAAATTATTTCCCTGCTTTCTTTCCAGTCATAAAACATCTTACCTTTCCTAACTAGCTGCTAGAATGTAATAAAGAAAAAGTTCTAGGAATTATACCCCTACATGAAGGATACCATTTAAAACATGAAGTCATTGTTTTCACATTTATTTGATGAGAAGACTGAGACATACCTTGTAAATATTGCAGAGAGAAAGATTAATTAGTTCAATATAAATTGAATAATAATAAAATTTTGATTTTTAAGTCTATGAAGAACAGCTATAGTATCTAGAGAAAGTAAGTGGTGATAAGATATTCAATACTGGCTTTAATAAAAGCAAATGGGATGTGGGTTGTTGCATCAAAGTCCCTGTATCCAAGTTAATAATGAACTGTTAGTCTCAAAACTGTTCTTTTACTTGCTTGTTACATCCATTCTTTTTCATTTAGCCATCTTATTATTGGGTAATAAACGATACAAATGTGAACATAAAATTGTCTTAGGCTTTAAAGTTGCACCAGATATTATGTGAACCTACAAGAAATTTCATATACTACCAAGAATACATCCCTTTTTTTCACTCTAATGCCACAAGTGATTTCAATGAAAATGAGTCATTGTACCCAAGAAGTACTAGATATTGAACTTTATAAAAGTACATGCAGGCCTCCTCGACAGGTAGTTCATCATGCATCTACATTATGGTATTAATTTTAATTTCAATCTTCTTATAAAACAAAAAGGAAGACATTTTGATTATGGAATAATGGCTTTGCTGAAGTGACATAAATTATAGTTGAAGACATTAAAATTATACACTGAAGTCTACTTCTCACTCTTTTATACAGTGTATTTTTTCCAGTAGAATCTGGATTTCTTCTAAAAATAACCTAGGTTCTTACCAAACAGGCTCTCCACTTTCCACATAGGACCACTGCAACTTTGTCAGAAAAAGGTTGTCAGAAATGATTGTTGTGTTATTTTGTATTTCTGATGGGGTATCTCATTGGATATATCCTAGAAGACCCTTTCACACTGATGTCACTACTTTCTATGAATCAGAAAGCTTCTAAAGGCTTAATGTGAAATTCAGGACAAAGTCAAATAGTAGTCAAAATTATGAATTTGACTAGTGAAATATTTGTTTTTTGTCTTATCTTTCTCTTCTCAGTTATGACTCTGTCTATATTTTGTTCAGAATTCCTTTAATAATACTACATAATTTGTTATGTATAAATATCTTAAAATACATTTTAGTTGAGATAAATTCAGAATATGGCAATTTTGGGGGTCTTAAAAAAATGAGTTAGAAAACAGAAATTACCCAGAAGTAAAAAAAACCAGTAGAATTGGAGGTTGCAGGATTGTCAAAGGCTCACATTTAAAGAATAACATGGATACTTTAGGTATTGCAACCATTTCATTTTAATAAAAATGACATATTTTAAAATTGCAGCTTTAAGGTTAAAAATAATATGTAAATGTTAAAAAATTAAATAGTGGAAAATAATTTAGGATGGAAGAATGTCTTCCTTAGAATATAAGCCATCATTCTGGAGCACCAACGGCTTTTTTTATATCACTTCAGTTCATTTCAAAGCCTCTCCAGACAAATGAATATGTGTACATATATGATACCAAGGTTTCTGCATCATTTTACATTAATACTTTTGAAGATTTCATATAACAATATGCATAAATATACTTCATTTTTAAAACAAGATAATATTTTTATTAGTATTTATTAAATTGCCTACAAAATTGATTTCTACTTGCTATAAAAATGATGCTGTAAGTAATGTCAGTGAACATATAAAAGTGTAAATCTATCTCCATAACTTAATTTAAATTTTAATAGATATTACCAGAATTTTTAAAATATTTTTTTTCCAATTTAGTTTAAACCTTTGAGATTATTTCCATGCTATTCCAAAGTTAATGGTATTTAGAATGAACCCTATACATTTTACACTTATAATTGCAGACTTATAAATGTAAAATTGAATGTTGGCTATGTCATAAAATTCAATTTAACATTGTAATATTTATTTTTGCAAAAAATTTGATTAGTTTTTTTGAGGATCTATAGTAAAAATAAATAGAAATGTTAATGTTTCTAAATCATTTTTCTATATATCATTCATATCCTTTGAATATTTTTCTATTAGTTGTTTTCTTTTCCTCTTAGTTCACTTTTATGATTTATAAATAGCTTATGGAAAATATAAATTTTGCTACTTTTATCTGAGTTTTACTTTGTTCAGAGTGAATTTTGTTATAGATGTTGTCAAAAACATCTATAAGCAAAGTCATTAGTTTTGAGTTTTATTTCAGGTTTAGTCCTCTAACATTATGTGTTACGGTGTGTGTGTATGTAGGGATAATTGACACCTTTACAATATTGATGCTTTAAATCCAAAAACAATGTTTTTCCTCCATTAAAAAATATGATATTAAAATTTTACATACATAACCTTAAAATAGTAGAAAGCAACAACAACCACAACAATAACAACAATAAACTGTTAACTTTAGAAAGACAGTGGTGTCCCGCCAGCACCCTGAATTACCAGCAGTTTCAGGCTTCAAGACAAACCCAAGTTTTTAGAAGCATTTCTTCTGTCAGTTTTCTGTTGGTTATCTCCATTTTATGTCTGCACTTCTCAAGTAATCGAACTTCAAATATTTCTTCTTCCAGATACTTAAGACTGTGGATTATATTAAGTAAAATACATTTTCTATTCTATTTTGACTATTTATAATATTATCTTTATATCAGTTTATAGTGACTCTATAACTTTTTATAACAGACTTCAAACTTTTTTCTTGTGTCTCTTGATGAAGAAATGAATACCCTTGTGCTCCCTTCCTTGCCGATGGCCTCCTCATCTCAGTCAGCTGCACCATAACATTTTATCATGTTTATTCTCTTTTGCAATCATCATTAAAAACAGGACTATTTAAGATACTGATTCAAAAAAATTTAAAAAGAGACTAATAAGGAGTATTTGTAATATTATCACTGAAGAAGACAAAACCCATGCAGGGTTGAAGGAGAAAAACTGAGCTCAGACTAGAAAGAGAAAAGCAGTCCTTTCTGTAACTAGGATGGAGAGACAGACAGAGATAAAGCCAGCTGCAAAGTTAAGAGAAAACATTGTTTTTTGCAAGAAATTTTGTGCAGCACTTACGTCTTAGCAACATCTTATTGAGTGACTCCTCCTTTCTTACTAATGATGCCCACACACATTTTCAATCATTACTATAGATATTTAATTTCTAAACTGCCCGTAGGTTATGACAGCACCCAATTCTTAGTTAATTCCCACTTCCTAACTTCACTTTAGGAAGATTATCAATTCAGAACACACCCTCCTTCTTCTAAACTCTCTTTAAAATCCATCAACAAAAACTCAACTTTGCAAAAAGTATTTCCCTCCTCTGCTAGTTGAGTAGCATTCTACAGTTCACTGTTCCTTTTTCTTGAGTGACATTCTACTGTTTAAGGAGAGCAGACCCAATAAAATGGCACTGAACTGATCAAGATGGGATAAAGTATAGAAACAAAAATAGAGTCACCCATGTCAACCAAGATGGCTGCCAGTCAGCCATGACAGTTTGGTTCAAGAGAGAAACTACCTAAGTCATACTAGACACAACTGGCAAGGAGACACACCCTAGATATCTGCATACATGATCAAAACAGCCATGTCTACAGAGTGGGACCGGGGAAAATTCCATACATAGGTTCCTGGGGAAATTCCACACTTGCCATCAGGGGTGCCAAGACACTTGCCAAGAGACCCAGAAGGTTGGATCACATCACTTTCAAAGATATAACTGAGGCAGGCTCCAGAACACTGCTGAGACAGCTGAGCTCCGCACACCAGAGTGATGCTCCACACCATGCTGATTACCCTTGGCACTGGCTGCTGGAAGCTCTATCCTGGACTGAGGACATCATCTGCCTTGCTGCTCACCTGGTTCCTGAGATCCTTGCAAGACACTGATAGCTCCCTTGCCCACTGTTCTGTCTTCTGGACCTGCTCACTGGGACTCTGGGACTTGGGTTCATTATTTCCTATTGATTATTGTGTGTGTGTGAGTGTGTGTGTGTTATATTCCTCTTAGACTGTTAGAGTGTGAGTAGGATATTAATGTATGTTGATGTTCTACTTAGAGTGAACCTGCATTCAATAAAAGCTGAGTGAACAGCATAGTTGCCCTGGGTGACTCTTGTTATTCCTTGGTGCTGATTGCTCAGTAGGCAGCTAGCTGAGCAATTGTCTGGTTTACTTATAGAAAAGATTATATTGCAAACATAAACTCGTGACACACTTCCTCCTTGACAGTTAATAACTCAGGTTTTGTCTGATGACTGGACGGTTCTTGGTAACCATCAGCTGATTAAGCTTTATCAATTTGGAGATTCCACCAAGATTTATGAGTGACTCTTATTGCTGTCGGACAAGACCTTTAAATAGATAATAGTGCAGATATCTGAGACCCTCCATGTCTTCACTATTGAGGCAGCACAGACCTCTGATATGATTATTTGACACAAAATTTGGGCTTTTATGGTTTCATTGACCCTCCAATGTGAGATTTATTTGATTCTCAGGAAATGTGTTTTGATCGCATTTTGGTGTCTTCTTGTAAATTTTGTCTGCTAAACCTCTGACTGCATGCATTTGATCTTCATTTTATACCTTATAATGTTGTCTGTTAGAAGGAGTATATAGAAAGGGATTGGCCTATCATGGTAAAGCTGCATTTAATTGGCCCTGGGTACTGAGGAGTTCAGAAAGTCTCTTCCAGTCATGTACAATATGGAAACGTTTCTTTAAGTCACCTTTTAAAAACCGTAACTCTCTGTGCTGCTTTTGTCTCCCAAAACCTCTTTGTTTATCTCAGTGGGTTTTTTTACTCCAGAAAATTGACTATGACATTTGTTTATTTAAAAAACTAGATTCTATAGGTATGGAGTTGTAGAAGACTCACTTTCACCAAATGCACATTCCTCATAGGGTCATCTCATTCTCAGCTTACCTCTCCACTGGGTTGGAGGCCCATCTGTCTCAGGTACACATATGACTATGCTAATGTATTTGCCTATCTCTGTATGTGGCAATCCAATCAAGGACAATTTGAAATACTGTGGCCACAGAATTTGGGAACATTTTTACTGTGGCCACAGGATTTGGGAACATTTTTACTGTAGAACCAGATTGTTCATATATGGGATGCCTTAATACAGATAAAAAAGCATGATTACAATTAAAAATATGTCTTATTTCCCTAATTGGTATGGTAACATTGCTACTCTAAAAAACAACTAGCAAAGATTCTGTGGGTTGAATTTGCCCCCAAAATGTATCTGTGAATATAATATTACTTGGGAAAAGAGTCTTTGCAGATGTAATTTAGTTAAGGTGAGGTCATACTGTACCCAAATTCAATGATCAGTGTGTTTATCAGGAAAAATAGGGAGATTTGGTTACAGAAATGCAGAAGTCAAGCAAAGAAAAGACATGTTAAGCCGGAAGCAAAACTGAACTACAAAAAACAAAAAAGACTGGAGATGGGGTTGGGAAGGGCAAGGAAGAATTTTCCCTACAGTCTTCAGAAGAAACATAGCTTTGTTGACACCATGAGTTTAGGATTTTAGCCTCTAGTGCTTCAAGAGAAATCCATGTTGTTTTAAGCCATAGTTTGAGATAATTTGTTATGGAAGCCCTAGGAAACTAATACAGACACAGTTTGGAGATATTGCAGGTATAGTTTCAGACCACCAAAAAAAAGCAAGTATCATAATAAAGCAAGTCACATAACAGTTTTGCTTTTCCAGTGCATATGGATGTTTGATTGTGCTATACCATAGTCCAGTGATTTTCAATCAGTGTGCCACAAGAATTTTTAAAAATGCAATGCCCGACTATTTAGTCAAGTACATTGATCTCTTTTTCCTTTGATTGTCAAGTTAAACAATGACAGCAGCCAATGCAACAATAGCTGCCCAGTATGAATTAATCTAAATTATACCCATATTTTTGTCAGATCAGCAAAAAATATATTTTTTGGTATGCCATAGAATTTTAGTAATAACTTTATGTGTGCCATGAGTTGAAAAAAGTTGAAAATTACTGTTATAGTCTATTAAGTGTACAATAGCAGTACCTGTAAAAAAATGTATATACCTATGTTAAAAAACATTTCATTTCTAAAAAAAATGGCAAACATCATCATCTGAGTCTATTGAAAAAATGTTGCCAATAAACTTGTTAAATATAGGATTGCCACATACCTTCAGTTTGTAAAAAACACAGTATCTGCAAAGTGCAATATATCTAAGGTCAATAAAATGAGGTGCACCTCGAAAAGGCAAATAAAAAATGAGAAAAACTTGAGTCTGCTGTTGTAGATCCACCCAAATCCTCCTCCTGTTATCTTCATCTTTGCCTTTATCCAACTGTTACCTTCTCTGACTCTCTAGTTTCTCCCTCTCCTTCTCCTCCACTCCCAGGGCCATGCCAGTCCCCAGAACTCTCTTTTTCAACTGAAAAATGATTTATTTTATATGTGTGTAAAACCAAAATTTCAGTATTTTTTCTATTTATCTTTCTTCTTTTATCCCCTCACTCCACAGATTGGAAAGATAAACTGGTAAAAAATAATTCTATTATTCTATGACTACTGTAGGAATATCTAGTTCAGATAAACAGCTAAAAATGTGTAAGAAATATTAATTAATTTGATGGTTTTATTTTAAGGAATGTAAGCAAGTACATTTAGATAATAGCTTTTGTTACTATAGTTACAAGATAAGAAGACTGGTTTAAGATAAAATACATTGCAAAATTATTTAAAGATTCTTTCAGATTTCATTCATGCATGAATATCAGGTTCATTTTTTTAAAGATTCCATTTATTTGTTTTTAAACAGGGGATGAGAGGAAGAAAGAGAGGAAAAGTATCAATGTGTGGTTGCCTCTCATGCGCCCCCTACTGGGGACCTGGCCTGCAAACTAGGTATGTGCCCTAACTGGAAATTGAGCTGGTGATCCTTTGGTTCGCAGGCCAGCATTCAGTCCACTGAGCCACACCAGTCAGGGCATGAATGCCAGATTTTTTTATTGTATTTTTTAGCCCTGACTGCTGTGGCTCAGTGGATTGGGCATTGTTCTGCAAATCAACAGGTTACTGGTTCAATTCCAAATCAGAGCACATGTCCTCAGCTGAGGGCTTGCAAGAGGCAACTGATTGATGTTTGTCTTTCATATTGATGTTTCTCTTCCTCTCTTTCTCCCCTCCTTTCCCTCTTTCTAAAAATGAATAAATAAAATATTCAAAAAATTAAACTGTTACTTTTAAAATGTAATAAAAGTAAATAAACTGAATATTTTAACTAATGTTTTGATAGATAAAATTTTGGACTAATTGAAATGAGTTATCAATTGTATTTTAAAGATAATACTACATCTTCGCTTTGGCTGTATTACATGAAATAGCATTCTTATTTATATAACTAAATTTAAGCTTTTCCAGTTTTGAAGTTTCTAAATACATTATGATTATTTATAAATATTATGTACAGTTACAATCTAGAAAATAATATTTAACTAAATGATATTATATTGTGGATGTCTTTTTAAGGGTTTTTAAAGCAAAAGCTTTATTGAGGCATAATAATATACATTAAATGGCACACAGTTAAAGTGTATAATTTGATGTGTATTTGTATACAAGGGGAAGACCCCAAAATAATCAAAATTATCTTCGAGAGGGTGGGCCTCTTGTAGTACAGGCTTTCCTCACTAGGTGAGTGTTCTAGGAACTCATCTGTATCAGTGTACCAGCTGGCATTGCTGTGAGAGGCTGTGTTCAGCTTCAGTCCTTTTGTTTTTTGAAGATCCTTTCAGTTCATTTGCCCATTTTGTGATGGGTGATTTACAAGCACACCTGCCCACACCCTTCTCAGTGTTCAGCAGTCTTTGACCAAAACCCAGTATGACCCCCGTGACCACTCTCCTTATTCACCTGATCTTGCCCCTAGTGACTTTTTCTGTTTACCCGGTTGAAAAAAAGACCTCAAAAGAAAACCCTTTGCCAATGTGGAAGAGAAACCAAAAAATGCAGAAGTACTAAAAAGCATCAAAATCGAAAAGTTCAAAAAAGTTCTGTTATGAGCAGTGGGAAAAAATGTCTTGGTAGGTATATTGCATTGAATGGAGAGTGCTTTGAAGATAATTGAAGTTCTAACATGTAAGAATAAAAACACAATCTTTTATAAATAAATTCTGTTTTGGGGGTCCCCCCTTATATGTATATACACATAATGTCGTCATACTGTCAGGATGAAGAATACGTTCACCATCTCCAATAGTTTCCTTATGTTCTATGGTAATCTCTCCCTTCTTCATGCTTCACCCTTGTCTCCAGGAAACCACTGGGCAGCTATCTGCCACTATAGATTAGTTTGCAATTTTAAAATTTTATAAAAAGCTATATCATACAGTATATACTCTCTTTAGTCTGCATTTTTATCATTCAGAATAATGATGTTGAGATTCATCAGTGTTATGAGTATCTACAATTTATTTCTTTCTAATGCCAAACACTATACCACCATAGGGATATTGCGGTTTGATTATGCATTGACTTTAATGGCAATAAGGTCAACTCTTTGGTTTCCTTGGTAGATTTTCTTATGAACTTATAACTATATGTTCAATATGCCGAGGAATGTTTCTCCTAATAACATACTCTTATTGTATTTAATAATGATCCCAAGGGACTCACACAATGCACACTCTAATCAACAGTAGTCATGAGCAGCATTTCTTCAACACCATCTTAAATAATCTTTGCACAACCTAAAACCTGGAGAGCTAGTTTTCTGGAAATAACACCAGAAAACTTTTTGAATTTGGTGTATAAGGATCTCAACAGGTATGGTTAATAATCAGCACATCAGTGAATATCCTAAGGTTTCATTATTGGATTCATATATCTTAATCAAAGCCACATAAAACACTCAAATCAATGTCCCATAAAAAGTCCTTATTAGACAGAGATCACAAGCTGAGGTCTCTAACAGTATGCCCCCTGTCTTGCTTTAAATGGACAGTCTTTGAAAGGAGCTAAATCTACTCAAGCACCTTGAATCAAGTGAATGACTGCATGAGATGCCAGAAGTTTCCACCTGAAATCCATAGGGCATGCTCACGAATTGTCATGCTTTAATCCTCACTACTTTGTTATTTACTTTCACAGCTCTCTTTTTCTTCTTTTTCTGGTTTCAGGCTACTTTGAACTATATTACTTATAGAATCTTAATTCTTAACATTTTTTGCATCATTAGTCCTCCTTAGTATGAATCAAACCTCTGCCAACAATTTGCTTGTGATTTGGCTAAAATATAACAATTAAAGTGTTTCTTTTGCATGCCACACAATTCCCTTTGGCACCAATTCCTTCTAATAGACCAATTAGCTTCTTAAGTATTTGCAACCATTATGATGCTTTTTAGAAGGCAAACATTACAATGATCAGACAATCAGAAATCTAACCACCTATCATGTCATACTTTTTCTTCATTGAAATGATATGCAGGGGCCTGTTGTGGCATTTTGCTTTTATAACCAGACTTAGGCTATTTTACTTTTACATACTTTACAATAAATGTAGACTTTGGCTTAAATTTACAACTGACCCTTGAACAAGTTGTGTTTGAAGTGAATGCATCCTCTTAAACATCATTTTTTTCAAATACATACTATAAACGTATTTTCTGTTCTGTATGACTGGGCAGGGGTACATACCCTAACTTTGTGTTGTTCAGGGGTCAACTGCAGTTGGTTTAGATCTACCTGATTGTCTGTAGTATGTCAAGCCACACTTAATAAATGATATCAAAGCATTTTAATTCTACTTGGCAATCCCATAGGCTGTTTTGCCAAAAACAGATCATTAGGTGGTCCCTAATGAACGGTACTTCATTTCCAGCACAAAGGACTATTTGTTGCTACTGACATATTGGGAAGGATTTGTTATCTTTGCAAACTATGTCTCCCCTCAAAAGGCACCTAGCATCACCCAAGTCTGTTTTATCTTTACTCTGGTGCCCTTCTCTATTCATGCCCTCCTCTCACTCTTAACCCCTTGCAACCATCGATCTTTCTCTCCTCCCTATGTATTTAATTTTATCAGAATTATATGCAAGTGAAGTGATACAATATATTGGGGGTTTTTTTTTGAAACTGGCTTCTTTCACTTAATGCATCTGAGATTCATTTATTATGTTATTTATATTGGTAGTCTGTTCCTTTTTATTACTGATTATTCCCTTTTATGGCTATAACTTGATAGGTTCTTTAACTTGAAAATTCTACCCTGCCTTTAGCTCTGAAACATTTTCTTCTAATTTTAATTTCATTTTTTTCTACCTGCTTTTTTTTTACTTTTTCTAGTAAAGAATTTTTTCTCTTTTATGCTTGTTTTTTTCCTCAAATATTTGGCAAATCTTTGTTTCCCCACCATATTGAATACTTAAAACTATATTTAATTTTTAATATCAATAGTTGATGTCAGCATTCTTTGCCTATATTTGCAGTATATGTGGATGCACCATTTTCTTTTTAAGTGTCTCCTTGAGATGGATATTTCTTGCATATCAGGTGCAGGAGTACAAAAGAGGATCAGTATGGAATGTCATTTCCACATTAGAACCCCCAGTTTCCCCTCAGGAACACTACTTAATTTTTTAGAGAAGACTTCTCAGCTTTGTGCTTGGATATAGATGTTGGACTGCCAGGACTACATGTGGATTCAAGGGTGATAGCTAAGGGAGCTTTCCCACGGATACTGCTTCAAGCATTGTTCTTCTTCCATTACCAGCTGCTCTTACTTCTTCTATATATACTTGGCAATTTATCTGAAGGCCTTTCTTGGGAAACCTGATCTATCACTGCTCTTGCATTTTCATCTTTTTCCTCGGAAAATAGCTTCTTGGGTTGTAATTTACCTATCTAAATGTTCCCACTTACTTTCTGTCTTCCCAGAATTTTCCAAAAGTGTCTCATCTCATCTCAAGAATGTAAGCATTTTCTCTTTCAGTGTCAATCTTCAAATGCCCAAACATTTATGAAATCAGATTATTGACAAAAAAGAAAGGAAGCACATACTGGCATACTAAAGTATTTATCTTTATATTCAACTTCACATTTGTCTTAAAAATTCATAGCTTAGTTACTGTAACTCTGTATAAACCAAGTGACTACCACATAGTTAATGTATACAGAAAGTATTTTCTCTATGTATATTTACTTATAAACCATATATATACTAAACTGTACATACATATGAACTATTTCTTTTTTTTATTTATTTATTTATTTTTAGAGAGGGAAGGGAAAGGGAGAGAGAGAGAGAGAAACATCAATGTGTGGTTGCTGGGGGACATGGCCTGCAACCTAGGCATGTGCCCTGACTGGGAATCGAACCTGCGATGCCTGGTTCGCAGCCCGCGCTCAATCCACTGAGCTATGCCAGCCAGGGCCATATGAACTATTTCATAGTTTAATTGGTAAAATGTTACATGTTTCAATTATAAATTATGTATTTAACAAAAATAATTTCAACCTAGCATATTTTCATATATTTCTTAAAAATAACTTTATGTTCACTATAGTATTTACATTCAGCAAAATTTATATTGCATAATCATTAAAAAAATTTATCTCCTAGGGTTAACTTCTAACTAAATTTACATCAGCATTTACAATTATATTAAATGTTTCACTTTAAGCAGAATTAACTTCTAAAAGTTTTACTTAAATTCCATGAATTAAATGAACAAAATTAAACTATATTAATATTAACTGCTTCTCTTATTTGCAGGATCCAACAGTAATGAAAAAGTGGCATCATTTAATTGTTTGTGAAGTTCCACACTAATGGAATCAATGTATTAACACCTAATACTTCACTTTTCATTTCTGAATAAGAAATATGGACTCAAACCAAATGAAATTAAATTAGAGGAATAACTGAAAAATTAAGCTTCACAAAGGATATGTATAAGCTCTTGCAGATTCACATAGTAAAATGTTCATTTAAAATATATTCTTCAAAAAATAATTATAACTTTTGGAAGTGGAGACTAGTGTCTGCAGCAGATTGGTATCCCCCAGCTCTCAGCTTCGGTGATGTCGCTATCATTTTCACCGGGGAGAGCGAACATTGACACACACTGATGCATGTTACACTTCATTTTCAACTTTCATGATGAGTGAAAAGTCATTAACTTTTTATTAAGCATGAACTTACTCCTTCAGCCTTCTTCTGTAGCTCATTGTTGCTGAAAGCAATTATTATAAAATAAAATAGTTACTAGGTACTAAAATAAACAAATAATTGTACATTTATCACAGACCATAAATGACAAACCCATATGGCAAGAATATTTTGGCTATTTTTAACATGATTATTGAGGTATATTTTACATACAGAGTTGTGCAATCATCACCACAATCTAATTTGGGAAAATTTCCATCATTCCAAACACAGACTCCATGCCCAACTGCAGCCACACTCTATTCCCACCCCAGGTGTGGGAAACTTTGAATCCATTCTTTCTTTTGATAAAGTTTGCCTTTTTCAAATATTTTTATGAATGTAATTTTACAATATTGGTCTGTGGTGTCTGGCTTCTTTTGCTAATTCTGTTTTAAGGTTTGTCCATGTTATACCATGTATCAATAAATCGTTACTTCTTCTTACAAGTTTCTTGACAGGAACTTTGAGACTCTGTGTTCCTACACATGTATTATTGTATAAACACCTATAACTCCCACAGTTGCCCTTGTGTCCCCTAATTTGCAACTGATTAACTACATCAAATCATCTCTTACAAAGTTCATGTGGCACTTATGTCAGTGGCTGGGAGTTGCAGTGGTGTCAATTTCTTCTCCCAGCACCACCTGGGACTGGAAAGTGCTGCCTGTCAGAAAGAGGAGATAGATTGTATCATATGTTCTTTCAGGTTTCAATACATGTTAAAGTGAGAACTCTATTCACTGTTCTTGTGCTGCCCATATTTCTGGACCATGACAAATGTTAGGGGTATAAAATAAGGTCTTTCAAACTTATACTACCTTATTTCAATGCTATTATTAATAAACATTGCTTCAAATTTTAAAAAATCCAGGTATTTTTACAGAGGCATCAGCTGAGAGGTTCCTGTACCACCCATGATATGTGATCACCCTATGCTTAGGGTACAATCTTGAAATGTGAGATGGTCCCCACACTTTTCTTGTCAGGTTATCATAATCATCACTGATGCTCTGTATTTTTGCATATCTTGAAACTGTATGTGATTTACATATTAAATGTGACTTTTTTCATATTAATATTGCTAATAACTACTATTTTCTTCCCTTTTATCTGAAGAGGTTTGTTTGGTCACTTTTGGATTTTCCATGTACCTAATCATATTAAATGCAAGTATTAACTTCATTAATTCAGGGTAAGGATAGAGAGGAAATTGGAGACACAGAGGTCTATATGATTTTTTTTTTTACTTAAAAATAAATGGACAGGAGTGAATAAAAATAAAAAGGTGGGTGATCTTGGGGGAGTCCTATATTTATGAGCACTCGCCAGACAAAGGCTGCTCTTTCATGGCTCTATTGTGAAATAATACCATCCTTATATTTCAAAACAACTCTGTCACTAGCATATGTCAGTGATACAGTCTTTCCTATAAGTCAGCGGGCAATTGCTCTGTGAGCTGCTTGCTGAGCAGCCTGGCACCAAGGAATGGACAAGAGTTACACAAGGTAACTATGCTGCCGTTCACTCAGCTTTTATTGAATGCAGGTTCATTCAAAGTAGAACATCAACATACATTAATATCTTACTCACACTCTAACAACCTAAGAGAAATAACACACACACACACACACACACACACACACACACACACACACAGCAATCAATAGGGAATAACGAACCCAAGTTCCAGAGTAGTGATCAGCAGGTCCAGGAGACAGCACAGTGGGCAAGGGTCTTGCAAGTCAGCATCTTGCAAGGAAGAGCCTCCAGAGTAAGATGGGCAGCAGGGCAGATGAAGTCCTCAGTCCTCTGGCTGCCGATGCCAATGGAGATCAGTGTGGCATGGAACAGCACTCCGGTGTGTGGAGCTCGGCTGTCTCAGCAGTGGTCTGGAAACTGTGTCAGTTATACCTTGAAAGTGGAGCACTCCACCCTTCTGGGTCTTTTTGATAAATGTCTTGGCACCCCTGCTGCCCAGTGTGGAACTTGCCAGGAGGCTATTGGTGATATATGGCTGTTCTGGTTGATACCCCTGATGACAAGTGTGCAATTTGCCAGGAGACTATGTGTGGTCTCTGCAGACATGGCTCTTCTGATCATGTGTGCAGATATCTTGGTGTCTCCTTGCCAGATGTCTGTTCTGACTTAGGATTTTCCCTCTTGAACCAAAATGTCATGGTTGTCTGGCAGCCATTTTAGTTGATGTAAGTAACTCCAGTTTGTTTTATATACTTTATGCTATCTTGATCACACCAATGCTATTTTATTGGTCTTGTTCTCCACCAACTCAGGTCTAGGGTCTAGTTAATCAAGCCAATCTAAAATACTTATATTTATATATGTAATATTATATATAATAGTAAATACATTGAATTATATACATTCAATAATATATTATTATATATTGAGTATATGTGTGTCTATATGTGTATATATACATATGTATATTCAAGTGCCAGATAATGAACTAGTCAAGATACTCTAATTTATGTATATTTAATTGGCTAGCAAGAAGACACAGAAGAAAGGAAGTAAATCCTCTTTACACCCTGCTTGTCAATCAATCAAAAGAAAAGCAAATGTGATTATTGTGATTAAAAAGCTATCACTGAAAAAGGCAGGTTTGGGTTAGCATTAAACTTTGTACTGGGAAAATTATTTCTTGCAAGTCATAAAGAGATGTAAATGAGTATCATAGTGGGAAACTTCTATTGGTCATCATACTGCCTCAAAGCTAACATTAAACTAGAGGCTGTGTGACTGCTGCTCGCTAAGTACAAAAGACATTCTCTTCTTAATTTTTGTCATTTGGTAATTTATATTTGGGACACAGAAACACAGTATGCAACCATGCAAAGTATTTCATATCAAGCAGGGGGTATAAGCCCACTATACTGAACAAAGAGACAAGTTAATTTAAAAAAAAAACAGTATTTCAAATTTCTTCTGAACCAATTCTGATATAGGCAACAATTAAAAAGAAAGAACTCACATTCTGTGATTTGGACATAATGATAAAATGAAATGAATAAAATGAAAATTAAGAATTATAGTTTAATAGTCTACCACAAAAAATAACCTTCTTTGATATCCCTCTTTTAAATTGTTATAAGTGCAATTAGCCGTCAAAAACAGGATTAGGTTCCCATCAAGATGAAAGCATAGGCAAATGTCATATTCACATCCTCCCACAAACACACTGATATTACAACTAAACTACAGAACAACCATAATTCAGAAAAATCTGAAATCTAGCTGAACAGAGGTCCTATAAGTAAGGATATAAAGAATCCACATCAGGGACTAGTGGAAAGGGAGTAGAAATGAAATGGGCTGGTCCCATGCCCATGTATGGTGGATAAAAATCAGGGGAAATATCTTGGCTGTGGAACCAACAGGAATTGTGGTTGAGGGAAAGTGAAGGCTCTAGTGTCCCAGGTGTTCCTCTTAAAGGGTTTGTGCATGGACTTGTTCAGACTCACTTGCTTTGAGTTCCAGGGCTAGGTCAGCAACCTGAAAATTTCTACTGACATACAGAAGGAACTGAACTGTCTGGAATCAGGAGAGAGCTGGGAGGGGGAAAGTTTTCTCCTGGAAAGAAACATTGACAGAGGCCTTTTTTTTTTTTCTGGAACCTTTACCCCCACAGAGCCAGAATTCAAGTGCCACGTCTGAGTCTCCATCAACCTGGCTAAGCTGTTTGGTATTACCAAACCATCATAATTCTTAGTCCTTGCTCCACTCAAATTGCAGGTCCACTCAAGCTGTTTCAAGTGAATTTTCCAAACTAATGGCCTGTATTGTCTCATGCTTAAGACTTTCCTAAAGTCTCTCATTAACATGCCAATAACAATCAAGGCTCAACTACAATAAAAGGGTATACACACAGAGTTCATACCTGGAGTGCCCACCTCAGGTGATTGAAAAGGCTGTGACACTGGGCCCTGCAGAACACCTACTAGATAAGGCTATTCTAACATGCGTGGGAGATGCAGCAGCTCTACCTAAAACATAGATACCAACACAGGGAGGCTGCCAGAAAGAGGGGGGAAAAACATGTCCCAAGTGAAAGAATCAAACAAAAATCCAGGAAGAAAAACTAAACCAAATGGAGACAAGCAATCAACCAGATGCAGAGTTCAAAACACAGGTTATAAGGGTGCTCAATGAACTTAGGGGAAAAGTAACTAACTTACTGAGCATCAACAAAGAGATAGGAAACATAAAAAATGGAACTAGAAAACATAAAAAAGAAACATTCAGAAATGAAGATACATTAACTAAAATGGGAAATATATTACAGAGAATCAGCAGTGGAATAGATGAAGCAGAGGACTGAATCAGAGAACTATAAAATAAGAAAGAATAAAAATACTCAAACAGAACATCAAAAAGAGTTTTAAAAAATAAGGATAATATAGGGAACCTGTGGGACAACTTTAAGCATACCAATATTTGCATGATGAAGGCATCAGAAGGAGAGGGAGAGCAAGAAATGGGGGGGGTGGAAATGGGAGGGAGGTGGGGAGGGATGAGTGAGTGGGCTGGGATGGAAGTAAAAAACAGAAAACTGTACTTGAACAACAATTAAAATAAAATTTAAAAAATAAATAAAAAATTAAAAAGACATATACATACTAGTTCTCTACACATCACCGAATAAAAATAAAAGAGATTTAAAAGACACACCAAAAAAAAAAAAAAAAAAAAAAAACAAAAAGAAAAAAAAAAAAAAAAAAAAAAAAAAAAAAAAAAAAAAAAAAAAAAAAAAAAAAAAAAAAAAAAAAAAAAAAAAAAAAAAAAAAAAAAAAAAAAAAAAAAAAGAAAATCTATGTGGAAACATAACAACAGAAAACTTCACTAACCTGGTGAAGGGAATAGACATACAAATCGAGAAAGCACACTCAGTCTCCAACAAGATGAGCCAAAAAGGCTCACACCAAGATACATCATAATTAAAATGCCAAAGGTTAAAGACACAGAGAGAATCTTAAAAGCAGCAAAAGAAAAACAGTTACCTGAAAGTGAACTCCTATAAGACCATCAGCTGATTTCTTGAAAGAAAACTTGCAGGCCAGAAGAGATTGACAAGAAACATTCAAAGTGATGGAGAACAAGAATCTACAACCAAAATTAATCTACCCAGAAAAGCTATTATTTAGAATGGAAGGAGAGCTAAAGAGTTTCCCAGGCAAGAAAAAGCTATAGAAATTTATTACCATGAAACCAATGTTACAAGAAATGTTAAAGGGTCTTCTTTAATATGGGAGGTGATTGAAGGGATGGTAAGAAAAGTGAAGGAATTAATAACTACAAATTGATGGTTAAAGAATAATCACAGGGATGTAAAGTACAGCATAGGGAATATAGTCAATAATATTGTAACAAAGGTATGGTGTCAGATGGGTACTAGATTTATCAGGGTGATAACTTAGTAAGTTATATAATGTCTGATTATTGGATTATACACCTGAAACTAATGCAAAATTGTATGCCAACTGTAACTGAAAGACATATTTAAAGTCAAAAGAACCAGGATTATATTCCCTCATGTATTAAAATAAAAAGTGAACTAAAGATGGATAGTTTTCACTTTTAAGTGCCACTTGTTATATTTCTCAGCTCACATATGAACACATTTGTTCCACAATTTCAAAATATTTCGCTAGATTCTAATTTAGGGTAATTCTCATTTGTAGAAATTTGATGCAAGAAACAATTTAGTTTAAAGTGAAGAATGGGAAAGGCTTCCTTTGAAGAATGTTAATCCTTCAAAATCAAAAGACATTTGAAGAAGAAATGTTTGTGTTATATGAAAATTGCAGGTTTATTTGCAGGAGAACTTGATAGATCTTTGTGCTAATGACTCTTATTGATATAATTCAGCATGACCTCAGATTTTGCGACATGAAAATCTAATTGGCATGGTCCATTCTGTGCATGCATGCGTCTAAGTTCAGAGCTTCCCCCTATTCCAATCAGTGTGTCAGTAAAATTCTATAGAATGTGACAACTTACATATTGTGGGCTGGATGACAAATTTTTACAAAGCATTGAATTTAGGATATAAAGAATGGATATTTCTGGTACAGCCAATTTTATAGATGATATTCTATTTTGCAACCCAGTATCCATCTATAATTTCCATTTTATTTTTCTAATTTTTTAAAAAATGAAAACTATCCATCTGGTAGTTCACTTTCTATGTGTGTGTGTGTGTGTGTGTGTGTGTGTGTATACTATTGTTGTTCAAGTACAGTTGTCTTCATATTCCCCACACCACACTCCCCACCCCACCCATCCCCACCTTCCACCCTTGAACCTACCCACCTTTGGCCTTGTCCATGTGTCCGTTATTCATGTCCCTTGACAGCCCTTTGCCTATTTTTCCCCATTATCCCTTTCACTACTCCCCTCTGGTTAATATTAGTTTATTTTTTATTTCAATGTCACCTAAAAGTGGAACCTAATCAACAAAACAAAAAAGCAAGCAAAATATGATTCCCATTTAGGTATAAACACTTTAAGAACCATACATTGTCCTACAATAGGTTCTAGTATCAATCCTAGGCATTTTTCACTAACAAACACATGAAAAAGTTTGACTCAAGGTGTCTAAAAATATTTCTATTAATGTCCTAACTGAGGGGAAAAAGCCCACAGAACAAAACTCCCCAAAAAACACTGAACAAAATGGAGAGGGGCAATCTACCAGTCGGAGACTCAGTGAATGCTTTAGGACACCTACTACAAAACCTTTAGTCTTCCTGGTTGAGAAGTTTTAAAGTTTACTTTATTAAAGGATCATGCTTTTCCCAATTTACTGTTTTACTTATTTTTAGATATACAAGGCATCAATAGGTGCATTCTTATAATCAATTAAACAATAATAATAAAGCCAAAATTTATCAGTCTGTGTTCCACAATTTATCCACAGATTTCATTTGAGTAAATTACTTTAGAATTTTTTTGCATTTTATATTTATATGTGTGCAATAGAAATATGTTTGAGGGTATTCATATTTTTGTGTATGATCACTATATATACTGGTATTTCTACAAGTTCCTTTTTACATGTAAATTATATGCTTTAGAGTTTTCTCTTTCAGTGCATATTTTTCCTATTCTTTTTAACTCTCAGATGGAATTCATAATATTGTTACAACATAATTTACCTAATACTTTGCCTGGAGTTATAAATAGGGATTCTTTTAAGTTTATTAAAAATGTGTGATATGGGAATAATTTTTGGAGATATTTATGTATATATACATCTATATATTTTTTTTTACTTGGTAATATATCACAAAATTCCAGCAATTGAATGTCACAATGTTGCTTATACTTCTAATTCAGTAGTCTAATCCCCAGTGAGTAATTAATATTATTATAATGAAGATAGGGTTTTGATGAATAACAGAAATTGCACCTGTGCCTACATAAATATCATGACATCAAAGCTTGCATTTCCCAGATATTTAACCTTTAGGAATAAAGGTATATTGTCACAATCGTTGAAATTTTATTGAAGAAGAATTCAGGTTAAAAGTGTCCTAAATTTTGTATCTAACAAGTTGCAGCTTTTGTCAACTCTTCTCTGGAATTAGGTGAGGTTAGTAGTGCATAGATTCACAGCAATGCTAATGTTTTACTGATAAGAATTCATTGAATTGAATAAAAATACTATTTTTGTGTCTTCTTTTAGTTTTAACATTTACTTCACAAAATTACATATGAGAGATTAACATTTAAGATGGGGCATACAAAACCTATTCAAGATTGACTAATGAAAATGAAAAGTGTCTTAATGGCTTGGAAAGATGAGAAAATATATTAATCTTTTATTTTCTGAAATCACAATTTTCTAAGGTAAGATAATAAATGTGGTTTTATTTTATATTTTAAACTTATATTCTGATAACCTTCTGATTAACTTTTGTGTGTCTAACAAAGACTAGCTTTTCATTTCATATTGGAATCACTAAATTATAATGATTTCTCTAGAATAATAATTTCTGCATGAGTAGAAACTAAAAATATTCAATGAGAACAAATAAATCAATTTTTGTCTGACTTCCATCTCCTCTATATCAAAGTTTCTACAAAAAATGTCACAGAGGATTCCTCATAAGATTTGTCAAAAGAAATATGGTCCAACTTTTAAGACAATATAAGCTGAATGTGATTTCCATGTGATCTTAGATAATTTACTCAGCCTCTCTGTGCTTTAATGATCTCTTCTGAAGTCAGTACACGATAATAATATTATTCTCAAGGAAGACTAAATAAAATATTCTATCAAGTAAATAGTTTAGCACAGTGCCTGGAATAAATATTAAGCATTAGATATGATTTTATCTTCCTAACATTAGGAATTACAGAAACTTTCATTTTATCTTACAAAAATAAGTCAAAGTTTGCCTAAACAATTGTTATCCTTTTTACATTGGAATTTTTTATTGTGACATGAATCAACTTTATTGATGCATAATATTCACAAATTAGTGTTTAAATCATAGTTTGTATTTTTTATTTCTTCTTTTTTCTATTTTTAAATTTAATGTTCTTTTTTACCCTTACCAATTAGTCCACTTATAGCCTTCTCCTACAGGCAATTACCATACTGTTGTCCATGCCCACAAGAACTTTTTTTTTTCCCCTCAATCCCTTCACACCCTAACCTCCTCCACATCAGTTGACATCTGTTTTCCATCTGTGAGTCTGTCTCTGTTTTGCTTGTTAGATCAGTTTGTTCATTAGATTCCTCATATGAGTGAAATCATATAGTATTTGTCTTTCTCTGATTGGCTTGTTTCACTTGGCATTATGTGCTCCAGGTCCATACATACTGTTGTAAAGCATAAAATCTTCTTAATTTTATGGCTGAGTAGAATTCCCCTGAGTAAATGTCCTATAGTTGTTTTATACACTCATATATTGACAGTAACTCAGGCTCCTTCCATATCTTGGCTATTGTAAATAACACTGCAATGAACATAAGAGTGCTTATGTGTTTTTGAATTAGTGTTTTGGGTTCCTGAAGATCTATTCCAAGAAGTGAGATCACTGGGTCAAAAGGCAGAAAAATTTTTAATAGTTTGAGGAATCTCCACACTGCTTTCCACAGTGGCTGCACCAGTCTGCATTCACACGAACAGTGCAAAAGGGTTCCCTTTCTCCACATCGTTACCTGTACTCGTAGTTTGTTGATTTATTGACAATGGGTATTCTGACAGGCACAAAATAATATCTCATTGTGATTTTTATTTGCATTTTTCTGATGACTAATGATGCTGAGCGTCTTTTGATATGTCTCTTTGCCATCTGCATGTCCTCTTTGAAGACGTGTCTATTCAGGTCCTTGGCCCATTTTTTGGTTGGGTTGTTTGGTTTTTAGTGTTGAGTTTTATAAATTCTTTATAAACATTGGATATTAACTCCTTATCAGATGTATCAGCAAATATGTTCTCCCATTCTATGGGTTGTCTTTTTATTTTGTTGATGATTTCCTTTACTGTGCAAAAACTTTTTAGTTTGATGTAGTCCTAATTGTTTATTTTTGTTTGTTTGTTTTTGTTACCTGGGAAGATATATCTTATAAAAAATTTCTATGGGCAATGTCTGAGATTTTTCCACCTTCATTGTTTTCTAGGATTTTGAATTTATTCTTGTGTGTAATGTAACAAAGTGGTTTAGTTTCATGTTTCTATATGTATCTGTCCAATTCTCCCAAGCCATTTGTTGAATAAACTATCTTTAGCCCATTATATGTGCTTGCTTCCTTAGTTGAATATTAATTAACTAAAAACAGGCAGAAAATCAATGAGGAGACAGTAGCCCTAAATGACACAGGAGATCAAATAGATTTAATTGATATCTTCAGAGAATTTCACCCCAAAGCTGCAAAATATACTTAATTTTCTAGTGCACATGGAATGTTTTCTAATATAGAGCATATATTGAGACACAAAACAAGTCTTAATAAATTTAAGAAAATTGAAATCATATCAAGCATCTTCTCTGAACACAATTCTATGAAATTAGCAATCAATTTCTCTGAAATTGCATGCCAAGACATGCAAGCTAAATAGCATGTTAGTAAATAATGAATGAATCTGTAACAAGATAAAGGAAGAAACAAAAGATGCCTTGAACCAAATGAAAATGAGGACACAACAATATGATATCTGTGGACACTGGTAATGCAATCTTAAGAAGGAAATTCATAGCATTACAGACCTATGTCAAAAAATAAGAAAAATTTCAAATAAACAATCTAACTTCATACATAAGTGAACTTGAAAAATAACAACAAAAAATCCCAAAGTGAGTAGAACAAAGGAAATAGTAAAGATTAGAGCAGAAATAAATGAAATAGAATCTAAATAATGATACAATGAATCCAAGAGCTGGTTCTTTGAAAAGATGAACAAAATTTACAACCCTTTATCCAGACTCAACAAGAAAAAAAGAGAAAAGAGTGAAATAAATACAATCAGAAATGAAAGAGTAGAAATAACAAATGACACCAAAGAAATACAAAGTGTTGTAAGAAAATACTATGAACAATTTTATGCCGACAAACTGGACAACCTGGATGAAATGGATAAATTCCTAGAAATATACAATCTTCCAAAAATATATCAGGAAGAATCAGAGAATCTCAATAGACAGATTACATCTAAGGAAATTGAAGCAGTAATCAAAAAATACAAAAAAATAACAAAACCCCCAAACAAAAGCCCTTAACCAGATGGCTTCACAGGTGAATTTTATCAAACTTTTGAAGAAAAATTAACATATCTCCTTCTCAAACTATTTAATAAAATTCAAGAGGAGGGGTGGCTTCCAAACCCCATGAGGCCAGCATGTTCCTAATTTTAAAACCAGAAACACTGCAAAGAAGAAATTATGGAAATAACACTGATGAACATAGATTCTAAAATCCTCAACGAAATATTCACAAACTAGATACAGCAATGCATCAAAAACATCATACACCATGATCAAGTGGGATATATTCTGGCAATGGAAGAATGGTACAACATTGGCAAATCACTAAATGTGTTTCACCACATACACACAATGAAGGATAGAAATCAGGTGATTATATCAATAGATGCATAAAAAAGCTTTGGATAAACTCCAGCACCCATTTATGATCAACACTCTCAGCAAAATCAGAACAGAGGGCATATACCCAAACATATTAAAGGCCATATATGACAAACCCACTGCCAGCATCATACTCAATGGGCAAGAACTACAAATGTTCCCCTTAAGATTGAAAACAAGGCAAGGATGCCCACTTTTACCTCTCTTACTAAACATAGTACTGGAAGTGCTAGCCACAGCAATCAGACAAGAAAAATAAATAAAAGGCATCCAAATTGGAAAGGAAGAAGTAAAACTGTCCTTATTTGCAGATGACATGATACAGTACAAGGAGAAACCCAAAGATTACCCCAAGAAACTACTAAAATTAATAAATGAATTCAGCAAAGTAGCAGGATACAATATTAATATTCAGAAATAAGTTGCATTTTTATATGTTAATAATGAACTAACAGAAAAGAAAATTAAGAAAACAATACCATTCACAACTGCATCAGAAGAGTAAAATACCTGGGAATAAACTTAAGCAAGGATGTAAGAGACCCGTTCTCAGAAAATTATAAGACACTGAAGAAAAAAATTGAAGAAGATAAAAATAAGAGAAAGCACATACCATTTTCATGAGAAGGATGAATTAATATCATTAAATTGTCCATGCTAGCCAAAGCAATCTACAGATTCAATGCAATGACTATTAAAATTCCAATGATGTATTCTACAAAACTAGAATAAATATTTCAAAACTTTATATGGAACTACAAAAGGCCCCACATAGCAACAGTGATCCTAAAAAAAGAACAAAGTTGGAGGAAACACGCTACCTAATATCAAAGTATTCTACAAGGCCATAGCAATCAAAATAGCCTGAAACTGGTGTAAAACCAGACACATAGATCAATGGAACAGAATAGAGAGCCCAGAAATAAATTACAGTTTGAAAGCAATGATCTCAGCATAGCATTTTATGTAATGGTAGTTGCACAATGATGAATGAAAGCAAAATGTACCACTGGAATGATTAAATTTATTGGATTCTTTTTGTATTCTCTATGATTTTATATGATATTGAACACTGAAATATATACAACTAAAGCACATACAAGTGTGTTTGTTTTTAACTTATTTAATAGATCATCTCACTCCTTACACCTTGTACTAGTTGACAATTGGAGAAGCTAATAGTATGCTTTAATATTTATTCTGTGCCTTACCAGATAGTATAAAATCTTTAAGTTTTCTATTTTTTCCTAGATTAGAAGGAATGAGATCTTTCCCCCTAGATTAAGAATGTTTTGCTGCTGCCACCAAATCTAATTTTTGATCTTTCCTTAAAGTTTTACCTGAAAATTATGCTTTTATAAATTTTGAATATATGTAGATATTGATAAGCACAAAATTAATATTTTCTCATGATATTCAAAACATATGGAGCATCAGTATATGTATAATAATTGTGGTTTTGCTACAGAAACTTATGTGGTTTGTGGTCTTTGAAAATGTCATAAATATAAGTACATATACACACAGATTTGCCTAAATAATTTGTGGTTGTTATTTTCTTGTTGTCGCATGGATGTGACTGATTTGTGCTGAGTTTGTCTTTCTCTGATCACTGAAGCAGTCACTACAGATACTGAAACAATCTGTGTCTCAGTTACTGGCAAGTGGAAATGGCACCCCTACTGCCTCATTGAGCTGTTAACTCTGGTTTAAGAATGACAAATTACACAATCAGAATTTTCTGTTTGAAGAAAAATGTTTTCTGAAAACTTGATTTGATCTTTCTTTAGGTACTTGCTGTGTACATATGTGGGGCTTTTTTATGGTAATTTTTATTACTTTTTTTCTAACAATCCTTTATCTACTACCTTTGGTCCTTTCCTATTCTGAGAGTATTTTATTGCTCTTAGAATTACCTTTACACTCCCTTTTACATTAATCCCCTCTTGCAGATTTTTTTAATAATTCCTAAATCCTATTTGATTACTATCCCAGTATGCGGTGTTTATGGCTTTAATTTAGTCTGTATAATACTCAATGTCCATGTCAGTATTAAACACTTCATTATGTTTTTTTTTGATATGTTAAAAGTTAATCAACATGCCTGCAGTCACATTCACCATATATAAATACTGGTATTTAATGTAGATTATACAAGGTCTGTCCAAAAAAAGTCCAGCCATTGTTAACATAAGAATGGTTTGCATGATATCAATATAACCTGGCAGTCAAGGAGAGTGGCCTGGAATGCACATGCACGAACAATGAAGACTGCACTGTACTAGTCAGTGGAGGTGGTAAATGTCATTGAGAGAACGTGTATATTATGTGGCTGTCACATTCAAAATAACTGAGCAGTAGAGCAATGAATCTACATCAAATTTTGCATTAAGCTTGCACATTCCTCTGTGGAAACTATTTCAATGATTCAGAAGGCTATTGGGGATGATGCAACAGGAGTCACCTGGATCTCCATGTCCAAAGGAGGTGCGGCAAAGTAACAACATGATCAAAACCATGTTGGTTGTGTTTTTTGATCAGGAAGTTGTTGTCAATCACAAGTACACCCCTCCAGGCCAAATGATTAATAAGGAGCACTGCCTCAGTGTTCTTTGTTGGTTGAGATATGCAATATGTTGAAAAAAGCCAGTTATAGGCAACTAGCTATTGTCAAATTATCACAACAAAATGCCTGTTCATGCAAGACTTCTTGTGCAGAGTTTTCTTGAGAAACATCAAATCACCCAGGTAGGTCAGCCCTCTACAGCCTAGATTTTGTGCCCTGTGACTTCTGACTTTTCCCAAAAATAAAATCACCTTTGAAGGGAAAGAGATTTCAGAACATCGATGAGATTCAGGAAAATGCAATGGGGCAGCTGATAGCAATTCCAACAAAGGATTTTGCAGAGTGTTTTGAACAGTGAGAGACATAATGGGAGAACTCTGTGAGGTCTCAAGATGCCTACCTTGAAGGGCATTGAGGCATCATTGTCCAGTGTAAAATGTTTCTTGCATCTTCTTCAATGAATGTCTCTATTTTTCATATTACATGACTAGATACTTTCTGGGCAGACCTCAGACTGGATGCTTTCTGGACTGACCTTGTATGTCTTTTGAGATTCATAATGACAGATGTGCAGTTAAGAAAATGTTGGAGTTACATGTTCCTGACTGTTAAAGGACTGAAATGAATAATATTGTTACCTATAGTCTGAATCTTAGGTGACAGCTATGTTTTCTTTGGTTTATTTTTTTTCCCTTTCAACAAGATACTCTCATACTCATTTTTAGATGAGATTGTTATTGTTAGAGATTTTAAGTAACTTTTCCAAAGTCACATAGTTAAAATTTTCCCAATGGCAAGGTTCAATATTTTCTTTTTTAGTATGCCTTATATTTAATATCCTTTATTGTAAGAATAGTTTAGCACATCTTTGTAGACAAGAATATGATGTAATGCTTTGGTTACTGAAGAATCAAATAGGAAGCAGAATTTTAGAATAGCTCTTCTACTTAGTAATTCAGTGATATTACATAACATTTTTTAACTCTAATTCTGCTTATCTGTAAAATATAGAGGTTAGATTAGATGAGTTATAAATACTCCTTGGGCCCTGAAATTCTAATGCATTCCCACTTTAGAATTTACTCTTTTCCCTAATTGTGATAGCCAAGTTCCTATGTTCACTTTTTAGGAGTGCCAGGTTATGTCATGGTGAAAGGATCTTATTTTATAATTATATTTGTGTTCTTATGTCATTCTGGTAGGCTTTTTACTTTAAAAGAGTCTGAAAAATTATGGAGCCTTTAGATAATTTGGCTTGGAATTAGCCATGATTTCTCAATCTTGGTACTATTGAAATTTGGGTTAGATGACTATGTTGTGGAGGGCTGTCCTTTGCACTTTAGTATGTGTAATGCCACTAGCAGTCCAAGTAACAGTAGATTTGAGAAGCACCTCTCTAATTGTTTTTAAGTATATTTTATTGATTCTGCTATTAAAGTTGTCCCAGTTTTTCTTCCCTTTACCCCCCACCACCCTGTTACCCACTCCCACCAATATTGCCCCAACCCAGTTCATGTCCATGGGTCATACATATAAGTTCTTGGTGTCTACATTTCTTACACTATTCTTAACCTCCCTCTGCCTATTCTGGGCCTAATAATTATGCTTGTTATTCCCTGTACCTTTTCCCCCACTCTCCACACTCTTGCTCCCCAATGATAACCATCTATGCATTCTCCATTTCTGAGATTCTGTTCCTGTTCTAGTTTTTTCTTAGTTTGTTTTTGTTTTTTGAGTTCAGTTGTTGATAGTTGTGAATTTGTTGTTATTTTACTGTTCATAGTTTTGATATTCCTCTTTTTCTTAGTCCCTTATCTAAGCACATTTCATATAATAAGGGCTTGGTGATGATGAACTCCTTTACCTTATCTGGGAAGCACTTTATCTACCCTTCCATTCTGAACTATAGCTTTTCTGAATAGAGTAATCTTGGATATAGGTTCTTGCCTTTCATGACATCGAATACTCCTTTCCAGCCCTTTCTTAACTGCAAGATTTCTTTTGAGAAATCAGCTGATAGTCTTATGGGAACTTCTATGTAAATACCTCCTTGCTTTTCTCTTGCTGCTTTTAAGATTCTCTCCTCATCTTCAATCTTAAGTAATTTTGTTATGATATGTCTTGTTTTGTTCCTCCTTTGGTTCAATTTCTTTGGGACTCTCAGAGTTTCCTGTACTTCCTAGAAGTCTATTTTCTTTGTCAGATTGGGAAGGATCTCCTTCATTATTTTTGCAATTAAATCTTTAATTTCTTGCTTTCCTTTTCTTCTTCTGGCACCCCTATGATTCCAATGTTGGAATGTTTAAAGTTGTCCTGGAAGTTCCTAAGGCTGTCCTCATTTTTTTGAATTCTTGTTTCTTCATTCTTTTCCAGTTGAATGTTTATTTCTTCCTTCCGTTCCAAATCATTCATTTGAGTTCAGGTTTTCCATCTCTTCACTTTTGGTTCCCTGTATATTTTTCTTTATTCCACTTTGCATAACCTTCACTTCTTCCTCTATTTTGTATCCATTTTCAATCATTTCTGTGAGCATCCTGATTACCAGTGTTTTGAACTCTGCATCTGATAAGTTGTCTATCTCCTCATCACTTAGTTCTTTTTTCTGTAGTTTTGATCTCTTTTTTCATTTGAGCCATATTTCTTTGTCTCAGCTCACCCATTACATTGTAAGGGGCAGAGCCTTAGGTATTTGCCAGGGTGAGATAACCCACATCACTGCATTGTAGTGTTGTATGTAGGGGAGGGGCCAGAGAGGGAACAATTCTGTTTGCTCCACTTGCCACACTTTCAATCACTTCCTCCATTACTCACAAACAAATTGCACCCTTCTTGTGCTGATTCCCAGGTGGGTGGGTATGTGTATGTTCTAGGACCTTATCTCTCCAAATAACTGTCCTATGGGGCTTGGAGTGTCTCCCACCACCATAATGACCACAGGTTTTTACAGTTAGAGGTTTTGAGGCTTTATTTCCCCATGCTGGAACCTTCAGTTGTGTGATCTGTCTTGCTCCCCAGTTGTTCCCCTAGCTTATCCCCATGCAATTGTGGGAAATCCTGTCTGCCAGCTGCAGTCTTGCTGTGTGACCTCTCCACTCCAGCTCCCCATGCCTGCCCCTCCTATTGGTCTGGAGGAATATTTCTTCTTTATATCCTTGGTGGTCAGACTTCCGTACAGTTTGATTTTCTAGGAGTTCTGGTTGTGTTTTATTTTTAAATTTGTTGTTGTCCTTCTCTTGGTTGCACGAGGAAGCAAAGAGTATCCACCTATGCCTCCATCATAGGGGGAAGTCTTGCACCTCTCTCTAATTGTGACAATTAAATATGTTTTCAGATATTTTAAAGTATTACCCTGGAAATAATCAGTGATACACTAATAACAATGTAAAGTAAATATTGTATATCAGCCTGCTTTTTGCTTCTGTGTTTTAACAAAAGGAAATCATTTTCCCTCTCATGGGTAAATTTTAAAACTTGGTCCCAGAACAAAACTTATTCTCCGTAACTTTGTAGGCCAATGTGGAATAATTTAGGGTGAATATAGTCACTAATTTATCTGCTAACAAAGTTTATTCTATGAAACTTCGGAACACATTCATTGAAACTCTGAGGATTCATCTAAGGTTCTTCCTAGTATGGGGTATGTCTTAAATTCCTGTTCTGAGATGATGTGGCCTTCTTCTAAAAGAAAAAAAAAAGAAAAGAACTGCTAATATGCCTTTACCTTTAGAAAATGGAAAATCTGAACTAAAGATAGCAATTAAGTGTTGTTTTCTGGATTTTTTAAAACTTCCCACCTCTTTTCCTAACTATATGGGTAATGCATTAAGTAAAGTCAATCAGCTGAAAGCCTGCCTGCTCCCAAGCTCTTGTGGTTTTCCATTAAATGCTTAAAGTTATATAAGAGAAAATTTCTGAAGCTCATTATAAAAACCTGGTGCCTTATGCTACAATTGGGGCTCCCATTGAGAAACACATTTTTTTTGCTATTGTTCCCATTTATGTGGCATATCTCTCCTAAGAAATTCAAAGCACTTTTCTATATTTAAATAAACCAAGCTATGGTTTATGGAAAGAGAGAGGGGGAGAAGGAAAAGGAGAGACACACAGAGATGGAGTGAGGGAGATAAAAATACAGAAATCAGAAAAGTTTAGAAAGAAAATTCTTTTATAATATGGGTAAACTCAGAAACAGGTCATTTGTTTAACTTTCTACATTGAGAAAACAAGCTGAGAAAGGAATTTTTTTTCTGCCATTACTTCATTTGTTTTTTTTAACATATATAGAAACAAGTGGTGCCTAAAATCAAAGAACAATGTCTGCTTTCCTGACTCTATAAACTATAACATCTAAGATGAATGCTGGGCCTCTTTGCTTAATAGATGACTAATGCAGCCATTTTGTTTCCTTTCACCTCCTTTCTTTTTTCTCCACATCAAGTTCTACTAAGCAGGATCTTTTGCATGTACAAATCTGGCTGGTTAGAGATCAGTGCTGAGGATGCAGACAATCTGACCTTAGTTTGGTGCCATGAAAACGAGTGTTGGGAGAGAAGGTTAGGGATGTTTTAGTAAGCATCTCTTCATTTCATCATGCATGTCACTGAGGAAAAGAAAGGTTGACCCAGACATCACATTTCAGAGTCCTGGCTCCACAATCTCCTTGTGGAGCTCAAACTGATTATCAGTGCTCAGGTGATGAGGAATTCTACAGTGGTTGCCTCGGATTATAGGCGTTTCTCTGGTCCTTTGAAATGGTCTGTGAAAAAATGCACCTTTCATTGAAAGGATAATAAAAGGAATAATTTTACTAAAAAGAGATGATGTGGCAATTTGGATTTTTGTTATTATAATTTAAAATAAAATAACTAGACATACAGTATTACACATTTTTTTAGGCCTTAACAGAAAGACTTGATGGTTAAAGCAAGATTAGTCCTTAGATTATACTTCTTTTTGCCAATTCACTGACCTAGTTATCAACATGCTAGTAAATATGAATACTTTAGCATAGTGTTTTTTTTGGGGGAGAGCATTGGTTGTGTTTTTAAACATATGAGTGTGGTGAGACTCCCTTCCAATGTTCCCTTGTTGGTATGGGGCAGAGGCAAAATGAGGAAGACACCAAGTCTGACAACTGGGACAGTCTCCACCATTGGGAGAAAAAAACAAAGTGCACAAACCAAAATACTGAATTGAGCAAAAGTAAGTTTACAATTGTGAGTATGCAAAACACAGAGCTTATTCTAGTATTATTATTCATTAATTATTGTATTACTTTCCATATAAACAACTGCAAACTGACTTTTGCCCTACCTGATGTAATTGTAAAGTTGTGTGAAAAGCACCATGGAAAAAATTCACATTTGTATCTATTAAAATTTTTTACTTTTCTTTGTGTCTGTGTAAATGTAAGCAGGTCATAATCTGGTGGAGCTTGAATTTTCTCATGTGAAAATGACCATTGAATCCCTACAACCTTAACTATATGGTACAAATGAGATAAGGCATTTGTAGTTCTATTAAGTGCTAAGCAATACAAGATACATGATTATGTATATAATATAGAAATATTTTTATAGAGGTCTTTCAAGAAGTCTGTTTTCTTTAACTGCTCATTCTTTAAAGTTTTGTTTTTATTTATTTGTTCAATTACAGTTTACTTTAAATACTATTTTGTATTGGTTTTAGGGGTATAGCTGAGTGATTATATAATCATACAGGAGTGGGCAAAGTATATTTACAGTTGTTAACTTGGAAAAATAATAAATAAGTAATATAAGAATAAACTCTCTTTCATGTAATAATACCTGTAAGCCTACATTTTCCCACCCCTGTGTACACAGTGTTCCCCTCAATATTTCCAGTACCCAAGAGGCACCATACACAGTTATTCCTAATTACTCATTTTTATTCTAAATATATTGCTTTTAAATCCAGCATTCTGAAAGAACTCTTATATTAACTTATTGTTACTGTCACGGTATCAAATTATTCTAATTGTTTGACATAATGTTAGGTTTAAGATCAAACTGATTTGGAATTAGAAGAGAAATATTTCAACAAATGCTCAATACATCTTAAAATCATTGAAATTGATTAAAGTCATCTTGGAAAATGCGATAATTCATTTATGTTAAATGAAAATTAGGCATTGCTTTACTTTTACCTTAATACATTTGTTAGTGTATTGATTTTTAGTATTTATGTCTTAAACCTTGTGATATATCTTATTACCGAGGTTATTTAATGTGAACTTTGGGAAGGAGATTATACTACTAAATCTCCAAATGGTTCTTTCTTCACATTTTGTTATATAATACACCTTAGGAATAACTTAAGCTTTTTTATTCTATTAACTTTTTTATCTGTGATTTTTTAAAAAGCATTTCTCAAAGTTTTACTTTTATTTATTTCCTCTGAACTTTGGAGATAATATTCATTTTTTTATTTTTAGAGGAGATTTTGTATTCTTTAATTTACCAATTTCTCCATAAAGTTAATGAATTGACAAAAATTACACATGGTTATAAATCTTTGGGAATGGGAAATCATAAATAAATTTTGGTATTTTTATTAACATAATTTGTTTTCTTTATATTTTTGTTATCTTGAATAAAAAATGTCTATTAGGTGAAAAAAGCATTATGATAACAAATTATCGTGTGAACTTATTTGATCATCAGTAGAGCACAACTGTCATTCCCAACTTACAAATGAGGAAACTCAGACACAGAGAAAAGTTCCATGTCCTCCCCAAGATTGCACAGCTGTCGAGCGGCAGAGCCAGGATTTGTTTGTAGGCAGTGTGGCTCCAGAGCCCATGCTGTTTACTATTATGCTTCCGGTCCCATTCGACAGCCATTCTACTATTATCACTTTTTGTCTTCATTTTCTTATAAGAATATTTCTGTGCACTACTCATTATTTGTGTTTGCCACATTTTCATAAGAGAAAACACTGTATAAAGTAAAAAGATCTGTGTAATTAGGCAGAAGAACTGTGGTTATTTTTGAAATTTATCTGCTTTGTGATATTAAGCAAAAACAATTAATCTGCTACTTTATGTATAAATAAAGGTGGATATTACTGGCCTAACTCCCATTACAGGTCGTGGGGAAAAAGAAATTAAATTATATCAAGAAAAAATCCATTATAAATGTTAAATGTTTTATTAGCTTGATATAGTATTATTTTAGGTTCGTTTCTTTATCAGCTACTCCCAGGCCATTCTTACCACATCCCTCATCCCTTCTCCTCATTATGTTGGTCCTATAAGATCACAAAAGCCCACATTATGCATATTGTGTGTGTGTGTGTGTGTGTGTGTGTGTGTGTACACCAAATTTTCCTGGATGCTACCGTGTCTATTTCTTTACCTCTGTATACTTTAATCTCCAGTCTAACTTCTGGCCTATAAATTGACTCAAAGTAGCTTGTAATAAAATCACCAGGCAATGCCAAGGCTTAAATATAATAGGAAACTTTTATTTATTATTTATTTGATTTCTTCAGCAATTTTTAGAGTGTTAATCATTTCTCTTTCTGGAATATTCTATTCTGGAGGTTCCTAAGATGCAACAGTTTCCTTTATTTCTTGTTTTCTTTATGGCTTGTTTTTGGTCTTTGGTTCACATTAATTTTCCTATTTCTCATTAAATTTCTTCAAGATGAAAGTCTAGACACTTTTATTTTCTCAAGTTATTTTATCAATTTAATTGATGTCAAGCACATAGAAAGCTTTTTTACACCCTATCTACTGATAGACTGCAACATATTTATTGCAAGCTTTATTTTTAATACAAGCTCCAGACACATATTTAATGAGCTCCACACACCTATTTAATAGGTCATCTTGGAAGTTTCAAAGCCAACTCTTTTCAAGATGTACCTAAAATTGCAAGTATGATTTCTAATTTTTTTCAACTAACTGAGTAGTATAATCATGTCTAGTTATGCAAAAGAAAATGTAGCCTTTTTTTCTTAATAGCCATTAACTCTCACTTCTTAGTTAAATCTATCATCGAGTTCTGTCTAAATATAGGTATACTTAGAAGTATGAGACACTCTTTTACTTCTATATATATATCTAGTGGAATAAGTAATGGACAGTCCTAAGTAGAAGTCACTTAACTGGACACCATAACGCATGTCCACTATATGCTACTGTGGTTGACTAGAAACATGGCCACAGCAATTTTCTTATTTATACCTACTTACTATGTAATTATTTTGTTCTCTTCCATTCTAACTGTGGATTCTGACAGTGATTTGATTCAGTTATGGGGATGTTATGAAATGTCACACAGAGGGACTTGAAAAACATTTTTATAGTAAGGCATGTATTCTCTTTATTTATTTTTTGAGATCCTTGACATTGACACCATGTGATCAGCTTTAGCTAGCCTATTGAATGATGAATGATACATAACCCAATTATCCTGTAACACCAGCCAACACACAACTAACCTCTAGAAGCAGAGTCATCTAGCTGACTGCCAGATGACTACTCACTCATGCATGAACAAGTGTATTTGAGTCCAATGTAAATTGCTGACCCCAAAAATAGTGGGCTAAAAAATGATTGTTCTAAATCATTAAGTTTGGGGGGCATGTTGCACAGAAAATAATAACTGATACCTCTCTTCTAAGCTTTTTCCATTCAGCACCTACAAACATTCTTTGTAAGCACTTTGGTCATGTTATCCCTGTACAGCCTTTAGAATACAAACTCAGGTCAATAGCATGGAGTAAAAAGGGCCAGCATACTTTGACATCTACCATTTCCAATTCAACTTCTCATCATTTTTCTCTTGCTTTCTGTAAAAAACACAAAAGACATTTTTCTTCTTTTATTAAAGCTCCATGCTTTCTTTTTTTAATTTGGTATTTGTTGTTCAAGTACAGTTGTCTCTATTTTCCCTTCACCATTCCCCACCACCCCAACCATCCCCACCTCTCACCCTTGATCCTACCCCCTTTTGGCTTTGTCCACATGTCCTTTAAATGTGTTCCATGCTTTCTATTGGTACTTTTAGTCATTATGTAACCTTTATATCTCAGTTTGATCATCATTTCACAGGAAAGCTTAGACTGGCCTCTCTGACAAGGTCAAATCACACTACTTGTTATATATCCTTACAGAGTACCTGTCCTTATAGAAGCTATTCATATTGTGCTATTGAATTTATTTGATTATATCTGTTATTTTAATAGAATGTAAGTGCCAGGAACTTCTTTTCTATTAAGATAAGGTAAGTTCCTTATCTTCCTCGCTGTCTTATTTCCAATGCTCAACACAGTGACTAGCACATAGTAGATAATCAATAATTATGGAAGGAATAAATGGATGAGGAAATTATTTAATTTAGTTAAAACATTTAGAATATAAATTGCAAAATTGATTAATTGTAAGATTAACAAGAATGTAATCTAGTTTTTAAAAGTAAATAAATGATGGTGATTCTGCCTCATGTAAACATATAGGTTATCAAAGTTGAGTATGTTAAAGAATCATCTGGGTTGTGTGTTAAAATAAAAATACCTTATTCATAGTCCCAGAGAAGATGGTGAAGAAATAATGGGATATTTTCAATTAGACTAAATTTTTAGTAAGCATCCAAAGTGATTTAGATGTTGCAGGTTCATGGAATTCTCTTTGAGAAATATCAAGTACAGAATTTTTCTCACCCATTTTACATAACAAGCTGTTTTATCTATTCCACTTAAAGTATTTCTGGTTGCCTATTGAAATGTGCTCAGAAAATATGTATTGACTTGAATATTGGTCAAAGGAAATTACAAAGGGAAAATAAATATATACTACAAACCTGTAATAGAAATAATAACAAACTCTGGTCTTCACCAAGAAAGACTTTTTAAATATTCTGCTTTAATGTATTTATCCTATCTCTTTCCTCCCCAATTATCACTGGTTATTGACAACTAATTTCACATTAGGAGATGGAAACTGCTCTTGTTCTAAGTCCCAGATAATCTGCTATTTCTTAAAGAATATGTATGGATGTGTTCAATCTTAGCATTTGAAAGGAATTTTATGACTTTTCTAGTTCAACTGACAAATTGTGTGAATAATATCCTGACAGAATTATTTCTGATCAACATGAAGGTTTCAGCTGAGAATGTCTTAGTCCATAGCAACATGAAATTGCAACTACTCACTTAAAAGAAAGCTGTTGTGGTGTTGTTATGTAATATACAGTTTCAACTACATTCCCTAGTCTACAGGCCTCTATGGCATTTCTTGGTGCAGATGGGTATGTATGTCACTCATAAATAATAGAATGGGAAGAGAGAAATCTTATTGGCCATTTGTTCTCTAAAGGAAAGTACCAGAAAATCAAGGTGGTAAGAAGAATTATTGGGTAATTTCCCCCATTTGCTCATTTGAATCTTTCCTATATTTTTCTTTGTGGTGTTTTTAAGTAGTAAAACTGACATAGGAGATTAAGAATAAAGTGGCCAGACTATACATAATGAATTAGAGAACAGTTGTTTATAACTTCCATATGTTTTTGAGGGGATATATAAGCACAGAAGTCAAAGGCAGGCAAACACACTATTTTAATTATTATAATTTCTATAGAATCATCTCTTTATCTTAGAATAATAGTTTTATCAGTCTCTTTGATAATTTAATAGCACTAACTCTTAATATTTTACATGCTTCTTTCCCTCTAGCCAACTAGGTTCTCTATCTTCTTATAGTTTGGCAAAATGCAGCAGTAATGATTTTGAACAACTGAAACTTGAAAGATACTGATTGCTTTAAAAAGATTATACTTTTCATTTAGGAGCACAACACTTCTTATCAAAGATGAGAGCCAGCATATATGGTGTTAATAGACAAACAGTATACCTAATTTTTTTTCTACCGAGAGGCTTCCAGGTAAGCTGGCATATCAACACAAGGGTGAAGCCAAGAAACGGACAAAGTACTAAGGATCTGCTGGTTAAATGACAAGTCAGCTCTTTAGCTTATTAGAATTCCTAGTGTAAGTTAATTCTCTAAGATTATGTGATAATTTCTATAAAACTAGAAGGCTATCATGACAAATAGGCTCACAGAGGTAACATGACCAGACTGCTTTATTTATAGTTAGAAAAAAAATTTATTATAGCACTCCTAAAAATAGTGAGGTGCTGTTGTGAATCAGTTTTCATAAATTTGATTACACACAACTATTGAGTGCTTTTCTGTGGCCAGTGGTGCCCCATGTGGACACCTGTGGAAACTAAGACCCCTATTTTATAGACAGCTACAGTTGAATCATGTTTTTTATGTATGTATGTATTTAAATGTTTTATTGTTTATGCTATTACAGTTGTCCCAATTTTCCCCCTTCCCCTTTCTCCACCCAGGCCTCTCCCTGTTTCCATAGTCAATCCCCATACCATCATCCAGGTTCATGGGTCCTACATATATGTTCTTTGACTCATTCCTTCACCTTCTTTTGATCAGTCCTCACCTCACTCCTCCCCTCTTGCAGCTGTCAGTCTATTCCATGATTCTATGCCTCTGCTTTTATTCTGTGCAGTAGTTTATTTTGTTCATTAGTTTCCTCTTGTAAGTGACATCATATGGTATTTGTCCTTTACTGACTGGCTTATTTCACTTAGCATTATATTCTCCAGTTCCATCTATGCTGTTGCAAAAGGTAGAAATTCCTTCTTTTTTTTTCTGCTGCATAGTGTTCCATTGTTTAAATGTACCACAGTTTTTTAATCCACTCATCTACTGATGGACACTTAGGCTATTTCCAAATCTTGCCTATTGTAAATAGTACTGCTATGAACATAGGGGTGCATAGGTTCTTTTGAACTGGTATTTCAGGATTCTTAGAGTATATTCTCAGCCATGGAATTCTGAGTCAAGAGCCAGTTTCATTTTTAATTTTTTGAAAAACCTCCATACTGTTTTCCACAGTGACTGTACCAGTCTTCATTCCCATCAACAATGCACTAAGTTTCCCTTTTCTCCACATCCTTGCCAGCACTCATTATTTGTTGATGAATAATAGTAATTCTGTCAGGTATGAGATGATATCTCATTGGGATTTTAATTTGCATCTCTCTGAAGGCTAGAGATATTGAGCATCTTTTTCATAAGTCTATGGGCCATCTGTATGTCCTCTTTGGAGGAGTGTCTATTTGAGTCCTTTGTTCATATTTTTAATTGGATTGTTTGTCTTCCTAGTGTTGAGTCACGTGAGTTCTTTGTGTATTTTCGAGATTAAAACCTTTTCTGGTGTATCATTGGCAAATATGTTCTTCCATACAGTCAGTTTCTTTCACATTTTGATGGTTTCTTTAGCCCTTAGAAGCTTTTTAATTTGATATAGTTCCATTTATTTATTTTTTCTTTATTTCTCTTTCCTTAGGAGATATATCAGCAAAAATATCGCTACTTGAGATATCTGAAATTTTCCTACCTATGTTTCCTATGAGGAATTTTTTGGCATCACAACTTATATTTTAGTCTTTTATTCATTTTGAGTTTATTCTGGTGGATGGTGTAAGTTGGTGGTCTAGTTTCATTTTTTTGACATGTTCCAGCCTAGTTCTTCCAACATCATTTATTGAAGAGACTATCTCTACTCCATTGTACACTTATGCCCCCTTTGTAAACTATTAATTGACCATAGAGATATGGGCTTATTTCTAGGCTCTCTATTCTGTTCCATTGATTTATGTGTCTGTTCTTACATCAGTACCAGTTGCTGTGATTACAGTGGCCTTGTTATATAGTTTGATATCAGTTATTGTGATCCCTCCAACTTTGTTCTTCTTTCTTAATATTGTTGAGAATATTTAGAGATGTTTTGGGTTCCATGTAAATATTTGGAACATCTTTTCTAGATCTGTGAAATAGGACTGCTTTAAATTATTATTAAATTAATGCACATAATAATATTATCACAGTAACCAGCAAGCAAGGATCAGGCATTATTATCAGCTGTTATTGTACTTTGAGCTATAGAATAGTATTGGTTTACCTGCATAGTGGTTATCATCACAAATGGGAGTGGAGGGTAGCAAGATGAAATTAAAAATTTAAAATAAAAAAACTCATGGATGTAAGGGAAAGTTTATATTTCTTCCCTACCTTTTGCTTGAGAATTTATATAATTACTTAATTATCAAGAGAAGTCAGACGGAGTGTCTAGGAGTTTGCAATGGTTAATTCCAACTTTGCTGTGTGTTTATGTGCTTCCATATGTGTGCTCATGCCCATGTCTGTGTGTATGTATTTCTGTGTGCATTGGCATGTATGGAGCTTTTGGTGAGGACCTTGTGAAACACTACAAGTAAAAAAACTTCTGGGATTTTCTTCCCTTTTCCCTTGTTCTCACAACATTAAGATGATGCAATAGAGGTTTTTTTTATCATGCAAAAGATACACATACTACAGGGGACAAATTAGTTTTTCTCATTTAAATCTTCCATTGAATCAATGCAGGTTACTCAATAACACAAACATCATATTTTGATATTATTACTCTTAGGTGGCTTTGCAGATGCCATTACCTGGAATTCAGTTTATATTGGTCCTTAATGCTTTATAAACACTGGCTGTACATTTTTAGGGAGTCATCAGACTCTTGCTCAGAATTATCCATTACTTGGATCTGACTCTATATTCAATGGAAATTGTATTCCATAAGACAAGTAAGTGTTTGATGTTAATGGCTATTTGTCCACCATCTTCTTTTTCAATTTTTTTTTTCTGTCTAGAACTATGAGATGCCTGAACAAGTCAGCTTGCCAAAGTTTCATGGATGTGGATAGAGGACATGAGATCCTTGGGTGAAAGACTGATTCCCACAGGACAATATGACTGGGGTAGATTAGAGCTCCACAACCCGTTGGTTATGTTAATATAGATAGAGAAGTCCTGCTGCGAGAGAGGCTGGATCTTCTATAATTGATGATAACCATTTTTGACAGTATACATTGACAGTCTCACTTTGAAGGGAGACACTATCTCTATCCTTTGTGGCTGTTTGCTCTACAAAGATAATTGAGAAGATAGTCTGGAACAAAAGTTCAATTGATACCTCACTCACAATGCATGTACAAACATGAAAGATTCTTGAGAATCATTTCCTAAAATGAACTTTTCTATTTTTCTCTCAGAAACATAATTTAAGTTAGTTTGTTATTTGGAAGCTCTTAAACGAGCCTAACTCAAAAGTTTCTGAATAGGAATGCTGAGAATGACTTATATAGATGCTGAGTTCATGTTTTTTGTAAATGGTAACTATATTGGAATGTGTTTTCAGGTTGTTAATATATGAAAGTTGCAAAAATATCGTGTCAAGTAAGACATTTCTAGAAGATGATAACATAAGCCCTCTGAGGCAAAAGATGCTGTTTTTAAAACTGATTATATCATTATCTTGTTTTTCAAAAAGAGTTAACCCCAACTTCTTAAAAAGTCTTATGAGAGAAGGAAATATATTCCTAAGAGTTATCTTTGTGTTTGCATGAGCCATTAGACTACCAAACTATCTGCTAGAAAATATGAAACTCTTACTTATAAATAGCATATCATACAAAATAGTAATTGTTATGAATTCAATTTTCATGTCTAAACACTATCTGTATTATTTAATTGTTGCTTTAAGAAGGGACTGAGGCAAGAAAATATTGCTATCATTTGACTTTTATTTAGCAAATAACTATTGAGAACCTACTATGGAGGGGACATTATGCATGAGGCTGGTGATAAAAGGCAAATTTACTGGGAAAGTAAAGGAATGTACATCTCTAGGTCTTTCTCTTGTGTGGGGACCTCATCTGTCCAAAATCCCATGCAAGGTCCTGGGAAAGGCTCCAGCAATGGGTTCACTTGGCTGTCTCATTTAGGCAAAATTTACAGAGGTTAAGGCTGGTATCTTTTTAATTCTGATTTCCACTCAATAAAGACTGCTATGTTTTACCCATTCTGATCTTCTGAGTCCATCATGCTTCTTCTGATGAATAGCATTGAATTGGCCAGGGATATTTTGGCATCTAAGACAAAACTTGAGGTGCCTCACTGACACATGCAAAGTTACTACTAGCAGTCATTGTGAATAACTTCCTGGATAAATTCTCTTACAACCTGTATCAACTACCCATAGTTCATGACACAAAAATTCAGTGTCATAGACATTGCTTTGAGATGAACACATTTGATGACACTGTATACAATTAATTGGGCAGTGACAGGTAAACATGATTTTAAATATATAGGCTCAGAAGTTGGTCTGAACTTTTGTTCCCTGCATTTTGTGGTGCTCTGGTGTTTGGCAACTTTTTAAAATTTGAGATGTTTATATTAAGTTTTACTCATAATTTCATATTTATTATACATAAACTCAAATCTGACCTTGCTAGGAATATAATGATGAGCCAAAAAGAGTCATACTGTTTGTCAATCTGAAGCTTAAAGTCTAACAGACAATGTAGATACTAATAAAATATTTATATAAATTGATTTAAAATTCTACCCCAAGTAAATGCAAACAGATGACTGTTCCATAGTGAAATGAGCACCTGCGTTAAGAGACCCACCTTTGTTTGCAGGGTGAGAAATGTCTTCCATGTGGGGCATGGTTTGAAAAGAGATCTGAATTAAGTAGTCATCAGAATTAACAGATGACAGTAGTATGGGGGAGAGGTAGTTCCTTGAGATGAGCAGGAAAACTTGCATGAAGGCCCTTTGGAAACAGGAAACACACGTTTTAGGGTGGATGTTAAGTCTTCCAGAAGACTACCCAATTTTAAAAGTTTTTTTTACTGCTCATTAAATACATTGTTTTTCATTCTTTAATCCTCAATTTCAAAATTTTTCACCATGATGAGTGAATGCCTAATCCGTTTCCTCCAGTGACTAATTTAACATTTAAATGTTTTAAACATTTTTAGAGAACAGTGTAATAGATAATGGTGGCTGACTTAGACATCATATAGTTTATATATTTCTTACTGATGATGTAGTCCTTACCCTCTAAAGCTCAATTTTCTTGTCTTCATCAATGCTTCCCCCAACATTTTCCTCTATAACTTAAAAATTAGGTGCTAATATAAAGAAAACTTAGTGGAACTCAGTACTTAATGCAGATTCCTTTCACTAAACAAGAAAAATCTAATCCATAGGTTGCGTGTGTTTAGCTGTTACTAGTTTAAAACAGCAATTCTTTTTCTGAAAAGTTTTTGAGGAAATTGATCAGGCCAAAGAAAGGTTCTCAACATTTAGCAAGCATCAGAATATTCACAACAGCAGGAAAAAACAGAGATTACTGATCCTTATTCCACTTCAGGATGTGGAGTAAGGAATAGGAATTTGTGCTTATAATGTTTTTCATGATGCTGATGGTGCTGGTCAGGAAACTGGGCTTAAGTAAGCTGCATTGTGTGGGTTTGCCCTGCCTTTCTACTAGGAAATGAACAACAGGGTAAAAATAAAGGACAATTAATTCCTGGGTGTAATTTTTTGCTCAAAATGCATACCCCTCTTAGGATTAGACCAAGAACAGGCTTTCTTTGGGTGCAGTCTTGCTCAGCTCTTTGTTTTTCACTATGTTGCTTCCCTCACTCTCTCAAGGGGCTTGCCCGAAACACACTTTCCCAACAAATCACATGCTCAGTCTGCATTACCCAATCAGCCAAACAAACAAATTAATAAACAGACAAAAAATCATTGCTTCTGTATTTTCCCCCCTTCCCACCTAGGGTAAAACAGGAGGGTGAGTTCTATTGGCTGATCTAGCAGGTAAGACTGGCTAAAGCTCATAGTTTCAAAATTAATCAACTTACCTTAATAGAGATACAATCTATAAAATACATTGGTGCACAGTTGATGTTGAATAAGTCTTTTGCAGTAATTTTAGGGAAAATACACATATATAAATTTAATTAGACTAAAAAAAAGTTCAGCTATTTCTCCCACCCTCCACTTCCCTCCCACCTCTGGCAACCAACTCTCTATTCTCTGTATCTATTAGCTTTTTAAAATTAATATTTTTTTGAAATTTCACATATAAGAAAGATCATTAGGTATTTTATTTTCTCTGTCTGACTTATTTCACTTTGCATAAAGTCCTCCAGGTCTTTTATATTGTCACAAATGGCAAGGTTTTCTTTTTTTATGGCTCAGTCATATTCCATTACACATGTATACCAGAAGCTTTTTATCTATTTATTAGTCTATACACACTTATGTTGTTTCCATTCTTAGCTATTGTAAATAATGTTGTAATAAAGGTGAGGGTACATATATCACTTTTGTTTTTGTTTTGTTTTAATTTGAGGTTATTGTACTGTGAGTCCTCTTTTCTTAATCTTTATTGTATTTTCTCCACTACCCTTTAGTCTCCTTATACTCCCCTTAATCCCTAGCAATCACCACATTGTTGTCCATGTCCATGAGACCTTTTTCCTTTTTCTCAATTTCTCCACCCCTTAAGCTCTCACTCCTCACTAGCTGTCGTCTCTTCTCCACCTACGAGTCTGTCTCTGTTTTGCTTGTTAGTTCAGTTTGTTCGTTTGATTCCACAGATGAGTGAAATCATGTGGTATTTGTCTTTCTCTGACTAGCTTATTTCACTTAGCATGTTCTCCAATCCCATTCATATTGTTGCAAATGCTAAAATTTTATTCTATTTTATGGTCAGGTAGAATTCCATTGTGTAAATGTCCCATAGTTGTTTCATCCACTCATCCACTGAATGGACATTTGGGCTACTTCCATATCTTGGTGATTGTAAAAAACATTGCAATGAACATAGTGGCACTAATGTTCTTTCGAATTAGTGTTTTTGTTTCTTTGGATATATTCTGAGAAATAGGATTGCCATTTTTAATTTTTGAGGTATCTCCATACTACTTTACACAGTGGCTTACCCATCTGAATTCCCACCAACAGTGCAAAAATGTTCCCCTTTCTTCACATCCTCACCAGCACTTGCTGTTTGTTGATTATTGATGATAGCCATTCTGACAGGTGTGAGATGGTATCACATAGTGGTTTTTATTTGCAGTTATCTGATGATTAGTGATATAGAGCATCTTTTTATATATTTACTGGCCACCTGTATGCCTTCTCTGGACAAATGTCTATTCTGGTCCTTGGCCCATTTTTTAATTGTTTGTTTGTTTTGGTGTTGAATTTTGTAAGTACTTTATAAATTTTGAATATTAATTTCTTAGCAGATGTATTGGCAAATACTTTTTCTCATTCTGTAGGTTGTCTTTTTATTCTGCTGATGATTTTCTTTGCTGTGCAAAAAATTTTGGTTTCATGTAGTGTCATTTGTTTATTTTTTCTTTAGTTTCCTCTGCCTGGGGAGATATATCAGATAAAAAAAATTCTATAAGCAGTGTCTGAGATTTTGTTCTTTGTTTTTTCTTCTAGGATTCTTATGGTTTCAGGTCTAACATTTAAATCTTTGGTCCATTTTGGATTTATTCTTGTGTATGGTGTAGGAAGGTGATCTTGTATTATTTTTCTGCATATATTTGTCCAATTTTCCCAACACCAGTTATTGAATAGACTATCTTTAGCCTATTGTATGTGCTTGCTTCTTCTGTCAAATATTAATTGACTATAAAGTTGTGGGTCTCTTTCTGAGCTCTCTATTCTATTGTATTGATCTATGTGTCTGTTCTTATGCCAATACCAACCTATTTTGATTATCATGATTTGTAGTATAGTTTGATGTTAGGTAGCATGATTCCTTCAACTTTGTTTTCCTTTTTTCAGGATTACTGTTGCTATGCAGGGCTCTTTGTGGTTGCATATAAATTTTTGAAACATTTGTTCTACTTATGTGAAATACATCATTGGAATCGTAATAGGAATTGCACAGAATCTATAGATTTCTTTGGGTAGCACATACATTTTGATGATGTTAATTTGTCCTATCCATGAACATAGTATGTGCTTCCACTTAGCTGTATCTTCTTCAATTTCATTCTTTAGTGTTTTATAACTTTCCAAGTACAGGTCTTTTACATCTATGCTTAGGTTTATTCTTAGCTATTTTATTCTTTTTGAAGCAATTGTGAATGGCATTGTTTTCTTAATTTCTTTTTTCTATTAGTTCATTATTAGCATAAACAAATGCAACTCATTTCTGAATATTAATTTTGTATCCTGCTACTTTGCTGAATTTATTTGTCAGTTCTATTAATTAGGTGGAATCTTTGGGGTTCTTTTTGTTCTGTATCGTGTCATCTGCAAATAAAGACAAATATTTCTTCTTTTCCAATTTAAATGCCTTTTATTTATTTTTCTTGTCTGATTGCTGTGACTATCACTTCCAGTACTATGTTGAAGAGAGATAAAAGCAGGCATCCCTGCCTTGTTCCCAATCTTAAAGAGAATGCTTGTAGTTTTTGCCCATCAAGTATGATGGTGGCAGTGGGTTTGTCATATACAACCTTTACTCTGTTTAGGTATGTCCCCTCTATTCCAACTTTGCTGAGACTTTTGATCATAAATGGGTGTTCGATTTTATCAAAAGCTTTTTTATGCATCTATTGCTATAATCATGTGGTTTTTATCTTTCATTTTGTGTAATTGGTGAATCACATTTATTACTTTGCAAATGTACCATCCTTGCATTCGTGAATAAATCCCAAATAATCATGGTGTATGATTGTCTTAATACATTGCTGTATTTGGTTTGCTAATATTTTCTTGAGGATTTTAACATCTATGTTCATCAGTGATGTTGACCTATAATTTTCTTTCTTTGTAGTGTCTCTATCTGATTTTAGAATTAGGATAATATTATCCTTGTAAAAAGAGTTTGGGAGCCTTCCCTCCTTTTGAATTTTGAGAAAAATTTTGAGAAGGAGAGGCGCTCATTCTTCTCAGAATGTTTGGCAAAATTCACCTATGAAACTATCTGGTCCAGGGCTTTCGTTTTTTTTTTTTCTTTTTTTTTTTTATTACTGCTCCAATTTCCTTAGATATAATCTGTCTGTCTATTCAGATTCTCTCATTCTTCCTGATTTATCTTACAGAAAACCTTTTACCTTTTTACTGATGAGTATGATATTAACTGTGGGCTTATCATATATGGTTTTTGTTATGTTGAAGTATATTGTACCCACTTTATTCAGAGTTATTATCCAAATAAATGTTAAATTTTGTTATGCACTCTTTCTACCTCTACTTAGTTGATAATATGAATTTTATATTCCCTTTTGTTAATGTGGTGTATCATACTAATTTGTGAATGTTGAATCATGCTGTATCCCTGTATAAATCTCAATCACAATGTATGACCCTTTCAATGTTTGTAATTGCATTACAGTTACCACACAAGTAGTATACACTTGGAATACTTTAATATTTTCATTTTTTGATGTTCAAACATTTACACAAGGTTTATAATTTGCTTTTATTTTGTTATTTTTTCTGAAATAGTTTCACTACTATTTATTTACCGGGTAAGCATTTGTGCTCAATTTAATGAAATTAGCATGGAGTGGGATTCTTCTGTACTTCTTTTCTGGTAGTTCCTTAAGGAAAGTAGAAAGAATCATTTGGAGATATCAATAGAGAGGTATTAAATAACTTTACTTAACATAAGGCTTAGTGAATTATAGAAAAGAAGAAATTGTTTGTGATATGTTTATACTCCTATCCACTTATGTACATACTCATGACTTTTATAGGAACAGGAAGTATACACACACAACCATGTTTTATGTGGTTATGTGGTCACATGAGTTATGGATTAAGAAATGCATGTCATAAAATAAAATATTTTATGTTTACATAAAAAGTAAATTATGTTACTAACCTAAATTCATAGACCCATATCAAGGAACGTATTCAGTAAAAAATGCATTTGTGTATAATAATGCTATAGAATTGATGAAAAATCACTTAGAGGTAGGGAAAACTGTCATGCATCAAGGATTTTGTGAATTATTGGTACCAGTCTATCATTTGATCATGTAAGGTTCTAATTTAGCAGTTTTATGCACACAAAGACCTCAGTGCTCCAAGTAAAAAAAAAAAACTCAAGGGGCTGATAGAAAAAAAAAAAAAACTATCCCTTCATAATATGTCCCTAAAGCTATCCCTAAACAATATGTCACCATAGGAATGCTATATGGTTACATTGAGCTTAAATCCAGCTCTTCAGAAAGAAGCTAATTTTTGCTTTGTTTTTTTTTCTTGATTACAAACCTTATTCCATGCATTTTGAATTAAAAAACATAGCACAAATTATAGGATTTATGCAGCTAAAAACTGATTTCTTTTTTTAAGATATTAACTCATTGAAGAAAATTGGGAATACTTTTTCTTGGTTTTCATTTTCTGAAATCAGCTTTTTACACTCTGAGGCCAGCTTTTGTAGTTTCAGATACCAATTCTATCACTTTCACATTTTAAATACATGTTTCTAAGCTTTGCATGTCTCAGTTTTCTTGACTGTTATATAGGAGACAATATGGATATCATAAGTCACTGTGATTATTGACTGAATTAATATCTGCAGAATGTGTTAAATAGTGAGTGCCTGTCACATTCTCTGTGGATATATTTATATTTGTCATTTTTCCCCTGAGTATCCATATTCCATGACTTTCTTTGTCTTTTTTATGTTATTAAAAGCACTTATTTTAAATTTAAGTGCATTTGTTTTTGAGAGATTCAATCTCTATTTCTTACAAAAATTGTCAAACAAAACTACATTTCATTCTGTCATATAAAACACATTTTTTAAGAAAAGAAATATGTGAATGCATATCAGAACTACATTATTATACTCATGTTTTTAATATATTATTTGGTATATGCACTAAGGGATTAGAAGTACTTTTATTAATTATAAATCCTATAAAATATATGGTGAATTTTTCTCTATAAATTTTCATAAGTATATAAGACTCTTTTGATGATTTCATAAATCAATACACTAATGAGTAGTAACTTCATTTCATTCAAATGTAAACAAAATGTTTGTGTGCCCACTATAAAAATAAGAGGAATGCAGCCCTAGATATTAGGCTTGTATTCTGGTGAGAGGAAGATGGACAATAAAATATCAATGAATAAAGCTTTAGATACTGGCATGTGCTCTGAAGTAAATGAGCTGGGCAATGTAATAAAAACAGCGTGGGGGAGGGGTGCATAGAGAAGTTGCTTCAGCTGTGGTGTTCAGAGAGGCCGCTCTGGAGGCCTGAGAGATAAGAAGCCAGCTTTGGGAAGATCCAGTAGGAGGACAACCCAAGAAGAAGCATATTTAAGGGACACATTAAGGCCAGTGGGAATAAAATGTAATAATTGAATGGGAAAGAAGAGAGAAAAGAGATAAGAGACGTAGGTATCAGTAGGAACATATAATACCTTGCAGAATGATATAAATTGATATACAATATTTATTCTGGTTGCAGTTGGAAGCCACTGGAGAATTTTAACAAGAGGAGTGTGTCATGAGATTTATGGATCCATAGCCAGAAACAGCAAAATATTAGAAATTCTGTGAGAACCCAGCTTATTAAAGTCCATCTGTCAAACTGTAATATATTTATCATTTTAATGGGCACTAATCATACTTTGAAAGTGTTATACATTCAGAAGTGATTCTGTAAATCATTGAGTTGTTATACCACTGACAACATTAGGACTCAGAGGTACAGGTGTAGGGAATAAAACTGTGGTAGCAGAATCAGCCTGCACATCTCTAATCAGCCACTGTTCATAATTAGTTAAGCAACTATTCACATAGGACCTTCACGTTGCTTCTCTCCAGGCTTGCAAGCCTCTGTGGAAGCTTGTTGTATTTATCGAGTAGTAAATTAACATCACAGTGCTGAGAACAACAACATGTTTTTTAATTTTGTTACAATTTCACCGTCTGCCTTCCCTGCTATAATCAACTGACAATGAAGGAACTTTATGAACTGAATGCTGAGATAGTTTTGTCAGCTTGGCAAATTATTTTCTTTTCCCTGTTCAGTATAAATAACAAAAAGAATGCCTTTACTTACAAAAATAAAAAAAAAGAATAGTAGAAATTGTACAGAAACTTAATCCTTGAACATTGGAAGAAATACGGGATCATCTCTTTTCACAAGAAAAGCCATTCCTACTTTAAATGTTCTAATTCCTTTAAAGTTCCTTTCAATATACTTTCTGAGAAACATCAATTGCAGTAGAAAGCAATCTTTCAAAAGGGCCTATTTGATAAGCTTTAAATGGATAACAACACTCACACATTAACGGTGATACTATACAGAGGAAGAAATTGTCATAAATGACACAAATGTTCTTAATCCAAGTATTTTCCTCTGAATCGTTTAAAGAACAGGGACAATGATTGGGGAATCGACTGATTTGAGGTAATTGAACAGAGCAAAAAAGGGCCAAAGACAGCATTTTAATAAAGTATTAAAATACGTCAAAGGAATACTTAAATTTAAAACAGTAACAAAGAAGCATTTGAACTTTTGAGTCCGAATGGGGAGATCCAGGATTTTAAAATGGTGTCTAGTAATGTTAAAGAGCACAAAGAGAATCTGACTGCAGTTGAAAGGTGGGAATAGTTCCTCTGTTCCCCTTATGTTGGAAGCAGGGCAGGGCAAGTTTAGTTAATAATATTGCCCCTTTAAAATTATAGATAGGACTTTGTTTTGCTACAAATTCACCTTATATTCAAAGAAAAGGCAATAATCATTAGATGCAGTCTGCAGTCCTGAACCATACACAGAGATAAAAAGTCAGTCGTGATGTCTTTCTTTTTTATGTGAATATTTTATTTTGATCATAGCTAATATAACATTAATTTGTAATTAAAGTGTAAAATTAATTTTTACACATATTGAGATTAAGAACTTTCCATATTTCTTTATTTTATTGTTGACAATATTACAGATGTTCCACATTTTCCTCCCCTTTGCCCCCCCCAGCTCCCACACCCAGTCTTCCCCACATTGCTGTCTGTGTTCATGGACTATGCATGAATAGTCTTTGGTTCATCTCCTCCAGTCTCCCCACGCCCCTCCATCCTGATGTCTGGCAGTCTGTTTAATGTATCCAAAACTCTGATTTTGTTCCATTTGTCAGTTTATTTTGTTCACTCAATTCCACCTATAAGTGAGATCATATGGTATTTGTCTTTCTTGGCTGGCTTATTTCAATTAGCAAAATATTCTCCAGGTCCATCCATGCTGTTGCAAAGGGTAGGAATTTCTTATTTTTTTTACTGCTGCATAGTATTCCATTGTGTAAATGTACCACAGATTTTTTTTTTATCCATGCATCCACTGATGGACAGTTGGCCTGTTTCCAGATCTCAGCTTTGTAAATAAAACTGCTATGAGCACAGGGGTACATATGAAGTCTGGAAAAAAAGCCAGCCATTGTTAATATAATGAGAGCAGTTTGCACATCATCAATATAGCCTGGCAGCCAAGGGGAGTGGACTGGAAAGCATATGTGTGAACAATGATGACTTCTCTATACTAGACAGTGTGGATGGTACATACCACTGAGTGAGCATGTGTACTGTGCCGTCCTCTCATTCAAAATGACTGAGGAAGTAGAACAAGATCTGCATCAAATTTTGTGTTAAGCTCAAACGTTCCTCCACAAAAACTATTCAGATGATTCAGAAGGCTTTTAAGGGTGATGCAATGAATACAGAGCAAATAAATGTGTGGCACAAATGCTTCAAAGATGGTCAAGAATATGTTGAGAGCTATCCACATCCTGGGAGGCCTACAACAAACAGGACACCTAGGAATGCTGAACATGTACCGGCCGCAATCAACAAAGATTGTTGTTTGACAATATAAGAACTAGAAGCTGATTTGGGGATGCCAAAAAGTACTATGTCCAAGATTTTGAGGAAGGATCTTGGTATGAAACATGTCATGGCAAAATGTGTTCTGCAGCTTCTGATACCCAAGCAGAAGGAACATCGTGCTGCAGTTGCTAATGATTAGATTCAAACCACTACCAATGAAACAGAGTTCCTCAAGAGTTCCTACAGCTGTGATCTGGAAACAAAGGCCCAGTCATCCCAGTGGAAGTCACCTGGTTCTCCATGCTTGAATAAGGTGAAGCAAAGTTGCAGCAAGATCAACACCATGTTAACTGTGTTTTTGATTGGGAAGGTGTTGTCCAGCACTAGTATGTCTCTCCAGGCAAAACAATGAATAAGAAATACTACCTCAATGTTCTTCATCAGATGAGAGATACAATATGATGAAAACAGCCAGCATCTATGGTAAACTGGTGGTTGACAGCTTTATCACAAAAACATGCCCACCCTCTTCACAAGATGTGATGTGCCCACCTTGTCCACATCACATCTTGTACAGAGTTTTTTGGCAAAACATCAAATTACCTAGGTAACTCAGCCCCACAACAGCCCAGATTTGGCACCCTGTGATGCCTGGCTTTCCCCAAACTAAAATCACCTTGGAAAGGGAAAATTTTCAGATGGACAATGAGACTCAGGAAAATAATGACACAGCTGATGATGATTCCAAGAAAGGGTTTTGCAGAGTTTTGAACAGTGGAAGAGACACTGGGAGAACTATGAGAGGTCTCATGGTCCCTAATTTGAAGAGGACTGCATTGTCATTGTCCTATGTACAATGTTTCTTGTATTTTGTAAGTTCTTCAATAAATATCTCTATTTTCATAGCGCATGGCTGGATACTTTCTGGACATACTGGGAATGTTTATCCTTTCTTATTGGCATTTCGGGATTTTAAGGTGTATTCCCAGAAGTGTAAAAAGGCAGTTTCATTTTTAATTTGTTGAAGTAACTCCATACTGCTCTCCACAGTGGCTGCACTAATCTGCATTCCCACCAATAGTGTACTAGGGTTTCCTTTTTTCCATATCTTGAGTAGCACTTTTTTGTTAATTTATTGATGGTAGCCAATCTGACAGGTATGAGGTATATGTCTCAAGTATAAAAAAATTACAGCTCATTGCTTGGTATTTAATTGATTATTGTATACAGGGACCTAAACCAACAAGCCATACTTTCTTTTAAATATTTTATAATGGACATAAGAATGTTTGCCTTTCTTTGAGGTTTAGCATCAAGAAAAAATGATAGCCCCAGCTGGTGTAGCTCAGTGGATTGAGCACTGGTCAGTGAACCAAAGGGTCACTGATTTGACTCCCGGTCAGGGTACATGGCTGGGTTGTGGGCTGAGTCCCCTGTGGGAGCATGCTGGAAGCAGATACATATTGATGTTTCTCTCTCTCTTTCTCCCTTCCTTCCCTTTATATTCTAAAAATAAATACATAAAATCATTTTCAAAAAAAGAAAAAAATATTTCTGCAAACATGCTAAACATGCAAACTTTAAATGAGATACTTAACTCAAAATAATGATTGAATACAACTATGTCTCAGTTTACAAGAGCATATGATTAGTGAATTATGGAAAATAAGATTCTGGGTTTCTTTAGTGTCTTCCCAGAAGAATTCTAGGAGAATAGTGGACTTTCAGCCTACACTTTAGCTTTAAAACATTGCACTTTTATTGGATTTAATGATATTTAATTTATGAGGTATAGCCATGGGAAGAACTTGGCCTTACTTTTCTTATGCCAAATTCTGCATGGAAATCAAACTAGACATGATGTATTAAGTAGCTTTCTTTGGGAATGAAACATGTGGACTGGCCCTCTATTTGTTCAGGTAAGAGGGTAAACTTTATGAAAACTACAATACCACGAGAGCAAGAAATGTCTGAACACTGAGGTTAGCTCACGTTATTAATTGAATGTAATTTATTGAACTGAATTTTAGGAAAAATAAAGGTCTATGCATAGAAGGTTTGTTGCCTAATACCTATCATTATACAAATATTTGTTCTCACCAAATTGCACACAAGAATGTAATATGGAAAAGCAAAACAAAAATATAAATTTTGTGCAGAATGCATGTGAATGCATGCTTGTACTGAAGTGTATTCTTTTGGCTAAAAGTTGGTTGTATGGTTGTATTTAAATGATACTTTAAATAAATGGTTTTAGATAAGGAAGGAAATGAAAGCAAGCATATACCTACTGCCAGTGTCATTGGGCTAAATACAGTGCAGCATGTTTATCATTTTTCTCTCATCAATGTTTTTGTTATTACTCATTACTGGAAGTAATGTTATATTAGTAAATGCTATTTTTATATATAATGTGATTTGAGATAAATAATCTTGAATTGGAACAATGTTAATAATGCAACTTGATAATTGTCCATTTTGCTTGTAGTAAATTACTGAGTTAAAATGATGATATTACTTGTATCAACATTTAATAATTGTTTTTAATATTTAAAATGTTGAGAATTATTAATATGTATAATGTTTATTATTTTTCTAATTACACATGTACTTGTGAAGATTGAGATTACAGTAGTTTGTATCACAGGTAGATATGACTTTAGAAATGTGTAGTGCTTTCTGCTGCTAAGTATAGGTCTTTTAAAGTTACACTTTTCCAGAGTACATTGGCCATTCCACATTCTATGAGACTTTCTAAAATGTGAACTATATTAAAATTCTCTCTTCCGTGTGCCTGATGTGCTTTAATGTGATGAGACACACATCTTAGCCTGGTGTCATGAACTTCTGTGGACTGACAGTTCCCACCACTGACCACATGGGAAATGAGGCCCTCTGACAAACTCTTGCATTTGATCCAAATAAACCATAAATGAGAGTAATGTGCTATAAAATTTAAAATAACCTGGAAAATATTAAATGGAACTGCTTAAATTAGTGCAATAAAAATTGGAGATAAATCACAGTGAATTATTTGATAGCTGGTTTGATCAAGCTGCTGACTTGAAGTGTTAAATGGGGAGGTAATCCTCAGTAGTAATTTGTTATTAAAACAACAATGATAATCATATGTTATTCTAGATCATTGAAGGACCTGTGATTTACACATATATCAGTTGGGGGAAAAAACTATACTCCGTGTTTGTTACTAATTTGAAATGCTAGTAAATTATTGATTTTCATAAAAATTCTATTATATCCTTAGTTATTCATTTTTTAGAAATGTTATGTGATAATACAAATTATATATTAGTCAATTTGTCCCAGTTGGCAACTAATTAAAAGATCATTTAAGTTGATGTTATTTACCTTTTGTCATTATTCACATTTCTTAAATTTGTAGGTTTTTAAAATGTTGTAGTTCCAATCCACCAAATGAATAAATCACTTTAAAATTATTTATTAAAGCATAAAATGTGCCAAAATGATGATATTAATAATCACATTTTAAAATATTTTATAGAAAAACACAGAAGTAAATAGTAAAATGAATTCTGGAAAAAAGTATGTAAACATGTATGTTCTGGGATAAGGAGATATGTAAATCAAACATCTCTGCAGAAGCAACTCAAAAATTGTAAAAAGAGAAAACACTACATATCTTAAATATTTCATTCCTTGGACCGGTTATCTATTCACAATTTCTTTTATATATCTGTATATTATGCAATATTGTCGTTGCTTGTTAGAGTTTTATATCATTTTAGAACAGAACACGGGGATCACACTGTTCAAAATTATTGACTGTTTTTTAATGTGTTTGTGAAGGCTTTAGTGAATAATCATGAAGCGTTTTTCATGTACTAAATTCATAAAATTTTGTCACTAATGGCAGGCAAGCATGCAAAACTAAAGAAGCATTGTTCAGCCTACTAACATGGCATAGATTTCTAGGAGAGAAAAAAAAGAGCTACTGGAAAACATTATTTATTTAACAGTAGAGTTATATCAACAGCACGAAGTCAGTACCCTGACTGCCAAGGGAAAAGTGCTCACATGCATTTTGGTAGTAAGGGAAGACATAAAATATTTATTCATAGCACTTGAAATATAAAAAATTTCCATTTCAGTTATTTTGTGTAGCCTGTTATATTGTGTGGTCAGGGATACATTTAATATTTTGGATAGTAAGAATCTATAATTTCTGAGATAAAAATAATTCATTGTTAACAGTGAGGACAATATATTTAGTTGTTTTAAAGCACAAATCTAATATCAATCGTTTGAAAGGATTTATTCTTTTTTTAGACAATACATTGCTCATACATTATTGGGTACATTTAAAAATCTAAATATGCCACAGGAATCAGGAGACTGTGTGAACATTTTAAATATAAATCAAAATTGATTAAACCTTCACTAAGCTCTGGCATGCAAATTGAAATGCTTGACATTTAAAATTTTAAATTTGATATACACATAGTGTTATTCCATAAAACTGTTAAAGGTGTTCAGGTATAAATGTCTCCTTATATTCTGAATCCATACAAAATACTCAGATTCATATGGTGAAGCCACCAAGCACTTGCTGCCATTCCACAACCTGTAGCTGTGAGCTCGGAGTTTTCAATATTTAAAAATAGAGTAAGAAAAGAAACTAACTGGATAAGAATCTGGACTAAAGTTCATTGTGTCAATCACCGAGGCTCAAAGAACTTTAGTGTTCTTGTGTAAGCCATATAGTCCCTCCCAAAGATATGAAATCATATTATTATGATTACCATGTTTATTATTATTATTGCCATATTTACAGAAATTATTTTCTGTACTGTACTTGAAAACTATTCTTCTATTACTAAAATTTACCTACAATAAGGTGGAGCTTTTTTTTTAAAGATTTTATTTATTTATTTTTAGAGAGAAGGGGAGAGAGGGAGAAAAAGATAAAGAGAAACATTAATGTGTGGTTGCCTTTTACACGTCTCCTGTTGGGGACCTGGCCCACAACCCAGGTATGTGTCCTGACTGGGAATCGAACCAGCAACCCTTTGGTTCACAGGCCCACGCTCAATCCACTGAGCTACGCCAGCCAGGGAAAGTTGATCTTTAATTCTGTGTTGAAGAACATTATGTTGGCCTCAGTTGCCAAAGTCTGAGAAACACTGACTTAAGTGAACGGGAAAATATATATATAAATTAGTTGTGTAGCAAATATTCTATTAAAAGTGGAATAATTGTGATTTATGTATTTCCCTCCCATAACCATCTTATTAGATTTTGTCATGAAAATTATTTTTTTGCTTCAAATCTAAAAGTTAATTTCTTTATAATTTCCTACATAAAAATATAAAACATTATGAATCAATTGACTTTTCTAGCTGAAGTTTAATGCACACAGTTACTAAGGTATCATTTCCCAGAAATTTTATCCTTTGCCTGTATATTTAAAACATAGAATTTTATTTAAAGTATAAAAGGGTTTAAAATTGATCTTCATTCACAATGAGTTCAGTGTTTCGGTAGGAGAAATATACTTTAGTGGCTCAATATTATTCTTTGATGTGGAAAATAAACCTTTGGAAAAGTGGGACAGAGTAGACATAAATGTATTACCATTTAATATAATAAGTTTACTAAATTATGTTGTATGGTAATGGCTAATTAATTAACTAAATTAATTAACCAAATCTAAAGCATGGTTTTCTTAAAAATAAATTGCTAAAAGCTATTTTGTTCCTGTCTATATTATATTTAAATAAGTCCATTTGATAATATTTTCTAAAGTATGTCTACCTTAAATTGTCTTTATCATGCCTTAGAGTAGTATTTCTTAGGGTGTGAGACAGTTATCACATTTTACTTAGGAGAATGTTCAGTACTACTGGCCAGTGTGGCTCAGTTGGTTGAAGTGTTGTCCCATAAAGTGAATGGTTATAGGTTCGATTCCTGGTCAGGGCACATGACTAGGCTGCAGTTTCAGACTCCAGTCACAGTGTGTGTGAAAGGTGACAGATCAACGTTTTTTTCTCACATTGATGTTTTTCTCCCTCTCTCTCTGTCTCCCTTCCCCTCTCTCTAAAATGAATAAGCACATTCTCTCATGAGGAATAAAAAGAGAGAGAGAGCTCAGTAAAGAAAAAAATCAGATGTGTTTAAATCTTGCCTTTTCAATTGTCTCAGTTTTATAAGTTTAAAATTGAGATAAAAATTTTATATATCACATATAATTTTATGGGTTTAAATATAACAATAAATGCAAATAACTATGCATGTCATTTGTGACCATCCTACATTTAGCCAATATAACTTCAGTATTCTTAGATTATGCTTTAATTTTATGCAGATCAATATTTTAATATTTATTCATAAAATACTGATATCTGTAAGAAAGAAAGGAGAATAAATGTCATAGGTAAAAATTTCTCATTCAACTTCTTTCCATTCTTTCTATATTTTCTGTGTATTTATTCAACTAGATAAAGACAGAGCTATATATAATTTCTGTATATTGTATTCCATTTATTTATTTTATTAATAGTACTAAACACCACTTGGATAATGTATTTTTCATAAATAAGCTTTGAGAAACATTAAAAATCACACAAAATGGGCATTTTTACACTGAGAAACAAAAATAACCTGAATAAGCTAAAATATTATGGCTTTGCAAAACTCATTATAAAATTAATGTCACACACTCGCACAGGTGAAAACAAATGCCTCAGGTTCTACTCAGGAGAGAACAGACTCACAATCGTTGCCATCCTGGTGGATGAAGAGATATTAGTTGGATTTTAACCAATATTTAATGTGGTATATGGTCTGGTGAAGCATGTTATATTAAAACAAACTGCATCTATGTGCATTGCTTTCTCGTTGTTATTTGCTGTATATGGTGGTGCTGAAGAACCGAGAGAAACCCATTTATCGCCCTGTTCTTTGTTAAGCTTATACAAAGTTTCTAGTCAGTCAGGCTAAGAGAGCAAAATGAAACACGTCTGTTTCTCTGGGCTTTCACCTAAAACAACTCCTGAGGGGATGGTAAGAGACCTGAGAGACGTGCTTCTGAAGGGGTCTGTACACTTAAACTCATGCAGTGTTATATGTCAATTATAATTACATCTCAATAAAACTGAGGGGAGAAAAGAATTTCACACAACACAACGGCTCTGTCCCATAGGATCTCAGAAAAAGTTGACTGGAGTGAAACAAAGTTTACACAGGCACAGAAAGAAGAGGACAGAACTGGAGCTGAAAGGCTTTCACAGAAAGCTGAAAGCTGGAGATGAAGCTCTAAAGAAGCATGAACTTTTTCACATATTTGAAAGCTAGAAATTCAACTGTGAAACAAGGTGTTTGAAATCTCTCTAGTATTCAGATCCCTGGTCCTGGTCATATACTCAAAATGTTTGAAAACAGGTATAACCTGAACCACATTTGTTGCTCTGCAAAAATTCTCAGACTCAGATTAAGTATAAATTATATCACATCAGCCCAACTATTTTGGGATAACAGGAAAGAGATCTGCCTTTTTCCTGATGTCAATATTATTTATTTAGTCTCCAATATTACTTTATATAAAACTTTGAGAAGAAAAATATTATAGGACACAAGTGAAAATGAAGAAAATATGTCCCTAGTTCATAAAATAATGTCCTACATAAGCAGTCTCAGAAATGATTGAAATTACAGAATCCTCAGATAGACCTTTCAAACAATGTTGTGTAAATAATTAAAGCATATTTTTGAAAGACTGCAAAAATGTGTTAAGAGATGCAATAGTTCAGCAGATATATGGGCATTATAAAGGTGATCTGATGGAATTCTAGAAATGAAAAATAGATCAGAGGTGAAGAAGTAATTTCATAGGTTTAAATTTAGTCCTAGTTGAAAAAAGATGAGTGACCTTGAAGACAGGAACTAGAAATTATCTATTAAAAAAAGATAAAATATAAAAGCAAACTTAAAAGTCTAAGATCCCTTGGGGTAATATTGAACAGTTTAAAACATTGTAACCTAAGGTCTAGAAGGAGAGAAGAAAAATAGGGGAAGAATAAAATATTGAAAAGAAAATGACTAGGAACTCTCCAAAATCGATAATAAGCCCAATGAATAAGCACAATGAATTCCAAGCAGGGCTAATAAAAAGAATAGGCATATAGGCATATTATACTCAAACTAGTGAAAATTAAAGAGAAAGGTTATATATTACAGGATATCAAATTAAAAATTATGTTAGAGAAACAAGTAATGCTGGCTTTTTATTAAAAATAAAGTGAGGAAGTAGATAACCAAATGGTAACAGGAGGAAACATGCCCACAAAATGGGGGGGTGGGGGTGGGGGAGGCGGGGAAGCTCCGAAGATGGTGCCAGAGTGCATCACCCGGCAGCTGAGAAGATGAGTGCACAACAAGAAAAGAGGCGTGAAAGGCCGGTGTCAGAAACCAGGAAGGTGAATGGATGGGAGGGTCATATCCTCCCATCTGCTTCCACCATGTGGGGAATTCCAGGGAGATTTTAAAAGGAGAGTAGTGGTCAACATGGCACACTTTTGGATTCTCCCCTCTTCCCTGACAGCAGGGGCTAAAGTCTGGGCTCTGGACCTCAGGAAATGTGTATCCTGGGAACATTCCAGGGGTCCCTTCCTGGGTGCTTCAGGGTGGGCCTGAAGTGCAGCGAGCTCTAGTAAAAGTTTAGGGGAGGAGACTCAGGCCAGAAGGCTCCAGGAGGCTTGAACTGGCGGACTCAGGGCAACCCGGACCTGGCAAGCCCTTTGTCCCTCCCCCATTTGGCAAACCATAGCGACTACTGCCCATCCATAGCCTATACCTCCAGCTCCAACGGCAGGACAAGCTCTGCTCCCCAGGCAGGAAGCCATGGTGGCTGCCCCCTGCCTGTGGCCAACACCTCCAGTTTGCCCTGGCAAGCCCCACACTTCCCTGAGCACTTCAGTCCTAACCCTGAGCAGTGCAGGTACTGGGAGCAAGGCTGGTAAGAAGTGGGCAGCAGGGTGAGTAGAGGAGTTGTGGACAAGCAAGTCCTGGAAGGGAGTGCTGCCAGAGAACACAACCAGGCCACAAGCCCAGTGCCCTTCCCCAATGTAAAACCACAGGATGCTGCTGCCTAGGCCACCTGCTAGCAACTGCTTGTGACTCTGGCAGTGGTGGTGGTGGGGTGGGCATCGAGAAATCTGTGTATATCCGTAAGTAAGTAAAACGCCATTTTCCTTTCATAGGACTCCGTGTCTCCAGAGTTATTGCCTATAGATGACAGGCAGTGGGACCCCTGCAGTTCTGTTACAGTAGTGGCACTTAACTTGTGGACTTGACCCACTTTTTGAAGGTCAAGACCTCCGGGGAGTGGAACTGTGGGACTTCGTATTTGCTGGAAGTTCCTCTGCACAACCACTGGGGTCGTTGTGCACTTCAGTATTCCTGGCAGTTGGAAAGGAAATGGGTCTGGGAAGGGAATAGACTCTGGGAAGGAAGAAGGATCCCCTGAGTTTTAGGGCTGTGAACTGGGGTCCAGGTGAGAATAGGCCATTTGGGGGAGGCCATTACTTGGGTTCACTGATTTTCAGATGGATTGACAGAAAACTTGCTTGTGAACATGTGTCAAAATAATGAAGCCATGTGTACTAGTTTTCTGTGCATGTCCCCAGGCTGCCTGACTTCTTTTGGTCATAGGGCTGGGCGTGTTGTGCATCTGGGCCTGCAGGAGCTGTTCTATGTTGGTTCCTAAAGGGAGCCCACTGGATAGAATTTTTGTGGACTGGGTACAGATAGCCATTATCCAATGTTCAAGGAAGTATTGGTTTATTACTGTAATATTGTGTAGGCTATGTATATTTTGGATTGAGGGGAAAGGTGGCCTAGATTACTGTACTATTATGCAGCCAGAACAGTATCACCAACAGTTGCATAAATGGTATGAAATTTGTTATGTCAAGGCATTTTTGGCATTGCACAATAGGATTTCACCACTTAGTGGTGCAGAGGAAGCAAGATGCCTTGAAACTTCTTCCTGATAGTACACAGGAAGAAAAGGAGAACAGGGAATGGGCCTCATCAATGCCCTGAACTAAAGGGACACAGGTTCATAGCTGGAGGTCCCCCTTTGTTGTCATCTCCACCACAAGATACCCCTAAAACAGAGTCCAAAGAGGCAATGGCCACACCTGTATATGACAGAGGGCAGGTCTCCCAATTGAAGACCCATCAGGACACCATCTGGATGGCCATCCCATTGGCTACCCTTGTGCCCATAATCAGTTCTCCACTTCAGAATTACTGAGTTGGAAGAAATCCAACCCCTCACATAGGGATGATCCTCAGAGAATGGCAAATCTTATTATTTCCATTTTTCCACTCATCATCCAACATGGACAGATACACAGTCTCTCTTCAATATCTTGTTAACAGAAGTTGAGAAACAGCTGGTTATATATAAGGCTAATGAAGAGGCCCAATGTCTACACCAAGAGAACTCCAATGGGACCTTCAGCCTAGGTGGGGAAATTCACTTGACAGAGCCTGGCTGGAACCCAAATGGTGGGGGCTTAGCTTTCCTGGCACATATCAGAAAGCACATACTAGAAAGTTTTAAGAAAAGGGTGCCTAAGAAAAAGACCCTGAATATAATGCAGGCCCTTCAGCGAAAGCCAGGTAAGGATATTTCTAAGTTTTTGAGAGGAGTTATCAGTCCTATAGAAAGCACACTGATGCTGATCCACAGGCACCAGATAATGTGCTGTTGGTGAAATGACTTCCATTGGATAAAGTGCCCCAGATATCATAAAGAAACTCCAGAGTTTTGATGAGGCATTGGGAGTGAATTCCTCTCAGCTGCTAGACATGGCATTTAAAGTCTACAATGTCCGGGCAGCAAGGAAGATAAAGCAGGTCACGGTGCTCTTAGAAACAGGGTGGTGAGACCAGAGGAAGAGGTGGACTGAAAAGAGAATAAGAGAAGCCCACTAGGTGCCAATCAATGTGCCTATTGCAAGAAGGAGGGCCAGTGGTTAAAGGAAGGCCTGAAATTCAAAAGAGAAATAAGGGATGGGAACCCTCACTGGGATATGCTAAAAAAGGTGAGTGGAGTCTCATGATGAATGAGGAGGCCCAGGGGTTCCCTTGGACATCTCCCAACCTATGACTCTATCTGCACAGGAGCCCTGGGTATGGTTGATGAAGGGGAATAAGTCAATTGATTTTCTTGTAGATACAGGAGCTACATAGTCAGTATTGAACACAAGAGTATCCAAGGAAAGTTCAGATACTGTAATGGTCACTGGAATGGTTAGACAATTAGGAAAATCAGGCGTTCCTTCAATCCTTAGAATGCCAGCTCGGGAATCAAAAGATTGTACATAGTTTCCTTTACATGCCAGATTGCCTTATTCCATTGCTGGGTCAAGATTTACTTTGCAAATTGATACCTGAATAACTTGTCCTAAAAATAAGCAACAATGTATAGAGGTCCCACTGGAATATGCTGTTTAGTTCCAGGCACTCCTGACTTGCTTGGAAGGTCCTGGAGGTGAAAACTTTCTCCCTAGATGTATGAACAGGTTTACCAAACTGTTTGGGCTGAAGGAACCCCAGGTAAAGCAGTTAACATCCAACCCATAAAAGCTAGTCTAAAAGGGGAGGCATAGAACCTGAGGAATAGAGTTCCCCCTCCAAAAGGAGGCTTTAGAAGGGATTCAGCCAGTATTTCAGAAATTCTTAAAATCGGGACTAATTTGGTCATGCCAGTCTCCCTATAACACTCCTATTTTGTCAGTCAAAAAGACTTATGCTAGTGAATCTTGATTGGCACAGGGTCTTAGAGCCATACATTGTGCAGGACATTCATCCTATGGTGCCCAACCCACGTACTCTGTTGACTATGGTGCCTGGAGATAGCAAATGGTTTTCAGTCCTAGACTTGAAGGATGCCTTTTTCTGCATCCCAATAGATTAGCAGGCTTAACTATTGTTTGCCTTTGAATGGCAGGACCCAGAAACAAAAACCACACTCCAATACTGTTGGACTGTGCTGCCACAAGGATTTAAGAACTCCTCAACTATATTTTGTGATTAGTCAAGGACTTAAGGGATAGTCAACTGAAATCAGGAGTTCTGCAATATATACATGACATATTGATATCTAGCAGCACCTAGGAAGACGGTTTGCTCAACACCATCACAGTCCTAAATCATTTGGCAAAAATGGGATATAAGGTATCACCTCACAAGGCCCAGGTTTATAAACAGGAAGTGGCATACCTGGGATTTCAACTGACACAGGGCACTAGGAGCTTGATAGCAAATAGAAAACAAGTCATTACTATAATAAAAATCCCAGAAAACCAAAGACAGCTTTGTGGGTTCTTAGGAATTATAGGGTTCTGCCAAATTTCAATTCCAAACTTTGGACTCATAGCAAAAGCACTGTACAATTCCTTGAAAAGATTGAACCCTGAACTTTTCAAATAGACAAGGGATTATCAGGTAGCATTTGATACCTTGAAGGAAAAGCTGGTTTCAGCTCCCATGTTAGGATTGTACAAATTACAAAAGCCTTTCATAATTGTGTGTTCATGAAAGGGAGGGGATTGGACTGGGTTTACTAATCCATACTCTGAAAAACATCCCCAGGCCCATAGCCTGTCTCTCAAAGAAGTCAGATCACATGACAAAGGGATGGCCACATGTCTTCAAGCATTGGTAGCCGCGTGTAACATCTTATAAGAGGCTGAGAAGTTCACTTGAGATAGCCTATACAGTATTGGCACCACACCAGGTACTAACTCTACTAGAACAGAAAGAAGGGTGTTGGCTGATGCCAGGGTGCATCGGGAGATACCAGGCCATTCTGTTGGAAAACCCAAATGTTACCTTGCAGACTACCAGAACTTTGAATATGGTCACTCTGCTCCCAAACACAGTGGGAAACTCAACCCTCCAGCATGACTGCTTAGAAATTATTGGCCAAGCTTATTCTAGCATGTCAAAATCTACTGCACCAACCATTGGCAGCACCAGACTGGGAGCTGCACACAGGTAGTAGCAGCTTCATGGTCAATGGCCAATGATGAGCTGGGTATGTGGGAATCACGATAGATAAGGAAATAGAAACCCAAACCCTTGTGCCAGGATTGTCAGCACAGAAGACTGAACTGATAGCCCTCGGGAGAACCTCATTAGTGTCCCAGGGAAAGAAGATTAACATCTACATGGACTCCAAATATGCCTTCATGGTAGTCCATGGCCATGGAGCAATATTGAAGGAGGGAGAACTCTTAACCTTGGGAAACAAGATGATAAACATGCAGAGGAGATTTTACAATTTCTGGAGGCAGTGAATTTACTGGACTAGGTTGCCATAATGCACTGCTGAGGACACCAGAGGGATGGTTCCCAAATGAACCAGAGAAACCAAACTGCTAATAAAGCAACAAGACAAGTAGCTGGAGGGCTCCCATGCTTAGTAATTTTGATCCCCTGCTTGGACATGTTAAATTTAAACATCATTACACAGAACAAGATGAGGAATGAACCTGTGAATGGGGATTCACTAACACTGATCCTGATTCTATAAGGAAGATCAACACCCATGGAATAATCTTACTTCCTGAGGCTCTAGTGTATCCCATCCTCAAACACCTACACAAAGGGACTCATTATAGAAGGGAGGCTTTGATGGACCTTGTTAGGTCATATTTGAAGGGCCCGTATTTGCAAAAGACTGTTCAGAATATACCCAAGTTTGTCAGATATGTGCCAAAAACAATCCTAAGACAGAATATATGCAGCAAAAAAAGGAGTACACTATAAAGGGTTATGCCTATTTGAGGACTGGCAAGTAGACCTTACACAAAGACCTAAAAATAGAGGGAATTTCACATTTTTATTAGTTTTGTGGACACTTTTTCTGTATAGGTAGAAGCATCCCCCACTAGAACTAAGAAGGCAACCTAGGTAGTGAAACTTCTACTTAAAGAAATAATTTCTAGGTTTTGACATCCTCACAGTATTCAGAATGACAATGGACTATGGTTCACTTCAGAGGTCTCCCAGAAGGTTTGACAGGCACTGCAAATAAGATGAAAACTACTTGCATTTTAGAGGCCTCAATCTATAGGGGAGACTGAGAGAATGTATCACACAATAAAGAAGACTCTGGCAAAAATATGTCAGGAAACACATTTGGAATGGGATCAGGCACTATTCATTACTTTGCTCTAGATTAGGGTAGCACCCAGAAGTGGGCTTAAGTTCAACACTTTTAAAATAGCTTATGGAAAACCTTTCTAAATCTCAATTCTGGGAGCTCCACCACCCTAGATTTGGAACACGAGTGAAAAATTAAGCAATATGTACAACATTTAGGGCAAACACTAGCCATTCTGGACAAATTTGCTCATTGCAGATCCACCAACCCATCTGACAATACTTTATACCCATTCCAGCCAGGGGACTGAGTCTTACTATAGACTTGAAAGACTCAAGGACCTGAACAACAGTTAGCAGAGCAATGGACTGGTCCCTATGGCATTCTACTGGCAACACATTCTTCTCTGAAGCTTACAGGAGCTAAGCCTTGGGTCCACCACACATGAGTAATGTGGGCATTGCCTGAGGAGAATTTGAACCCTTCTGCTGTGGTTGATGCTGAAACGGAGAGCTGCACCTGTACTCCTGAAAGAGGTTTGAGATTTCTCTTTAGAAAGAAGAAAGTGGGCCCCAGTGCAAAGGGACCACATTCTTTTATTTAAGTGTTTGCAGATTTAGGGATTTTTAGCTGCCAATTATGGAGTTTGAGTGTGGTCCATTGCATTGTTAAAAGGGCAAAGATTGAAAATAAGTTATAGTTCTTTTGGAGTGAGTAAGAAAGTCTACGAAGGTTTCAGAAGGTGTGTAGAAAGTTGCAAGGCATATAGAAAACTAAAAAAAAAATAGAAAGAAAACTTTGTTAAGGTTATAAAAGTCATAAAAGTGTTTTTTTTTCTTTTTTTTTAATGGAAAGAAATATCAGTGCTGGGATTGCATTATTCTTTGCTTTAGGCTTTGTTTCGTTTCTTGCTTTCTGATCTTTTGGGGACTGAGTGAACTTAACTGTTTTGTTTACACTAGGAATCCTCTGTGTCTGCCATTTGGGGTTTTGTGCCATTTAGACCTAGGAAATGTTTGGTGCTAGTTAGAGCCAGCTGGGGCAAGAGAGCACATCTTTGCCATGAGACCAGTTGGTGAGAGGTAATATCTGCTAAGACACCAGTGGATGCACTGATATCTGAGAGAATGCCTCTACCATTGGGATTTGTGACATTTGAGACCTGATTTGTAACCATCTGTGTAACTGGTTAGTGTGACCAGTTGGTGGGAGATAAGATTATAAGGCTAGTTTTAGTCCCCTTTTGTGTGTGTGTGTGTGTGTGTGTGTATAAATGATATACACATATGAATGAATTCTGTCTTTGTTTTGGATTTTTGTTCTATTCCTTGTTTGAAAAGAAATTGAGGTTTCTAAGGGTTAAAACCTCACATTAGGTTAGGAAGTAAAGTAATGGAAGATACAAGGCATGGAAATGCAATTTTGGTGGATATTACAAGGACAAAGATTTTTCTTTTTGCTTGTATTTTTCTCCCTTCCTGATCCCTCTAGAATTTGGCATTCTTAATGAGTGGGGATCTAAAATTTCCTTTGCCTGAAATCAATATGACTTGTCTCAAATTATGGTTTTAATAAGTAAGACTTTGACTAGAGTGTCATGCCTGAAGAAGGCATGCCTGGGCTCTGGTTGTTATGAGAAAGACTTGAGTAACTAAGATCGACTTTGCAAGCAAATGAAAGGCCACTGGAGAATTAGCTTGGCACCTTGTTTGGTTGTATGGTTAATGGCAGTCTTTCCTGGGAAGGCATGAAACTTGCTTTCTTGAAAGATGGCAAGGAGAAACTTTAAGACATGATAGGAACTTCAAGGACTTGAGGAGTACAGGTACTGCAGGCAAAGTTGTATGGCAGTTTTGGGGCTTGGCTTCTATGCCCCAAAGGGCTGTCTAAGGGTCAATCTGAAGGTTCTCTGTGGACCTTCCACGCAAAGCAGACTTAAAAAAAAAAGACTATGTGTTTAGTTGCCCTCTTGTTTTTATGCAAACAATGAGGCAAAATTAAATTCTCAGTCTTTTTGAAACCAATGAGTGTGATCTTGGGGAGGAGAATCAGATTTAAAGAAAATCACAACGCTCAGTTTTGATCATCAGACTCTAGTGCAGCTAATTGTCTTCAAGCTGTGTTCTCACTTGAGAGTCGAACTGGTTTAACCTGATGATATCAAATTATCACTGCTTAGTACTATTCCAGAAAAGGCCTTGCAACTGAACATCTAAGAAGACAGATTTGTGGAGTTAAAAATGGTGTAGGCCCCACTTGAGAAGCTCACCTGCTTTGCCACCTCTTGACACTCAATGGTTTGGCTGGACTAATTGGTTGAGTTAATGAAGTATGGGGTGACTTATTGGCTTTGTTTAAAACTGATTTCTATCCAGCCTTAATAGTTTGGACAGAAAGGGTCCAAAAGTGTTAAAAGAGGGAATCTCAGTATAGTCCTGTAAGCCTAATTTGAGTATAATAGGCAGTAATATTTCAGTTTGGAGTGATATTCCTTGCATACCTTCCTCAAAAAAAAAATCTTTTTTTAAAATCAGGGATAATGTAGAATTAGTTTCTACCTTTGTTATTTAGTTCTTATAGTTTAATTGTACTTTCTAACCCTCTTACTAAATTTGTTACCTTCAGAACAAGGATGTCAATCTTTCCTGTAATGCCATACTTTGGACATCACACACACAGCTTTCCAGGGACAACCAACTGACCTGGACTTTGAAAGATCCTTCTCCCTTATATGAAGTTTCCCCTCCACTCTAAACCCCCTTCATTAGGGACTTCTGAGCCAGGGGATAAGTATGGCTATGCCTTTTGGTCAGCAAGAAGTAGTTACAGAAGAACAAGACCTTTGTCCATTTGCCCTTGCACAATTACAAGTGTCCAGAGTGTTAAAGTGGTGAATTGAAACAGCAGGGGAATATCCCCCTGGAAATGGAGAAGCACCTAAGATAGTACATGAGTGCATCACTCCAGCAACTGGGGTGACACATGCATAACACACAAAAAAAGACATGCAAGGCTGGCCCCCAAAACCAGGGAAGTGATTGGATAAGCGGGACACACCCTCGTATCTGTTGCTACTGCACAAGGGATTTGAGGGAGATTTTAAAAGGAGAGCATGCAGAAACACTGTGCTGTCTTTGATTCTTCCCTTCTTCCTGACCAACAGGGGCTGGAGTACCTAAACTCCAGACCTTGGGGACTGGGTGGCTCGGGAACATTTCTGGATCCCCTTCCTGAGTGCTCCAGTGTGGGCCTGGAGTACAGCAAGCTCTGGTAAGATTGGAAAGGAGGAGACTTAGGCAGGCAGGCTTGGGGAGGCTCTGGATGACATATTCAGGGTGGTATACACCTGGCAAGTCCTGCACCTCTCCCCCAGGTGGGACTGCACTGTGGCTGCTGCCCACCCACTTCCCACACCTCTGGCTCTGACCCTCAAGCCCCATACTCCTCCCTGAGCACTTTGGTACTGACTCAGAGCATGTAGGTACTGAGAACAAGGCTGATAAAAAGGGGGTGTCAGGGTAGGAAGAGGAGATTTGGGCCAGCAGGTCTTGGGAGGTAGGTCCTGGAAGATGGCACAATTGGGCCACAAGCCTGATACCCCTTCCCTGTGAAAAACCATGGAGAGCAGCTGAGGCAGTCACCTGCCAGCAACTGCTTGCTCCTCCAGCAGCAGAGGCAGACGTGTGGGCATCAAGAAATCTGTGTATGTCTGTTAAGTGAATAAAAATATCATTTTCCTTTCGATTAGACTCTGTCTCCAGAGTTATTGCCTATGGGTAGCAGGCAATGGTACTCCAGTAGTTTGGTTATAAAATGACAATATTGAATGTTGGAAAAAACTCACATTAGATAAAATGATTTTAAAACATGGAGAATGAAAAATAATACAATCATAATAGATTCAAATAACTTTAAATTTTTTCAAAGCATTACTAGTGTAAGTAGACATTATGAAAATACATTAATAACTATACCATATTAAAAAATTGGAAGATCCTATGTTCTTCAGATGTTTTCTCTATTTTAATTAAAGATTCACAGTTACCCTTACCAAAATTCTAGCCGGTTTACTAACAACAACAACAACAACAAAAACAAATAGAAAGGCTAATTCTAAAATTTACAAAAAAAAATTGTAAATGACTTAGAAAAGCCAAAAGGGTCTTTTAATATTAGAACAAGTTTAGAAGACATATACTACCTGATTTCCCCAATCACTATAAAGCTACACTAATCAAAATATCATATTTGTATCAGGACAGACAAAACAGTCAATTAACAGAATGAGTCTAAATGTACACCATATTTTCATGACCAACTGCTTTTCCATCAAAGTGTCATGTCTATCCAATAGAGGAAAAAAAGTGTTTTTAACAAAATTGCTTGAAAAATTAGACACCTGTATGGAAAAAATAATTTTATCCAGCTTCCCATTCCATACATAACTGTAATTTAATGTAGAGCATAAAAACTGAAGTCTACAAAGATAGATTTAAAACAATACTATGAGAACTTAGCATAGGCAAAGATGTTTCAAACATGAGGCAAAATTCATCTCCTATAAAAGAAAAAATATAAATTGAACTTTATCAAAATTAAAAATGTTTGGTCTCTAGAAGACACTACTAAGACAATGAATAATTGGCCTACACATTGCAAAAATATTTATTACAAGGAATCTGTACTTAGAGTACATAGGAAAAACTTCTACAAATAAAGAATAAAAAGACAAATGGCCCAATTAAATGTGGCCAAAAATTTCAGTGAACACTTTATATGAAAAATACCACCACCAACATTTTTCAAGGAAATACAAGTTAAAATACTAACAATATACTATTTTTTTACCAACAAAGTAGCTAACTTAAAAATATTTTATAATACCAAATGCTGATATGGATATGAAGCAACTGGAACTCTCATTTAGTGATGGTGGCAATGCAATATCTTTAAAGTAGTGTTTGGAAGCTTCAGATGCAGTTAAACATACATCTACCCTCTGCCTTAGGAATATTACAAGATATTCACCACTAAACATTACAAGATATTTAATGGGGGGGGTCTTATGACCCCCATTAAAAATGTATGTCTACAAAAAGACTCAAGCAAGAATCATCATACAACCTTTATCTACAACAGGCCAAACTGACACAGCTAACAAGTCTGTCAACAATAGAACAGATAAAAATATAATGGCGTATTCATACAATGGAATATTACTCAGCAATTACAAAATAATAATTGTGAACTACCAATGCATGCAATAGCAACATGATTAACTCTCAAACATTATGTTTAGTGAAAGTACCTAGACATAAAAAATACATGATATGTAATTCTATTTATAAAGTAGAACAGCTAAACTTCATCTATAGTATTAGAAATAAGAAACAGTTTAATTTGAGGGTAAGGAGAGAAAATTTATTGGAAAAATTAATGAGGAAAATTTTTGGACTGGTAGAAATTTTTTATCTTTCTTTTGACATTGGTTATGTAGCTATATAAAATTGACAAAACTCTTTAAACTGCATTTATTCTGTTATTTTATATTATGGTAGTGATACATGAGTTATTAATTTAATTCTTTTCTACTATCAATTATTTCAAGAAACAACAGAAACATGAGCAACTGAACACTGGTGACTTCATTTCATTCTTAACCTGCAAAATCTTCTTTTTCATATTTAAGCAATTTTTGTTTCTATTTGATTGCATTTGTTTTAATATTTATTTTTTACATATTTCTTATAATACATTTATCAATATTATGTAAGCTATTTGGTACATGCCATTTAGCCGTATGTGTATGTTTAACTTACTCAAAACTCCTATGTAGAAAGCAACTAAGATAAGCATACTGCCTTAAGGAAACGTACTTATTTGTTCATTAAAAATGCAATTATTGATTAACTGTACTCTGTAAGCATTTGGGAAACTCATGTGTTGCATTTCACAGGATAAAAGAAAAAATATTGAGTTAAAGTGTTTTTAATATTTTTTTGGTTTTGTTTTTCTTTGTGTTTTTAATTGTGTGAATCAAAATAAAGACTAGAGTGACTGAATTATAGATCCCCCAAAAAAGGGAATAGAATTCAAAATACATAGAAAGGAAACTTGGAAAAAGCAAATCAGAAGCAAAGAAGTGTAAAATGTGAGCATTCTGTATACTAGTAATATGAGCCCCATCAAAAAGTATGCACCTAAAGTCTCTTTGCTCTGGAAAGTAAGAGGAAGTAAAAAAACCTAGTATAGGAGAAGCTCGGAGATGGATGAGAATACTCCGTGTATTTTTCCCCATATGTTCATAGTCAGTTCACAAAAGGAGGCGTTTTAAGCAGACATTGATAGAAAGTTTTTACTCCTCAGTAGCCTATTTAACTGAGCGTGAGTAATGATTTTCCTGTTTGAAAAAATGCCAGGTAATTCTTATACAATATTAAGCTAAAAACTGCTAAATAACTGGAAACATGTAGATTTTTAAGTATTTTCCTGAAAGTTGTCTTAAGTATTAAAATACAATGAGCATATTACCTTTAATAAATATAAATTCAGAGATTTTATGAGATAAATTAATACAATTTTTTATAAAAATAATTTTGCATGTATATGATTGATCTAACAGTCATTTTAACTGAGAGGTTTGACCAGACATTATCCTAGACATCTGTTGCCCTATTCAATAAAGTTTGTACGTATAATTTGTTAAATGCATATTGAGTGACCTAGGAAATCACAATTGGAGTTATAATATCCCTTAATGGAAAGACGTACATATGCACATATGTTTTCTCCATTTGTGGAAAATTATATATACTGTACACAAACATACACATATATACATACATTGAGGATAATTATGTCTTAAACTCTATGTGGAATCATAGCAATGTGAAATGTGTTTAAAAGTCTTGGACATCAATGCATATTATACAATATTTACCAAGACCTATGAACAGTCTCAGGCAGGGTGATTTAGACAAATGTAGCCATTTGAATTTGCTGATTCCATTTTACTTGTCTCTAGATTATTTCTGTTTTTATTTCTTCTAATGTTTCTTCTGTTTTGCTGGTAACCTAGAGTCAAAACCTCAATGTTAGATTAGAGTAGGGCAGGAGTGTTTCAATTTAAATAATTAAGTCTACTTACCCTATATTTGAAAATACCAAGAGTACTTAAAGGTGAAATTATAGAATCAGTTAAAATAGAAGATGAATCTAGAGAGTTTTGTGAAATTACAGAGAATTGTGAACAGCCAAGAAAATTCCAGATAGGCAATATCTTATTCAATTTCCATTTTAAGAAAGAATTGGTAAGGTTAGCAACACATGCTGAAATAATTCTAGACTAAATAATTAAGCATGCAACTTGAGAAAACTAAAAAAAAAAAAGAAAATTATATATATATATATGAATTTATCTAAATTAACATCCACATAGTAATTAATAATTTTTCTAAGATGGGAGTTATCTTAATCTCTAGGAATTCCTGGACCCTTTACTACTGGATAATTTCCAAATAAGGTAAATGTAACCAAATTTGTATCTTTAGTTTCTATACAACAATCATTAGAAGACAGATTTTAGTTCAAAGTAAGAGGGAACATTTAAAAAAGTGAACTGTTTTATGAAACAAATGCCACATGCTAAAGAATACAATTCTACATTCTAGAGGCTTGATGCTAATCTCCTTGAGCTTTTTCGTGACTCCTGTGAAACAATGTCTCACACTATGTGACATGTATATATATAACAGTAGATATACAAGATAGTTTTAGGTGTGGTAAAAAAAAATCAGGCTAATATGTATTCAAAATTACAATTAACATATTGAGTCTGTTTTCAAGAGTGTTATTTTCTGAGATGAGGCTAAAATAGATAGTGATTACAAGCCCTGTTAGATTTAAATGGAATATCAATTTAATAATAATGAAATTATTATGTGATATAAAAATTAGAGAGTAATAATAAAAGGACTAAATGTAGGAAACATTTACAATGAGAATATTAACTGGTAATTAGCTGTAATTTCTATGATATTTTCTATGATTTCTTGAGGACTTGCTAACTCCTAAATCTTTCTTCTTTTATATTCTATCTTAGCTTTTAAATGAAGGTTCTCTATTTTACTACCCTTATATTTAGTCTAATCAGTGTTTCCTCCCTCCTCTTGAATAGATATTCAGTAAGTAATAATTTATTTTATTTGATTATGTGTATTTAAATAATTTTAATTTTTTCCAGATGTTTCCTTGTTTTGAAAAAGATATTCAATTTTACTGGTTTCATAAAGATTCAAAATGATATACTTCATGGTTTAAATGGAATGTTACCATGTTTCAAAAAGTGCTCATTTCAGTCACCTAACTGAAAAATGTACCCCCATTGCAATCAAACTTTCAAAATCACAAAACAAATACAATATTGTTCTGTCCTAAAATCCCATTGAGATCTATTGGCAGAGGGGACACAATAGTTTGAATAGTTAAATCATCATTCTTATACAAATCCTGACCCAAAGATAAACAAAAGTTTTGTGGAAATATTTTAAACTTTGCATTGTCTTAAAAATGACTGATGACACACGTGATAAAATTGTCAGACCTCAAAATCACAAGTATATTGTGTTCCTAGATCTCAATTTTAAAATGATTGTTTATAACTCAGAATACATACTTGAATGAGAATACACTGTTAAATTTGTTCAGTTCTCAGGTTAGTCAGTGCTAGTTCTGCTGCCTGAATTCTGAATCCTGGAATAAGAAGGCAATGAAATATCAAAAAGAAATAAGCAGACATTTCCAATTTTTCCTGAGAATAGTTAAATGTTAAACAAAGTTGCAGTATTATTTATCATAACAGTTACTATTATTTTTGGTATGTGTTTTTCTCCCTTTCAGTGCATTTGTCTAAACCAGTTAGTTTCCCTTCTCTGAAGTGCTTTGTTTTACTCTTCCCTGGAGCACCTGCCCCCTATTTTCCTGGTTATTCCATTCCACCCACTTGCTTCAAATGGTTTCACATCCAAAGTCATTGCCTTTATACATGATCAAAACTCCTCTTTATCAAAGACTGGTGATTTGGCTGTGACTTAAGAAAATGTAATATGATTGAATTATTTTACAGCTAATCTGTAATTATTGCCCATGAAAGTCTAAAGATTTTTTAGAGGTTATATTTTTTAAAAATTTGTAACGATTGTATCTATTGGCAGTCCTCTCTCAAAATTAGCTCGTGAATTTATCTCCACCAATGCTGATTACTTCTGGGTTAACTTGAGTATCATTTATTCTATCATCATTCTAATTTCTTCCATTATTCCACTTCTGAATTTATAAGATCGCCACCATTTCCAAGTCTTATTTCTCTCACACAAAAGCTTCTGTGGCCAAAGTGGTGGCTTGGGGTCAGTCGGAACTAGATTCAAGGGAAAGACTATAGGAGAGATGATGTCCGTAAACAAGTTAAGAATGTTCCCAATAGAGATCACTGTAAGACAGTGAGTGTATTAGAGTTCTCCAGAGAAACAGAGCCATTAGTGTTTTGTATGTGGTTTGTGTGTGGTATGTGTGTGTGTGCGCGCGTGCATGTGTGTGTGTGTGTGTGTGAAAGAGAGAGAGAGAGAGAGAGACAGAGACTTCAAAGGCTTGGCTTAAGCCACTGTGGGGTCTGGCAAGTCTGAAAACTGTGAGGTAGAAAGACCAAGAATCAAGGAAGAATTGACACTCTGGCTGCAGTCGGAAAGCAGTCTGGGGGCAGACTTTCTTCTTTCTTGAGGAACCTCAGTCTTGTTTTCTTAAGGCCTTCAGCAGATTAGATGAGGTTTGAGGTTATGGAGATTAATCTGATTTATTCAATGTCTACTGATTTAAATGTTAATCTCATCCAAAAGTACCTTCACAGCCATATCTAGACCTGGGCTTGACCAAACAGATGGCTATCTTAACCTAGCAAAAGTGACACATAAAATTAACCATCTCAGACTGCCTGCCAGGACTTTAAAAATGGTTTTTTGGGTTTAAATATATTTACATGTAAACATAATTATTCCTATTTTAAAGTAAATAATAGTATCTTAGCATAGGAGCATATATATAGTTAAATTTTTCAATGTAAAAAAATGAGACAGAAAATAAACCATGTTTTTTAAAATTTAGTACTAGTTATTTTTAGTAATAAATGGCATATATTATTTATATGTTTAATGATGTATGTCATTTAGTGATCACAAATTCTCACCTGTGGATTTGATAGAGATTATGCCCACTGTGTCCTCAAAATATATATGGAATATATATTCACATAAAAATTAGTCAAAAGTTGAAAATACTGTACTTTCTAAAATGACTCTAGTGGATTTTCACCTAAAGAGATGACTGTAGGAGTAGGGAATGTTTGTATTTTGTAACTGGATAAAATTCAAAGCAATTATTGTATCTTTTCAAAAATATTCCATTCTGGGATCTAAATTCCCACTTTAATTAATTTGGCAGTATATTTAATTCGTATAAGACATAAACTTATTTTACCTAGAGTATACAGATATTACCGCCCTCATTACTTCATTTTGCTTTAAACAATAAAATACAGTATTTTAAGGTTTAAATACAGACAGATTTAATAAGTCTGAACAAAGAAACAAAAACACTCTGTTGTTCACTGATATTATAATAAACACAAAAACACTCATCTAATACTAAAATAAATAATGGCATTTTATGTTTAATGAAGTTTCTTCCTTTAACAGATTGTAATAAAAACTGATTTTTAAATAAAATACTTATATTTCTGTATCTATGACAGTATAAATCGCCCTTTTATGGTAATTGTAGTGCTGACCAATGATAAAGTTACACACACACAAAATGAATAGAAATGAAAGGTAGTAGTTAGCTAAATAATGTGTGCCACACAGATGTCTGAAACACTAATTTAGAAATTTCTAGCAACCAAAGTGACTATCAGTGAGAAATAACCTAGAGCAAGAAAGAACCAGTTTGATGAATTGGGCTATATTAAATAAGTTCTGAGACTTTTTTTTCCCCAACTCTAGCAATAAAATAGACAAAACTTTCATGTGAGAAAGTAATATTTTACTCTTGGAAAATGAAAACTTCGAACCTTTTCCTTAAGGGAATAACTTTGCATTTAAACCATTGGCTCTTTAGAGACATTTTCAGGATGAAAAAAAATCAAAAGATTCATTTTACTTGGAGCATTAAAAAAGATGAAACACATGGGGATCCTGGTATTTTTCTCATTTAAGTTTAGTGTCACAATGGTTTGATAGGGCCTGAACATTCATTTAGAAGGATATGCCAAGTAATTAAAAATATTGCAGGTAAGTTGAACATTTGACCTATTTGCTTATTTTAAGCTCTGCCTCGGGATCACTCCTATTCCACATTGAGGGCTATTCCACAGAAGTTATAGGCCATGCATATATTTTAACATGATGAATGTTGGTATTAAAAGGCTACAGTATGTTCTGTCTGAGGGAGTACTTTATATCAATGCAGAAACAGTGTGAGATTAAGGGTTACTGCAGCACTCTAAGGAATCAAGAAAAGTCACATTCTAGAAGGAACAGTGTATAAATGTACCATATTTTGAACAATATCTCTAAAACAACATTATAATATATATTCTAAAAATATTTTTTTTCATTTTGATGGCAACATTTGTTCGACTTTATCCTTTAAATCACTCATTCATTCATTTATATTCATTCATTCAACACATTTTTATTGAGCATCAGTTATGTTTCCAGAAACACTTCCAAGTCCTGGGACATAGCCACGAATAAAACAAACAAGAATCCCCAATCCGGGTTTACTGAGAGGAGATAGAAAATAAGCTAAATAAATAAATAAAATATATGGTGTTTTAGGTGACTAATAATAAAACACAATGGGGATAGAGTGTTGGCTGAGGATGACAAGATACAATTTTAGTAAGCACAGTTACAAAAGGCCTTGGTTAACAAGCTCAGTTTGAGAAAATATCCAAAGGATAAGTGGAGAGACGAGTGTTGATAAATAGGAGAAAAACCTTCCAGGAAGAGAGAAAAGCAAGCACAAAGGTCCTAAAATAGAAATATGATCACCAATTTTAGCAAACAGCAAGAAGTGCTGTTGCTGGAGTGGAGCAAATGAATGCAGAGAAGAGGCTAGCCTCTCAGGACCTTGTAGGTTTTGGCGTTTCTTCTGAGCTTGTTATGGAAGACACTGGAGGATTTAAACTAAGGATAACACGATGTGACTTGGCTTTTAATAGTAACATCTGACTGCTGTGTTGAGAATTGACTGTCTATGTTCAAGGAAGAAAGCATGTACAGGAGGTAAAGGACTTTCCCAATAATTCTGGTGAGAAATGACAGTGACAGATTAGCTGCTGAAAACTGGTGAGACACTGGATGAATTTTAACTGTAGAACAAGCAGGATCTAGAGGCAAGATGATTTTCTGTTCCTCCCTTATGGACAGAGGTCTTTTGCTTCTAGCTAAGTTTGACAGATAAGATACAGAATTCACCGTTAAATTGGAATTTCAGATAACTGATAAATCACTTTTAGTATAAGTATGTGCTATGTAATATACTGTCCATGGAAGTATTTCTCAGACAATATAAAAATATGCTTATACTAAAAATATATGTTTTGTCTTTGAATTATAATTAATTTGAAATTTTATACTTTTATCGCTGAACCCTACTTCTACCCTTTCCCAAGCTATGATGGATACTTGCATCCTATTGGTGAGACTGTTCTTACTTATCCTTGAATAAAGATGTATTTCCCTTCTACTAACCCCACCCTCCTCCCCGCCCGCTGAAGCAATGGATTTTGCCTGGTTCCTGGAAGCTGGAGAATTTGCTGTCCTTCACCAGTATCCAAAGATTTTTTGCTCCAATGAGCAAGTTTCTGATGGAAATAGACTTTTTTTTTTGTCTGTCCCTAGCAAGAACTAATCACCTGCTGCATAATGTATCATGAAGAATAGTTGTCACTATTCTTATGACTATTCTTTAGAGGTTGTAAATTCACCTTGGGTTTGGATTTGAGGTCCCAGATTTTCAACATTGACATTATGTTCCAAATTTGACCTTTAAGAATGGGTTAACATTCTTGAGAGTTCAATTTATTTAGTTGCCTTGTGGCATTCTAGTTTCAATAGATTCAGGAAAGTTTTGATGTTTGCAGATTCCTTGGCCTTTTCTCCTTCTTAGGATGGAAGAAATATTCTTTTATAGCACTCCTATGCTTACTGGAATAAGTCTCTTAAAGGCTTAAAGCAGAATTTAGATGCATTATCACACTACTTTTTTTTTCTGTACATCATCCAGAAAGACTAAAGATAGCAGTGTCGATTTCTTCATAACTTCCCCAAACAAATGGTAGCGCCAATAAATAGCCAAAATTTAGAGAATTAAAATTTAGGCAAGTAAAAAAAGTGAAAGCTGTAGCTCTTAAACCAATACTCCACCTAAGTCTTCACTTTTTTTCTACCTTTGGTACAATCTGATATTGCTGGAAATGTTCATGGAAACAGGTTACATGATATCCAGTACATATTATGTTCCAGTATGTACCCATGTATCCAGTATAATAATATGATATTTAAACCCTGTTGCTCTTAATCTTTACCTAGCAATCAATTTATTTACCTTACATTGATTCTCTCCCTATAGAAGTATTTTAAAGTTGTCTAGTCTTTTCCAGACATCTATTTCAATGTCATTTTCATTATCACTCTTGTAGAAAGAGGTCATTTGGCATAAGCTTCCTGCCTCAACACACTTACAGTAAATCATAGTTTACCCTTACCTTCACACATTATTGCTTGATTTTTTCCTTACTCAGAGGAGAATATTCATCTCTAAAACGAAAGTTTTCTGTTACTTTGACACATTAAGAAAATTAAAAGACTTTACCATTCTTGCAAGGTACATCTTTCTAGCAAAAACTCCTTTAGTTTTTGTTTGTAGGAGAATGTTTTTATTCGTTCTTCACTTTTAAGAATAATTTGACTGGATACAGAGTTCTAGATCTTTGTTGTATGTGTTTTTTTCAACACTTTAAAATGTTTATTTATTCTTTTTCCCTTATATAGTTTTATAATTTTTATTTTTGCTCTTCTATAAGGAAACCACATTTTTCTTTAATTGCTTTTAATATTTTCTCTTTGTTTTTCATTTTCTGCTGTTTGACTATGGGATGCCTAGGTATACATTTTAGCACACTTTTTTTTTTTTTTTAATTCAGGTTTGTCTTTGTTTTTCAGTTTAGGAAGTTTCTATTCACATATCTTCAAACTCTGATTCTTTTCTCAGCTACGTCCAGTCTTAATGATGAATCCCTCAAAGGAATTTTATAGTTATTTTACTGAATCTTCGATTTCTTGCCATTTCTTTTTATTCTTTCCTAGGGTTTCCATCTTCTTGCTTGTATTATTTATATGTTCTTGCATGCTGTAAATTCTTTTCATTAAATCCTTTAGCATATTCATTATAGTCATTTTAAATTTCTTATCTGTTAATTGCAAAATGCCCCCTTACCTGATTCTGGATGTCTGTTTTATCTCTTCAGATTGTGTTTTTCCTTGCATTTTTACCATATCTTGTAATTTTATGTAGAAAGCTGAACATGATGTATCAGGACATAAGAACCGAGGTAAGCAGGCTGTTGTGAGAGGCACTATGTTTTTCTGGCCAGAGGTCGTACTGCATTTAATGTTCGACGTAGCCAGAAGGGTCAGAGGCTTCCATGTCCTCTGTGCCCTTATTTCCGTCTCCACTGTTGTATTTGGATTTTCCTAGAAACACCTTCTTAGAGTCTGTCTTGGAGCTCTCAGTTTTAATTCACAGTTACTATAGTAGATGTTGATGTTGTAAGGCATTTGGGGAGGTGAAACACTCTACAATTTTATGAACAATTGTTCATTTTTGAAGTATACCAGTTTCTCTGAGTTGTGACCTTTAGAAGCATTTCTTAGCTTTTGTTTTTAGTCTTTCCTGTTTTTTACCTGAAGGCTACTGGGTGCTAGCATTTCTAATTCCTCTTCCTCTGGTAAAGTGTTTTGTTTAAGGGCAACTTGTTGTGGAAAAAACACTGGTGTGGGCATATGTTATTTCTCTCTCCTTCTCTACCATTGGATCTTACTTTGACCTTCAAGATAATCTGATAGGGCTTTCATAGGTAAAATTCACAGAAAGTGCAAAAGCCCTCCCCAAGACTGCCCCCCCAGGAATTTTGTCTCTAGTGGCTAGTCCGCATTCAGTTTACACTTACAGTCATTTGTCAATTACTAGCTCTGTTCCTACCTGTTATTTGCACCAGTGACTCTGTATTTTTCTTTCCCAAGTTTTTAAGGCAGCTGTTTTCTAAGTGACCTCAATTATCTGATGAATCTAACAAAAGTTTTTGATTATCAATTTGTCTAGTTTCTTGTTGTGAGTACTGGAGGCGATGATGGCTTCCAAGATCTTTACCTATCAGGGAAGAAAGTGAAATTGTCTTTTAGAGTTTTAAAATAGCTTTTTATACTAGTCTGAAAATGCTTAAATATTGCTGAGTATAATATATTTTTGTGTATATCTCACTTTGTGCCACCCATCTCAATTAATTATAATCTGTATGGATAAGAGTATTTTTCATCTCATTACACCTTAATAAATAAGTTCTAAAGCTGAGACTATGTCTTATTCATATAAGCATTACAATTTGTGGAATTTTTGCAGCAGATGTTTGTAGGAGACGTACTCTCATTGCGCACAAATTTAAATGTTTAACTAAACATCAAGTTTTTATTCTTGATACTTATTATTTTTTCTGTTCACAGATGACTTCAGATATTTAAGTTCTTCTTAAGTTAAAAACATGATTTAAGCTTTCAGTACTACATAAAATCTTATTGGCATATAGTGCCTATTGTGCAAATATTTTCTTTAGTTTCTTAACTGATACTTAGTGTGAGGAATGTTTAATAGCTATGCTATTTTTATTTACTTGATCTTTGTTATTTCTTTAACCAAACCTGCCTTAACAGATAGGATTTTAGAAAATTTCCCCCAGAGAATTACTTCAAGCTATTTAAGCTGCCATCGGCTCCTGATTTAGCATTTTTAATAAACTTTCTAGGGCAAAGGATTAATTTCCCTGGACCCTCTTTATCTCTGGTGTAAAAGTATAATGTTTAATCGAGGATGGATGACTGTTAGCCTGCTGTCTTCTCTATGTGTTTATGAAGAAGTAGATACAAGTTCTGGGAATGGAGGAGAGCCAGGACAAAATAAAAGTATTCCCAATCCTTAAAATTTGTTGCTAAATAAAAACAAAAACTAATACATATGAATGCAAATAGAATTACTTTTACCACATTAAAGCAAACAAATTAAAGGAACATGTCTACAGAGGCAGTTTATAGGCAATAGTTGCATTTAATTGCCTCCATGCTTATTGGTCCTTACCTAAAACTCACCTAAAAACAGAAGTTCCACTGTTTTAGCAAAACTATGGTTCAGATGGTAACCCAGAAATTTTGGACTATATCATTTTAGGGACATTTGAATCAATAAGTCAACTCTCAATAGTCCTTCAGCATTAAAATAGGAAGAATGTCTAAGAAAATGTGTGAATTTATTCCTACTTCCATTATAAATATACATATTAATATTCATAACCCAGCAACTTCACACCATAACAAATATTTATTTGTGAGATTCTCTAGACTCAAGTTTGGATCCACATAAAAATATTTTCAAGGGGATGAGAAATGAGCTGAGAAGCCATATTTAAGCCGGAAAGACATATAATAACTGTTGGCAAAAAATACTAAATAAAGATATCCTTAAGATCACACTTTCTCTCAGGGTTTCTAATAAGACCTGACATAACTCATTTATGACAAAAACATATATATTCCATGTTAAGACACCGAATACCTAGCCACAGTGCCATTAACAAACACAAGCCAGAGCCATCCACAAGCCTTTTCTTAATGATAATTAATAATGATGTTATCTCACATCTCACTCAGTTATTCCATCTTCCTGAAGGTAACTATTTAATTTATGGTCCAAATGGGGCATATCTGAGGATTAGTGAAGGCACTTTCTGAAGAGGATGTTAAGACAACAGGCTTAAATTGAGTGTCTTTCAGACTAGTTAAGAAAAAAGAGATATTTAAAGTATTTAACAATATCAGACTGATGGTTGGATGACTAATTTCCCTTCAACCAAAAGAGAAGTGTTCCAGAATTATCAATGTTTTATATGATAAAATGTGCATGCTAGGAAAATAACTATAAAATATTTTTTAAATAAACCTGAAATCTATCTTTTTGGGGTCAGTATTTAACATAAGAAAATAGTGACTTTTTAAAGAAACAGGTACTAACACAAAAAGATTTAAAAATACATGTTTAGAAATATATCTAAAATTAAAGTCTTTATTGCTGAAAATAATGTATTTCATATTGAAAAACATCATTATCTGCAGACTTTTACACATTGAAAACTCATATCCACAATCTTTAACAATTTCCAAAAGGAAAAGATGTAATGGGATATGAATCCATATAACTATGTTCTTTCTATATTTTTATTTACTTATTTTTAATTAAGAGATGTTTTGTGTCATTATAGAGTTATAAAAAATTCAGCAGAAAGTACAAAGAGTTCCCATACATACTCTCACAGCAATCCTGTTTCCCTTATACCACCTTGCACTAGTGTATCTTGCACTAGTGTGGTATACTTGTTATTGTACATTTGATCAGTAAAAAATGATGTATTATTAACTAAAATCCATGAATTACATTAAGGTTTACTCTTAGTGTTTTAAAGTCTGTGGGTTTTGATAAAAGTATGACATGTATTCACCATTACAGTATCATACAAATAGCTTGACTGTCCTAAAAATCTCCTGGGAAAATCAGTAAGGTCATAGTTGAACTCAACAACACCATCAATCAATTGGATATAATTGACATCTGTAGGCTACTTCAACCAACAACAGCAGAATTGACATTGCTTACAAAATTACATAGAACATTCTGTAAGAGAGACCACATTCTAGGCTGCAAAACACACCTAAACATATTTAAAACAATAGAAATCATACAGTGTCAACTCTCAAACCAAAGTGGAATTAGACTAGAAATCAGTAACAGAAGAGGTTGTAAGGGGTCAAATATATGGTGATGGAAGGAAACATGATTGTGAGTACTGAGCACACCATTAAATGTATACATGTTGTATTATAAAGTTGTACAACTGAAATATATGTTATTAACCAAGGTTAGCCCAGTAAGTTTAATAAAAAGGAGTAACTAAAATTTCAAAATTCAGGTGATTAAACAGCACAATACTATATAATGCCTAGGTTAAAGAAGACCTATCAAGAAAAATTTAATCATATTTTAAAGTAAGTGAAAATGAGAACACAACTTATTAAGATTTTGGGATGCAGTGAAAACAGTACATAGAGCGAAATTTATATCATTGCACACACATACTAGAAAACAAGAAATAAACAAGAAACATCCAAAATCAGTCATCTAAGTTTCCACCTTAGGAAACCCTAAAACAAGAGTAAATTAAATTCAAAGTAAGCAGAATAAAAGCAATAATAAAAATTAGAGCAGCAGTCAATAAAGTTAATAACAACAATCAACAGAGAAAATAAATAAAACCAAAAGCTGATTCATTGAAAGCATCAATAAAATTAATAAGCTTCAAGAAAAAGACATGGACACACATTACAAATATCCGAGCTAGAATAGAGGAATCACTACAAATCCTATAAAGAATTTAAAAATAATACAAAACTATGAATACCCCTATGTCCCCAAATTTGACAACCAGGCCTGGGTAGAGCTCAGAGAATTTTTAGGACAGTGAAAATGATCTGTATAGTATTACAATGATGAATGCATGTCATTATATATTTTTCCAAATCCACTTAATGTACACTTTAAATCATGAACCCTAAGGTAAACTGTGAATTTGGGTGATACTGATGTCTCCCTGTAGGTTCATCATTGATAAAAACAAATTCTGGTCAGTGCTGTTGACAATGGGAGGTGTGTACAGACAGGTAGTACATGCAACATCTTTGTATCTACCTGTCAATTTTGTTATAGAGCTTCTTTAAAAAATATCTTGTAAAAAAAATACACTGTGTTCTACATAGTTATACCTCCCTGCACCCCCAAACTCTGGCAACCATTAATCTTTTTACCATCTCCAAACTTTTATCTTTTTCAGAACTTCTTATAGTTGAAATTATATAGTACACAACATGGTCAAATTATTTTCTTTCACTTAGTAACATTTCTTTAAAGTTCCTCCATATCTTTTCTTTCTTTGAGAATTCATTTATTTGTGTCACCAAATAATATTATGCTGCATAAATGTATCACAATTTATTTATTTACCTATTGATGTACATCTTGGATGCTTGTGAGTTTTAGCAATTATGAAAAAAGTTTATACAAGCATTGGTGTACAGGTTCTGTTTGGGCACAAGTTTTCAACTCCTCTGTGTAAGCAATGCCATTGGCGGATCATATGGTAAGAGTATATTTAGTTTTGTAATAAACTGCCAAACTGACTTCCAAACTGTCTTTATCATTTTGAAGTCCCACCAACATGAATGAGACTTCCTATTGGTTCTGGACTTTATAAATTACAACGTAAGCATTTCAATGTAAAAAGTTCATTATCTGCACTTAGAAAAATTGGATACCCATATCTAAATTCTTTATTTAACAAGATTCCAAAATAAGTTTCAACACTTATGAATTTATACAATAAATATTTTTAAAACAGTAATTTTCAAAAGTTTCTAAGAGCAATTTAAGGTTCTTAAGAGTGCTAAAATTTTACTAGCCAGTTTAAAGATAAAAACACACAACAAAAATAATAATCCTATGCCTTCTTAATGTATACATTTAAAAAAATCTATAAATTTCAGTGGGCAAAGGTCATAATTAACTTGTTCCATTTTGCTCTACATAAGTTTGTCAACTATATTTTAGTTATAATAATTATTATAGTTAAGATGTAAAACTCAGTTCCAATTACAGCCATAAAATAAAAATGGAAAAATTAATTTTCAAGATAACTTCATACTTCTTTCCACAGTGGTGCACCAACCTGCATTCCCACCAACAGTGCACAAGGATTCCTTTTTCTTCCCATCTTTGACAGCGCTTGTTATATGTTGATTGTGTGATGACAGCCATTCTGATATGTATGATGTTATATCTCCTTGTGGTTTTAACCTGCATCACTCTGACAACTAGTGACATTGAGTATTTCTTCATATGTCTATTGGCCATACTCTCAAAGAGTATGTACTCTTTGGAGAAGTGTGTATTTTGGCCTTCTGCCCATTGTTAAGTTGCAATGTCTGGTTTTGTATGACGTCTTTATAAATTTGTATATTAACCCCTTATCAGATGTCTCATTGATGAATATGTTTTTCCATTCTGTGGGTTGTTTTTTGATTTTGTTGATGGTTTCTTTTACTATACAAAAACTTTTCAGTTTCATGTACCCCATTTGTTTGTTTTTTATTTTGTTTATCTTGCACAAGGAGATATATCAGAAATAAATATTATTAAGAAAAGTGTCCAAGATATTACTGCCTATGATTTCTTCTAGGAGTTTTATTTCATTGCAGCATTATTTGCAATAGCTGCAATATGGAAGCAACCCAATAGATGAGTGGATAAAACAGTTCTGCTACCTATATACAATGGATTATTATTTGGTCATAAGAAAGAATGAAATCTTACCATTTATAACAAAATGGATGGACCTAAAGGGTATTATGCTAAGTGAAATAATTCAGTAAGAGAAAGACAAATACCATATGATTTCATTTATATGCAGATTCTAAAGAACAATATAAGCAAACTCAGACTTAAATGCACTAAAACCAAACCAAACTCATAGATACAGAGAATAGATTGACAGCTGCCAGAGGGGAGGGACTGGGTGAAAAATGTGAAGGGATTGAATAATACAGATTGGTAGCTATAGAAGAGTCATGAGGATGTAAAGTATGGCATAAGAAAAAATAGTTAATAACATAGTAAGAACTAATTAAGGTTTCAGATGGGTACTGAAAATACCATAGGGAGCACTTTGTAAAGTGTGTGATTGACTAACCATTATGCTCTATACCTGAAACTAATACAAAATAATATTGAATGTAAACTGTAATTTTATTAACTGAAAATCAGGATTTTTCAAATAATGAGACATTTATTCCACTACTGTCACTTAAAATCTATCATTATTATTAATATTTAAGTGAGTCCATACATATTTACTAATATGAGAAAAGAATTTCAAATATGCTTTTTAAATTGCTCATCATAATTTATTGTTATGTTAACATAATTTATGTTAAAATGTACAGCTTGTTTTGATTGTCTTGAAGTAACTGACCAAAAAGAGAATGATTCACATAAGAGTGTCACTGGCTTCTATTTTATACAAAGATTACACCTCTTTTATTCTATCATCACATCATAATTTTAATTTTGTATTGTTTTTTGTAAAATAATGGAGAAGGATAGATTAAATATAAGATTTTTTCCTTATGAAGTAAATTTTAGTTAAGGTAATGATTTTTGAAAACTATGTTTGGGACTTCTTAAGCTTTTATTATGATGTGGTATTTTTTTTTCTCTTACCACTCAGCAATTGAAATAACATATAGAGATCTTGACAGAGATCCAAAGAAAAATAACATGATACATGATTAAAAGTCTCAGAAATAAGCTTTATTAGGAAAGAACAAGGACTGGAGGTAGAAAAAAGCAATGACTTAACTGTAGTTGCCAATTTCACAGAATACATTGAATTAAACTCACAGGACTTCTGCCTTTTCCTTCTGAGTGTGGTTTAAATTCATCAGTTCTGATATTCAGAGTCATGTTATCAGTATAGGCTATGGATCACTATCTTTAAAGATTTCTTATGAAAACTACATTTATACATAAACTAGAAAAAGAAGTCTGACTGCATGTGGAAAGAAACCAGGTTGTCTTGATTCTTTAAGGACTGATGCTAACGAAATGAGTTCTCTTCTCCCCAGTGGTTGAGTACCCCTTTAACATCCACACAACTTCAATCCCACTTCTCTCCACAATCACCTGAGTAAGAGTCTCAAAACTTTTTCCAAATATGATGTCATGACAGCTAGGTTGTAAACAAGATTGTAATGTCAATTTCCAAGCAGAACATCAAATTTCCCAGCATTGAAAAGTTAAACTAAAATAATTTATGCTATAACTTAAATGTTGTCCCAATTCCTCCAAACACTAGGATTCCACAATACTCCATGTTTCTTTCAAAAATATTCTCTAAGAATAAGAGGTATGATTTAAACAGAATGCTGGTGGTGGAATTAAGAAAACATCGCTACTTTTCTTCTAACCCTACACTTAATCTCATAACTGAAACAAAAAGAGCATTGTAAAAAGTTAAATTATGTTTTGAGTTACTTTTTAAAAATTGACCTCTCAATGTGAATCAACTTCCTTTGTAATTTTTTAAAGTGGTCTGGTGCTGTGAAGAATATTTAATTATGTGATTATCTTTCATGATGTCTGCAGTTAATGGTCTTTCTGTCAAATGTAAATAATTTTGAACAATAAAAGTGAGTGAACAAAATAGAACCATAGGTATAGAAACATGAAACAGACTGAAAGTGACCAGAGGGGCTGGGGGAGGGGGATAATGGTGAAAAGAAGGGGACAAAGAACATGTACAAATGACCCATGGACATGGACAATGTTGTGGGAATTGACTGTGAGGGGGATGGAAGGAGGAGGGCAAAGAGGGGAAACTGGAACAACTGTAATACAATAACAAAAAATGATTTTAGAAAAGTGAACGAACAATGCTCTAGCTGCGAGCAACAGATGTCGTGTGGATTTTGATTTTTTAGTCATTTATAAATATTTCCTTTTAAGTTTAGAAAAGCAATTAGTTAAGATTATAGACTAATAGTTGTTGAAATCTAGATTTAAGAATGAAAAATAATATGAATCACAAAACTGCAGAACACTACTTAGGAAAAAATCCATTATATTCATGTTCTTTAAAAACATCAAAATAATGATTTTTATAAAATATGGGAAGCCTAATTATAATTCCCTGGGAAGGTTTATGCTACTCATATGTAAAGAAGTGTCTCTTCCGCCTCTGACCAGTGCCTTCGTACGCCCTCGTACCCTAGACAACAGACATCTCTTGTTTATCGAATGGTGTAGGTAAGAGTCAGAAAAATAAAAGGTGTACTCCTTTAGTACAGTGAGCATTTTCTGTTAGTTGACAGTGACAGGCATTCATCCCCCCTTTTCTTTTATTATTCTTTTTTAAAATATTTTATTTACTTATTTTTAGACAGAGGGGGAGGGAGGGCGAAGGGGAAGGAGAGAGACGTCAATGTGTGGTTGCCTCTCATGTGCCCCGCACCAGGAAACCTGACCTGAAACTCAGACATGTGTCCTGACTGGGAATCTAATCAGGGACCCTTTGGTTCACAGGCCAGTGCTCAATCCACTGAGGCACACCAGCCAGGGATTATTATTCTTTTATTTATTGTTGTTCAGGTACATTTGTCTCCATTTTGCTGCCACCATTTCCTTCCCATCTCACCCACCACCACCTCCCACCTTCAATCCTTCCACCCTTTGTCTTTGTCCATGGGTTCTTTATATATGTTCCTTGACCACCCTTCCCCCTCTTCCCCGGTTACTGTTCTCCCCCACCCCCACTCTGATTACTGTCAGTTTGTTCTTCATTTCAATGTCTCTGGTTACATTTTGCTTTGCTTGTTTACTTTGTTGATTAAGTCCATTCCCCTTTTATTTGAAAATAGAACATACCTTCTTGGTGATAAACTACTCACCCACTCTCAGCCCACGTAATTTAGGTAGGGTGATTGCAATTCTGGATCCAGGAGTAGTGGATTCAGAATTGCATCCAGAATTACTGTCCCAGCCAACAAGAACATTACATGCCTCACTCAGAGTACTTTGGCTCAGAGATGGTAACACGATTCACATAGTGCCAGACTCTTGGAACCTTTGCTTGAGTGATTAAGAGAGAGGGAAACACTCGTTTGCATTGGAATCACTGAAGGAACCAGTAAAGCTTGGAGCTTAGAGAATCACCAAGAGGAGTCATTTTCCTTAGGAGAGAAGCCAAAAGAGAAGGAAACAGAGCTGTGAGGCAGAGAAAGATGAATATTAATGAAGTCATTTGAGCTCTTGTACCCTGCCATGGATAATAGTTTTTTCCCCTAATTTGTGACAAAGATTATCTTCTTAACCAAACTTCAAGTTCCCCTGAGTCCTTTCTTGACCAGGCCTCAACCTTGGTCTATAGGGACTTGAACAAACATGAACAGTTTTCAACAATTCAAGGTCATATCCCAAGGACGACCCTTTTCCCTGAAGCCAGCGGTCCCCAAATTTTTTGATGCCAGGGGCTGGTTTTGTGGAAGATAATTTTTCCATGGTTGTTTTCTGGAAGTTTCAAACACATTATATTTGAACTCATCTCTTGCTGTGATGCTAGGTCCCTAACAGGCCCAGAATGGTACTGGTCCACTGCCCAGAGGTTAGGGATCCCTGCATTAAGTAGCTGCTGAGGAAATACAAGGTTACAAAAATAATTTACTATTTATTCCAGGCAACACCTGAAGACAGATTCCTTGTTTCATGGTCTCTGTGGGAGGGCAGGAGCCTAGCTCTAAAAGGCACTCGTTAGCAAACCCAGATGAGTTTAACATTTCACTTCCCCGACTTTACTAAGCCCTGCCCTCCTCCTTCCCTATTCCCTCATTCCCCTTTAAAAGTTTCAGTCACCCTGTACAAATAAAAGTTGAGTTCAGTGCATGTTAAACTCTTCCTTATTGTAATAGAATACTACTGACTCAAATCTGTTCTTACTGCTTTAATTAGTGTTAGGCTTTGCTTACCTTTGATACTTGTTGTTTAGGGGAGTCCAAAACCTGACACATCGCACATTGAGTTTAGTTTCTCCATCATTTGCATCCTCAAAGAATCATAATTACTTTAGTCTGTTGTCTCACCTTGAGTTTGAGTTCTCCTCCCTGTGCCTTCATTCACATTTTGTAAAGATCGTCACAAAGTTATTGATGTGCGGCAGTTGTTCCACAGACTCCTCATTATCTTTAGGGAGAAATGAGCAAACATGAAGCTTGTTTGATAGTTAGCGAGACTGGAAAATTGGAGGTGTGCTAAATGATAGAGTGGAGTTTACAGACAGAATAAATTATTTCCTAGGTTACTAACTTTTAAAAGCTAGGACTTGTCTTTTTACAGTCACCAAGTTTTAAATGAAGTCTACTTTTTATTATTAGATGTTTCTTATTCAATAAAAGCTTAAAATTCTTCTTTCATCTCCTTCTTCCTCCCTCTTTCTGTCCCTCTTTTCCTCCCTCCCTTCCTCTCTTCCTTCCTTCATCTTTCTTTTTTTTCATACATTTTCTATACACAGACTAATTATAAAAGCTAAGAAGGTCTGTCTAAGCACATGTATAAAAGAAAAAGCCTCATGCTTCAGAGTAACATAATCCAGGATAAACGTAATTTATACTAACTCATTTATACTCTATGATTGGAAAAGACTAATAGAAGTCATTTATTCTTACTGCTTTAATTGATCCCTATCAAAATGTTACGCTTAGTGTGTCTTTAACTGTGGAGAAAAGAAAGAATCATAATTCGTAAGAGAGACAAGTGGAGGAATAACATACAAGCTTGAAAGGATGGATTTAAGACACCTAATGGAGACTAAATAAGCTGGAAAGCCAACGTGATAGGAAGATATTGGAGAAGGCAATTGAACATTTTTTATATCAGTGGAGAATGAAAGGTACATAATTATTTTTAAATTGAAGAAAAAGTGAGTAGGAAGGACTAATTGAGTGTTAAAAAATAGGGACACACACACATTGAGTGTATAAGAAAAGTGCAAATTCTATTTTCTTTCTAGATATCATTAGGAGAAGGAGGCTTACTGAAGGTTGGGCTCTGTTTATTTGGCAGTTATTCTGGTGCGTGAAAACACAAGATAATGCACATGGTCCCTCTCAACTCTGACTATGTTTTTAAAAAATATTTTGTTATGTAATTTTCATATCTGAAGTTAAAGACAACTTAGTCTTAAATATTACCAATACTGAGACTACTATTGCAATCAACTTGTTCCTTCGAAACACACTAGTGTAAATGTAGCTATCGATTTACAGGTACAATTACTTTAAAAGTACTCAAATCATTAATGACCTGTACCTATAATACAAACTTATATTTTAGCATAATAGCAGGAGTCTGTGTCTCTATGAAAATTTTGTGTTGGAAAAAAGCAATACTAATCTTCAGATGACCAATTATTTTTTAAAGCAAGGAGGGGTTAGTATACAACAGGAATGCTTTTTAGAGTTATTACTTTCAAACTTAATTTTATGTTGGAATCAAGAAAGACATTTAAAAAAATAATGCTGATGCCTGTTTCTCTGTCCTGAGATTTGTATTTAACTGGATGATAATTAAGGCTGGCAATTAAATTTAAAAAGACAGTGTCTCCTTAGATGGACAGTGTCTACTTAGATCCAAGTTGAAAATTATTCTTTCGAGAATCCAGGCCAGGGCCAGGCTACTTTCTCGGCATTGGGAGGGGGTGTGATTTTCTACAGTGACTTCCAAAGTAGCTGTTTGACACTCTGGAATTAGAGTTTGAATGGTGGTAACGTGTATATTCTTTAAAAGCCAATAGCTCTCTGATGACCTAAATATACCTTTTATTATAACTTAATTAACAATTATTATATTTATACAGCAAAAATGTGAACAACTTCTTAGTGAACTTTAGAAGAAAACTTGCCATGATTGTGAGTTATGGGGCACAATGTACATTATTAATGTAATGTAACAGAAACACTCCCTTAATGGAAACAATTTTATATACATTATACAGCTTAAAGTGTGTTTCAAACTCTTAGGTAAATTGCTACAGTTGGGAAAATAATAATGTATGTTACACTGAATGCATTTGAAAACTGTTAGAGAAGTACTTGACAGCAATGCTTGTGTGCAGGTAAGATACAAACTGGCTTTCAGGTTTGTCTGATTCTGAGAATTGTGGCTGAGTGTGTTTTTATGATGCACTGTGTAAGATTGCATTTTACATCTGCTTGTAGACAATTCAACCTATAAGCTTTATTTAACTATTACTAATTATTCTCTTTTAAATATGTCATATTTCCAGAGAAAAAATATATTTCACTGTCGAACACTTTTTAATTTTGTAGAGCCTTTGAAGAAATACTACTCCAAAATCATCACTTTATAAATGAGGTATTAAGGATAATTAAATAGGTATATATTATTTACTAACAAGTGGTAGGAAATAATTATTACTATAAAATCAAGTTAATATCTGAAGCCTTTATTTGGGTTTTAAAATGTTATCATTCAAAATGTATAGTGATTTTTCAAAAAATTGGATGGAAGCATAAAATATTGATAAGATAATAAATAATATTGTTGATTTCAGAGTTCTTATTTATAGAGACTATATACATAGAGGTAGAATTGCTAACTCAAAGAATATATGTTATTTTAATTTTGAAGGTCATTACCAAGTTATCCTGCATAAAGTTTAGGTATTTCAATCCAGAATATGTGAAAATAATCCTCCACCTTTTACTAGCATAGATACTAATCCTTTAGGTATAAATGATGTTTTACTATACTCATAATGTGCCTGTTTTACTCATAAGTGTTTTGAGCATGTTTTCACATATTTCTACCTTTTTTGAAAGATTATGTACTATGTAATTTGCCACATTTTTTGTAGTGGGATAATTTAGCCACACTGACTTACATAAAGGCTTTGCATTGTTTTAAAGGGTCTATAGTTGGTAGTCTGTGTGTGCATGTGTGATGCATGTATGTGTGCATGTATGCATGTTGCAGGTTTGTTTTTCTGGTTCATTTATTAGGTCCAGCAGTTTTTTGGTGGAGTAATTAGGGTTTTCTAGGTATAATATCATGTCATCTGTAAATGATACAGTTTTACTTCTTCCTTTCCAATTTAGATGCCTTTTATTTCTTCCTGTCTGATCACTGTGGCTAGGACTTCCAGTACTATAATGAATAAAAAAGGTGAAAGTGGACATCCCTGTCTTGCTCCTGATCTTAAGGGGAAGCTTGTAGCTTTGCCCATTGAGTATGATGTTTGCTGTGGGATTTTTGTTTATGGACTTTATTATATTGAGGTATGATCTCTCTCTTCACACTTTACTGAGAGTTTTTAGCACAAATGGGTTCTGTATTTTATCAAATGCTTTTTTGGCATCGATTGATATGATCATGTGATTTTTATTTTTCCTTTAGTTTGTGTGTTGTATCACAGATATTGATTCATGAATATTGTACCAACCTTGCATCCTGAGGATAAATCCCACTTGATCATGGTGTATGTTCTTTTACTGTATTTCTGGATGCACTCTGCTAATATTTTTTTGAGGATTTTAGCATCTATGTTCATTAGGGATATTGGCCTATAATTTTCTTTCTTTGTTGTGTCTTTATATAGTCTTGGAATTAGCATAATGCTGGCTTCCTGTTCATTGTGTGATTTTGGACACCTTGATATTTTGAGAACTGGAAAATTTTTAAGTATTGTGTACTGAAAGTTGATGCGGATCCCAGCTCATGGGGTCCATAACATTGTGGATGAGACACGAGACAAATTCACATGGACTACCGAGTCCTGTGGAGGAAAAAGGATGGCATGGCTTCTCTCTCAAGAGAAGAAAAAAACCTCAGAGTGCCTCGATCACTCTCTCAAGAGGAGGGCCCCTGGACCCTTGCCTTGACAAGCTTTTATTGCTTTCCTGGGCACATTACATGATGGTCCTCATTTACTATGCACATGTTCTCTTTAGGTGGTTACATTTTACAGAAAACAAAGGAGAGGATGCCACTAATCACATCACAGAAGAAGGATATTTGCAAATGCAAAGGGGAAAGTGGTTGAACTGGTTATACTCATCCTTGGAATGTTTAGCATGGATTTTAGGAAGCTACTTTAAAGATATGCAGTAAACATCTGCTGCCTCAATTCAGGGTGAGGGAGTTTTAGCAAAAGCAAGTCTCACAGCAGTCTAGGTACAATGCAGGCCTGATTCCTCATGGGAGAACCTATCCGTGGTCGTGGTTCCTGTCTGGGACCACACCATGCAGAACGGTCTCCTGTATTTCCCCCCTTGTTTTTAGTTAGGACCACTATAGATCCCACAAAGCTTGCCACTTGCTGGTCTCTTACACGACCCTGGGAAAATAATTTACAAATGTGTCAAGGTACATAGAGCATTATTATAATCAGTAAGCTACCAGCAGTTCCAAAGACTCACATTCTCAGAATAAGTCCATGAATCATTGTCAGGCAGTAATGATCAAATAGATAATATCCAAAGAACTCTGAGGGCCCATTCTGAGTCAGGGTCTGATAGCTAAAGGGCCATAAAACTTTGGGGAAACAAGCTCATTTCAGGTTTGGATCCTTATCATTTAAATTGAGAGCATTAGCAGAGCAGGTTTCACAGGATTTTATGCATTCTTTCTTAGGCCTGATCGCCCTGGGGAACCCGTCCTTTACAGAACAGGGTTGCACCCACCTCAGGCTTTGTTTCAGGCTTAGGTGGAGTAGGAGAAGTAAGGCGGCCAAGAGATTAGGAGACTTCTTTCAGAAAAAATGAGGACTCAGGCTATGTCAAAGCTGAGGGGCGAGGATTCATCACCCCCTTTTTCTATAGCTCCCTAAGTCCTTCCCTGAAGGCCCCCCATGATAGTGCCTGCCTTAGGTCGTCCCTCCCTTGAGGAATCTTACCTGTCATTGGCTAACTGATCAAGTATTGAGGGCCAGGCAGGGTGAAGTAAAAGTTGCAGATGAGGCACTCCTGCCAGGGAGATAAGCTTCGTCTCCTTAGTGGCTTATGGTCCAAAGGTCACTCACTCAGCCTTAGCCATGGTGGGGTTACAGCCTCTGAAACCAGGCAGGGTCGTTCCCAACAGAAAGTTATCAACCATTTATAGTTTATTTTTAAAATTTTATATCTTTCTTAGAAAAGCCATCTCCTATCTGAAATTACCATTATAATAATCTCCCATGCTTTCAATTAGTATCATTATGGTATAAATTTTTAATTTTTTCGTGTTTTTTATTAAAATATAAGACTTGGAAAATGAGAGAGATAAAATGAGCTGGAGAGAGAATATTAGAGATATAGACAGATGATAGATAGATAATAAAACAAAGTAAACATTTATGTCATTGAAACCTAAATAAAGAGAGAGAATGTTCCCAGAACTCAGGCATTTTTAATTTGTTTTCTAGGTCTGGATTAAAAAAATTGGGTGGCTTAACACAAGAGGAATTTAAACTCTCACAGTTCAAAAGGCCAGAAGTAAAACATCAAAGTGTCAACTAAGTTGATTTCTTCCTTTTGAGAAATTCATGGTGAAGCTATTTTGGTTTTCATTTTTCTTTGGGAAATACTGAATCAGTTGTATTCAATAGATAAAAAATTAACCAACATTTCCATATTTTTATTTTAAATTTTTTGTAAATTGGTGTGTATTCAGGAATTTGTCCATTTAAGGTAAATATTCAGAAGGTCTGGAAAGTAGCTTCCAAGTGCACAGGAGCTAAGTCTACTTGCCCTTGCATCCAACTAGGACATGTAGCTGGTCTTCCAAATAATAAAGTGAATGGTCAATGGAATCTTAGATGATATGAAGTTTGAAAGCCAAAGAGTACAGAAGATGCTTCAAAATGGGCGGTAAAGAGGTGTTATAGGTGGATGTGGAAGATCCCCAGGCATGGTGCCAGCAGTCGCTGTGCCAACAGTTGTGGCCCTTGCATCCATGGAGAGCCTGGTCAGAGATGGCAGCTTGGCAGCTCCCTCGCCCCCCAGGGCAGGAATCCCCAGACCCTGGCCAGGAGCAACTAGGATACACAAAGTATCAGGGAGAACCAGGCTAAGCACACACAAAGTTAGTGACACACCCTTAGCTGCAGGGGCAAATGCCAACCAGGAAAGTTCCAGAGAGTGAGAGAGATACTATCTGTACCTGGATCTGGTAGAGGAAGAAGGACATGTCTAGCCATGACTATGATAGAATCTTGACTTTTTGGAGGGGCTGTGTACAGAAAAAGCTAGGCAGTGACTCCACACTGCAGTAAGAATGCCCAGAGACTTTTTAAAAAGGGGAGCTGAGATGTGCTGGGCAGGGACCTGGCATGTGTAGCTGCCCTACCAACAACAACAAAAGGAAAGGATTGTGGGCGCAATTTGCTCTCACTCAGTACAGCTGGACAGATTGATCAAAAAGGTGCAAAATGAGGTGATTTCTCAACCCCCAAACTGCATGAAGTGTAGATATTGTGTTACAGGGTACAGCCAAGAGGGAGGACCCCAAATGGGATTTGGAATGGGGTCCAGAACTCAAGGTGTTCAGAAAATATTAGGATGTCCTCACCTCCCCCCACCACAGGTATGGGTTGGGGGAAGGAACAAATGGAGCAGGCCCATTGAAAGCTGTTTTGCATAGCAACAGCTTTGCAACTAACCTCTGGGGTGGTCATTTAACATATCTATAACCTTTGACTGGTTACATAGATATGTTAAATAGCTATGGCCATGTTCTGAGCCAGGGGACGAAAGTAACTTCCCCACCAAGATGTAACTGGGGGGGTCCCCCAAATTACAGCGCCTGCATGGGAACTTGGAGATGATTGGTTCCATGACATAGGGCCACACCTGCCCAGACCCAAGATGGCAGCCGGAAAGACTGGAAAAAATGGGAGATTGAGGGCAGGTGTGGCCGAGTGTGGGAGGAGTTGGAAGTGGGGCTGCAGAGGAAGATTGGCATGGGGATTTAAACCCAAACGTGGCAGCCATTGAGGAGAGAGCCATGTGCTTCTGGTAGAGTGTGGACTCCCTTGAACGTGGGAGGGAGAACCACTGGGCCTTTAGCAGAGTGGGGACTCCTGCAGTCCTGGGAGAGAGAATCACCATGCAGCTTTAACAGAGAACCTCCACTTGGATTTGGCAGAGTGGTGACACCCCCATCCCCGCAGCCCTGTGAGACAGAACCACGCAGCTTTGGCAGAGGGGGGCTCCTGCAGTCCTGTGAGGGAGAACCACATGGATTTGGCAGAGTGGGGACTCCTGTGGCCCTTGTGGAGAGAGGGTCACATGCCTTTGCCAGGGTGGGGACCCCTGCAGCATTAGTAGGGGGAACCACAACCCAGCTTTAGCAGAGATCCCAGAAACACAGCTGAGGGTGCTGGGAACCGAGGGATGCCTACCAGCTGTAGATGGACTACTGGGAAGGACTGGGGTCTGCCTGAGCCAAGGACTTCTATTTCCTTTCCTGAGATATGGTACCCCAGACTGGGCAAAGGGGGAAGGAAGGACTGTGTGTGTTTGTGGGTGTTTTAAGGAACTTTAGGATTTTGATAAAGATATTAGGTCACTACTTTAAGTTTGTATAGCATTAAATAAACATTTCCTTTCCTTTTCACAAATCTCTGGCATTGAGAGACATCTTTCCTATAGATGGCAGACATAACAGACCTGGGGGTTCCTTTCGGGTAATAATATATCGTCCCAGGCCCCCCTTGTTGTTCTGTAACATGTGGGCGGCTATATGCTGTGAGGGCAGTGGGCTGGGATCTGTGCACTTGAAATTATTTAAAGCTAGACTGAGCCCCTTATTTGGTGGAACCGCCAGGAAGGAAAGGTTGCACCCAGCCCCCACCTCCTGCAATAGCAGGGGTAAATCTGAAAAAATAGCCTGGCAGGCTCAACAACCCCTCAGGGGGAATTTCCTCTCCAAAAGAAAGATACCAAGAGGAATTCCTAAAAGGGTCCATTGTGAACTCCTCACAGGGAGACGAAGTACACTGAGTCCCAGGGCCCTATTTCACTGAGACCATCAAAGTAGGGAGTTCAGAAAGTGATGCAAACAGGGGGAATTCAGGGCTCTGCCCATCTGCAGCTCAAACACAGAACTGCGATCTGCACCAAGCAGGGGAGAGCTGACACTTACACAGATTGACCACCCCCCATGAAATAAACAGTTATTTAATGAGAAACTATACATTATTGGAAATAAACTTGGGCAGACTAAGACAAGAGATTTCAGGGCCGGGGAACACACCCACAGTTCTCCCAGAAGACTGAACAGTGCCTCCCAGGAGAGACCTAGGGGTCCCATCCTTCCAATCACAACAGAAGCTCCCTCTAGAGGCAGGTGAAGGAGATACAGGCAGTGTTGCCAGAAGTTGGATGCCTACCCGGGGACCTTGAACTGATAAAAAAAAAACAGAGAGGGATCCAGAAAGAAGTCAGAAGGTGAACACCAATAGTTGCAATGAATTATATCTCGTTCTTCCTCAGAAGTGTGTTTTTTTCTTCTTTTTTTCACATAGCCTTTTAATATTTCTTCTTTTGCTTCAGTTATATACTAACTAACTCACTATTCTTGGTCTTTTATTTTTTATTCTTTTTATTCAGATTATTATATTTTTTCATATTATTATTTCAAATCTCAGGTAGCCCCCTTAACTGGCCTTAGTCCACTTTGTCTTCTTCCTGACCTTATTGTTATTGTAAACTCTATTTTCTCTGACACTACGCCATGTTCCTATTCCTTACTCCTAGTATTTCTCCTCCATCTATCCTTGAAAAAGCATTTTTCCTTCCTTAAGTCAGCTTGGATCCTTTTCCCCCTTTTATAATAGTCTTATTTCTTTTCCACCTTTATAAATAGTGGCTAGTTGGGGGAGGATATCACAGTTACTCCTGTTCTTCTCCAATGGTATTCCTATTTGTACATTATTTTGCTTGTATTTCAAATCCCATAGGATACTTTCCCTCTGACTTACTTCATTTTGCCTTCCTCCTGCCCTTGATCATTTGAGTTAGGAATTTTTTCTTAATTCTTTTCCCCTTTCTTAGCCTGGGTTTTATTGGATTTCCTCCCCCATCCTCTCAAAATCAGTTTTCCTTATTGTAGACATCTCATATTCACTTTTCCCTTTTGTATAATGTTCTTATTCCCATTCCACCTTTATTAATCTTCACTCAGCTGGCATTGTTATTGACCTTTCTGTGCTTTTTCTGCAATTTTGTTCCCAATGGTTCAATAACTTTTTAGTTTTACTTCAAACTTCATAGTGTACTCTTCCCTTTTCTTACTCCATTTTTGCCATCACTCTTCCCAGTTTTCCTTATGTTTTAAAATGTATTCTTTCCCTTTCTTTGTCTTATTTCTATTCCCTACTCATAATTTCTCCTCCCCCTTCCCACTCAAAATCATTTTCCCCTGCTTCAGTTATCTCATATTACCTTTTTCTTATCTTATAATATTCTTAATCTCTCTCCACCTTTATTAATCTTTGGTCAATTGCTGTTGGTATTGCTGATGTGATAGTTTTGGTTTTTTTTTTTCTTTTTTTTTTCTGCTGTGGGTTTTTCTGGTGATATTGCTTTGTTAATCAACCTCTGTACAATAGCAAAGAAGACACGATAGGAGTTGTGACTACCAGTGAGCCAGCTGATGGGGAAAATCCACCAATGAATGAGCCACAAACAAGCCAAGTCCAAGTACAACGAGAGAGCCCACACAAACTGAATAAAGGGAAACCCACATCCAGATTATGGGATCAAAGAGACAGCACCACTGAGTCCTACAGAACTTCTGCCACAGAAGGCCACTCCACAAAGATAGATAGGCAGGCAAACCAGAGCATCCTGAGGCAGAAACAAAGAGTTACCTAAAATGGAGAGATAAAGAAAGAACACTCAATCAAAAGGAATGGAATTTTAAAAGTTATTTTACTTTTACTTCCAAGATTTTTATGAGATCTGTTCAGAAAGTATACAGCCATGTACTATGAAAAATAGAAACATATATTAAAGAAGATACAAGAAACGTTGTGCAAAGGACAATGATGCTTTTTTAAAAATATTTTATTTATTTATTTTTAGACAGAAGGGTAAGGGGAGAGAGAGAGGGAGAAAAACATCAATGTGTGGTTGCTTCTCACGTGTATGTGTATCCCCCACCTCCGCCCCACCGGGGACCTGGCCTGCAACCCAGGCATGTGTCCTGACAGGGAATAGAACCAGTGACCCTTTGGTTCACAGGATGGAGCTCAGTCCACTGAGCCACACGGGCCAGGGTACAATGATGCCTCATTCCCTTCTAAAGTAGGCGCCTTAGGACATCACACAGTTCTCTCAATCACCATTAGCTGCCCCATCGTATTTTCCTGAATCTCATTGACAGTCTGAAATCTCTTCCCTTTCAAAGGTGACTTTAGTTTTGGGAAAAGTCCAAAGTCACTGGGTGCCAAATCTGGGCTGTAGCAAGGCTGAGTCAGCTGGGTGATTTGATGTTTGTCAAACACACTCCGCATGAGACCTGATACATGAGCAAGTGTGTTGTTGTGATGAAGTTGCCAGTCACCAGTTGACCGTACCTGTGGCCTTCTGAATCATCTAAATAGTTTCCATAGGGAAATATTCAAGTTTACGCAAAGTCTGATGCAGGTTCATTGTTCTACTCTCTCAGCCATTTGAATGAGATAGCCACATGTTACACATGCTCACCCAACAGTGTCTACTGCCCCCACTGACTAATGCAATGAAGTGAAGTCGTCATTGTTCATGCATGCTCATTCCAGTCCACTTTCCTTGGCTGCCAGATTACACTGATGTCACACAAGCCATTCTCATCATGTTAATAATGGTTGGACTTTTTCTGGACAGACCTCATATACCTAAATAAAAATAATAGTCTAATTTTGTCTAAATTGACATTTTTTATAATTTTAACTTAATTATTCTGTATTCATGAGAAACAGAATTATTTTGGCCAGGGTAATTCCAATTTTTAATAAATAACCCCAGTGAATTTGGAGATAATATGTATCCTGTGGCTTGTGGTGTAGTATTTCACAAAGGCCAAAGTAATTGTGTGTTATTCAAATCATTTATGTACTTACTAAAATTCATTTTCTTTGCAAAAACTGATAGATTCTTACTAATATTTCTCATTACAGATTTTGGATATCTAAGACATTTATTTTCTCCACACTAAGATTTTTTTTTTTTTTTGCTTCATGTATTTTTACAAAAAATAAGGTAGACATCACCTTAGAGAGTTGCTTCATATCTCCAGAAAATGGTTATCATGTTGAAATGTCTCTATCATTGATAGTGTTTCTTACCTTAATGTCTTTTTGTGTAGTATGATGTCGCCTTCAAGCATTTTTTGCTTAATGTTGGTATAACATCTTTATTCCCTTCTTTCACTCTTAACCATTTTGCATGCTTTTATTTTACTTATGTTTTCCAAAACACATATTTGAATTTTATTTTGTTTTTGTTTTTAGTATCTTTTATTGGAGCATATACTGTATTTACATTAGGCCTTATTACTGATAAGTTTATTTTTTAGATGACATACAATTGACGTAGAACATTATATTAGTTTCAGGTATACAACATAGTGATTCAATATTTCAATATATTTGTATAACGATCACCAGAATAACTCTAGTTAACATCTGTCACAATTCAGTTACATTTTGCTCTTGTGATGAGAACATTTAATATCTACTCTTCTAGCAACTTTCAAAAGTCCAATACAATATTATTAACTCTAATCACCGTGCTGTACATTAGAGCCCCATGACTTCTTTATTTGTAACTGGAATTTTGTACTTTTGACTCTTCACTCCTTAATTTTTAATTTATTATCTTACTGCTTATTTCCTATTTATGATAATTTTGTTTTACTTATTTCTTTTGAATTGATTGTACTTTTAAAATATATTTTCCATTTTATTTGCTTTAACATAGTCCAGAGATTACAACTACATGTACTTGACTTACCAAAATCTAATGTAAATTGAAATACATTAAAACATATTTATTTGTTTACCATATTCCTCAATTATCCACCAGAGAGAGTGTACTTCATTTTTATGTTTATAATATTCACAATACAATTTTCCTAAATCCATTTATTGAATAAACAGTCTTTAGCCCATTGTATGCATTTGCTTCCTCATGAAATATTAACTGACTATAAAGATGTTGGTTTATTTCTGGGCTCTCTATTCTGTTCCATTGATCTATGTTTCTGTTTTTATGCAAGTACCATGTTGTTTTGATTACTGTGGTCATATACTATAGTTTGATGTTATGAAACATGATTCCTCCATCTTTATTCTTCTTTCTCAAGATCACTGTTGCTATTCTGAGTTCTTTGTGGTTCTATAAAAATTTTTGAAGTATTTGTTTTAGTTCTGTGAAATACATCAATGGTATATTGATAGGAATTGTGTTAAATCTATAGATTGCTTTGGGTAGTATGGACATTTCACAATATATAATTTTTAAAATTTTATACATATAAAAAATTTTATAGCCAAAATTATATTAATTAGTATTCTACCAGTGATGAAACTATATATTTTTTGTTTGCTTGAATTTATTTTTTAAAAATCTTTTTACCTACACATTAATTTAATTTATTTATAGATTTCAACACATTCAAAACACCTATTCAATTGTTCTGTGATTCACATTGTTTTGGTTAAAATGTTAATTTTGTTATGCTTAAATTTTTTTATTTTTATCTATGTGGATTTCAAAATTTGGGTAAAGATATTTTTCAGATGATTGTTCAATTTTTCTATTTTATTTTAATTTCTTTTGTCTATACTGATTTAACTTTTCTTTATCATATATTAACTTCTTTATATCACATTATAAATTTAATTCTCTATGTCCTTGAATATTTTTCTGGGTTTTCTTTACTTTTACATTGATTTGCTGTCTAATTATATACTAGCTTTAATTTATGTTACATCATCTGTCCTTATAATAAGATTAAAATTTGTGTCAGTGCTGACTGTAATATTCTTTCAAAACTATTTTCAGGTTATTCTTCGATGGCCTACCATATGACTTTAATCATTTTGCTCATTTGAAAAATCTTGTTAGTATTATTAATTTCAAAAAGCCCATAATATTTTCTAACACTTTAAATTTGTTTCATTGCTTAGTAAATGTATTAAATAACTTTTTAAACACTTTCCACAAAACATCCAGCTGGGGATTAGTGTTCTTCACCAATCTTGCCTCGTTATTATTAAACTTAATCTGTGTATACCTCAGTACTGTACTTCTCAATTTTTTTGGTGAGTTTCTTCCTCACCCATATAAGTTGGATGCCATATATTTTGTACCTCATATTTTATTGTGCTGTTTTTGATATTATTTATTGTTGTTTTTATTTGGTTATTTGATCACTTGGCTACTGTCTCTTTTTGAGAAGCATTGCATGAGAAAAAAGCATGAGTAAATTTTTTTTTAATGTTCAAAGTCTAACAATGTTTTATTCTACTTTTACTTTTGATAGTTTTATATGCATACTACTTTGATTAAACATCATTTTTTCTCTTAGCGTTTTCTTTTTTCTTTCTTTCTTTTTCATGTTAATTGTTGTTCAAGTACAGTGTTCTGTCCTTTACCCCCATCCCAGTCCACTCCCCGCAGCCTTCCTCACCTCCCTCCCTTCTCCACCCCCCTTGTTATTGCCCGTGTGTCCTTTACACTAGTTCTTGCAAACCCTTCCTCCCTTCCCCTGAAACTCACTCCCCTCTCCCCTCTTGTCACCGTCAGCCTGTTCTCAGTGTCAGTGCTGCTTCTTTGCAACACTTTCTTCTTACAGTTTGTTGTGTATGTATTTCTTTCTATGCCATTTTCTGTACAGTAACTATTTGTTCCTCAGCCCTGCTAAGTGTCACCAAAGACGTGTCATTTTTGGTTCATCATCTTCAGAGAGCAAACCTCCAAACTTCTGCTGAAGTGAGTGTGGTTTATCCAATTTGGTGAGGACAGAGCCCAGATCTTGGTATGTAATAGCTTCATAAAAATCACTTTAATAATTTTTTTTTTCTTTGTCCAATTCTGCTTTGACTTCAGTAATACCTGCTGTTTTCAGTCCTGGTTTTGTTACATTAACCAGCTTGCTTCTTGCTGGCATTCTCCGTGCAGATAGTTATGTTGCAGGCCCTAATTTCATGACTTTTGTTTTGCTAACCATTATAGTGGAGAAATGATCCATGAAAAAGTGCTCTGATAGCCAGGTTGATTCACACAACTTCAAAACCAGAAAAAAATTTAACAGCATTGTAGATTGCATCTTTTTAGAAAAAAAATCATAATCACAGAGTTTTAATTTTATTACTTAATTGTTTTTCTTTACTTGATGAATGGATCTTCCTAATTTTTCAGGCCTTCATTCAAATCTCACCTTTTCAGTGAAGTTTTGCCTGGCCAGGTCGTCAAGCCCATTACTTGTCAGCTATTGTATTGTGCTTGTACACTGGTTTTCAGAAGTTCTCTGAAATAATTTATTACATTTCACACATTTTATTTCTTTTATATTTTGCTCCACCTATATACTATACAAGTTGAAAAGTGTGTCTGAAGGAACACAGTGTGTGATAGATGTGTGATGAATGAAGAAATGTATAAATGAATATGACAGTTTGTTTATCAAGAATTTGGGTTACTGAAAAGATGTAATGAAAAAATAGCTTATTGCCATAGTCCACACTATGTACACACCTTCGCACAGGTAAAGTACCTAATAAAATGTTGGTTTAATAGAGATGGAATTTAAATTCTCACTGCAGGTAGAATTTTCTGTATTATGTTGTACATCCATGTTTTCCAGTAAGCAAATCCCTGTGTATCAGAGATTTTGGTATGTATTCAGAGCATTAGCTCTGTGTTACTAATCCTTTATTTTTGTTAATTTTTATTTATTGATTTTAGAGAAAAGTAAGAAGAGGGGGGAAAAGTGGGAGAGAGATATAAATTTGTTGATCCACATATTTATGCATTCATTAGTTGATTTTTGTATGTGCCCTGACTGGGGATTGGCCCACAACCTTTGCATGTTGCAGAAATGCTCTACCAAATAAGCAACCCAGCTATGGCTTCTGATCCTTTAAATCAGGGGTCCCCAACTCCCAGCCATGGACTGGTATCCTCTTAGGAACTGGGCCATACAGCAGGAGGTAAGTGGTGCGCAAAGGAGTGAAGCATTTTCTGTATTTACAGCTGATCCCCATTGCTAGCGTTACAGCCTGAGCTCTGCCTCTTGTCAGATCAGTGGTGGTATTACGTTCTCATAGGAGTGCAAACTCTGCTGTGAACTGAGCAAGTGAGGAAACTAGGTTGCCCACACTTCATGAGAAACTAAGGATTGATGGTCTGAGATGGAACTGAGGCGGTGATACTAGCACTGTGGAGCAGCTGCAGATACAAATTGTCATTAGCAGAGAGGTTTGACTGCACAGGGACAATAATAAATCAATTGCTTGCACATGCATCAAAACTCTGTCAGTGAGTGGCAAGTGACAGTTAAGCTTCATCTTGTGTCAGGTTATAAAACCATCCTCCCTCAAGTCCATGGAAAAGTTGTCTTGAACAAAACCAGTTCCTGGGGCAAAAAAGTTAGAGACCACTGCTTTAAATTATTTTTCAAACCACCCCATTGGAGTTTCAATTAATATTTCCTACTTCAAATAGTAAATATGAGATCCCAAAATATGATTTTGTTACAACTTTAATTTTAATGTTTGTGGGTATATTTTTTTGTTTTTGTTTTTTAGTATTCTCAGGCAACATGAGTTTTCTGCTATATGAGCCCAGAGACACAATTTGTTCTTAGATGACCTTTTTATTCTCCTTAGAAGAATCAATGTCTTGCTGTTTTACTACTTGTGAACTTTTACACATTATTATATATATATTGTTAAAAATACACCAAAAGAAAGATGCCTCAAAGGACTAGAAAATAAAAATTGAAAGCTCGAAAGCATCAGAGTAAAATGCATATTTCATGTCATGGTGGTAAGTGCTGCATTATATTAGCAATTTTGCTATAGGATCAGTGACTTTTCTGTCCTTTATTGAATTTCTAATATCATACGAAAGTTACTAATGTGATAAAAGTCTTAAAGTATTACTGACTTTCTATCATGCTCTTGAAGTGAATTTTTTATAGTATTAGCAAAAACAGAGTTTCATAATACCATATACACTGACCAAAATGATAATAAAAAAGCTAAAAAAAAATCAATAATACAGTATATTCAGCTGATCTATTTGAAGCATCTCATATTTCATTTTCTGATCTTTCTCTTTTAGTGGCTCCTGCTCATTGATAAGAATAGAAGCTGCAAATTCCAGCTTCCTCTGAAACAACATCTAGTTTTCAATAGATGGTCTTGGTAAGAATAGACTCTGAAAATTGTTGGTAGAAAAAAAATGATAACGAAGGACTTGCAACACTATAAATGTTACCTGGCTTTACAAAACCTCCAACAAAAATAAAGTCCAGTGAGTGAATCACCTTGTAAAGTTATTAGTTGTTTTTCTGTAATATTTTTTGTTTTACATCTTATACATACGGAATTTTTCAGTTTGATAGACAGAATGTCATGTACAAGTGTGAGTTACTTTTATTTTCTGTAAACAGCATATTAAATATTAAAACTAAGAAAAACAGAAAAATGTTTACTTTTGTTCACTCCTAGAGAGACAAAGTAATTGTTATTATTTATCACCTACTCAATTTTACTAATGTAAATTCATTAGTCATTTATAATTGAAATGCAACAGAAACTGATCAGAGAAACACATTTTAAAATTACAACTTCCTCAAACTAATTTCATAGGATGAATTTCCTAGCAACAATTGTGTATTATTTGAAAAACTTTGATGGCTTATTGAGGATGTTTATATTCTCTTATAAAATAGCTACTTTGTGCTATTTAGTGATAAGTACTTCTTGCCTAAGTATTTTTCTTGTGTACTTCATTAATAATTAAAAGCCAAAATGTGATCTGGAAAATAAAAGAGTTAAGTATTAAAACATTTGGTTCCAATCCTGGCCAGGTTGCTCAGATGGCTGGAATGTCGTACAGTTTGATGTCCAGTCAGGGCACATACCTAGGTTGAGAGTTTGAGACCCAGTTGGGGTGCCTGTGCAGGGCAACTGACAGATGTTTCTCTCTCCCATCAATGTTTCTCTCTCTCTGTCTCTTTCTCTTCCCTTCTCTCTCTCTAAAATCAATAACCATATCCTCAGATGAGAATTTTTTTTAAAAATTGGTTTCATGAATTTGGAAAACAATCACAAAAATTATTTATACTCTCATATTTTTTCTGTATAAGAGCACAAAGTAAAAACTGATAATATTAGTAAAATAACTAAAAATAGCTAGCTATTGTCTTTAATTTCTTGGTTATTTCATGCTTCTTCCCCATTAGTTACAAAATATCAGATTGATTTTTAATTTTCTATGAAATTGATTCTTAATTATATTTATTCATATTTTGTGTTTATTCTCTTTGTACTGTGGTTTATTTAATTTAAAAACTATAGTAAGTCTTATAGTTTCCCATTATGTTTTTAGTGTTTGGTAGTTTGTATTTGATTAAGAGAATGGGGGTGGTGAAAATCACCAAAATGTTTATGATAGCAAACCTTACACATCATTCCACTCTAAAGATTCAGTGTTCCTTTACACCTTCTTCACACAGTGCTCGCAGTGTGCCTATAACCAGAGTGCTCAGTACAGATGTGAGAATGAGTGTTCCCTGCAGACCATGACATTTATATCATAACCCTTTGTGACCCAAGAAATATAGAACCGATATAAAACATCTTTTAAAAGCAGTTTGAATTATTCCAGTCATTGATTGCATAAGTCTAATGTTTCTCCTCAAAACTGGTCTCTTTTTATTACTGTTTCTCCCCAAAACTGGTTGTTCAAGTGCAGTCGTCTCCATTTTCCCCTCACGACTCTCCCCCACTTCCCTCTCCCAATCCTTCCCTGCTTTGGCTTTGTCTATGGGTCCTTTATACATGTTCCTTGATGACCCTTCTCTTAAGTTTAGTCTTTCATAATTTTCTTCATGGGTTTCTTTACCTATGATCTGATAAAAGTAATGTTTGATCTGATAAAAGTTTGTTTGATCTGATAAAAGTAATAGTGGAACATAGACATACTATTACAAATATTAAATTCCAAATAATAAATCAATGATTCCCAGACCCACTAGAATACATATTTTACAAGGTGAGTTTATCATTAGTTGGAACACAAAGGCACTCCCTGGGGAACCATGAGACATCTATTTAAGAGCATGTTAAATAATTTGAAGGAAGGTTTAGGAAAGTGGGAACTTATTCAAGATGGTATGTTATCAAAAACTGGGATAAATCTACGATTATTTTTAAATTGTATGTATTAGGAGGAAAGACAGACAGAGGGTAAAGGTGCAATTTATAAATAAGCAGCAGTGGGAGATGTTAAGTTGTGACTTGAAAGTGTTTCTGCTTTGCTTGTCTTCAGACGTGATTGCGCAGTGAGCTTGTGTTTGCCTCGATCCACCATGGTCAGAACGACCTGGTCCGATGCTGATGTCCTTGAAATTGTTTACATTCAAGAGAAGAACACTCGAATCTGGCAATGAGTGCACCCAAGTCTAGCTGATTTTACTAGGAGAGTTCCTGGATGGCAGGGGTTACTATTCTCTTTCTCAATAATATATGTATTTTAATATACAAGGTGGGGCAAAAATGCTTTACAATTATTCATATGGAAAAATGCAATAATTAATAAATAACAATACAATAGTAAACTCTGTGTTACAACTGTAAACCTACTTTTGTTTCACCCTGTATGTTCTAGCAAACAAATGTTTATTAAATATATGGGCATTTTAATAATAAAGTAACTGTTGGACAGGATGCCTAAGAAGTTTTATGTAAAACTACTTTTGCTTTCCTTTTCACTGACATTATGTCATTGTTTCTAATAACAAATGCTAACATACACAGAAACAACTTCCCATATTCCTGAGTGAGACTGATTTACAGTCTTTAATATTATCCCATGATTTGATGCCAGACACTTTGGGCACTTTGAAGTTCATTTTGAATGTTTTTCCAATTGAATATTCCAGAGGAAAACTAGCTGTTAGCTTCATCATTGTACAGATCAACTCTCACCCTACTCTAGAAATTTCATTGTAGGTAGAGAAAAAAATCATTGTGAGTTTGTAATTGTCAATTTAAATATTATTGGTTGTGTTAATTATGAATGAATATTCAACAAACCAAGTTCAGAATACCAGCTCTGGTGTGGTGGCTTGACAGCTTCTGCATGAGCTGTCCATCATTATAGTCTTGTTTAGAAAAATAGATTAAGGTTTCATGAAAGTGAAATTTAAAAGCTAGAGCTCTCAATGAAGGACCTCTTAACTAATTTAATAAAAATGCTTATTCTTGTGGACCTGAGGAAGAAAGTCTCAGAAACTGCTAAGAGACTGCCTAAAAGCAGAAGAAAAGGCTAGGCCCTAGTAAGGTTATCCTTTCCTCAAGTTTAGCCTTACAATGGCTTCAGAGAACCAATGCAATTTTTTAAAGATTTTATTTATTTATTTTTAGAGAGGGAAGCGGGGGAGAAAGAGAAAGAGAGAGAGAGAAACATCAATGTGCAGTTGCTGGGGGACATGGCCTGCAACCTAGGCATATGCCCTGACTGGGAATTGAACCTGCGATGCCTGATTCACAGCCCATGCTCAATCCACTGAGCTACACCTGTCAGGGCAGAGCCAATGCAATTTTATTTGCTTTGTATATTTAAAAAGAAACCTGAGCCATTGTACAGGGTAAAAGACTCTTCTCATACAGCGCTGTTGCCTTGACATGCTTGGCTTAATCTCAGTAAAGATGCTGGCTTCTCAGTTATTTTTGTCATTCTTCCTGCCAAACCTCCCACTCCCCAATATTGCCAAGTGGGACAGAAACAAAAGTGTTCAGACTGGAGAGAGGATTTATGACTGGTATGGAATGGGAAATGTTAATTGGACATTTTTTAATGTCAGGGCACTGTTGCAACTGTTAACTGTATTCCAGTCACAGAAGAAGCCCTGTGTCTAGAACGTGATGAGATAGCCCCTATTACTGGTCAATTAAGAGATAACAACAAGGTGGCAGTCATTTGCCTCTCCATCTAGAGCAAGCTGTCACTGGCTCTAAAAGCCACTTACCCTGGGAAGACAACCCTAAAATAACCTGAAGAATTAAGAGTAAAACATAACCAGTGAAGGAAAATTTCAGGAAAGAGCTGCCCAGCAACAAAATCAATTTGACATCATTACATATTATTTTGTATGTCCTAAATATTATTTTGATTTTATATAGAGATTGAAGATAAATCTTGCCTTCAATCTATGAGAATTGATGAGAAAATCTATTCACAAAAAATAAAACATTTGAAATAATTTTCATTTTATTATTTTTAAGAAAAGTTTCAGATTTCCAGGTCGTATAAACATTCCGCGCCCTGGCTGGCGTAGCTCAGTGGATTGAGCGCGGGCTGCAAACCAAAGCATTGCAGGTTCAATTCCCAGTCAGGGCACATGCCTGGGTTGCAGGCCATGGCCCCCAGCAACTGCACATTGATGTTTCTCTCTCTCTCTCTCTGTCTCCCTCCCTTCCCTCTCTAAAAATAAATAAATAAAATCTTAAAACAACAACAACAACAACAACAAAAAAAACATTCCGCTTACCCAGGCTTACTTTATGTTACACCTTACAAAGAAAAACATACCAGGGCACTCACTTTGAACAAGATTTAACCATATCTCTCCATTAGATCACCTCAGGAAAATTTTAAAGGAAATTTTACATGTGATTTTTCTTATATTAATTAATTTGTAAAGTGAATTTCTTACCAATTCAATGACAAAGAATCTACTGATTTGTGTATTGATCTACTTAAGTCTTGTGAGATGGTGTAACAGGGTGCAGCCAAGAGGGGAGCCCCAAATAGGGATTTTAATGGGGTCCAGACTCAAGGTATCCAGGAAATATTAGGATGTGCTCACCCCTTCCCCCACAGGTGTGAGTTGGGGGAAGGGACACATGGAGCAGGAACATGCAGGGCTATTTTGTACAGCAATAGCTTTGCAGCTAACCTCTGGCATGGTCATTTAACACATCTATAACCTTTAACTGGTTGCATAGATATGTTAAATAGCTGTGGCCATGCTTTGAACCAGGGAGAAGGGAGTGACTTCCACCCAAGATGTAACTAGGGGACAGGTCCCCCAGGTTATAGCACCTGCATGAGAGCTTGAAGGTGATTGGCTCCATGACATGGGGCCACACCTGCCCAGACTTAGTATGACAATCCAGTAAAGCTGGAAGGATATGAGAGTGCTGGCAAGTGTAGCTGGTTGCGGTAGGAATCAGAAATGGGACTGTAGAGGAAGATTGGCATGGGGATTTAAACCCAGATGCTGCAGCCATTGCACAGAAAGCCACTTGGCTTTGGCAGAGTAGTGGCTGCACCGCTCCCCACAGCTTTGCTGAGAGGAACTATGCGGTTTCGCCAGAGTGCAGATCCCCGCAACTTAGGTGTAGAGAACCCACGCAGCTTTGGCCAGAGTAGAGACCCCTGCTGGGGTCCAGCCTTGGCGGGGTCTCAGGGTCCCTGAAGGATGTACAGCTAAGGTGAATGAAGGGAGACACCCAGTGGGGTGCCAGAGGACAGCCAGGCTCTCTAGACCTGACTGACTCACCGAGTAAAATCAATCTTTATTTTTACAGGGGAGATTATACAATATTCAATACATAGTATGATTATTAACACAGAAACGGTTACCATAGAAATAATTTCAAAAAGTACAGAAGGTTTTACAGATCAATCATATTAAACAAAGAATCTGAAATTTACAAAAAGTCCCACAAAGTAACCATATTAAACAAAGGTTATTTTGACCAAGAGGGTCATTAATCAGATAACCAACAAAACTATATGAGCACAAACTTTCACATGCTGATTAATAATTAAATATCTACTAAATTTCTATAGATTGGTCTAAATCAAAGGGGTACAAGGAGTGCTTTAAAAACTAGTTATTGTTTATAGAAATTAGATAAATAACTAACTCTTTACCTTGCTCTACTAACTACATATTGGGGGGGGGCTATATTATGTTTTTATGTACTGGGATTATTATATTTTAATTAAAACTCCTTCCTCCTCTCTCCACCTGGTCCCAATAATAACTGCTCCTGCCCAGGGCATGGGAAAGGCAGTGGTTCTAATAAATCTTTAGCTTTTGAATGGTGACTCCTTAGACATTCCCAGCAATGGCTTCCTTCAATGTTTGGCAGCTAGTCTGCCCATAGTTTAATTCTATCCTTTACTTTCCAGGTGGGGGGAGTGGACAGCATTAGGGTTATTAGGAGCTTCTAGTTAATGGTCAGCAAATTATTCCATGCAGAATCAGAGGCATCATGTAGAGTATTTTGTTATAAAACACAGGTGTCCAAAAATTTCACCACCTGATGCTAATAGGGACAGGCATACGGGAAGAGATGGATAGGTGATCTGGCCACAGCCACTTCTGCCTTGCAGACACATCTCATCTGACCCGACTTTGTCAAGAGTCAGATGTTGGACAGTCTCCAACAGACCCCTGTAGCCCTGTGAGGGAGAATCATTTTGTGGCTTTAGCAGAGAACTGCCACTTGGCTTTGGCAGAGTGGTGACCCACCCCTCCCCACAGCTTTGCCGAGAAGAGCTGTGCGGTTTTGGCCAGAGTGGGGGCCCCTGCAGCTTTGGTAGATGGGGACCACACAACTTTGGCGTGCTCCCTTTGGCCATGTGGCCTGGGAAGCAGGAGAGACTTTGCCTGGAAGTAGGGTGAAAGAACTACTTCAGGAGGCCATGAGAAGGTGGCACATGACTTTGAATTAATTGGAGATCCTGCCTGGACAGTGACATAGCTGACGGTGTTAGGAGCCTGAATTATGGATGTTTGCTTCTTTTCCTGAGTTAGGTATCTTGAATTAGGGCAGGGGGAGAAGGAAACACTATGGGCATCTGCGGGTATCCTAAAGGAGTTTGATATTTTAATGAAGACATTAGGTCACTATTTTGAGTCTGTATAGCGTTAAATAAACATTTCCTTTCCTTTTCACAAATCTCTGGCATTGAGAGATGTCTTTCCTCTGACAGTGGACAATGTGAACCTAGTGGGGGGTCCTTTCAGTAATAGTATATCGTAGCCCCCCCTTGGCCCTGTGTGCCTGTTCTGTAACAGTTTTTGGTATCCCTGGGTGGGCCAATAATTGCCAGCCCCTCCCCAGCTGTTCTGTAACAATGGCACTATGTTTATTTCCATTATAAAGATAAGAAAACTCATTTATAAGAATGGTTAAATTACTTGCCAGAGATTACATAACTAGTATTTGAACATAATCCATATTTTAAAACTACTTTAGAATCCAGTAAAAATAATATCAAAAATGTAGTCATCCAGTTATACACAATAGTTATATAGTTAATTACCCCAACAAATTTATATGTGAAATTCTGTTTATATAGTATAATTATTTAATCTCACTAACAAATACTAATGTAAATAATAAATATTAAAAAAATATTTAATCAAAGTGAATTTTGGAGGACATCACAAATTTGTCTATGGTCTTCTTTCATTTATTTGGTTGAAGGTTTAAGGATTGGTATTAATATTGTGTATTAACATTAAGATCATGGTAGTTTTCTTTTTTATAGATTATGATACAGAAATGCCAATTTTTTTAAAAAAGGGTTACATTTGATATTTATTTGAATTCAAAATAATTGGTTTTCTTGGATGCAAAAAAAAATGCTATCTTCCTCTCCTCTTGATTACCTTTAAAATAATACTCTTTCCTTAAATAAATAAAATAAAAAAGTAATAGCTGACTTTATTAAATATAATCAAGACCCAGTCTTTTGCAAGACATGCTATGTGATTATGTTTTCTTGATCCTCTCAATACAAATACCCAGTTATGTCATAAATATGAAATCTGTTTTTGGAGTAGAAGTAACTGATCATGATTTTCTTTCTTTAAAATATTATATAGATTCTAATGGAGGAGAATTTTCTTCTTAGGATTTAGTGAAGTTACCACAGTCATGCAAGAATATTAAGTGCCACTGAAGCTTGAAACCCAAACATTTGTTTGCTTAAAAATTTGTTTGAGAAACTGACAACTATAGAAATGCAAAAGGAAACTAACATTCAAGAACAAGATCATATAATCCTATCACTTTTAACAAAATAGCATACCAATCTCCTTGGTATTTTTGATCTGATTTACACATTTAACATTGCTTTAATAGTTGACAAATGCTCAGTAAATTTCTCTGCAGAAAATTTGCTTTCAATCTTCAAATTTACATTTGACATTTAAAACTATCATTATAATTCTCACCATTGATGCATATTATTAGTTACTCCTTTTTTACTTATTGTAGCCTCATGAGTATGAGAACACACTGTTAAATTGAAAATACCAACTTTGCAATGCTTCCATCTCATCAGGTGAACTATTCAAAGCAAAACTTTCTGTCAACAATATGTGACACATAAATTTGATAAAAGTATTTTTCAGTTAATTTACTATGGGATTGTAGGTTTCAATTCAACATTGAAAATCAATGCTTCCTAAAGTTCTGGTTTTATTTAAGGGATTGTTTTGGTTTTCATTTGAGATACGAAACTTAGTAATAATTTTTGTTTGAAGGTAGTATTTTTGGAAGCAAATAAGAGGTCTGTTGATACTAACAATTGCCTCTGGAAATGGACACATAAAAACAACTTGAACAGCAACAGAAAGAATACACAGCTTTATATTAATGGCCAGTGACAGTCAATCTTAAGGGAATTTCTTATATATAGAAAAAGAAAAATAATCACTATGCAATAACTGCTCTCAGATTTTGATAGGTGTCTTTTTGGTCAATTTATAGTAAATTGATTGTGGTAAATACTTACTATCCATATTTGCAAAATAAAGTTGATAGTATTTAATCTACAGCCAAAGAAACGAAACTACTGTGGCTAAGGTTTCCAAAGTATATGAAGAGCTTTTCTTTAAATCAGACATATTTTGAACAGACATATGCCTGAGATGTGCTCAGTATTTGAGATTACTTTGCTAGTCATTCAGACAGTAGTCTCTTTACCAAGAGGGACCCAGCTACATTCGATGTCATTACTGAGAATTCAACATGAGGAGTAATCTATCAGATCTCCCATGTCAGGAAGTGATTCAGTCTTAACCAAAGGAATGATAGGTCTGCTTAAATCTAAAAAAATATTCAACTGTAGTAATGAAGTCATGTGGTAGCAATAATAGGTTTTTTGTCTAACCAAATCAGTTGTTTAAAACTGTATACGTCTATCCTAGCAAAACAAAAGAGTACAAGGTGGAGAGTGTGTGTTACTTATCTGTGAACAGATAAGCCATCCTTAAAAATGCTATGAAGACCATTAAATAAACTTAAAGATCTATACCCAGTTAGTTAAATTTACATTTTCATTTGAAAGGTACATTACCTTTGACATACTTAGAATTTGATGGTTAAGTCTGAAATAATCTAAATATTTCACCTTTCAAATTGCATTCTGTGGCTAAGTGTAAGGAATACATTTATTTACAAATGGTTTGTGAAATAGTATGAAACATTGAATACAGCAACAAGAAATAATAATTGTATTCTCATGGGGATAAACAATGAGTTCAATTTTACTGGATAATCAGGAATCACAACAAGGAAATTAAATGTCCTACTATGAAATCTTCACCACAATGTCAATGCATAAGCATGAAATTGGTTAACTTCAGATACATTTGAACAATTGTAGAACAGATTTAGTCAAAAGTATTCATTGTTTTCCACTTGAAGAAATTATCCAATAGAGATACTGTGAATGAAACTTCTTTTTTTTCTATAACCTCTCCAGCACTTATTACCTGTCTTGTTGATAATAGCCACTCTGAAAGCTGTGATGTGGTATCCCATTAGAGTTTTGATTTGCATTTCCTTAATAGCTAGTGAAGTTAAACATCTTTTCACATATCTGTTGGCCATTTGTGCATCTGCTATGTTCTCTGTCCAAATTTTATTTTATTTTTTTCTATTATTGATTCTAGAGAGAGGGGAACAGAGACAGAAAGAAAGGGACAGAAACACTGATGAGAGGGAGAGGTGATGATCAGTTGCCTCTTGCACACAACCAACTGGGTACAAAACACACAACCCAAGTATGTGCCCTGACTGGGAATCAAACCAGGAGACCTTTAGGTTTGCAGGACGATGCCCAACCAACTGAGACACCCCAGCCAGGGTCTCTGACCAATTTTTAATTGTATTGTTTGTTTGGTGTCCAGTTGTATGAGTTCTTCATATATTTTAGATTTCAACCCTTTGTCAAAGCTGTTGTTTGCAAATATATCTCACTCAGTTGGTTCCCTTTTTGTATTGTTGGTGATTTCTGTGCTGTACCAAGGTGTTTTTTTATTTTAATTTGATATAGACTCATTCATTTATTTTTGCCTTTATTTCCCTAGCCTTTGGGGTCAAATTCATAAAGTGTTCTTTAGGACCAAGTTCCATAGATCTAGTACCTAGTTAACTTCTGTGTAATTTATTATTTTAGATCTTATATTTATGGTTTTTATTCATTTTGAATTAATCTTTGTACATGGGGCAAACTAACCTAGTTTCATTCTTTTGAGTGTGAATTTTCAATGTTCTCAACACCATTTATTGAGGAGGGTTTGTTTTCTCCATTGTGTGTTTTTGGTCCTTTGTCCAAAAACATATATATGTACCCATATACATGCAGTTTTATTTCTGAGCTCTCAATGTTCCATTTTCTGTGTGTTTGTTTTTCTGTCAATATTATGCTGTTCTGGTGATCATGGCTCTGTAGTGTATTGGAAGTCAGGTAGAATTACACTGCTGACTTCATTCTCTTTCCTCAGAATTGGTTTGGGTATTTGGGGTCTTTTGTGGTTCCAAATAAATGGATAATTTATTTTAATTATCCAAATTTTGTTCTATTTTTTTAATGTAATTGGGATTTTGATGGGGAATGCATTAAACCTGTATTTTGCTTTGGGTAACATGACTGTTTTAACTATGTGGATTCTTCCAATCTGTGAACACCGAATATCTCAAATACCTTTCCATTTCATTGTAGCTTTTTCAATCACTTTTAACAATGTTTGTAGTTTTCAGTATATAGGTCCTTCACATCATTTGTTAAGTTTATTACTAGGTATTTTATTCTTTTGGCTGCAATTGCAAAAGGAATTATTTCATTTAATTTTCTGAAGTTTCATTGTTACTATATAGGAAAGCCCTGGATTTTTGTGAACTGACATTTTTATCTTGCAACTATACTATATTTGTTTATTATTTCTAATAGGCTTTTGGTGGAGTCTTCAGGGTTTCCTACAAGGGGGGGATCCTTAAAGTGGAATTATCTTCTCAATGGTGGGCCACTTGTAGTACAGGCTTCCCTTGCTAGGTGCATGTTCTAGAAACCCATCTGTATAGTATACCAGCTGACATTGTTGTGAGAGGCTGCATTTGGCTTCAGTGATTTTTTCTGGAGTCTCTTTCAAAGCATTTGCCTATTTCATAATGGGTGATTTGCATCTTGTCAATTTTTTTGCATCTATTTATAAGATCATGTGATTGTTATCCTTTGTTTTATACATTGATCGATGTGCATATTGTGAACCATCTTTGTGCCCTTAGAATGGACCCTATTTGATTATGATGTGTTATTTCTTATTGTATTGTTGTAGTCAATTTGCTACTATTTTGTTTAGGATTTTTGCATCTATATCATCAGAGATATTGGTAGTTTTCATGTGTACATCATCCTTTCCAGGTTTTGGTATCAGGGTTATGTTGGCCTCTTAAAATGCATTAGGAAGTATTCCCTCCTAATCATTCCCTCCCTGCTTAATGATTTAGCCTAGAAAGCCTATGTATTTATTGGACCTTATCCATTTCTTCTAGGTTATTGATTTTGGTGGCATCTAGTCTTTCATACTATTCTAGTGTGATCTTTGTATATCTGTGATGTCTGTGGTAATGGCTGCTCTTTTACTTCTAATTTTGTGAAGATGAGTATTTTCTCTTTTTTTTCAGTGAGTTTAGTAAGGAGTTTGTCAATTTTATTAATCTTTTCAAAGAACTAGCTTTTGTTTTATTAATTTTTTGTATAGTCCTTTTGTTTCTTATTTCATTTCATTTTTCTCTAGTTTTTATTATTTCTTTATTTTTCTGCTGACTTTTGGGTTGCTTTTATTCTTTTTTTTCTTGTGATGTAATGTTAGATTGTTTACTTGGAGTTTTGTTTTTTGATACAGGCCTGTAATGATATAGACTTCCCTCTTATTACTGCTTTTATGCATCCCAGTTTTGATATGTTGTATTGCCATTCTCATTTGTCTCTACATATTTTGATCTCACCTATTATTTCTTCTTTGACCTAGTCATTTTTTAGTAGTATGTTGTTTATATCCATGTGCTATTTGCTTGTAGAATCATTTTCCACCTTTTCACTTTGAGTCTTAGTTTGTCTTTGCATCTTAGATGTATCTCCTGAAAGCAGCATATTGTTTGGTTTTGTGTTTTGATCTAATCTGCTACTCTGTACCTCTTCATCATTGAATTCAGTCCATCTAGATTTAGGGTAATTATTGATGTATGAGGATCTCCTATAGCCACATTATCCCTTATTTTCTGGTAGCTCCATGCCTCCATTGGTTCTGTTCCTTTGTGTTTCTGTGTGTTGTTTTTGTTTAGTGGTACTTCATAAATCTTTTCTCCATTCCCTCTTTTTTAAAACTCTGTGTATGTCTCAATGTTGTGTTCATTTGTGTGTGTGTGTGTGTGTATGGTTACTGTTAAGTTCATGGGAAAAATGTTTCATATATATGCGTATATGAAGTTGATCCCCATTCTTCTTTGCAAATTCAGACCTTTATCTCCACCACTTTTTATATTTCTATTGTCACAAATTATTCCTATTTAAGCTGTAAGTGTGTTGGTGATCTTACTCATAGTTTTGTGACTTTTTGTTCTTTATTTCTGGTAGAATAACTCCCATTAGCATTTCCTACAATGGAGGTCTTCTGGTGATGAATTCCTTCAGCTTTTATATGTCTGGAAAAGTCTTTATTTCTCTTTCATATCTAAAGGATAAATTTCCTGGGTATATTTTTTCTTGATTGTTAATTGTCCTTTTCTAGTAGTTTGAATATTTGGTTCTACTGTGTTCTAGTATGTAGAATATCTGAAGAAAAATCCAGAGCATTATGCACTTTTCTTTACAGGCTACCTTCTTCTTTTCCCTGGCTGCCTCAAGAATTTGTTGTCATTAATTGTTGACAGTTTTAATAGAATGTGCCCTAGAAAGAGCCTTTTTGGATTCACATAATTAGTTGTTCAGTTTGCTTCTCAGATTTGAGGACCTAGGTCTTTCCATCAGTGTGGGAGGTCCTCTTCAACTATGTGTTTGAATAGGCTCTCCTTTACTTCTCCCTCTCCTCTGCCTCTGGTATGCCTCCGGTGCTTCTATTGCTCTTTCTGATGGAGTCAGATAGTTCTCATACAGTTCTTTCATTTTTTCATGCTCAAGTTTCTCTCTTCTTCCCTTTGTGTCATTTCTAGATATCTATCTTTGATATCACTAATTCTTTTGTCATCTGATCAGCTCTATTTGCTATGTTCATTAGTTCATTCTTGCTCTCTTTTACTGAGTTCTTCAGCTCTAGAATTTCTTCTTCTTTTTTTAAGTCAATCTCTTTGGTAAAGTACTCATTTTGTTCATCGATTTGTTTCCTTAGCCCATTAAATTGCCTGTCTACATTTTCTTGTATCTCGTTGAGTTTTTTCAAAAATGGAATCTTGAATTCTCTATTTATTTTAAGTTTGTTTTCTGGAATTGTGTTTTCTGAGCTGCCTTGCTACCTTGGTTACTTATGGTATTTGATGGATTTCTTTTCTGTCTAGGCATTAATGTATGAATGGCACTTCTCTAGTAGATTAATACAAAGAGGTCTATTATTTTCCAGTAGGTGACACTAAATCACAAGTTTTTAGCTCTTTTGCACTTTTTTTTTTGTTGTTGTTACTCCATAGGGTGGTGTGCATTAGGTTGGTGGTTTTCTCTCCTTTATTCTGCTTGCTTCAGTTCTGGGGGGCCAACCCTGCAGGGGAATGCAATGGATGATGGGGCTCCAAATCAGAGGAATCCAAGTGCTACCCCTTGCAACCAGATACTGCAGTCAATGTAGTGGCAATGTGTGGGGGTTGGGTGGGCTGGGAGAACCTGGCTGACTTCTTTGTTTTGTCCTCCCTGTAATGGTTCCCCAGACCACCATGGGGTTCTTCCTGCAACACAACCTTAGGACCAGTTGCAGAGTGTGCCCTTAACTAAGGGGGAAAAAGTTTTTCTGTAGTATCATTTTTCAGGTTTGCAGATAATGTGCTCTGCTACCAGACATAAAGTGTGAAGAGAGCTGACTCCTGGAAGTTATGTGCAGGCTGGGATCCATGGTTTTCTTTGTCAGGAATGCCGACTATTCAACAACTGTGGCCACAGGGGGCTGTGTCCTTGCCAAGGTCATTGGGCTCAGATGCAGCCCCTATTGCCTACTCCTGCAGGAGTGTCCACCGAATCTCTTTGCTTCTTCAGGCTGAAGGGAGTGCCAGACAATCTGATTTCTACTCTTTCCAGGCTGAGCCTTGTCATAAGCTCCCAGCTAAAAGCTGCATCTCTGGTTTGTCTCAGCTTTTCTCCCATCTCGCCTCCCCAGTTTGCTCCCGCTTTAGATGTTTCAATGCACGGATCTCTTTGGCATGTTTGTGCATTGAGCAGGGAATTTTTGTTGATGTATAGTTGTTCTGATTGTTAAAATTCCAATGGGAATATCTGATGCTGCCATTCCTCTGACACATCATCAGCATTTCTTAATTCTATCTGAATATGGGTACAATTAAGGCAAGCATGTCTAAAGACATTGTGAAACATACATCAAATTTTACTGCCACAAAAATCAGTTAACTTTTATGGATAATAGAATATATAGGGTCTGGCACAAATAAAGCCCCTTTTATTACAAAATCTTTTATTATGAAATCATAAGCATGTAATTCTATAACATAACAATATCACACTCAAGCACACCATATGACATTTTAGGTGAAGTATTCAAATTGAAATTATAAGTTATTACACCCATAACATCACCCTACCAACCACATTCAAGCAAGCATTACTTCTGCCAGACCCCTGTATATTAGATAACAGTGTTAAACACTTTATAAATCCATTATGTCAATAGATGCTCAGATTTCTTCATTAGGAAATGAAGTGAACTGAGAAATTTTTAATGTAATCACTAAATTATACTTAGTTCACCTAATAAATTATTGTCATGGCTATCTTTCTTATTACTGGATAATTGTGATTTGAAATAATTAATAGAGAAGAAAAAAGAGCTAAGTGAACAACTATGGTTGTACAAGCACACTGTTATCACTTCAGCTTACCATCTTGTAATTCAAAAAAGAGAGTAGAAAAAGTGAAGTTTTTGATCTTTTGAAAATTTTTACAATTCATATCTTATTCATCTGGTAGAATAATTATTTTTCCTCTCAATTAATTCATTCAAGTTATTTTCCCATAATATATTTAAATTGTGTAACTCTTTTATGCAGCCTTATAAAATAAACTAAAAAGAGTAAATTTTCTAAAAGCTACTACCACATTGCCTATCATGATTTTTACTTATTTGAAATGCATTTTTAAATTCATTATCAATGGTATAACATTCTATTCTGTCAAAAATGCTTAGTGTCTTGATATTAAGTTGTAGAAATTCTGAATTACAATTGTTTCAGATATTGCCTTGTTCATTTTTTCTTATTTTTAAATTTCAATTGCATGTTTATTATACTTTTTGTAGTTCAAGATTTCTTGTATATTCTTTCATTTGTTTATTTTACTTGTTTAATTTTAATTTTTTTGGAGACATTATTTTTTTGTTTTTAGAAAGAGGGGAAGGGAGGGAGAGAAACATCAATATGTGGTTGCCTCTTGCACACCCCATACTGGGGCCCTGGCCTGAAACCTAGGCATGTGTCCTGACTGGGAATCGATCTGGCGATCCTTTGGTTCACAGGCCAGCCATTATTCCACTGAGCAACACAGCCAGGTGAGTTTATTTTTTATAGCAGCTTTAAGTTACAACACAATTGATTGAGAAGTACAGCCATATTTGCAGTATCAGAGACCTGCTGCTCCCTCCACATATGTATACCTTCTTCCGTTGTCCACATCACACACTAGAATGGTGTGTGTGTGTGTGTGTGTGTGTGTGTGTGTGTGTGTGTATATATATATATATATATTACAAACAATAAACCCATTTTGACACCCCATAATTACCCAAAGCCCATAGTTTACCTTAAGATTCACTACTGGTGTTGTATATTCCATGGGTTGGAAAAAATATATAATGATATATATTCATTATAATATCATACATAGTAATTTCAGTGCCCTAAAAATCCTCTATGCCCTGCCTATTTATCTCTTCCACTTTACCTCAAATCCTGGAAGCCACTGATCCTTTTCCTGTCTCTATAATTTTGCCTTGTTCAGAAAGTCATATAAATAGCATTATATAGCACACAGCCTTTCTAGATTGGCTTCCTTTACTTAGTAATACACATTTAATTTCCCCCAAATCTTTCTGTGGCTTGATGCCTTAATTCTTTTTGACAATGAATGAATAATATTCCATTGTCTGTATGCACTGTAGTTTATTTATCTATTCATCTATTGAGGGGCATCTTGATTGTTTCCAAGTTTTGGCAGTTATGAACAGATCTTCTGTAAACAACCATGCACAGGTTCTTGTATGGACATAAGTGTTTAACTTATTTTGGTAAATGCCAAGGAGCATAATTGTTGGATAATATAGTAGAAGTATGTTTAGTTTGTAAGACAATGCTAAACTATCTTCCAAAGTGCCTGCAAGGTTCACCTAGAAATGAAGGGAGTTTCTGTTGTTCCACATCCACACCAACACTTGGTGTCATCAGAATTCCTGATTTTGGCCATTTTAATATGTGCATAGTGGTATTTTACTGTCATTTTAATTTGTATTCTCATAATGACACACAATGTGGAACATCTTTTCTTATGCTTCTTTACCATCCATATGTGTTCTTTGGTGAAGTGCCTGTTAAGTATGTTGGCTCATACCTTCAATAGAAATATTGTTGGGTTTTAAGAATTCTCTGTATATTTTGGATAATAGTACTTTATGAGTGTGTCTTTTGAAAATGTTTTGTCTCAGTATATGTCTTATCTTCTCTTTCTCTGACATTGTCTTTTGAATGACAAAAATTTTTAATTTTAATAAAGTCCAGATTATCAATTATTTCTTTCCTTAATTTATCATTCATTGTCTCTAAAAAGGCATTGCATACCCAAGGTCATCCAGGCTTTCATGTAAGTTAACTTTTTAAAGTTTTATAGTTTTGCATTTTCCTTTTAGGTTCATGATCTATTTCGAGATACGTTTTTGTGAAAGTTGTAAAGTCTGGGTCTAGATACATTTTTTTGCATGTGAATGTCAATTGTTCCAGCAGCACTTGTTTAGAATACTATTCTTACTTCATTGCATTGTCTTTGCTCCTTTGTCAAAAACCATTTTGTGCCCTAGCTGGTGTGGTCAGTGGTTTGAGTGCCATTCTGTGAACCAAGGGGTCTCTGGTTTGATTCCCAGTCAGGGCACATGCCTGGGTTTCAGGCAAGGGTCCCAGTAGGGAGTATATGAGAAGAAACCACACACTGGTGTTTCTCTCCCTTTCTCCCTCCCTTCCCACCTCTCTAAACATAAATAAATAAATAAATAAATAAATAAATAAATAAATAAATAAAATACTTAAACAGAAAAAATTAAAAAGACCAGTTTATTATATTTATGAAAGCCTATTTCTTAACTCCCAATTCTAGTCCATTTGTCTATCTGTCTATTATTTTGCCAATACCAAGATGTTTTGATTACTGTAGATGTATTAGTCTTGAGTTGGAGTAGAGTCAGTCTTCCAACATGTTTTTTTTCTCTTTTAATATTGTGTTAGTTCTTATGGTCTTTTGACTCTTCATGTAAACTGTAGATCAATTTAAAAATATCTACAAAATAAAATTTTGCTACTTCGGGGACTGTATTGAATCTGTAGATCAAATTGGGAAAACCAACATCTTGATAGTATGGAATCTTCCTATTCATGGAAATGAAACACTTCACTATTTATTTAGTTTTCCTCATATAGATCCTGTAAATAACTTATTAGGTTCATACATCAGTATTTTAGATTAGTGAGTGTTCATGTAAATGATTATACTTGTTATTTAAAATTCCACTTTTTAATTGCTAGTATATAAGAAAACAAATTGAATTTTGTATATTCACTTTATATCCTGCTACCTTACTATAATCACTTATTATTTGCAGAAGGTTTTTGTCAGTTTCATTAGATATTCTTCATAGATAATCATGTCATCTGTGAACAAAGACATTTTTTTTCTTCCCAGTCTGTGTACCTATTACAACAAATAAACAAATTCAGCAAACTTTTATGTTTAAGATCAACATACAAAAATTGTTTTTTTGTTGCTTTTTTGTGTACATTAGCAAAAAGCCACTGAAAACAAAATTAAGAAAACAATTCCTCTTACAATAGTATCAAAAAGAGTAAACTTTCCCTAGCTAAATATCTCAGTTGGTTGGAGTTTCACCCTGATATGCCTGGGTTGTGGGATTGATCCCCAGTCAGGGTACACACACACACACACATAAAAGTAAACTAATCTGAAATACATTTAACTGAGGAGGTGTGAAATTAGTACATTAAAAAACTACTAGCAATTGACAGAAATTAAAAGTGAGCTAAAAAACCCCCAGAAATACCTACCATGTTCATGTACAAATATTTAATATTTTTAAGGATATAATACTCTGCAATGTAACCCCTATCAAAATCCCATCTGCCTTCTTTTGAAGAAATGAATAAAATAATCTTAAAATTATATGGCACCACAAGAGACTTAGGATAGTTAAAGCAAACTTGTAAAAGAGCTAAGTTGGAGGACTCCCTCTTCTCAATTTCCAAACCTCTGCAAATCTGCATTATCCAAAATAATGTGGCTCTGGAATAAGCATAGTTATGTAGACTAATAGAACATACTTAAGAGTCTAGAAATAAATGTATATATTTTTGGTGCATTGATTTTTGAAAAGGGTGCCATGGCCATTCATAGAATGTTAGGGAAACCACAAATAAATGTGGTTATACATACAAATGTATGATATTGGATATGGTAAATTTTCATAACTTTGGATTTAGTAGTGGGATTTTAGATACAACACCAATAGCATAATCAACAACAACAACAAAAAAGATAACTTGGACTTTATTTTTTAAAACTATACATCAATGTACACTATTAACAAGGTTAAAACCAAAATATATCCCTGGCGGATGTGGCTCTGTGGATTGAGTGCTGGCCTGTGAACCAAAAGGTCTCCAGTTTGATTCCCAGTCGGAGAATGTGCCTGGTTTGCCAACCAGGTCCCCTGTTGTGGGCAAGTGAGAAGCAACCATATATTAATGTTTCTTTCTCTCTCTTTCTCCCTCCTTCCCCCTTTCTCCAGAAATAACTAAAAATCTTTCAACAATGAAAAGAAAGCTATTTCTTATTTAAAAATAATATCTATATATCTAATAAAGTCTAATAACCAGAATATATAGAAAACCCCTTTCTACTGAACAATAAAAACATAGACAACACAATTAGAAAGAAGCAAAGGACGTAAGTAGACATTTTTCTGAAGACGATATAGCCGTGGCCAACAAATACAAACACATTGTGTTCAACATCATTTCTCATGAAGAAAATGCAAACCAAAATCATGATGAGGTTTTATTTCACACCCACTAAGATGGCTACAATAATTTTTTAATAAACAAGACAAGACAAAAGCAAAACAAAATGTCATGTGTTAGCAAAGATGTGGAGAAATTTTAATCCTCATGCATTGGCAGTAGAAATGGAAGATGGTTCAATGGCTGTGGGAAACAATTTGGCTGTTTTTAAAAAGTTAAACATAGAGTTCTCATATGATCCAGCATTTTCACTCCTATGCTTTAATCCAAGAGAATTGAAAATTATGCATTAATGTTCTTTTCAGTTATATCCACAGTACCTAAAATGTATAAACAACTCAATGTCTATCAACTAATGGATGGATAAATAACATGTAACATATGTACAAAATTGAATATTATTCAGCCACAAAAAGAACTGATACTGATACATGTTATAACATGATAAATCTTGAAAACATTATGCTAAATAAAAGAAGACAAATGGCTGCATATTAAATGATTTCATTTATGTAAAATATTTAGAATAGTCAAGTACATATAGACAGAAAGTAGATTAATGGACCCAAGTACTAGAAGAAGGGAGATCATGTAGAATGACTGGGTAATGAGTATGGGGTCTATTCTGTGAAAGATAAAATTACTGTGGAATTAGATAGTGTTGGCAGGTGTACAATATTGTGAATATTCTAAAAACCAATTAATTGTACCATCTAAAATAGTGAAATATAAAATTTTGTGTTATGGTGACTATACCTCAATAAAATAAGTAAGCAAGGGTTTCAGGATATAAGGAAAGTAAAATCTTAATTTGAAAATGACAAATATTTAATTGGAGGTCTTATGGACTACAAATAACTTGGATTTTAAAATGTTAATGGGCAACTTAACAAGCCATCACGTATAAAGCAAATACAGGCAGGAAAGAAGAGACTTTATTTTAAAAGACTGTTGCAATAAGGATTATGTTCCAACTACAAAATTTAAACAGTAAAACAACACAGCTAGAAAAACTGATTGTGAGTGGAGTGGGGTAAGCTAGCAGTGTTATTAAGTTACTAAACAGGGAATGATTTTATTTGCTGGCAACGGATTCTCAGATGGAGCTATTGAGGAGGTCTCTTCATGTTTCAGTGCTTGCATTAGTTCAAGTGTAAAGCAAAATCAGGGCTCTTCGGGAAGGATAGAATCTCAAATACAATTTTCAAGTTCATGGATTTTTTTGTCCAGATTGGTTGAATTTCAATGGTGATATGAAGTATTTCAAGGGAAAGGAAATATCTAATGAATGTAGGATGATCTTTAATTTAATTTACTTGTAAGTGCATAAAACACAGAACAAAACTATGCTCTTTTTAAATATTCTAACCTTTTTGGTATAAAATATTTCAATAAAAGCTCTGTGCAAGAGTTTTTTGTTAAGCTTTTTTTTTCCTACTGCAGCTACTTAAAGTCACTAAATTCGTACTTCTTTAAGAAAGATTCTATAGTTCATATAACTCTCTAATTCAAGGAGACCTTTCCTCCTAGTTATTTTAAGTTAATGAGGCTAGCTAAATGCACTTGTATGGATCATAAAATAATCAAAAGGTAGATGGCAGTTGAGATTAATGGAGTTCACACATGTGGTAATGATAAATAAGATCACAGGTGTTCACAGAGTTTGATAGAAAACAATGAGGACTTCAAAACACACCATTTAAGAATGTTTTCATGTACATTCCTTAAGCTGTATTTATAATCAACTGTTAATAATATGCGGAAAGATGTTCCCACAAGGTAATGGAGGCAGAATTTCTGTAACACCAGAAAGCTTGGGCTTTCAGGCTTCTGATTACATGGCCTTATCCAAGGCCCAGGAGGGAACCCTGGCAAGGCCATGTGTTTTTGTTAATATCGGTGAAGTAAGATATTTTAACCATAACCATTTAAAACCACTGTCTCTTTCCACTCTGACTTACCCCTTATTTTTACTTCCCCTTGTGTCATGGTGATGCTGATTGCGCTATGAATTTTTTTGGGTCCAGCCAAAGGAAAGTTGATTTTAAAATTTATTTAGTTTGAGTTTCAAAGGATATAATTATGTGGATCACATTTTTAAAAATATATATGGCTAAGTTATTGTTAACAGCCCAATGCAGGAACAAGGTCCAGAAATACTTATACCGCTACCCATACATTGACAACATAGCATTGCATCGTGTCACAAAGGGATGGGCAGAATTGTGGTGTGGATGTGACCTGCGGTCCCTGGCCGAGGAAGTGTGGGAAGAGTAGAGGAGAACTGAATGCAGCCGTAACTTGACTGTGCAAAATAGTTCCCCACATAATTACGTAAAATTTGGTTCTTAACAATACCTAGTCAATACAGAAGCTCCTTTTGCATGGTATATATGCATAAATGCTCCATGATTTTTGAAGGAACATCAGACATTCCTAAGGCACAAACCTGGATCTGTACTTAAAAATAGTGCATATATCTGTGTGTGATAGCGCATGTTTTAGGCACCCCAACGGTTGATAATAACAATAATAAAATTATGTTTTGATTAACTGTCCAAGAGGAAAGATTGAGTTGTTATATAAAGAATTAAAAAGCATAATATCAAAAATACAAGGGATTGTATTTAATAGTGTAAAAGTAAGATAATTCATGTAAATATTATGGCATTTATTAATATTTTGTGATGACTTTAATTTGTCTACTTGTGGTAGACTGAATAGTGGGCCTGTAAAATATCTGGGTCCAAATTCCTGGGACCTGTGACTTTCAACTTATACGTTAAAGAGACTTTGCAGATTGTAAATTACGGTCTTCCGATTAGGACACCAACCTGGATTACGCGGTGAAACACACGCAGTTATGAGCGCACTGTGATGGGAGAGGCAGGTGAGGTCTGAAATAGAAATAGAAGGCAATGTGATGACTCAGACAAGTCACTCTGCTGTTGGCTTTGAGGATAAAAAGAAGACCATTTAAAGGAACTGAGGAATGCAATTCAAGGACCTGAAAAAGTTAAAGAAACAGATTTTCCTCTAGAGCTTTCAGAGGGATCAAAGCCTTGCCAACACTTCTGGCCTCCAGAACTGTAAGAAAATGAATTTGCATTGTTTTATGACACTAAATTTGTGATAATTTGTCAAAGCAGCAATATAGAGCTAACACATGCCTTTTAAAAATTTGATGTCTTGTGATTAAATTTTCTCTTTCAAAATAAGCACATTTGTTTCACGTATACATCAATAATTATGTATATTTTTCCTTAGAGATAGCTTTACAAATTAAGTTTCTGATCTCATAAATGCTAGCTCCAATTCAAGGATATCCATTTATACTCATTAATGTCACAAATGAGGTTGTTAATGTAAATATATACTAAGAATCTTTCAATGTTAAGTGCTATGCTGGTCATGATGGGGGGTAGTAACACAGTCATAACTTAGATTGAATGTCTATAGTATTCGGTCTTACAGAGGATACTAGGGCCACAAGTTGACCTGGTAAGAGATTATGACCTTTGATGGCCCTATATGACCTTGGGGGAGCTACATAACTTTTAACATTGATTTTCTTAATCATGAAAATGAAGAAATTAGATTAGAAGTAATTACCATTTTATCTTCTGTGATCTCACTAAATATTTCTTTGTTATTTTTAGACTCCAGAAAATACAGGATTATAAAAAAGTGAATGTCATATTAGTAAATATTTATAGTTTTTTAAATATAAGATACCATCCTATTACTTATAGGATATCAGATAATTAAGCGATATAATTTTTGTAAACAATGTGAATTCTTTCAAATGTGAAATTCAAAATTAACATGGGATTTTACAGCAGAGGAAGATATAAAAATGTAATTATTTCTGAGAAAAGATCATTATTTTTATTTCTTACTCTCTTATTATACATTTAATTTTTATCAAGATATCCTTTCTAAAAAAAGTGCTGAAAGATGTATCATAATGTATCCCAATCACTCTTTCATTCTATAGCTCTTCATTTCTCATTTTCTTTTTCTTTATGTCCCTCTGTTACTCTATAGGGAAAGGTAGAAACAAGACCCCTTATAAGAGTTATGCACAATAGCGCAATTTCTAGTGGTCACTGTTTAGAATTTCTATTTTACCTTGAAATGAGGACTACTTGACCTTTTCTTGACATAAAGAAGAAAGGAAAATTTTTAAAGCTAATGACACTAAAAGAGAACGATGTTTCTAAAATTAGTTCTTAATTTCTCTCTTATGGGAAGTGCAGTAATACATTTGAATAAGTTCTTGTTATGATTGCCTTATCTGATTTTTCACTTCCCACAGGATAGTAATTGTAAAAGTGTGATTTGGTGATTTAAAAAACTTTTATTAAGAAAGTATGTAGCAAAGACATTTATGTATATGTATATATATGTTTTTATTTGCTTATGTATGTGTGTTATGTATATACATATATACACATACATGCATGTGCACAATTATGTAGAATTTATTTCAGGGAAAAAGTTGTTACTATATTAACCCAAACCCACCTCCTTCCTTACTTTCAATCTTTAGTAAGTATCCTAGTGTCTGAATTGACAGAAAACATTAAGTTATTTAAAACTACAAATTTTGTTAAGGTGTTGAGTATGGGATTAACATGCTTTCACTTTGTAATAGGAAAATGTCTATTGATTTGAAGAATTCCAAACATCCCCTTTGTTAAAGCATTTTATGAACTTTTCAACATGTCACAGTATGTTAACATCATAAAACAAATAGTTTTGACTAATTTTAAATTACATAGAAAACTTTAAGCAATTATGTTCTGTTGTTTTTCATGTCACATGCTATTTAGCAGGAAGATGTTGAATACTTTATTGATACTTCTTAAAATAGTCCTGTGGTAGGGTATGCTTACTTTTCCTTTCTATGCTAGATTTATGTAAAGTGCACAGTTATTAAAAGAACACCTATGCCAAAGGAAGAGGTATGTTTTATTGGAAAATGAATTAAAAGTATACCCAATGTAAAGGTTTTGTTAAGGGAATGAATGTTTGCATATATGAATATGTTTATTAAGTAGATAATAATGGAAGGGGGATTTTCTTTTTAAATATTGTACTTTAAAGAAATTTTAGGTCTAAGTATGAAAATTTGAAGAATAAAACATTTAGAGGAAATCAGTTGCACACCTTTGGAATAGAAAAATGTTTCATGAATAAGTCACAAAATTCTAGTCATAAAACAAAAAGTATATAAATTGGACTTTAATAAAGAAAAGAACTCTCTTTTCCTCAAAGTGCTCCATTATAGGAATGAAAAAGCAACTCAGGAGTGAGGAGTTTTTCATAATATATATAACTGTTATATAATATATATAACAAAGGATATAAATCTCATTTATGAAAAAACATTATACAAATCATTAAGAAAAAGACAACAGAATAAAACTGAAGTCTTGACCTGACAATTTACAAAAGTAAAATTAAAATGGCTAATAAACTTATAAAAAGTTTCTCAACTTCCATATGCATTATGAAAGTGCCCATCAAAAATACAATGTGGTACCACTGCACACATACCAGAATAGTTACAGTTATAAAGTTAGAAAGCATCAAGCATTAATTGGTAAGGATGTTGGACAAGTTACACCATGTAAGAGGTGCAACTTTGTCAAGTCACTCAGGAAAATTTCTTTGAAGTTTCTTATAAATTTAAACTTATACCTACCCTATTACACTGTAATTCAACTTCCATGTATATTTCTAACAGAAGTATGCCCAGCTATTCACCAAGAATATATTGATCAGAATCTTTATAGCAATATTCATCACAATGACAAAAACTGGAAATCACAAATATAAGTGATCTAATGTAGAATGGAATACTGCCCAGCAATGAGAATAAGTAATCTAAAACAACAAGTAATAATATGAATGAATTTCACTAAAGAAGTCAAACACAAAAGAGGATTGACTATACCACTGAAACAAACTACAAAAGCAAGCACAATCAATTTATGGTGCTAGAAATCAAGGCTAGTGGTGCTGGTGAGGAAGAGGGTAAAGGAATCTAAGGTAGGTCCTTAATGTATATATATGCTGGTTATGAGTAAATTTGATTTGCCAAAATTTGATCAGGATTTATACTTACATGCATTTTATTCCACATGCATTTTACTTCAGTATAAAGTTTTAAAATATAGTTATAATCCTTAAATAAATTTCCATTATTGATAAAGTATGAGACCTATAAAAAACCTCTTGAGATATAAAAAGCTTATTGTTTTTATTGCTCCTTCCTATTATTTCTTTTTACTCTTTGTGTTTGGCTATATTTTTATACTCAAATTCTCCAAATATCATAATGATACAATGTAGAAAGTTCAACCCAGACATAGCATTTCAAATTTGAAGAAGGAAAACTCCTAAACAAAAGATCCTTCCCCTAAGATTCCATTCTATATTGAAGTTGAGTTGACATTTTTACTGAAAGTCAACAAATGGTGGGAGCCTCATATATGTAAAATAAATTAAAAAATACTGCTTGAATGTCAAACTTGGAATTGCTCAAAGGAGTTTTCTAGATTAGATCATCAGTTTTAATATGGCTCCTGGGTTTTGTTTATTCTTCTTCACACTAGAAATGTGTGCTACTGTGAAACAAACGCTGAGCTCAGGAAGCCCTTGTGAAAGCATTACTCACCTTCAGCAAATGATTTTTGACAGTTTTCTGTTCCAATTATTCTGAAAATACTTATGTATGCTTTGAATTGCTGAATATTTAAATTTTCAAAAAATAATACAATTATTCAAGTGGGGCACGGAGAAGGTTACAAGCATACCTATTACATCAATTTCTAATCTTTTCATATCTATGTTTTACAATGTTTCAAACATTGAAATGAGGGAATTCCCTTTAAATGAGGGAATATTCTCACCTATATTAATGCACAATAGGAAAATACACTAGTTACTGGAGAGGAACTATGCGCATCAGTACAAAGTCACTTCAGAGTTTGGAAGACCTGGCTGGCCCCAGTGCTCCATTCCAACCCAACTAATACGATACAGTTTCCAGGCTCCTACTTTGGGTGTGCTGAATTTTGGGGAATTGCTCTTTTTCCAGGTGTAACAGAAGTTAGTTCTACCTTTGGACTTAAACATTCATATTCTCCTCAATCTTTGATTAATTCCTGATGACAGCCAGGTGACCTGAGAGGTTACTGTACTGACACAACTGCCTAAATGACACAGACCAGAGAATCCTAGTGCCAACATCTTTAGCACTTTATTTCACCACTCCCACCTCCACTTGAGGGCTGGTCATTTCCACTGGAGATTTATGAGCTGTAGGATGCACTTTTTTTTTTTTTGGAAAAACATCTTTCTACTAGTGAGTTAGATTCTACTTTGAAAGTAGTTGGACGTTGTGAACATTCAGCTACATTTTTATCCTTTAAAACTCTCACACAATTTACTGAAAAGTGCACATTATTTTCTTTTCTAAGTTGTTTTTTATTTTAGTTTGCATTAAAATTTTGCCATTATATGTCAGTGAAAAGAAATTAACATTTATTGGACCCTCTGCTAGATGTTTTTTGTCCCCTTCCCCTGCCTCCCTAAAGTTGCTGTGACCACTCTGCCAGAGCCTATAGTAGACTGAAAATGAGAGATGGAAGCTTAACTTCTGCTCTTTCCCTTCCCCTGGAGGCAGTCTTCACCATCCAGAAGAATAAAACATGTGTGATTCTAGAGCTGGGACATTCAATCCAACAACTCAATATGGCATCACTGGAGAAAATACTATAGCTAGTCTTGCCTAAAGCTAGCAGAAGTGGCATTTTGTGAACAAGATGTTCCCAGACTAGAAAAGATAATTTCTACAAGAATTTCTGTAATTCTTTAATATATTTTACCCTTTTGAGATATTAACTCATGTATGTAATTATATTTTTATTGCAATTTTCTTCTTCAAGTCTTTTCTTGCTTGTTAATCCTAGATTTTTGGTCAGAAACATTCCAATTTGATAGTTTGATTCTCCCTTCATTTAACTTTTATTTTGTGGAAACATAAGTGAACGCTCAGGTAAGGTGAACCAAATTCATCCTTTTATCTTAAAAGTAAATAGTTTATACTCTAGAAGAGTTACTAAAAACTTCTAATACACGGACAGTGCTTTTTAGTTAGAAGTGGACTTTTACATACAATCACATTTTCATTGGAATTTTTTCTAAAGCCACTGGTTATTTTTATTTCCAAGGAAAAAAAATGAATATAGCCTAACTCAAGTGCTCTTCAATCTACTTTGTGTTATTATTTTTATGATATAATGATAGAATAGTGTGTATAGCTAAGTATCTCATCCTGTGAGTTCCTTGAGGTATTTGACTTGGTCTTGATGGGGTTAGAATAAGATGTGGCAAATAACATGTATTTATGACAGTGTTCTAAATATAATAAGCAAAGTTAGTTAAAGGCACCAAGTAGTAAGTGCCAAAAAATATTAAATTTGACCATCTACTGTAAGTTTTGAGCTTCTTTCACTAAATATGAATATATAATCTGCCTATTCCTGCAATTAGGCATTAAAGCTAGTTAAGGCCTCTACATTAAATGATAAATGCTTTATCCAACCTCCATAACTAATGGATTCCAGTAATAAGTAGCAGTGGCTGGCTTCTTGTAAAATTTTGTTTTGTTTTGATTTTCACTTCTCAATGGAGCAGATCACAAAATCCACCTTACCACTTTCATTTCTCTTAGTGCAATAGACTCAGAATTCTTCCTGTTGTTTTCACCTTTTTAGATTTAAGAAGCATTGTATTTTAAACTTTCAAAATTGTGTCAAAAAGTACTTTTTAGCATAAAAAATGAAAGTCATACCAGTTGACTTATAAGAATTTGGAGAAGAAAGTTTGTGTGGAGTGAAGGAGGGGCTTAACGTAAATTTAAAACCAGAAAAGACACTGGAGTTTGGGCTGCCTGTCACTACCAAATCCAATAAGCAATGACAGTGGTTGAATCTTTATGGGTGCTTTATTCAGATGGCCTGTGATCCAAGAAGATGGCTGATTCATACGCTAACAAACCATCTTGTTTTTTCTTTCCAGGCCAAGATTTTTATAGCAGGGAATAAACAAGGTGCAGTGAATTTGAAATTCAGGGGGAGTCAGGGAGAAGAAACTGCAACATTCCTGTCCTGGGCAATTAGCTATTCCCAGGGGCAGGTGGTCATATGGCCTTCCCTGAAACACAATGGCCTGGATGCCTCCATTTGTCCCCAGGTGGTGATCTTTACCAGTGCCTCAGGAGGTCGGCTGTTTTCCCAGGAGCCAGGATGGGCCTTATGTGTAAATTCTGAAGCAAAAGCTTTAACATATACATAACTTGTTAGGCTTATAACTATTTACCTTAAACTAAAATTTTTCAACTCTTAAGTCCCCTATCAAAATCAGACATAAGTGCCTTGATATTACCTATTAATGAAAATATTTCAATGGATATATTATTTTTATTCACCAATAAAGTTAAAAAAAGGGAAAAAATGAGATAAAACAATTGTTGAGTAGCTTGTTAAAATAAAAGACAAAATAAAAGTGTTGGAGTGTTAGTTGAATGAACTTTGAGATTAATGCTGAATGGTTTGTTCTATATCTGTGAAATATATCATTGGTATTTTAATAGGGATTGCATTGAATCTATAAATTGCTTTGGGCGGTATGGACATTTTGATGATGTTAATTATCCTAATCCATGAACACAGCATATGCTTCCATTTGTTTCTATCTTCCTTAATTTCTTCAATGTTATGTAGCTTTCTGAATACCGGTCTACTACCTCTTTGGTTAGGTTTATTCCTAGGTAGTTTATTTTTCTTGTTGCTATAGCAATGGGGTTTTTGCCCTGATTTCTGTTTCTGATATTTCATTGTTGGCATACAAAAATATCTTTGATTTCTGAATATAAATATTGTATTCTGCTGTTTTGCCAATTCACTTATTAGCTCAAGTAGTTTTTTGGTGGAGTATATAGGATTTTCTATGTACACTATCATGTCATGTGCAAACAATGTCAGGTTTGCTTCCTCCTTTCCAGTTTGGATGACTTTTATTTCTTTTTATTGTCTGATCACTGTGGCTAGGACTCTCAATACTATGTTGAATAGAAGTGGTGAAGGTGGACATCCATGTCTTGTTATTGATCTTAGTAGCAAAGCTTTTAGTTTTTGCCCATTGAGTATGATGTTGTCTGAAGACTTCTTGTATATGACCTTTATTATGTTGAGGGATGCTCCCTCTACTCCTACATTGCTGAATGTTTTTTTCATAAATTGGTGCTGTACCTTATCAAATGCTTTTTCTGCACCTATTGATATGCATGTGATTTTTGTCTTTCCTTATTTGCAAATACTGTATCACCCAAACATTTCAAAAATTTATATGAAACCATGAACAACCCTGACTAGCTGCAGCAATTTTGAGAAAAAAGAACAAAGTAGGAGGGATCACAACACCTGATATCAAACTATATTACAAGACCACAGTAATCAAAAGCCTGGTATTTGCGTAAAGAACTGACACATAGATCTATGGAACAGAATAGAAAGCCTAGAAATAAGTCCAAGTCTCTATGGTCAAATAATGTTTGACAAAGGAGCAGAAAAATAAAATGGAATAAAAATAACCTCTTCAACAAATGGTGTTGGGGATCTGGACAGCTACATGCAAGAAAATGAAACTCAACTACCAACATATACCATACACAAAAATAACCTCAAGATGGATGAAAGACTTAAATATAAGTTGTGATACCATAAAAGTCATACAGGAGAATACAGACAGGTAAATCTCAGATATTCCACACAATGGTATTTTCACCAATATGTCCCCTAGAGCAAGGGACATAAAGGAAAGAATAAACAAATGGGACTTTATGAAAATAAAAAGCTTCTGCACAGCTCAAGGAAACATCAGCAAACTGAAAAGGGAAGCAACCTTATGGGAAAATATATTTGGGAATGATACCTCAGAAAAGGGTTTGATCTCCAAAATATATAAAAAACTCACATGAGTCCACTCCAGGAAGGCAAAAAAGCCAATTAAAAATGGGCAAAGGACCTGAACAGACACTTCTCCAAGAAGGACATACAGAAGGCTCATAGACATATGAAAGTATACTCAGCATCACTAGCTACCAGAGAGATGCAAATTAAAACCACAATGAGACACCACTTTACTTAGGTCAGAATGGCCATCATAACCAAATCAACAAACAACAAGTGCTGGTAAGGTTGTGGAGAAAAGGGAACCCTAGTACACTGTTGGTGGGAATGCAGACTGGTGCAACCACTATGGAAAACAGTATGAAATTTTCTCAGAAAACTAAAGGTGGAACTGCCTTTTGACTCAGCATTTCCACTACTGGGATTACACCCTTAGAACCCAGAAACATCAATTCAAAAGAACCTATGCACCCTAATGTTCATTCACTTTATAATAGAAGTGTTAGAAGTAACCTAAGTGCCCATCAGTAAATAGGTGGATCAAAAAACTATGGTACATTTATACAATGAAATACTAGGTCTGTACATCATTATGCTAAAATAAGCCAGGTGGTGAAAGACAAATACCATATGATCTTACTTATAAGTGGAACCTAGTTAACAAAACAAACAACAAGCAAAACATAATCAGACATATTAAGAACAAACTGACAATAACCAGAGGGGAGGTGGGAGGGGATAATGGGAGGATAAAGGGGGAGGGTGGTCAAGGAACATGTATAAAGGACACATGGACAAAGCCAAAGGGGTACAGAATCAAGGGGAGGAAGTGGGGATGGCTAGTGTTGGGGGGAGTTGCAGGGAGAAAATGGAGACAACTGTACTTGAACAATAAAGAATAAAGAAAAATGCTGAATTAATTTGTTAGAATTACATTTTAATTTTTCATTCAAAGCAAGCATGGCATTAAATAGTTTTGCTCCTAAGATTATAAATTTTTGAGTAATGTGTTTTAAATATGAATGTAGTTTGGAACTGTGTAATGAAACCAGAAAAGCCAGAATTTGTGTGCCAGTCATTTAGCAGACCCAATAAGCAGAGACAGGAATTGAATCTTTATGGACACTTTATTCAGATAGTCTTTGGTCTGAGAAGATGATGGATTTGTACCCTAACAGACCATCTTGCATTCCATATTAAACTGACCCACCTTATAAGAAGAAAAGTATAGGTAAGGGGTTTGGCTTCAGAGAAAAAGTTAATCAGATAGGCTGTAGCATTCTTTTATCTGTGCCCTGGATGGTGGTCATCATCTGTGTCCCAGGCATAGGAGTCTCACCCTGGAGTGCAATGGCTCAGGTACCATCTTCATTACTTGCAGACCTCCTGAGGCACAAAGGTGGAACTGCTTATGGTCTCCTGGAGTCAAGGTGGATCATTCATTCAGTTCCTGAAACAAAGCTTTTTACATGCATTGATTGCTAACCTTATTAGCTATTATCTGAAACTAATTTTTTTCCAGTATTTGAGTCCCCCATCGGTAGCAGCACATGTATGCCTTTTATTCAGTAAATCTTTCAATAATTGAGTCAAGGAATCTACATACTTATGTTTTAAAAGCACAGAAATCTATAAGTTATACCACAGAAAGTACAAATGTGTGGAACCAAAGGATATTAAATTTCAAATATGAATCTAGTGTTTTTCATTAGAAAATCAAACAGGAGAGAAAGAGGAGATGCTGGGTGTATCTCATCAAGAGTATGTGATCAAACTATTTTCTGTATTTTTACAACCATGGGGCTGACATGTACCTTGCAAAGTCATCGGGTCCAGCCCTCTGCCTTGAGGCAGAAGTATGTCACTGAGGCAAATGAGAATCAATACTGTTTGTTGAGACACCCCCAGGGAAGATCATCTCCAGTGTCATTCACCACCATGAATCCTTTTCTGGTGGCTATTTAAAATGGTTTAAATCCATATGGTTTTCTGTAGCCTTGGGGTTCCTTTAGAAGAATTAAACAATAAACTTCTGAAACAAATCAGGCCCCCTTTAAGGAGATCTTTGATCACACTCTAGAGATTACTTTAAAATATTCAACTAGGAGAAAACCACACAATTTAAATTTAAAAAAAGAAAGAAAGGAAGGAAGGAAAAAAGAAAAACCAAAACCACCAAATCATTAGCATTTTTAAATGAAAACTGCTCAAATAATGTTACTTCTAAAATGGTTTATTCATTTATTAGGAGAGAACCACTAATGCTTGCTAGAAAAAAAATGCAATTGTTATAACAGTGCTGGTGTTTCAGGTTGGGCAAGATTTGGGGGGAAAAAAGGAGAAAAAGACTACTCATTTTTTATTTAAATAAAGTCCTTTTCCATGTAGGATACAACAAAGCAGAAAAGTATTTAAATCAGGAAGAGTGTTTAAAATGACATCAACAAAGACAGATAACATATAATTGTCACTTATAAAGAAAGCTTGAAGACTAAAAACATACTTAAGAATTTCATATTTACATTGAATTCTAGTTAGTAATGAATTATTCTGAGACACAAAGCTAACATTATCTGTGTGCCCAATATGTCATACAAATTCCCTAACTTCAAAATCAGTAAATCTTAACTTCCTGTTTTACTTTTCAAAGTCTTGGCATTATCCTTCTAATTTTAATGCATACCTACCCCTCCCCTCCATTTTCTCCCTTTCTCACAAGACATACAAATGTAGAGACTTACTATATTTTATGGCATATGTACTTTGCCAACTGAATCATGTAATAAATAAATTATTATATAAGTTAAATGTGTTAATTTTTGTAACATTTTTGTTAGAATAGGCTTACTTCAAATATTTATAATACAACTCATAGATTTAGCATGTAGAGTCCTCTAATGAATTTAAAGTTTATAAATATATGCATTGCTCTTGATATGTTTTATGTGTATTTTCTTTAGTTTATGTTATTTTTAAATTTTTTAAATATATTTTATTGATTATGCTATTACATTTGTCCCATTTTCCCCCTCTTCACTTCCCTCCCAGTTTCACTCCCCTTCCCCCCTTTAGTTCATGTCCATGAGTCATACATATAAATTCTTTGGCTTCTACATTTTCTATACTATTCTTACCCTCCCTCTTTCTATTTTCTACGTACCATCTATCCTACTTATTCTCTGTACATTTCCCTCCTGTCTCCCCCTCCCACTCCCCTGTTGATAACCCTCCATGTGATCTCCATTTCTGTGGTTCTGTTCCTGTTCTAGTTGTTTGTTTACTTTGATTTTATTTTTGTTTTAGGTGTGGTTGTTAATGATTGTGAGTTTGCTGATATTTTACTGTACATGTTTTTTATTTTCTTTTTCTTAGATAAATCCTTTTAACATTTCATATAATAAGGGCTTAGTGATGATGAACTACTTTAACTTGACCTTATCTGAGAAGCACTTTATTTGCCTTTCCATTCTAAATGAAAGCTTTGCTGGATAGAGCAATCACGGATGTAGGTTCTTGTTTTTCATAACTCGAAATATTTCTTCCCAGCCCCTTCTTGCCTATAAGGTCTCTTTTGAGAAATCAGCTGACAGCCTGATGGGAACTTCTTTGTAGGCAACTGTCCCCTTTTATCTTGCTTCTTCTAGAACTCTCTCCTTAAAATTAATCTTGGGTAATGTAATTATGATGTGTCTTCATGTGTTCCTCCTTGGGTCCAACTTCTTTGGGACTCTCTGAGCTTCCTGGACTTCCTGGAAGTTTATTTCCTTAACCAGAATGGGGAAGTTCTCCTTCATTATTTGTTTGAGTAATTTTTCCACTTGTTGCTCTTCCTCTTCTCCTTCTGGTACCCCTATAGTTCAGATGTCAAAATGTTTAAAGATGTCCTGGAGCCTCTCCTCATTTTTTTTGAATTCTTGTTTCTTCATTCTTTTCTGACTGGATGTTTCTTTCTTCCCTCTAGTCCACACCATTGATTTGAGTCCCAGTTTCCTTCCCATCACTATTGGTTCCCTGTACATTTCCCTTTATTTCACTTAGTGTAGCCTTCATTTTTTTCATCTAATTTGTGACCAAATTCAACCAATTCTGTGAGCATCCTGATTACCAGTGTTTTGAACTGTGCATCTGATATGTTAGCTATCTCCTCATTGCTTAGTTGTATTGTTACTGGAGCTTTGAGCTGTTCTTTCATTTGGGCCATTTTTTTTTATCTTGACACACCTGTTTCAAATGAGTGGTGGAGCCTTAGGTGCTCACCAGGGTGGGGTAACCCACGTTGCTGGGTTGTGACATTGTATGTGGGGAAGGAGTCCAAGAGGGAACAATGGTTTTTGTTCCACTCTCTGCTGGCTTTCAGTCACTTCCCCCACTACCCACAATCAATTCTGGTGCTGATTCCCATGTGGGTGGGCTTGTGTATGTTCTAGGACCCTGTGGGTCTCTCCAGTGGATTCTCCTATGAGGCTGGGAGTTTCTCCTGCTGCCCCAACCCCCACAGGTGTTTTCAACAACTGGTTTGAGGCTCTATTTCCCGGCACTGGGACCCTGGGTTGCGCAGTCTGTCCTGCTTCCGAGTTGTTTCTCCTGGTTTGTTTGCACATGAATGTGGGACCGCCCAGTCCACGATCCACTGCCTTGCTGGGTCCACCAGCCACTTCCTTGCTGTGAGTCCTCTCTGCCTGGCTGCCTGTCTCTGTCCCTCCTGTGGGTCTGGATGGATGTTTCTTCTTTAACTCCTTGGTTGTTGGACTTCCATACAGTTCAGTTTTCTGTCAGTTCTGGTTATTTTTTGTTTTTAAATTGTTGTTGTCCTTCTTTTGGTTGTGCGAGGAGGCACAGTGTTTCTACTTATGCCTCCATCTTGGCCAGAAATCCTCTACTTTATGTTGTTTTTTAAATGCCATTTTAGTCTGATAGATTTTGCTTTGTTCTTTATTTCATGGCAGCAGCATTCAAACATACTAAAAGTAAAGATTATTTAAAAACCTCAAATATCCATCTTCCATCATTAAACTCAACAACTATCAATCAATATATACTTATATATTCCTCTACTGTTCTCCCCATATGGCATGATATTAAAGCAAATTTGAGGTATTATATTACCTGTCCTGTAATTCTTAATCAGAATTTTTAAAATAACAAGTAGGTTATTCATTCGAGTTTCAAAATTATCTTTCTATGACAATTGATAATGCCCTAAATAACTCAGCTTCGTATTAAAAACATGCTATTCCTGAACTTGACTATGTGATCCTAGCAGAACATAAAATCATCAAGGTGCTTGGACCTTTCTAACAGGCAGCTGTGCCTTGATCTTGTTCTGTGCAATTAGGTTGGAATGTAGGTGGAATACTCGTGTGTGCACCATAGATATCTACTAAACAAGGAGGAATATGATTTAGATTTGATTTTTGGATTTATTGTGTTCACACTGCATTAATTTCATTGAGATAAAAATGAATGAGCAATTGCTATGTGCTAAAACCTTAGTATTCACATACATCTATAAATTTGAGAAAATCCCCAGCAACTCAACACCATGGAATAGAAGAAGAAAATAAAAATTTTATAACCTAGGGAAATTAATGCAAAGCAGCTTCCAAAAAATGATCCCAGAGAGAAAACAAAGAATTTAAAAATTTAAAAGACAAAAGTTTGTTTACATAATTATCTTAAGCAAATACAACAAGCTAAAATAGGAAAAAAAGCAAACCTATATAATATAGTTTGAATATTAGTGTCAACATAAAACAAACTTTTTTAAGTAAAAGTTTTGGAAAGTCTCTAGGAAAGTATTGCAAACCAGTAAGTCCCAGTCTTTCCTAAACATACACTCTAGTGTTTCACTTGTTCCTCTTGTTTTTGCTTTGACACAGCTCAACTGGGTCAGCTGTGCCATCTCACACCACATCTGCAGGTCCCAAACAGAATGAGGAAGTTGGGTCCATACATCCTTTACTCAAAAAGTAGAATCTCCTCCAAGGATATATGTAGTTAAATATTCAAACTTTAGTATCAAGTTATAAAGGTGCTGTTATAACACAAACTTTGAAGAATGTAAATTAAATCCTAATAGAACTTTCTTAATGTGTAGGGACATAGGTAACAATGACTTTAGTAGAATTTCACTTAATGCGTATCATTAAATGACTAAATATCTGGATTTTCAGTGCAGTCATATTGCAAACAGAGGTATTTATGCTGCAGCTGGTATTGGGAACTAACACACCAGGTGTTCTCAATTCTAGTGCTTAAAATGTCTAAAAGATATTCTAAATAAAATGATCCATGACTATATACTGTTTTAAGGAAAGTGAGTCATGCTGTGACTGAGCTTTCTTTTCAAAAGGAATTATGGAAAATGCTCTGGAATTTTGAAAGAACCAGTATCCTAACGCTCATTTATTTCTATAAAGCTTTTGATAGCCATCCCTCTTCACTTTAATTAGGCTTATTCAGGGAAGCTATAATCTCTTCCAGTAAGGCCTTATTTTGAGGATTCTAAGGAAAATCCATGGAGAACATTAAATGAAAGGCCTCTTTGAATATAGTGGCATTTTATTCTTTTTTTTATCTATCACTTCAGACATTAATGTTAGAGTTTTGGCTAAATTAAGGTGCTCCTGGGTACAATATTATATTTCCTATGAAAAAGTGTTACCTAAATGTCACCATGCCATCTTTTGGCCCATAATGAAATTTGAAGAGCTAATCTGAACCCTAACCCTAATTTAAAAAAGGTAAACTTTAACATTGAAAATAATAATTTCCCTTTATTTAGTCTGAGTTTTAAGCTATATAATACACATAATATATATACATTGTATTTTATATATACAATACATATAGGATGTAAGTGCATATGTATATACACATATTTACAACACTCTTAAATGATTATTATCCTTATTTTCTAGGTGTAAAAGCTAAAGCTTAGGAAATTAAGTATCTTACACAAAACCATGGCCCTTTTAAGTGGTAGACACAGATTAATAAAACCCTACTTAACTCATTGCCCAAACTTTCTTCCTTCAGTGGTATATTCAAGATTGGGCCAAACTTTAGGATTAAGGTAATTTACATGTTTCAGAGTTATCTATTAGTTTTCTAATTTTGTTTTTCTTAAAAGGAGTGTAAGACACAATAGTCTACAACTGTGGGAAACAGTGCATCATCTTGCTGTAACAGGATGTTTTCTGCAATGTTAATATCTCCAAAAATATTCAAGTGTACCTGAGCACAGAGAAAACAAATAAGTAAACAAAAAGGAAAAAGAAAAGAATGCACATACACAAAACAACAACAAAACCCTCAGCAACTACAAGTAGAATGAACTGAGTCTTTCTCCTTTATTAATTAAAAAGAAAGGCAGGACTGTAAAGTACAGCATAGGAAATATAGTTAATGGTATTGTCATAACAGTGCATTGGGTCATGTGGGTACAGTACTTAGGGAGATCACTTTGTAAGTTGTATAAATGTCTAACCACTATGCTTTAGACTTGAAACTAATATAATATTGAATGTCAACTATAACTGAAACATTTTTTAAAAGTGGATAAATGGATTATTGACCAAAGCAGAAATCCACTTAGAACCTAAGCTCTTAGCCAAGGCTGATAATCTGCTAGTGCACACCAGTCCTGGCATGTGTAGATTCTGTCCTGAGTTCCCTGAGGCTGGATTCTGCCTGCAGCCTTCTCTCTGGCCCTATTCCTAACTAGCAACTAAGAGACTTGGAAACATATGGCAGAAGCAGGCTTCTTTAGGACCTGTTATGCCATGTCTGTTCTGACTGATAGTTCCCAGGTACACTGATAGTTATGGGAATGAAAAGTCCTAGCTGGAGTCTGTGTGGATCATGTCATTTCAGGGGAAATAAAAAGTCACATGAAAATATAAGGAAATAGCCCAGACAATGTGGCTTTGTTGGTTTGGTGTTGTCCCACAAACCGAAAGGCTGCTGATTCAATTCCCAGTCAGTGCGCAAGCCCGAGGTGAGGGTTTGGTCCCTAGTTGGGACATATGCAGGAAGCATCTGATTGATGTTTCTCTCCCTCTCTTTCTTTCTCCCTTCCCAAGACCCTAAAATAAAAAATAAAAATAAAATTTTTTTAAAAAATTAAATATTTAACTGATAATTGGTAAAATTAGGCTAAGCACAAAGGCAATAAAAGAAACTTCTTTTTTATCTTTAAAATTATTTCCAATTAAAGTTGATATACAATATTATATTATCTGCAGGTGTATATAGCATAGTGATTGGACATTTATATAACTTACAAAATGATCACCCCAATAAGTCTATTACCCACCTGATAACAGCAAATGGAAGAAATTTTAAAGATAAAGGTCAATAGCTTTCATAACCTTTTAAACAAGTTCAGTTACAAGGGGATCTGATGAGAATGATGGGCAGTGGGAAGGGAACCTTGAAGTGCCCTGGAGAAGGGAGTGGTCAGGAAGTGTCCTAGGTAGCAGGACAGAAACCACAGCTGGCATGTGATTGATTTCAATACCCCTGGGTAAGGGTAAACAAACTAGCACAGCTTGTGACACAGCAGAAGAAGCTTGCACAGAGAATATGTGTGGGCTGAAAAAGTCACAGCACACGTGAACCGTGGAGGTCACGTGGTGGAAGAGGAGGAGCAGATCTGCCAGTCTAGGTGGGATTTGCTAGAAAAGCAGGATGTTTCCACCATACAGGGAAATTTTGGGCCAGGTTTTTAGACAGAGGGTGACAGAGATTCTCCCTTTTTTTCTTTCCTCTTGCTCACCCTGTTGGGCCATCGATCCCTGGAGACCACATGGTCTAGCAGCAGCCCTGAGACCCTCCTATTGTGAGAAGCTTTGGCAGCAGCGGTACTGGGGCTGTGCTGTGTGGTTCTCCTTGACTAGGTACATGGATGCACTGGTATACCGATGGCTGGAAGGACAGGGTACATATGCAGGGCCAGCGGGCAGGAGAGGAAGAAAGGGCAGTGCACAGTGAGTAGGACATGCACAGAGTCCAAAAGACACTGAAGCTGGACTTCAACCAGGAAGCAGTTAAATCCTCCTGGATAATTATGCTGAAGTGCCTTCATTTTCTAAGGAGAGTGTGTGATGGGACATAGCTATGTTAACAGTAGCCATTCTTAGGTAGGAGGTGACCAGCAGCTGTTCCCAGACAGCAGTCTTTCCCGATAAGCAGTTATCTCAAGGCCAAAATACTAACCTTCACTTCTGCTTCTGTGTGCTTGCTTTTAGCAGCTGCTCCCCCCTCCTCTTTCACTTTTGTAACATAGTATATAAGCAAGCCCCAGGTTAAACTCGGTGCCCAGAATTTGGATCTTATCTTCTCTGGGTCTGCATGCGTGAATAAACCCCACTTCGCAAACTCCCAGGCCGTCTGAGTCGTCTTTTCTGTAACAAGTGTTTTAAATGGGAGAAGGAACTCTGGGCACAGCCTAGGACTGATCTGGCCTGGTACAGAGTAGCAGGTTATTGTCTTTGGGTATTTACAGGGATTGGGCTCTGAGGCAGAAACTTGTCATTCTTCCCAAATTGTATAACCTTTTCAAAGATTTTATTTATTTATTTGTTTTTAGAGAGGGAAGGGAGGGAGAGAGAGAGAGAGAAACATCAGTGTGCGGTTGCTGGGGGACATGGCCTGCAACCTAGGCATGTGCCCTGACTGGGAATCGAACCTGTGATGCCTGGTTCGCAGCCCGCGCTCAATCCACTGAGCTACACCAGCCAGGGCCCAAATTGTATAACTTTTGAATAAATTACCCACTTCCTTTATAACCATACTTTGGCCTCCAGATTTTGACAAATGGGTGGCAGGTAGTAGAATCCATTTGCTGCTTAGTAATATCTCCACATAAAGATTTAGGTAAAAAATTAAAGTTTTTAATTACATTGAAAAATATATGAAAAAATATAGAAAACATTAACATGTACATTTTATAACTTTAAGTACAAAAATAATTGAATACCCAAATAAGTAAAAGAAAACTAGAAAAACATATGACAGGTTAATGAAAAACACGAATAAATAGACAAAAAATTATAACATTGCAATTAAACCAACCATATGAGAAAAAATAATTGCCAATGATATCTAGGACAGGGGTTTGATCTCCAAAATATACAAAGAACTCACACAAGTCTACACCAGGAAGGCAAAAAATCCAATTAAAAATGGGCAAAGGCCTGAACAGACACTTTCCCAAGGAGGACATACAGAGGGCCCATGGACACAGAGAAAATGTTCAACATCACTAGCCATCAGAGAGACGCAAATTAAAACCACAATGAGATACCACTTCACATAGGTCATAATTTCCATCATTAACAAATCAAGAAACAAGTGCTGGTGATATTGTAGAGAAAAGAGAACCCGAGTACACTGTTGGTGGGAATGCAGATTGGTACAGCCACTGTGGAAAAAAATATGGAATTTCCTCAAAAACCTAAAGATGGAACTGTCTTTTGATACAGTGATCTCACTGCTGGGATTATATCCTAAGAATCCTGAAACATCAATTGTAAATAACTCTACCATGCACCCCAATATGCATAGCAGTGTTACTTCAATAGTTAAGTGCTGGAAGCAACCTAAGTGCCCATCAGTAAATGAGTGGATCAAAAAACTGGCACATTTACACAGTGAAATACTACACAGCATAAAGAAAGAAGGAACTCCTACCCTTTGCAACAGAATGGATGGAACTGGAGAGCATTATGCTAAGTGAATTAAGACAGACAGTGAAAGAAAAATACCATATGATCTCACCTATAAGTGGAACCTAATGAACAAAACAAACAAATGATCGAAATAGAACCAAAGACATGGAAATAAAGAACAAACTGACAGTCAATAGGGGGAGTGGGGAGGGGGATAATGGGAAAAGAAGGGGAAGGGGCAACTAAAGGAACATGAATAAAAGACTCATGTGCATGGACAATGTGGGGGGATTGACTGTAGGAGTGAAGGATGATGGGGCAGGGGAGAGTAATGGGGGAAAAGGCAGGACAATTGTAACTGAACAACAATAAAAAATAAAGGAAATGAAAATTATTAAAACAACATATAATTTTCAACTAAGAAGTTAGTATATTCCATCTTTTAAGAAGTGAAATCCTCCTACTTGAAATATCTCAGCTGATTTTTTTACAAGTGCAATGATATACTCAACCCACAGCTATTTAATGTCTCTTGGCAATGACACTCAAAGATATTTGTAGTTTTTAAAGAAGTTTTTTAATATTTCCATTTGCTGCATAGTTATGCAAATCAATGTTGTACCATACAAATCATTATGTAAAATGTTACTGCTTGTAGGATCTATAGATTGCATAAGTAAACTAATTGAAAAAAATCTCAGTTTCTGGAAAAATATGGTTCTTAGTATCATTTTCAAAATGAAGTTGCATTTTCAAGCTTAATTTGACATTAATTATAATAATTATATTAAGCATGGTTAGAATTTTTTCTGTGATTCTAATATTATGTTTAAATTGTGTTACCCCAACTTCACTGTGCATGTGTAGTCTGTTATCTGAAGCCTGTTTAGAAAGAAATTCGGCCTACATTTAAACATATAAATTAAATCAGAATAAGTTTTAAACAGTTTGTCTTTAATCTTTTTAAAAACAATTAGGTTCTTAAAAAAGAGTTTTTGCTTTTAGGGTATTCTCAAGCAGTTTCTAATGAGGACTTCTTAAGAGGATGTTCTGCCATATCTGCTGCTACTTTCCAATGGGATGTCACCATACAAATATGACATTTTAAAACGATTATTGCATTTTTAGCAATAGAGATGTGAATCATTCATATCTGAACCACAATGCATATACTTAAAAGCACTTTTCTTTAAAAAAGTAAGCATCTAAAAAGATTATTAATGGAAATATGCATTACTTTACAATTAACCAAAACTACAACAAATTAAAGTGCTGATTGTGAAGGTAAAATAACACTAATCTATAATTATAATCAAGAATAGAAGCAACAGAAAACCATAGTCAGCCACAAGAGGTTTCTTAGTTGGATCCAAGATAAACCATAAAAATACACTCATATTCTTTCTGAATGTTGGTAGGTCTTAATCATTTATTTAATAATTTACTAGTTTTTTGTTCATAAAAACATAATTACATTTTCTGTAATATTTTCTACAAAAAAAATAAAATAACTTAAAAATTCTGCTCAGTTAGTCATCCCCACTGGAAGAGCCTTTATTATCCCAACTAGGATCATAGCATAAAAATCACCACTGAACCACAATGTAAACAAACCAGATAACAAAGCAAAACAATTTCCTTCAAACTTCCCGTTGTTAGCATACCCTGACACTTTCAATTTAATTCTACATATCACTACAATTGATTGAGCATTTTTCTTCCTAAAGAAAGAAATGTGATTATAGATGCCTGTTTACTAGATGGCAATCACATAATTTTCAGTGGCAAAATGTGGACATTAGAAGATCCATGATAACCCTTTGCTACTAAATATGCATTTCTGTCGGTGGAAGTTAATTAGCATAATGGTTAAATGATCTGGGTTGCTTTGGTTCAAATGTCATTTTCTCTAATACTAATCACTACCTTATTTTCGTGGGTCTCCATTTCTTCCTCTTTGGCAAATAACAGTAGCATCTGTGTCCAGATTTGCTGTGAAGAAATCGGACAACACTTGTATACTGTTTACATGACATATGGCACATAGCACAGACTTAAGCTTTTCACTATCATTATTATTATTGAAAATGGTACTGTAATTATTTCCTATGTTGTATGAAAAAAGCCATCAAAAAACTGTCTAAAGTGTCTACATTAAAATATAGAATGCATCTTCCTGCTCACTCCAAAATCTTTTATTTTTATAACATCATGCTGCATTTGAGAATTGATATATTATATAAATTGGTTTGATTCTACCCTTGCTTTGAATTAGAGGTCATAAAAGAGTTATCAGTTATTGTCTTTCTTCAATAAGAAAAATATGTTAATTATTCATAGGATTATTGAATATTCCAAAAACATTTTTCATGGTTTTAGATGGTCTATGAACAAGATTTAGAGCACACACATGCCAGCTAGATATAAATTATTTTTCTCATTTTTATTCACTCACATTCAAATACACATACATGGCCTTCAATATTTTGATAAAAGTCTATATCAAGTCCAAGAAATAAAAGTAACAAATCTAATCCTATGATAATAATCTCAAATAAGTTCATTTCTCCTACAAAGAAATTAAATGCCCAGAAGTTTGTAGTTTGTATTTAGAATACCTCCCTGCCCAGACAATATAAAGGGATGGGCAAAAGTAGGTAACAGTTGGGAGCATGTGAAACACAGTTTATTTTTGTATTATTATTAATTAATTAATATTGTAGTACTTTCTATAGAAACAACTGCAAACCTGCTTTTGCCTGCTGTTGAATTTACTGGCACACATTCTCCTGTAGATCTATAAATAACATTTTTTTTTCAAATTCACTATTTGCATTGAGCTTGGGGAAAGCTTTGTATTCTCAGTGGAAGAATCAGTGATAATAAAATTGTTAACACAATGCTTGGTATATAATGAAGGATTGAATAATTTGGGTGTCTAGAAAAGTAAATATAAAAATTAATAAAAATACTTATGAGAGGAAACCATCTTTCTTTAGATAGAGATAACCATAGAGTCTTAACATAGAAGCTATATTATTAAGGTTTTCAATTACAGGTTATTTTCCCATAATATCCTCTTATTATTAGAATGAAAAACAATTTATTTGGTTGTATTTTGTTTATATTCAGCCCTCATGAGCCATTTAGTTTATTCATTGTATTCTTAAGTAAAAAATGATATAAAGGGTGGATTTTATATAATTATATAACCTCTTTTGAATTCTAGGAAGTCACATTTCTTTTCTAACTTATGGATAAAGCAAATGACTCCTAAGTAGACAAAATATCAGTGATCACCTACTCCAGATGTTTCCAAATGATGGTCAAATGATGGACTGCTATGGGATTGACTGTATAGGTATCACCTCAAAAAAAAAAATGATTAGGGAGCATCAGTCATGGAGAATTATTAATAGTGCTAAAGTGGAACCTAGAAATCCATATATTTTACTCCAACCAGGTCTTTCTAAAAAAAGTAAGAAGTTCAACCACTCTTCTTAAGAAATAAGAAACCTGGAACCCCAAGATATTCAGTAACTTATTCAAGTTCATAAACCTATTGAGCAGAATAAGACATAGAAACATTAGACTTTCTAATTCATAATTTTATTCTACCACTACCATGAAATGTATTATCATTACATTTCTGTACTTAATATTTATATAATGTTCCAATGACGCGGACACTAGCCTGCAGTGTCTGTGGTGTTGTGGATGTGATACGAGACATATTCACACGGTCTACCGAGTCCTGTGGAGGAAAAGGTATGGCATGGCTACTCTCTCAAGGGGAGAGCACCCTGACCCTAGCCTTGTCAGGTTTTATTGGGTTCATTTTGCACAAGAATACAGGTAAAGCTCATTAATCATTATCTGGCAATAAGAATCAAACATACAAAGAACTCTGAGGGCCTATTTTGAGTCAGGGTCAGATAGCTAAAGAGCCATAAAACTTTGAGGAACAAACTCACTTTTCACTTGGATTCTTATCATTTAACTGAGAGCATTCTAAACAAAGTAGGTTTCACAGGAGTTCACATATTCTTTCTTAGGACTGATTGCCCTAGGGAACCCGCCCTTTCCAGCACAGGGCTTACTGACCACCAGCATTGTTTCAGGCTTAAGCCAGGCAGGGGAAGTGAGGCAGCCAAGAGATTAGGAGACTACTTGCAGACAGAATGAGGACTCAGGCTATGTCAAAGATGAGGGGCGAGGGTCCATTGCCCCTTTTGCTATAGCCCCCCAAGTCCTTCCCTGGGGCTTCCATGTGATTGTGCCTGTCTTTGGTTGTTCCCCCCTTGGAGAATCTTACCCATCATTGGCTAACTGATCAAGCATTGGGGGCCAGGCAGGGTAAAGTAAAAGGAGCAAAAGCAGCACCCTTGACAGGGAGATTAAGCTTTGTCTCCTTAGTAGCTTATGGTCTGAAGGTTGCTCACTCAGCCTTAGCTATGGGGGGGTTTACAGGTTCTGAAACCAGGCAAGGCAGTTCCCAACATTCTAATACATGCATCTTTCTACTTATGAGTTCATTGCAAAGAAAAAAAAGTTTTTTGAAACCAGGAATGTTGATACATGTATATATTTCAAAATGATTACCACAGTAAGTTCACTTAACAACACATCCATCATCTCATATAGTTGCCAGTTTGTGTATCTATATGTATGGGGAGTGAGAACATAAAATCTATTCTCTTAGCAAATTTCATGTAAACAATACAATATTGTTAACTATAATTATCAGACTGTACATAATGCCACTGGAATTTATTCATCTTATAACTGGAAGTTTGCACCCTTTGATCATAATTTCTCCCAACCCCAGACCCTGGCAACCACCAATGTACTTTCTGTTTTTACGAGTTAAACTTTTTAAGATTCTATATGAATGTTAGATCATATAGCATTCTTTCTCTGATTTATTTCACTTAGCACAATGCCTTCAAATTTTATTCATCTTATCACATATTACAGGATTTCCTTCTTTCTATGGTTGAATAACATTCCATTGTATATATACACCACATTATTTTTCTGCCAATGGACACTTGGGTTGTTTCCCAAATTTGGCTATTGCAGATAATGCCTCAATGAGTGTGGTGGTACATATGTCTCTTTAAAACATCAATTTCATTTCTTTTGGATATAGAACCAGAAGTGAGATTTCTGATCATATGCTAGTTCCATTTTTTTAATTTTTTGAGGAAGCTTCACCCTGTTACCTGCAGTGGCTGCTTCAATTCATAACCACACCAAAGTGCACAAGGGTTCCCTTCTCCATATCTTTACCCCTTCTTTGTTACCTCCTGTTTCTTGATGGCAGTCGGGTGTGGGGTAACATCTAATTGTGGGTTAGATTTGCATCTCCCTGGTAATCAGTGATGTTGAAATTCTTTTCTTCAACCTGTTGTCCATTTGTAGGTCTTTTGCCCATTTTTAATAATTTCTTTTCCTATTGAATTATATGAGTTAAACAAGGAGTGCTTCTTTTTTTTCTTTTAATTTTATTTTAATCATTGTTCAAGTACATTTTTCTGTCCTTTACTCCCATTCCAGTCCACCCACCTATCCTTCCCCACCTCCCTTCCATTTCCACCCCCCTAGTTTTTGTCCATGTGTCCTTTATATTTGTTCCTGTAAACCCTTCTCATTCTCCCCTGAAATTCCCTCCTCTCTCCCCTCTGGTCACTGTCAGCCTGTCCTCTATTTCCGTGTCTTTGACTATATTTTGCTTGTTTTTTCATTTTGTTATTTAGGTTCCTGTTAAAGGTGAGATCATATGGTATTTGTCTTTTACTGTCTGGCTTATTTACTTTATTCCTATCCCTGGTGCTGATGGCAGAGAATGCTACATTAATTAATGAATAAATATTTACATTGAATTAAATTGCTATTTTAAGATATCAGTACAGAAAGAAAGAGAATGAATAGACTACTGTACACATTTGGAGTTAGCATGTCAGAATATAAATGGTTGGAAGGTTGTGGGGAGTTACCTGCAGTAAGACATAAGCATGCTATGTTTGAGAGTTCCAAGGTAATAAGTCCTCACTTATTAAAACTTCTCTTCTGCAAAAACCATTAATTTAAAAATGAATGCTTTATTTTGAAATCATGTCAAAATAAGCAATCCATAGTCTTTTAGATTACTCTTCCTAATTTAATCAAAGCTAAAGATATTTTTATTTTGCTGTTTATTCCAGAAATGGTGCTCCTCCAGATTATGGGTTTTATGCTAAAATACTCAAATTGCATTTTTATAAAGTTTTCAGATGCTTCTTCTCTGTATACTAGAAAACTTGTGTTTAGTTTCTGATTGCATTCCTGTCCAGTGGGAAGTACTAATACTTTGAATTGTCTTTATCTAACTTTACGTCTTCTCAGACTCCTTTCTCTTTTCACAGTATGTGGTCTTCTTGGGTAACCTCATCTACTCCCTTAGTGCATTGAGGTTGATAAAATTTATAGCTGTAACTGTAGGTTAAATATCTCTTATGTTTTAGAAATATACCTTAAACTGAATTTTATATAGCTCAACTTGGATACCCCAGAGCTGATTCTAACACAATTTGTTCAAAAATATACTCACCATTTTCTTTCTATGACAAGTTCCTTTTATTTTTTTATTCCAGTCACTAGTATTGTCATCTATCTTATTGATCAAAACAGAAACACAATCTTTCCTAAAAATGCTACTTACTACTCTGGATATTTTCAATAAATACCCATATAGTATGCCACCCTATCTTTAAATTTCTTCTTTGCCCTAACTATAAATCCAAGCATCAAAACAAGACTAGAGACATCATTTATGAATCTTATCTTGCAAATTCCTTCAATTTTCTCATCTAGATATATTTACAAGGTTTTTCCTCCACTTGGAAAATTCCACCTTCATTTACTTCTCAGACAATACATCTCTCCTCTCTAATTCTATGTAATTTTTAGCATTCATGAAGCTACCATTTCTGTCAGACACATTCTTCTGGTTGCAAATGTCTAGGTTAAATATCAAATCAGTACACTGAACATACTCAGTTGTACAATAATTAGAAATTTATTGTCAGGATCCTAGTCTTTGTTTAAATCAGGCATGATTCACAGAATAGTCTTACTCTAAATGTGATCCATGGCCTGTTGATGACCCACGAGTTTTACTAATCTGAGATGAAACAGTAAAAAAAAAATAAAAGTAAGTATTTAGACACTTTTTAAAAGCAATTTGTCAAAGAAATTTTATGTTTAGACATTTTATAATAAATAATTTTGCCAGGTATTTCTATTTCACTTCTTTGACAATTAATTATCACTATGTCACACAAAAATATTATTCAGTGATTGGGTGTCACTGCTAGTGGGGCAAAAACTTTGGGGTCCATGTCCGTCCATTACACTGTTACAGCATCAGAAACCAATGCAGAGCTTTATTCACAGTAGTTACAGTATATTTAGTGATTTATTGAATACTTGAAAATACTAATGAATATAACCAGGCATAAATCTTTTTACATTTGGTAACTAATGCTTAAATGAAGCAGAATTGTCAAATCTTGGAAAGCAAGAAATATTCTCAAGCAGAACATTTGTGAAAAACCATTCTCTATATTTGGAAAAGCTAACAATTCCCTCAGCTGCAAAGATTGCTTTCAAAATATTCATACTGAAGAAAATCAGATTTTGCTAATTTCTCTTAAAATTTTATTTATTTATTTATTTATTTATTTATTTATTTATTTATTTTTAGAGAAGGGAAGGGAGGGGAAAAGAAAGGAAGAGAAACATCCATTTGTGGTTGTCTCTTGAGTGCCCCCCACTGGGGACCTGGCCTTAACCCAGGTAGGTGCCCTGACTGGGGATTGAACTGGCAACCTTTTTGTTCCTAGGTTGGTGCTCCATCCACTGAGCCACACCAGCCAGGCAGATTTTGCTAATTGCTTGAAACACCTCTTTTCCGTGAAATGCTATAATCTGTAATTTTTCTTTTTTGATTTGCCAGTTTTTCATCAGAAATTATTACACATTGAGGAATGTTAAACACTTTGACAAAAAATAATACTCTCTGCCTTTAAGACGGGTAAATGAAGAGTCCAGATATACTTTACAACTTCCGGGAATTTTTTCCTTTTACATCTTTTTCTTTTCTTTACTATAAAATATCCTTTGTACTGTTAACTCTTTCTTCCTTATATCTTATTTTTTTTTTCTTTAATTAACCAGAATTTCAGGAAGGAATTCCTTGAGCAATACTTTTATATGAAATAAATGGGTATGCCCATGGAGATGAACAGTTTACAATTAACTTTTTTCTATTGATGCTATGGTACATTATGTAGTTCTCCATTCAGATTCCACCTTTATGACCCAGGCACTCATTTTAGCTAAATCTAGTGTTTTTAACTATTAATAATTCACAACATATTCCCTGATACTATCACCTGTCCCAAATGACCAATTTCATTGCCTCCATTTGGAACAAATGCCAAGTCCCCCCCAGTTCCTTTATGTTTTATGGGACAAGCTGAGGTCTTTGTTGTAACTTTTTTTTATTGTTGTTCAGTTACAGTTGCCCCATTTTCCCCATTACTCCCCCCTGTTCTATCCTCCCCCACCTCCCACATTCAGTCCCTACCCCCCATTCTCTTTGTCCATGGGTGCTTTATACCTGTTTCTTGGCTTGACCCTTTTCATTCCAGTTCCTCCTCTCCTCAAACCCATTTTCCCCTTCTCACTCAGGAGTAGTCCTTGAAAGTACTCTCCAATAAACCTCATAAATGTATGTATGATATACATCTCAGATTCTATTTTTTAGGGGAAAACAACTTCTTAGAATGAGTAAAATATGTTAGACTGGGATCATATATTACAGAGGATGTCCAAAGACATATATACTGAAATAAGTTTAAAAATACAGTAGAAGTCACAGAAGAGAAGATGTAAACTGGTCACAATGGATTATACAGATGACATATTATGAAATTGTATGCCAGTAACTTATAGAAAATTAATTTAAAAATCTATATTCATCCTATATTCATCCTACTTACAAAGTATTAAAATGTAAGTAGGTAATGGACATTCACGACAGTGTGGTAATTTTGAGGGGCGGGGACATGAGTAGAGGGAGATGGAGGGGAGTAGAGGGGGGATAAATGGTGATGGTCGGGGAATTGATTTGGGATGGTGAATACAAAATACAGCATACAGATGATGTGTCATAGAATTGTGCACCTGAAACTTGTGTAATTTTGTTAAAAGTGTCACCCCAGTAAACTCAATAAGAAAAAAATAAATAAATTTAAATTCCCCCAAAAATGTAAATAGGATCTCTGTGAATGAAAACACAAAAGTGACAATCTGGAGCAGTGATTCTGGAATTTAATTAAACAAAAGAAGCATGTTGGAAACTTATAACAAAATCAGTTGGTTGATAAGGGGCCCAGATATCTGTGTTTTATCAAGGAACATGGAAGAGTCTAGTTGGATAATATGTATTAACATGCTTCTGAAAAGAGCTACTCACATCAATGTAGGTGAAGTCTATTTATGTGTCTTTAGTGCTGAAGCAAAGAAGGAAATCAAGAAGTGTAAAATAAAGCTATTTTTTTTTGCCTGATTTACCCATAGTCTTTTCAAGTTTAACATTTTCAAAAGCGTACTTTATTACTCATCTGCATATGGTCACATCATATATCTTGTTTTAGATAATATCTTCATCTTACTTAAGCTCTTTACCAAACCAACTGCTTCTTCATCAATTTAGTGTTATTTATATCATTCCTGAAGACTTTATCTCATGCATAATCCTTGGATATAGCACTTCCATCTTTCTTTGCTGATATGACTTGGTCCAGGCCTCAGTCATTTCTCACCTATATTCTTGCCATCACTTACTTGTTTCCTTGCTTCCAATTTCTTCTTCTCAAGTGGCCAGAGTATGAGTTGTATTCCTGAAACTTCTAACTATGTCAGTTCTTTATTTAAAAATTAATTTTTTTAGTACATTGTACAGTCTCTCTATAAACTTTATTCTACCAAGTTTTCTTTTTTTAAATAACTTTTTCTGTCTGTTTAAAAGGTTTTTATTTATTTTTAGAGAGAAGGGAAGGCATGGAAAAAGAGGGAGAGAAACATTAATGTGTGGTTGCCTCTGGCATACCCTCTTCTGGGGATCTGGCCAGAAACCCAGGCATGTGTCCTGACTGGGAATCAAACTGGCGACTCTTTGGTTTGCAGGCTAGCACTCAATCCACTGAGCCACACATGCTGAGCCTATCCTATCAAGTTTTCTACTTATATCTTGTATCATGTTTCTCTCAAGGTATCAGCTGCTCTGTTTATGTTATTCTTTCTTGCTAACTGCCATGGATAGATATAATATTTAATTGAAATTTAAAAAAATAGAACTAAATTTTTTTAAAAAATTTAATTGATTACTTTAAATATAATAATAAAACATTACAGGTTAACATATTATGTATTTTATAAGAAGTAATCATATTTTAAAAAATTATAAGAAAAAGTAACAGATTTTATGGATCTCTTCCATGCCTAGTTTTAAAAGAACAACTAGATTCTTCTATTTGGCTTTACATTCAATCTATTGAGATATTTTCTTTGGGCTGAAGTATATGACAAAAATGTAGCCTCACACAAGCACATAATTGAAAAAGAAAAGGGTGTTTAATAATCTTTTAGGGCAATCATGGAAATTCTTCTTTGATATGACACCCAGATTTTCCAAGTAGTAGTTTCCTAAAGGCTAGTTACAATGTGAAATCTAAAACTATATGAATGAACTTTCCATACTCAATTACATGAAAGTTCATTGGCCTATCTTAAATTTTGAATAGATATTTAATTCCAAATGATCCATTTGTCCTTCTTAGAATATTGGCTCATAAGTTTACAAAATTTTGATGTAATTTACTACAAAATGGTGGCAGATGAAATTTTTCCAAAAATTTTAGTATTTGTGTGGATGCTCAAATTGTATCATTGGGAACAAATAATGTCATTTGTTTGTCCTTTTGACATGGTGGACTTCTTTACCCAGTTTTATGAAATCCTCTGCCAAATACTCACCAGCTGCCTGAAAGGAAGGCAGAGGGGATGGGATGAAAGATGGTGAAGGGATTAACCAAAGAACATTTATGCACAACCCATAGACACAGACAACAATATGGGGATTGGCTTGGAGTAGGGAGAGGGAGGGACTGGGTGGAGATGGGGAAAGGGAGAGAAAGCTGGAGTTGTAACAGCGTAAACACCAACAAAAAATACTCAACTCTGAATATTTCAGGTATTGTGATCAGCTACTCTTTTGATTAAAAACAATATTTAATGAGAAAAGTTACTAGTTTAGCCTACAACTCGGTCATGCAATTTTTTTCCCTGGGAGCAATAGTCATGCTTCCATATGCAGTGCTTTGTGCATACTTCCTAGTTTCTCACATACAATATTAAAACATTTGTATTCAAGAATCCAGATTTAATCTGCCTCATTGAAGTTATTCACTATTTTTTTATTATTAAACAGTTTATTTGTTTATAGAGAGGGGGAAAGGATGGAGAAAGAGAGGGAGAGAAACATCAATGCGTGGTTACCTCTCACATGGCCCCCAATGGGGACCTGGCCCTCAACCCAGGCATGTGTCCTTACTGGGGATCAAACTGGCAACCCTTGGGTTTACAGCCAGTGCTCAATCCACTGAGCTACAGCAGCCAGGGAAGAAGTTATTCACTTTTAAATAAAAGTATTTTTTTCTATAAGTACCTGGTAGTGAAGCATACAATGATTACTAACACAATTTTATACCAATGCCTTGAATCAGGTTAAGACCAGTACCACTAATACAATTTTATCACCAGTGCTGTTTCAGCCATGTTGCAGCCTAAAGCAAAATGAAGAAGATGTGTGTGTGCTTATGTATTTTATGTATGTTTATATATATTTTAATGTTTTGTACATATATACAATATTATATGCATTGTAATAATATTTCCTTGATGATTAATGTAGTTTAAAATATTAAAATATTGAAACATTTTCTCAGGCCTCAGTGAGGTTCAACATAGCATTGGTCTTTATTTAAATTTTAGTTTTTTTCTATATGGATTTTTGCATAAATTATTAATTTTAAGATAATGTACTAAAATATTGTTTTGATTACTGAGTGTTTTGATGTTCTCTTATATTTTGCAGTCAAGTAATGTATCGCTTACCTTACAGTAATCTCTACCCTATTAAACTGTGCTATTTTTATAATATCAATGCAAAATCCAAAAAAGACAAATGATAACATAGCAGTGTTGAAAACATAGTTCCATTTCAAAGACTTCCTGACAAAGTCTTAGTGACTGTATGTAGATCACATTTTAAAATCACTGCTTCAGGCTAACATAATTTAAAACCTTTTAAAAAATAACTTGAATTCTAATAATTTATTCCCTCTTCCAAACCCCACAAACAGAATAAAGCATATTAGTTTTCAAAATTATAGCCATTCCATATTATAATGGCTATTCTTCAAAGATCCCCAGGTTTAAGAGAATTGTCACAGGGGATACGAAATGTGGTGTGGAACAAGATGAGAGAAAACACACGGAAGGTAGGGCAACAGACTCTTCCAGGGTCCATGTCCCATAATCAAGTAAATATGATGTGTGAGCCTATATTAGTTACACACTACTCAGTGAAGGCCCTTTCCAGAGTGACCTTCTGAATATTGGCCATGGGACGGATGATTATGTATCAGGCGATTGTTAGGTTGTTCAAAATAGAAATCTTTATTGTTGCTCATTATTATTACCATTAGAGTGAGGCATTTCTAATTATTTTCAAGATTATAAACTCCTTGAAATTACCATCATACTCTTTGCACCTTGAGAGTTCCTATATCATTTAGTATCATGATCTAAAACAATTGTTTATTAAATTGAATTGATTACATAAACTGAAGGAAGGTCTGCTAGCATGGATGATATTATTTTATTTTCAAACCCTAAGCAAATAAAATTTATTAAGCTAAAAAGATAATCTATTTCTCATGTTATAATGAACTCACACAAAACTGTAGAAACTTGCAAAATTATGTTTAAATGTGTATCGTGACTAAGAAAAAAAAAACCCTTATGTGGAAAAAGTTACACACAAACAATAATTATCCCTTAACCTTTGCTTTAGTTAATAGACATTGTATGTGAATAAACTACATGCAATGCAATATTGCAATGCAATATTACTGCATTGACAAAAATAAAGAACTTGTAAGAATTCAAGTTTAGAACAAAGTAATTAGAGATGGTCCTTAAAATTTTGAATTTGTTTCATTACAGGTGTTTAGTTAATTATTAACCCTTTATTCCTAACAGGAAAGAAAAGAATCAACAGGTTTTGATAATTCATTTGCTATATAAAATAGCTCTGTGAATTATACCAAATTAAAAAGTTGAATTAGGCCACAATGCTAAAGTAGTTATAAATTTTTTCCTAATTCAAGTTAAAATACAAGTTGCTATTAAAGCGATCTTTAGGCTGTTAAGTGAGAAATGTCAATAAAGTCAGTATAAGTTTCTAGGGATCATATGACTGTAGCAGATAATATGAACAAGAATGTGCTTTCATTGGGGATCATAAATGTTCAATGTTGCCATAAAAGCAACAGGGTGTTCAAGTAATTCCAATAAAGAGTAGGAATGACGGGTTTTAATCACCATGTGACTAATGGTGATAACAAAAACAAAATTATGACTTTATTCTAGAAAACATTTTCTAGTAATGTATGCCATTTATCCCACCTCAAGAGGTAACAATCTTACTGCTAAGTGGAAACTGATGACTAAGAGCTTTCACATAAACTACAAAACCAGAGGATTTATCAACTGACATTTCATTCCATAGAGGTTTTTAGTACAGATTCACTGCATTGCTTAGTAAGGAACATTCTTTTAGCTCACAAAAGGATTTAAACAGAAAAATTCAAAAACTGTACCCTTTCTAAATATTTGCACTTTCTTAAGTGTGAAACTTTATAATGCTAAACCAGGGTTAGGGTGGAATGAACATTCTTCTTTAACAAGATAAAAGTAACCAATTTAATAAACTCTTCTCATAGACAAGGATGAGATGAAAGAAATTACTTGTTTATGATGCTAATTTTAAAAAAGGGATCTAAAGTTTGTTAAAACAAAACTGATTAAAGCATATTCAGTTTGTTGAGTTAGAGTCATGAAGCACAAAATGCACGTACAGTGTGCGAACCATGAATATTGATTGGAGGCTGCACATAATGTATTTTTGCATGTGGTGAATACCTATGATTGTTTGAAATATTAAACACATATGGAAAATAGAAATTTAAGAAGAGAGAGAGATCACTGAGCAAGGCAGAAGGAAACGCTCAATGTTCCATTGCAATTAAGCAACACATAAACTAAGGCATACAGAAAAAAAATTCCTAATGGCCTTTTTTTATGAAACTGCTAAGAAGTTCAGTTGAAACAGTGTTCACAATGTATAGTGCTGGCTTGACAACAGAGAGAAATCTTTTCAACAGCTTTTTTTCATTAGCCAGTCAGAGGGAGCTTGCAGGGATATAAGAGTTTAGTCATTATTTACCAGCTCTTTTTGATCCACCCCATATCCTTCATGAGTACTGGAAAGTATTCCTCTTGCACTCATAGTTTCAATTTTTGACAGAGTCTTAGTATGTGAGTGAATATGCATGATACTAAACTCTGAGCTGCTAAAAAGAAAGTAGAAAGTTTGCTTCTCATTGAGATTAACTGTAGATCAACCTCTTTTCTAAGAATCAAGGGATCAAATGGACTAAAATTTAGAACTAATTTGATGTGAAATAATATGCTATATTTAAATAAAATTACTATATTTTCCAAACTTTTATATGATGAAATATATTTCAAATTATAAATACAGAAATGATGAAAAATCTAAAAATTTTGTAAGCTTTAAAAAAGTAGTGTAATGTAAATGATATGTATTAAGTAAATTCAGGACTCTGCACTTACATTTTACCAGATTTATTTAGTATAAGCTAAATGTTTTTTCTAAGAAGAGTAGATAGAAAATAGTTCACATTTCATGCCAGGTTAGTATGAACTCTTTTAGCCTTAAGATTCTGCTTCACTATGTGTTTCCCTGTGAGATTTTATTCAACATGTATAAACAGAATCAGTCATACTCTTTATGTAGTTAAAATGCTCTCTCCTTTCATTGTAAACTCTCTGGGAAGACCAGTGATATCTCAAATTCCAGAATAATAAAGAGTATGGTAAAATATCAATAAATAAATAACACCATATCAATATTGGTTGGCTTTATTGATATCCTTGAATATTATGATGACTGTAGTCACACTCATTTTTTAAGATAGTGTGATATGGTGAATAGAAGCATAGAACTCAAAGTCAAAAGACATCTGTTTGAGTTCTGAAATTAACATTTACCATTTGGGGGAAATTAAAAAAAGTATTATTTCTCTGACCATATTTTAACATTGAAATAGGATAACCTGACTCTTTCTATCTAACTCACAGTGTTATTTGGGGACAACATATCTCAGAATATAGTCTGCTAGTTTCCTACACAGGAGTCATTTAGCTGCCTATTAAACCGATATTTTCTGGAGCCCAGAGATGACTATTGAAATTAACATCTAGACGTACACACCAAATGCCCAGTTTTTAGCAAGAGCGCCAGCTAATTTGAATTGTGATTGGCAATATAATTTCTAAAAAATAATATATTATGCAATTTAATAGTTCTATGTATTACTTGTATTTTTATTTGATACAAATATTATATCTTTGCTTTTAGAGCTCTTGTTTTTCTTCCAAAAGTAGTACCTACTAAAATATTGGATTGGCCAAAAAAGTCCATTTAGTTTTTATTGATTTGGATATTTTGAATATGTCAGCTCTTAGGGGTGCTGCTAAAAATCCTCCAATGTATAAGACAGCCCCTGAGCAAATAATTATTTGGTTAAAATGTCAATAGTACCAAGCAACTTTTTAAACCACTTCTGACACACTCAATCAAACAGAGAACCTTCTCCATACATTATACAAATCTTTTTATTTTTTACATTTTAGTTGTGTTTTTACCTTTCTTGAAATAAAGCATAATACACCAAAAATGTTAAGTATTTTCTTCCATCTTCAATATTAAAATGGCTGCGTGAAAATTCACTAATTCTGACTTTAAAAAAAAAAAAATGCATGCTGGTATGACAAGTGTCACAATACAAGCTAACAAAATTGTTTCCAATGAAGTTCAAGACAACTAAGCTCTCCTAGAGCCATCGTGCAGAAAGAAAACTAAGCAAACTTTTTGGCCAACCCAATAACAGGACATTATCACCCTTATTGCAAAAATAACACACTTCACTTTGATTCATAGCCAAATAAAGAGTATCTTTACTCCATTGCCATTATTATTGTTGTTCTTAATATTGTCATTTGGCTTTCTCCTATAAGGGAAGTAGCACATACTATGAACTTGAAAATTAATTTTTTAAAAATATTTGAACTTATTCAATAGCATCTTGACTTTAAGATGGTTGCCTTGAAAATGTAGACTCACAGCCAGCATCATCATCTTCACCATCTGGGAACTTGTTACAATTAGACAATCTGGAGGTGCACCCTGGGAGTGAATGCTCCCATAATAATTGGACCAAAGACTAGGGTTGCAGGACAATTTGACTTAGCCCTTGGGACAATCCCACATTGATACCAGTTGATCTTCAGAAGCACATGCTATTTAATGCCATTTCACACATTGTATTTATCTTTTTTTTTTAATTTTGGATAATTGTGGGAAGGCCAGTGCTGTTTTTCACAACTTTATCCTATTGCCAGGCCACTCAATTATGTCTCCTCAAAGACAACCCAGAGAGTTCTCTAATTCCTATATTTAGGGCTAGACTTTAAGTCCATTCCTGATAACCCTAAAAGATAAATTTTTCTGGCAGGAGGTGTCTGGTTCTTTTAGAAAAAGCCTTGATCTTTTCTCTATGGTTAATTGTACTGAAAGATTAGCTGTCTTTTCCTTATACTTGGAACAGAGATAAGGGAACTGACTGGGGTTTATTTTTAGCTGGAAGCCCACAAGGGAATGAAAGTTATGCTAATGGTATGCTGAGAATTCTATTCTGAGACAATTTGAACTCTACAACTAAAACATAAAATAAATTCTTTATGGTCAATGTTTATTCTGTCTCTTGTATTCATAATTAGGGAGAGGTATTATATAAGAAATTAATTTTCTATCACCTACTTTTTCTTTTTTTACATAGCTTAAGAAAGGAAGACACTTATGCTATTAAGAATCTTAGTGAAAGAAAATCATCTGATTTTTTAAGATAAGGGTTCACTTACAAACACTCTGAAGAGAGGCACTTATAACACTGGTTTTATTTATTATACTGAACAGATTTCAGCAGAAATGGACAGGTGAGAGGCTGGTACTCCATGATCCATTATATTTTGATTTTCCTTTTTCATTTTCTTTTTGGTTTTTTCTTCTGCCACTGAATCTTCTGTCTTGAATTCTCCTTTTCCTGACTGGGTCATGCTGCAAAACGCCTGGTTATTCTTTCCATCACTGCTGCCATTTTTGGTTCACACCGATTGGCTTGGCTAAGAATTCAAGGAAGATTCCCAGTTCTAAATCCTCTTGCAAGCATCACTAGCAGCTCTAGAATCTCTAAGCACATGGTTAATTCAGGGCAATAAAGATTCATAAAATATGATATTTCTGTCATGGATGTGACTGATTAGTCCAGGATGCTTTCAGCTATTCTGATCCACAGTAATATGAAAACCAAATTATTTTATAAATAATGTCATTTAACATCTTCATATTTTATCATACTTCTTGATGTCCAATATCATCTCAAAAAGAATACTAACAAAGTGGGAAAGAAAAAATATTTTACTTCAGTGTAAACTGAATGATTCATGAATTTAACTTTTAATATTGCAAAAATAATACGGTTAACAAAATAAAAAGCAGACAAAAAGACGTTTTAAATTTCAAATTCCAGAATAAAATGAATTTTTTCTAAGTTCTATATTATTGCGGCTATGTGAGTGACATATTAAGAATATTCACATATATTTTTTGTTCTTAATATATAGACCTGTAATAAATTATAATGAGAAAAAGACAAAATTTTGTTAGGTGCTGATTTCAAGAGACTGCCGAGTTCACGTAACTGTGCAGCATAAGGTTCGGCCATTTGTCACCATGTACATGTGACCCAAAGATTTGTGTTGAAGGAAACAGGGGTTTATTCCAATTTGGGGGAGGCAGAGAGCACTCCTGCTTTAAGCTCTTCTCTCTCATGAGACAGAGAACTTCTCTTGCTCCCCAAAAGATTACAAGCCAATACTATGTGCAGAAGTTCCCTATTTCTTTATATGTCCTTTTGGAGCTTAAACTGACCATGCAAAGATATCTCCATCCTCTGGGATGTGTGCTCGTGGGCTTCAGAGTCACCGTCTTCTTGAAGTAGCCCTCTCGCTCAGGATCTGAGATGTATTGGACATCTTCAGGTTCCACCAGTGCTCCCATCCATGCAAGGAGCAAGGGCCAGAGACACAGAGCAACCAACGGACATCTGCAGCTAAGAGCCCCAAGCCAGAGCACTATGAGCCAAGGGCCAAGGGCCAAGAGTCAAGAGCCAAGGGAGCAAGCTTCTTCCTGCCTGCTGTTTAAAAGTCTTCTCTCCCAGAATCCCATGCCCTCCAGAAGCCAGTGGGAGTGTCCAGCTTTCCAACCAATGAGGGCTATTGTTGGCCACGTTTGATGTTGTCCCACTTCCAGCCAAACAAGGGGCAAAGTCCCCTTCTGCAGCCCTTCTCTGCTGGGAAGGCACAGCTGCCTGGTTGTCACTGTTTTGCTTGCTCGCTTGTTTACAGTTGATAGCTGCTTTTGTTATGCAATGTGCCTTAAGCAACCTGCCTTCTGCGTCACTCCTCTGGGTTCTAGAGAAGGCAGAGTGTTTTTAATCTGCAGCCTCCTCAGCTCTCACTGTCCCCACCCCCACCGTTTCTTGGCAGAAGGGGGAGAAGCTTCTAGTGCCCACTTGTGTGTTCCCCTGGATCTTGGGTCTCCCCTGCTTTTCAGGATCTCAGCTCTGACCTACCTCATTATATGCACACTTCCGCTCTGAAGTAGCACTTCTTTATGTTTTTTTTGCCAAATAGAAAGCACTTGTTTTACTAAACTGGTATGCAGATATCGTTACTTATTTGCATTTCATTTCTCTAATTTCTTTGCCATCAAATTTAGTCTTGGATTTCCACAATTTCCATGTGTTTCTAGATAATGGGATTGTTAAAGATAGATTTCTTATGATTTCTGCTTAAGATTTTCCAATTAGGAAAGAAGGAGAAATGACATTTAATGACTACTTATTGAGTGTCAATCTACTTGTATGGATTATTTAATTATGTTAGCTAAATGACACACACACTCATAAATTTATATCGTGAGATTGAGATTTTCTCTTAAGTAGCTGAGACTCAGAACAGTTGAAAAACTTGCTAAAAAATATCAGAAATTTGAGGATTGAAGCCAATATTTCAACATAAACGTGCTATTTCTAATAGATATGTAAGCTTTTTCAAGTAAACACTAGTGTGCTGAATATATGAAACTGAATTTCACATCACTGAATGGATTGTTTGATCCAAACATTTTCTTGATAGTGTTAGACTGACTTTATAGTTTGAACCCTGCTTTTTTGGTCAAGTCCAAGTGTATTTGTTGAAGAGAAATGGAGATACATGAGAGAAGACATAAGTGGCTCTGCCTTATTTATTCCATAAAAGTGACTAATGGAAGTTTTGGTTCTATGGCAAATTATTTTGGTAGATTTTTACAGGTATATATATATATATATATATATATATACACACACACACACACACACACTTAATTTTCTCTTACAAAGCATGAGGAGTAGGTATAATGTATGAAATGAACACTTTAACTCACTTATTTGACTTTCAGTGGAAATTATATTCTTCTGCTTGGGAGTTATGATTCAATATATATAACCTGCATTTAGAAAAGACAGACTTTGATGTTAATACAAATTTCACATTTCACTTAAATTCAATTATTATTATAAAGATATCACTAAAGTGTTGTTAGATTTTATTTATCAAATAAATGTGAAGTATATATATATTTTGTATATTAACACATAGAAAGTAATGCATTCTATGCCTTTGAACAAGCATACTTTTCATCAGAACAAGGTAACGATAGCCAGATTTTGCTATATGTTCAGAACATTTAGTTTTTAACAAAGTCACAATAAAAAAAAGATACACCAAAAATGCAATTTTAAGTTGTAGTTTCCTAAGAAATAGTTCTCGACTAGTTCAAGACTATATCTGGGTGCCCCCAGAAGACCTATTTTTGTGACAGATGCCAGCTGTATGTATGGTCTCTTTCTGTGTGCTGAACTGTAATGAGGGCATGAAATCTAGAAACTCATCACACCAAGAAAATGCTGTAATCCACTGAAGACTGATGGTCAATAAGTGTTGAATGCATTTTAACAAATGCTCTAGAAGAATCTTTTTTTTTTTTCTTCAGTTTTTTTGATGTAAGCAACTTTGGGGGGAACTAGCTCCATGGTATAGATGAAAATGGGCCCTTCTTATTTAAACTTCAGAAAATGGGCAAATGAGCCATCTTGTCTAAATTTTGTGTTAAAAAATTAAAAGTGAAAATAAGAAGGAAGGAAGGGAGGGAGGAAGGAAGGAATAATCACACACATAGGTCATTTATTCAATCCAGAATTACTGGAAAATTTTTGTTTTGACAAAATTGCTAAACATTGATTTCTAGCAGCAGTCCAACAAATATTTTGTACTGTAACTTCCAAATAATTTTCATCTATTTTGATACTTTTTGTCCTTCTTTAATTCTAATTCTCTGTGGACTTATTTTATAGGCACATATGATTCTAATACAAATTTGTCTCAGATCCTTATTCTAATTTTTGGTGCATTGAGAATCTTGTACCACGAAACTAGAAGTTTGAAGGAAAAAAAATGCTAACAGTCTTTTTATACAGTGTCAGGCAGTTGGATGCACATGTTCACATTCCTGTACAAATCACCCATCTGTACTGGTGTCAGTGAATTTCAGTAAAAGTCACATTTCACATTTAACAGTTGAAACTTATCTTATTGAAAGTAATTCACATGCATTTTACACTTGAAATACCTAAACAATGTAGTATACTGAACTTATGCAGTCTTCTAAGGTACCTCTCTCTACTTCAATACAAATAAATGATATGTGTCTACAAAGAATACAAAGTGTTATTGATTGGTTGGGATTACTATAAGAGTAAAAGCAATTTCTTTGATTTGTGTGTTGTATCTATTTTTGCTGGATAAGGTACAGATTTTTTTTAATTAGGTTAACAATTGATGACTTTCACATTCATATGTGTAACACAAGGCTTTCTAGAAACGTATTTTCTACAATTGTTTTTGTCAGATACGACACAAGCCTTATGTCTCTTTCACTCATACCTTTTCTGTTTGAAATGATACCCAGCAGTAGGAGCTTTGGCTTTAGAGTCAATGCTTTATCCTGGCAAAATCCAAAGTCATTGAGTTAAACAACAGTGTCTCTTTGAAAAAACTTTGCACAAATTTATGTCTTAGCAGAAGCAGCCACAGCAGCAAAAACTGTAATCAGGGTTTATGTCAGGAGGTAGAAGAAAGGCCACTTGGCCTGGACTATAGAAGCAGTGTGTAAATGATGATGCTAAGATCGGAACCTAGATCTGAGTACAAAAACTATACTATAAACCAGTGATCCTCAACTTTTTTGGCACCAGGGACCAGTTTTGTGGAAGACAATTTTTCCATGGACAGACAGGGTAGGGGGATGGTTTCCAGATGCTTCAAGTGCATTACACTCAAGCTCACCTTCTGCTGTGAGGCCTGGCTCCTAACAGACCTGGACTGGTAAAGGTCTGTGGCTTGGAGGTTGGGGATCCTCCAAAGTTATAAACTACTGATTCTGCTGCCTCATAGTAACATATATATAAACACTATGGGACTTATTCACTTGCTTTGGATTCTGCACAACTAATCTTTTTGTGTTGCCATTCACTGTTTTTGTTTGTTTGTTTTGTTTTCTACTGATGCTAACTCAAGTAGTGACATGCCAGTTATGTGATGGAGAGAAAGCAATGTTGTAGGATATATAGCCATGATAGTTCTAAATAACAATAATACCTAAAAATTCACTGGCTTAAACAATAAGCATTTATAATTAATTTTGCTCACAAGCTTACAGGCTTGCTGGGTTGTATATCTCACCCACACACCTGTAGGTTACCAGTGAAGATTTGCTAATCTTCCTTAGGTTCTTTCCTGTTTTGGGGGTTTCACCTAAGCCACCTAGACTGACTTACATCTTCTCAGTGTGTCCTCTTTGGTACTGGCACGTCGCCACTGTCATCTCATGCATTGACGAACACAGGTCGAGTTTATTGCAGTTACTGTGCAGAGAAACAGACTCTTGTGAGTCCGTTCAACTGTGAATAGAAACGTGGAGAAATGGGTTATTTTTTTTCAATAAACGTACTCCATTGAATTCTACATATATTTTAAAAGACAAAAAATGTCTTACAGAAATATGTAGTCTTCATTTCTAACTTTATAGTTTAGTACTCAATTTTCAGTGTATGGGAAATTACTTGAAATTAATTCCAGTTATCTCCATGAAAAATTATAACTGAAGTCTTTTTTAACTATTATTAAAATAGAATGTAGGCCAACGTCGAAGGGTGAGCAATATTAAAGTTACGTCTCCGTGTTTCAAATCTAACACCGAACTGTATGTGTAACTGCCGACCTCCTAAAACAGTGAACTCAGCAACTCGTGTTCTGCTCCAGGAGTCCCTCTTCAGAACACACGTCGACATAGTAAACATTGTTTTTAATTAACAAAATGCCAGGGCCATATGTTGCCCACATCCTCGCTGGAACTCCTGTTGGCATCAACAGGAATATTGTGTGCAGCATATGGTCCTAATAGGTAAAAAAAAATATTTGGAATAATTATTTTATTCTAACTCCCAAACAATAGAGCCTCTTAAAGTATAATTTTGCTTTTTGCTTCATCTATCACTCTCTTAAGGGGTCTGAGGTTTATTAGTAAAATTTTGTAAGAAATTTAAAAAACCCATTAATTTAGAGAGAAGACAATTTTCTAATGCTGTTATATATTTTTAAAACAAGATGACATTATAAAAACAATATTTAATAAAACATTTTCATTAATATTTTAACTACTTTGAACTTTCTCTAATTTATTTTTATACCCGCTTGATATTTGAAAATGAAAAGCATGGCTTAATTCATAATTGTTGTTCTCATATTTTACCTGATAATGAAATGGACAGGTATTTACATTATAAGCAATTCATGATTTCTTTTATTAAAATAAGTTTATGGGCTAACACCACCCACAAATACACAAAAACACAGTTCAAGGATACAAACTACTAGAGCCTGTCAGAGATGAGTACTAATTCAACCTCTGCAGTAAAACGAGCTGAATAACTAACTGTAAGTTTTCAAAGTCTAGTTTTTTTACCCGCAATCAGGAATCCCAATGGTTCTGTATGTGGATGACATGAGGATTAAACAACTTCATGTATAAAAGAAATGTTACTTACCACCTGCCCCCCCCAAAAAGAAAATAATTAAAAAATGATGTATACTAAGTTAACTAAAGCTTTTGCATTTGGAATTTATTCTTCTTATGAGTGACAGTCAGCTTCACATTTACTTTTTTTCTTCATCATTTTCTTCTTCCAACTTTTCTTTATTTTAACATGAGTATTAATATTAGAAAATTTGAATACTACAGATGTAATAAAACTAAGTTAATTCATTGTTTATTATTTTATAACCTTCTTTCTTCAAATAGACAAACATTAAAATAATGTATAAAATTACAGGTCTAGATAGCAATGCATTTGGAAACAAGTGATGTTTTATTCCTACCTGCCTCCATTATAGTTGTAGATCTTGCATATAAAGCTTTTCATAAACTATAGGCAGCGGTTCAATCCAGAAAATCACATTAATGACCTCTCAAGAAATTCACTATCACTTTTGTAAATTAGAAGAGCACTTTAGTTAGGTGGGAAATGAAGATGACATTTCAGGCTAACTTCCTATTAGATCTTCTTCAGTAAAATATTGGACTGCTGAAAACTAATAGGTGGTTCATGATAATAGAGAAGGCAGCAAGCCAGTAATTACATGTATAAAGTAATGTCTTTCTTCAAAACAAAATCAATATAAAGACATATGGGAAGTAATTTGTTAAATATACTTTTACATGGCCCTTAACACAATAAATTTTTTAAATGTATTTTTTTAAATAATCACAGAAGAAATGCTCAGATCATGTAGGAAAAGAAGGACTTTCATTATCTGCAGTTGTCACTTTTTCCTTTCAGCATGTGTAATAAAAAAAGGATGCTTCCACACATTTTGTGGAAAATATTTGATGATGATGAAATATCTTTATGGACTGAATCCAGATAAGCAGAAAAATATTAGCTATCCTAGACATGGAAAAAAGTTTGATTAATAAAAATAAATTTTTGCTTTTGTTATAATATGATTCTTAAGGTATTTAAAGTTTAGTTGATATTTGAACTGTAGTTAATTTGCCTTTTAAACTTATGGAAATAAAATTGATAGCTTGTCATGAACTTTATCATTTTATATATATTATCATTATCATTTTGTACATGCATGCATATTAGCAAATTATTTCTTATTAATTGGTGAGTTTGGAGTTCACATCGACATTTGGAAGCAGTTATGGTGTGCTGTGTATTTATGGGCATGTGTACAAGAGAGTGGGGAGAGACACAGGGGGAAAGTGTATAAGGGATATTCCTATTGTGAACTCATTGTAATGGATGTGAAGTACAAAGATGGAAGACCCACATCCTGACATTACTGTCTGCATGCATAAGGTATTGGAATAATTAGTTCTCACAGCACAAAAAAAACCTGGGAAACCAAAGGCTCCATCTATCTTTCCAAAAATCATCAATATTTTTTAATAGTGAATATTAATTTTATATCAAGTAAACTTTCCCTCTGGAGCCATGGGTCAAGACTTTTGTAGTTCTTTTAAACATATTTTTGTTTTCCTTTTTTAAAGTTATGGCTGGGAGAATTTTAAAATAAATGTCAAGGCTTTTATTGTGTTTATCATGAAGCTTTAAAGTATATAGATGTATATTTATATACCACATAATTACAGATCCCCTCCCACTGTTAATCATGCATGCACATCTATTATACTCAAAGCTACCATTCCTTAATCAAGCATTTTGTGATTATGCAAATTTGAAAAGTAATGAGGTACACCATATAACAGAGAGCAAATCAGTGTTGCTAAATGAATGAAGTCCTCAAAAATGAGAACATTGATTCTTTTGGGTCTGAAAATCTTAGGAAACTTTTATAGTTAGTAGACTACTCATGTAGAAGAAAATGACACATTTTCATATATTGTATTTGTCTTCTCCTTGCATTCACTTGGTTATCTTTCTTTATTGCTGTGACTTAATATCCTTAAATTTTCTTGTCACACTCAGCAATCAGAAAAATCATGAAGTAGATAAAAGGGGGCTTCAATCAAAATATATACTTGTTACATCTATTTACTACTGCTACTTCAGAATTTGTTTTAAGAAATCACTTTTCATGGAGTTGTGATAGTTTCTAGAGTCAGTGATAGTTTAGGTTTTGACATTTTCTATGTGATGGAATAATTGGCAGTAGAATAGTCTGTAGACATCAAGGAAATAACTGAGTTTTCATAATTTGCTATTTCTTATACTGCTTTATTCCTTCCAAGTAACTTTGTTTTAGTCATTAAATGGACTATTACTTGGTCATTTGCAAGTTGAAGTGCATTTTTGTTGAAAGTTTTACTTATTTTTCCTTTTTAGGAAACAATTATTAGCTTGGGAGGACAAAATGCTAATGTATTGTATTATCCAGATATCTCTGTTAATAGGTCTTCGTTAAGGATGGGTCAGTAAACATTTTATCTTCAAAAACCAGGAACATATTATTATATAAGCATTGTTTTCTATGCGATATAAGAAATGTGGGCTTACTTTTAAAAGTGGGAAAATCTTGCAACTATCCATGAGAAAGTCAATCTTTCAGAAGATAAAATCCAGTTCTCTCAAAATTCTGTTTCAGTGGCTTGAAGACGATTATTGGAAAAGCTACTTTTAGAAAAAAATTTAAAATTATTTTATTTGGTTATTTTTAGAGAAAGGAAAAAGGAAGGAGAAAGAGAGGAAGAAAAATATCAATGTGTGGTTGCCTCTCACAAATCCCCCAATAGTCAACTGGCCCACAATCGAGGCATGTGCCCTGACTGGGAATTGAACCCATGACCCTTTGGTTCTGAGACCAGCACTCAATACACTGAGCCACAACAGGCAGGGAGAATATTTTTTTTCAATGAGAGAGGCATATTTGTTTCAGATGGAATAGAAAGCCAAAAGTATAGGAACAATATCCAAGGGCTAATTGTTGTGATCCTTATTTGCAAAATTACATTCATTCAAATGTGTTATACCTTGTTGATAATTTGCATCATGTACTTGTATTTGAAGAGTCCCACAGTGTTTCACTTCACTAAAATTTTCAGTCTTTTTTTTTCTTTCTTAAATAGTCTCTGTGTCTCTGTTGTTAGCAAATTTATGTCTCACACACTTTTTGATCTCTATTACAATAGTCTATCTAATTTTATTGTGAAACAATATTTGAATATTTTTAAATGAAGATATTTTTATTTCTTTAAAAGTTTCATCCCATTCAGTAAATTATATCCCCCTCATCTTCTTGGGGGTGTAGTAGATAGAACATAGGATAAAGAAAGTCAATTAGAGTGATGATGAAATGTTTTAGCTTATAGTAGATACTTTTATTGGATATAAAACACTTTTGAGATGAACACTTCAAATAAATGTAGATATATCAAGTATTCAAAGGCTCAATTTGGAAAATTCACCCAGGTTCTGTACATCTAGAGTGTAGGGGCATGAGGACTATGGTGATACAAATCCTAGACATGTTGAGGGAATACTCAATATCAGGTGGCTTGTTTCCTCCTTGCAATTTAGAGGCCTGGCAGAAGACCATCTTACATCAAAATGTGGAAACCACAGACTGAATCCTTTTAATAATGCTCAATCCAGTCTAAGTTTTTTAAAAAGATTTTATATAATTATTTTTAGAGAGAGAGGAAGGGAGGGAGAAAGAGAGGGAGAGAAACATCGATGCGTGGTTGCCTCTCACATGGCCCCCACTGGGGACCTGGACTGTAACCCAGGCATGTGCCCTGACTGGGAATCAAACCAGTGAGCCTTTGGTTCTCAGCCTGTGCTCAGTCCACTGGGCTACACCAGCTAGGACTCCAGTCTAAGTTTTAAAAAAGAAATAAGCCCATATCTACTAGTAAAAATTATTATAAAATGACAAAATTTAATACTTTATTATACATGTATTTATTGAACAGATATGATACTATGTAGAAACAAAGCAATGTGCCTACTCTCATAGAACTTCTAGAGAGAGTGCAGGGCTAAGAGTTTTCAGATATCAGCAGAATTAGGTACTTCTTTGTTAAGTTCAGTTTGTTATGGAAAATTAATGTTACTTTTCTGTACATCTGAGTAGTGAATGTACATCTTTTATATAAATTTAGAACTTACCCACAGTTTCTTAAATTTTACCCAAAGTCCAGCTATTTAATTTGTTATAAAATGTTAAGCTTTAGAGAATTAAGCAAAGGCTCAGAAGAAGAAATGATTACATTATTTTTAAAAGAAGTACTGAGGCCTGTTGTTTGTCAGAATCAACATTTTTTTCTTTTTTCATTAACAGTAGTGTTTCTGCATTCATTGTCAGAGTGTATCAAGAGAACAAATACATGTACTCTGTTGCAACTTAAGAAAACATTCCTATACATTTTAGATCGATAAAGAGAAGGCTGAAATAGATGATAAATCATATATAGGTAGATAAGATATAAAATGATCCATAGATATAGTTTAATGATCTTAACAACACCTTTTCAAAGTAGATTCAACACATACCTATTTAATTGGTAATAATTCTTATAGTTCCTAGAAACTTGTAGATGTTTATTTTATTTTTTAAATATATTAAGTTATTCATCACCAGTCTTAGATGTACCTTAGTATGGCTAGGTATGTATATAATACTTATTTAGTGATTGCTGTGTATGCAAATTTTCATTTTAGCTATATATTTTCTAAGGAAATATAACTAAGATTATGAAAATTACTATCATTTTATAGAACAGGAGGATGGCCTTATTGGTCAGTAGCACTGTGCTTATGAGGTCCTGGAGCCGAGCCCCTGTTCTGTTAAAAAGAGCGATTAGGTCATTGGACTGTACACAGAAATGGAAGGGAGACACACTGAGAAAGCATGGGGAGATACAGTTTCTTCTATTTTGCAATTTTGCCCAGGGCTTGCTTTGTTTTCTAGTTATGATTTATGACTGGGGGAGATCCCCAAGCACTTACATGATTTCGCATTATCATCTTCCTGCTTTCTGGAAAGATTTAAGTACATTTGAACAGCTGTCATTGATACAAAGTTTTGTTTAGCATGGAAGTGCTCCAGGATTTTTAGTTCAGACTTGGGAGACTATTTGTCACCTCATGGCATTGTCCATGACATTCTGTGAAAAAATTTACAATGTACAACCATCTGCAACTATGAATAAAATGGGGAATGAAGACACAGAACAATATTTTAGTTTCCTTCTTTTTCCTCAGAGTAAGTAGAAGTTTATCTTTCCTGTCTCTAGCACACAGTAGGTCACTGCCCCTAAATGCCACCACTATCGTGTACATCATGTCCCTTGAAGATTTAGCCTTTTCCATAAGTGAGCCAAGTCAGAAAATGCTTTGTCCACTAGCAATATTTTTTTTTCTGACTGCCTTCAAGAACACTGGAATAAAAAATGGGCTTTCTTTTTATGAAAAAAAAAAAAAGACCACCATGAAAAACAAAGTGCCTTGAACAGCTTAGGCTTAACTGGGAGAAATGGTTGGGAGAGAAGTTGCCAAGGAAAGTTTGTTGATGTTATTTTTTTTAATCTTCACGAATAAGTGTTTGTATATGAAGAGGGAACACAGCTGGCAACTAGTGAAAGAGCTAGGTAAGACACTCACTAAACTTCCAATCAGTAAAATATATAGAACTATGAAACAAAATCTATGTTATGAACTTAAAATACCATGAAAAAGAATCAGGAAAAGCCATCATTGGATTTACTTACAAATTTATGACTAGTTTGGCATGGCCAATTTTTAAGTTTGGGGAAACATCACTATTATCATTATTATGGATACAAATTTTATGAGGAGACTAAATGCAAAATGCCTTTGTCTGCACTGTGCTAAAATAAAGCAATTCAAAGAGATACTGCCCTTTACAACACACAACAGGTTATACTGCTTTCTACAAGGATATTAAAGACATATATGAAACAATTTCTTAATTATGTTCAAGTGAAGGTAATATTGTTGGTTAAAAACAAAATCACATAATGTAATAACAAGAAAAAAACATTTATTTTACCCTATCATTTGCAAAAAAAATCAAAGTGATTTTGAGACAGTTGATTGGGAATAAATTTTATTAATAAATTAATTTTTTGACATTTATAAAAGCATTTAGTATTGATAAGCTAAAGTAGAAAATCATTTGATTATATTAACTGACACAGAAAAAAAATATTTGACAAAACATTTACTCTAGGCCATTAAAATGCTCCACTAATATCATACATAGTGGTGACAAATAGTGAATGTTTCCCTACTAGGATTGGAAGCAAGCCTTTTTCAATACAGCACTGAAAGATGTAGCCACTACAATAGATCAAGAAAAAGAAATAAAGGTATATAAAATGGAAAGGAGAAAATAAAACTCTATTTGCAGATAATATGCTTGTATATATAAAACAGCACACAAAATCTAAAAAGCACTTACAGAACTAGTAAGTAAATATATCAAAGTTGCATGATGCAAGATTGTAATGAAGGGTCTGACTCCCTTTACGATGTTTGACTATGACAACTTTTAAGCCTCACTCTTCCTTTTTTCCCTCTGACCCATAGCCAGATAAGCTGATAAAAAAAAAATCTGTGTTGTCCTTCCTTTAGTGCATGTAGGAAATTAAAACTATGCAAGCCTCTTCCACTGTATATGAATGTTCACCCTGGCCCCAGCCTCTAACCATTTCTTCACAATTCAAAATATTTCTGCACATTTATGTTAAGGGAGAGACCTGAGTAAGGGAACCTCCCAAGCTTATTCCTCAGTTCTTGCCTCGCTCACAATAGAGGGATTCCAACAGGAGACAGACATGCATAATGGAAATGAAATAGCAAGTTTATTTATGAAACATATGAACACAAAGCTGCAAGCAGGCCCTGCACTAGTCTGAATGCCCCATGTATAGAGGAAAGAGGGTTTTTAGTAAGTTTGTTCTATACACTTGAGCCAAGGCTACAAGCGGGCGCTCAGCTAATGAGCGTGATGACTATTGGGGTTCAGAGGTTATATACTTGGCTTTTATGTTCCCCCTCCTTTCCTTGCTCCAGACCTTGGGATTAATACACAGTCACAAAGGCTCCCCACCCCCGATCAGCTATTGGAAATGATGCTTATAGACTTTCAAGAGTTCCCCTCTTTGTGCACTATTATATTTTGCTTGTGATGTTCCCAATGCATGGCAATCTTCTCAGACCAGGCTTAGGACTGCTTAGTCAATGAGTGAGACAAGTCTGCCTTTTGTTTCCAGCCTCCCCTGTTAAGTTCTTTGTTAGATTGCAATCGTGAGGGGCCCTGCTATATTCCCCCTCTGGCCATGCATTCCTAGCTGCTACCTACAGTAGCAGTTGTACCATATGTTCTTCAACTATAATTCAATTTATTTCCTAGGGACTCCCAATCTAATGTGATTAGTTGAAGTAGTGCTTTTCTCTACACTTGCTTTTGTACACTCTGGACTCAGTGAGGAGTATGTAGTTAAGATTTATGAAATCTAGAGATTAAAAATATTAATTTATGATCTATAAGGAAAAATATTAAATATCTACTTTTAGTCACTTTTTGGGTTTTCCAAAAATTGGATATTATTTTGCATTTTTCAAGTACTGTTTTTGAGCAGTTTAGGGCAATTATTTTATAGGATGTCTCTATTTTTCTGATGTTTCTTCATAATCTGATCTAGATAATAATTTTTTATAGGAATATCAAAGTTGCATTTTTACCTTCTTAGGGTATTTTATTCAGGAGGCCTCTGGTGTTTTTTGAACCAATATTGATAATAATGTCCCCTGGCTGGTGTAGCTCAGTGGATTGAGCGTGGGCTGTGAATCAAAGCATTGCAGGTTCAATTCCCAGTCAGGGCACATGCCTGGGTTGCAGGGCACGGCCCCCAGCAAACGCAAATTGATGTTTCTCTCTCTCTCTCTTTCTCCTTCCCTTCCCTCTCTAAAAATAAATAAATAAAATCTTTTAAAAAATCTTTAAAAAAGATAATAATGTCTTTGAACACTTTATTAAATATCCATGCATTTGTCTACATATATGGGTAATATATTCCCTTATAAATAAGATATTTATAGAAACATACTTTCAAACACTCTAGATATCTGTTCCTCTTTACCTTTCCACCCTACTATCCTACTTTCCTCCTGCACTATCATATTTTGTAGCCAAGTAGTGATGATTACCACTGATGATAATTTAATGTTATTTTTAGAAGGGATTTTTCTTTCTTTTTATTTATATTGGAAATAAATCAGATTTATCATTATAGAACTTATAATACATAAATGTATGAGCATATTAAATATAAAATATATTAATATATTTAAAGTTCTAAGTGGAAGGATATTTATTTTTTATTCTGTAAAATAATTTGTGTTTTCATTGCATAGTAATGTCATATTTTTTGTATGAAAAATTCTACTTTGCTGTAAGTTAATAAGGGATCAGTTGTGAATGTTTTAGAGTATTGTAAAAGAGGATTTATTTTCTATTTCCATGATATAAAATTTAATATGTATCTACATGATCTACCTAAGTTTTTATGCAACCAAATTAATGTATTAGATTTGAAGTCAGATTAGTGATTACCTTTGCCCAGGAGGAAGTAGGTTGTGGTTGGAAGGAACTGCAAGATGTTGCTGGCTTATAATCACTGGACTGTGACTTGAAAGGGGTACAAAGAGAATTCTAGTTGCATTATTTCTTGTCCTAGGCATGGTTATTCAGGAAACTTCCATTGTTGATGTTTTATTTGCTTTTAAACTTCTGATTTGTGTATTTTCAACTTTTTAAGTTAATAGATGTTATTAATGTCAGATCTAGAATAAGAAAACTTTTCTCTAGAATGTGCATGGTTGATTTCTATTGAATAAAAGGGTCAAGTCATGCAATTATATCAAAGTAAAATGTCTGAAAATATATGTAAATAATAGAGTTAAAAGTAATCAGAAGTTAATGAAATGTTTGCCAAGCAACTATGTTTTGCTAAGTTTTAAGGCAACTTGGGTAATTTGAAAAGGTTTGAAATAATGAATGTGACATTATTTGAAAGTATACATAGATTAGTAAAGAATAGGAGAAAGAAAAAAAATTATTACATTACTGTGTGGTAAATTTTGCCTTATATGAGGGCATTGTTAGAGTTGTGATGTCAACCAGCAAAGGAGACTGAGTAGAAATGCTTGGAAGAGTTGAAGAAGATAGCTTGGAGATGAGAATCACAGGGAAAAATGATAAACTAAAATAATACAGGAGGTCACTGGGTATTTTCAAGAAGAACATTTATTGTGGTTGTTGGGGTAAAAGAAATATTAGGTTAATGTGGAACATATTCTTTTTATGAGTTTGGCAAGAGGAAAAAAAGACATTGCTGCTTTCTTTCTTCTTTTTTTTTTTTTTTTAAATTGATAAGTATGATAGGAAAACTTGAGCAAGTTATAGACTGGGATGAAGATCCCAGCAAAAAAGGAACACATTGAAGAAATAACAAAATAGAAGAGCTTGATTGTTTCTGAAAAAAATTGTAGAGTAGAATCAAAACTACTGTAAAGTAGGATCAAGACTATGCCATTTCTTATGAGTGTAGCAAATACACTGAAAAACAGATGCAATTAAATTTAAGACACAAATTAGAATTATTTTCTTCTGTTTGTAATTTTGCTTTTCCCTCTGAATCTCTGACCACAACTACCTGCCTTTCCCGTTCTTCCCACACACGTGTTCCTCTGACCTCTGTTCTTCACTTCTTCAGTATCTCTAGTCCCCTACAGTCCCTCACTCCTCACTTCTAACAGCCTAATCTGACTCTTCGCACAACGAGCATGTGGTCCATCATTGTCACTTCTCCTGTCAGAGTCCACATTATCAAATTAACTCTAACCTACAAATCCTATTCTTCACTTTTATCATTTCTTCCACAATTTGACTTCTCTATTTCTGCATTGGGAAACTTTAACTTTCATACCTCTCAGACTATGGAAGATCCAGGTGGAAATCATAAAAGAGGATGGCAGAAGGAGACAAGGGTGAAACCAGGCTCTCACAACAATGGAGACCTTATCTTAGATGGTGAAAAAAGGTGGATTTTCAAGGGAAATTGTATGGCCACAACCAGGTGTTAGTAATATGAGTGTATCCCTAAAGTTTACAGCCACAAGAAGGAGTTTGGATAGTGCTACCAAATCATACAAAGTGCAATGGAGGAAGACTTTTGTTGTTGTTGTTGTTGTTGGTTTGCTAGTTTATTTTGTAGGAGCGAGTGGAAGATTGATTATCTGTATGGGTAGTGGAGACATGCACCTGCAGCCTGACTGATGGTGTTTCATGAGAGAAGAGACTCTCACAGATATGTAAGACAAACTGTTGTGGATTTTTTTTTTTTTAAGGGGGAAAAGGCAGCTTTCTGTTAGTGCAAAGGGAGCATGAGAAATAAGGTTGCCTTCAACATTCTCAGTACTGTCCCCTTCTCCAAAAGCCAGCAGAGATTCTTACAAGTTGGCCAAGATGGTCCCTTCAATGTCCAAAGCAGTTGAAAGCTATCAAAGGTCTCAGAAACAGTCAGGACGTGAAATCTATGGGGGAAAGGTTTTCTCTTTGTTTTGTCTCATTTCCCTTTGGCAGTAATCATCTGTAGAGGGTGTTTTTCTGTATCACTGTGAAATTATAACCTATAAGCTGTGTGACTGGAGAGAAAATTTATTTTTCTGAAGGAGCAGGGTAAAGTAGAAAAGGATTACCCACAATTCAAACCTACTTTCCTATACTTTTCTGAACAACCACAGTTTCAGAAACTTAACAGCAGAATACATAGTAGTAATGAAAAGTTTTAAAATAGGAACCGCTGAAGAAGCAAAGAGAACTAGGATTATTAAATTCCTGTGTTCCTTTATATCTAGCTTCTTCTCATAGGTCCCACTCAGAGCAGGTTGCCTTCACAGGAGACAATTAGACTCCCTTGCCATCCCCACTCGAATACTTGTTTTAACATATGGCAATTTAGATTTCGTTGCCTGTCTCTTTAACAGTCTCTCTAGGACGACTTACTGGTTTTATGGTCAGTTTTTGGTTCTTGGCTGCCAGAAAGTATTTTAATACTGGCATATCTCTTGCAAGGAAACAACCCAATTCATTATTATTAAGTTATCTTTTCTTGGCAGTAAGTTCTGCCTGACTTAAAGATTATGTGGAATAAGAATAATGTCCTTTAACAATCATGGTTACCTTCTTGACATTTCTCTGATAAACTTATTTTGTTTTATCTCCTGTTTTGTTTTGTTTTTTTGTAGAGCTTTTCTTCCCAGATTTCATTACAGCTTGGGTGACAAGGATTTTGTTGTTGTTGTTTTTAAGTATGTTGGCATGTGCTAAATTACCTTTGATAGAAGAAGAACTCAATCAAAATTGACATTGTCTAGTGCTTCACTAAAAGGTTGTGATATGTTTTAGTTTTTAAACTTCAGTTCTGCAATGAACATTAAATCAACAACTCTGGCTCACATATGTAAGAAGAACTCAATCAAAACTGACATCATCTGTCTAGTGCTTTACTAAAGCCCATGATGTTGGGATATATTTTAGTTTCTAAATTTCACTTCTTCAATGAACATTAGATCAACAACTCTGGCTCTCCTACCAATTCAATCCAAGTAGAGCTTGGAAACTCCTGGAAATGAGGTGTGACTCTACTGAAGATAATTCTGGCTTCCAGGCTTTCATGAAGGACATATTAATTCATTAAATTATTCAAGCATGCTGCATTCAAAAGCTGACAGGGATTCAAAGGTTTGTTGTCTCCTATTAATCACTTTATTATTCAGATCATTCTTTCACTAGAGGCATTAGAATATATTTGATTAATATCTCATTTCTATTATTCTTGTGAGCAATGTTCATTGGCTCTGCTCTAGAGAACATTTGTTTCCCTTCAAGTAAATGAGAAGAGAACAATAGATAATTATCAAATGCTGGTGTGTTTCTGTGAATGCACAGTGATTCCTAACAACCGTGGCTATCACACCTAGTTCAGCCTGTGGCTAGGAGGACGGTGATATCTGGTGTCTCATCCAAATCTGACAAGAGATGAGGAGCCTCTGAAGATCACTTGACTTAAAGCAAATCTTAGCAACCTCTCAAGATTTCCTGGCTACTTCACTGTTCTCTCACTTGGAGTCGATTATCCTGGGACCCTATCTATTTGGTTTGAATGTCAAATCGAGAGTTTCCTTCATTTATTCTACTAAACATAAAGAGAGATGAAGGAAAGTTTAGAAGACTTTTAATGCTCCAAATATTGAGCTCAATACTGCATATATTTCTTGCTCTAGTCTTGAAGGCAAAACCATTAGACAAATCTTAGTGGTTTATATGCCAGATAATTTGCTTTGATTTTTGAAGCACAAATTATTATAGAGCATGTTTTGAATTGATTTAGAAAAAGCCTCTGATTTGGATGTGTTTCATGTAGAAATGTCATAAAACTGGATTTCTGAACATTATTATTAGTTAATGTTTTAAAGAGAAAAATCACATTTACTATAAAAAAGGTGAGCAAATTGAGCTTGGAAACTAATGGAAACATAATGCACGCAGAAACATGTTTTGCATCTGAAAACATTAACTTCAGTTGCTAGATTTTTTTGTAGTCCCTGTATTCGACACCTATTTTTTAAAATTTAGGAGTCACATTTGACATTGGGGTCCTGCACTCTCTCAGAGGACTTGCCCTGTATCCCATGGGCTGAGAAGCTCACCACAGGAAGCTCCACAGAACATGATGCTTAGATTTAACTCCTCAACATCCATATGGCTCAGTCCATGTCTTTTACAAGCTTGACTGCATGCATGTTGTACCCAGTATTTACCGACCCTGCTGCTCTCTTTCTGCTCGGCGCATTGCCTCTGTATGCTTGTGTGTGTGTGTTTCTGCCTTTCTAAAGTTAATAAATAATGAACCAGTTGGGCAGAAGATGGTTCCACAGAAGTCAATGCCCTCTCACTTATCCATATCTGAGTTTTCTGGTTGTCTAACTTCTATAAAATATTTAGCTACGAACAACCCCAGATGTACAGGGTGGGAGGAAAGCCATTGAATGAGAGCTTAGTTTTGCACATGGGTGAAAATCAGCGTAGTGCCACAAGAGAAAGAAGTAAAGGTAGGCTCTCAGGGTGGTGCTGTTTTTTGCAAATGACATCATCTCTTTGGTACCTCTTTTTGCACTCCTTGTGTGTATTAGAAAGGAGGTGAGGAGACATAGGAAGAAAAATGGCACTTGTGGAGGGAGCATAGTATAAAGCAAAGTTCATGGGTTTTAAGTTTAGGAGAGGCAAAGTCGAATCTCAGCTGTACCACCTATGACTTTGGACAAGTTTTTTTTTTTTACACTTGAGTTTTATTTACTTCATCTGTTAAATAGAAAAAGTATCCCTTGCTTAATGTTTATTTAAAGGTTTTGGTGATTTCATCTGAAGTTACAGACCCATAATATAACCTCAATAATTGGAATTTTATGTTTAATTTTCTTTAACTTTATGTGTCCAGGTTTCCCTTTCCTGAGGACACATGCTATTTTTCTTTTTGCATCTTCCACACCTGAAAAGTGTGAAGAACTGAATAATAGTCATGTGAATCTGTGCATGAATAAGTAATCAGTGATATTCCTCAGAAAAACATTGGACTTTTGTTAAGATATCTTTGTAACTATTACTTAATATTTTCTAATAACTCTAGTTATCTAGTTTCAAATGATTCAGCAAAGTGGAAAAATAAATTAAAATTGAGCTTGAAGGCTGCCAGTTAGACACATAGACAATAGTAAAAGTTAGAGATGACAGATTGAGGACAGAGAGGAGCTAAAATACACTTGAATGTGACCTATTCTCCAGCTCTCTAAGCCACACTGATCCCATCTGGTATTATCATTTTACAGAACAGATTGACATTCACATGGATACTTTGAGCTTTAATGGAAAGGTAAAATCATATTAAACCCATTGTGCTTTAGAATGTATAAATGTGTGTAATAAGTTTCAGAAAAATTTCTATTCAAATGGTGACTTTTTATTACTAGAAAAGTTAAGCTTCAGTTATCTGTAAAATTAACATATGTGTACAGATTGTTCCCCATCAATGTCAGGGTAATAGAGTGTTCTGCCACTTGCCATTACCAATCATTCTTCTGCCACTTTTTGGCATTGGTCCCATACCAAAATATGCTGCAAGATGAATTTGTCTTTCAAGAAAGGTTCCTTTTAAGAAAGGTAAGAAGATCTACTTCAAAACTAGCAAAGGCTACCCCAGACCTGCTTCAGGTGATCATTCAAACTTTTATACTTCACTATGATGTCAAGGAAATTCCCAGGCACAGCCTGGCATCAATGCCATTGTATATGTTTGTAATCTGAGCCAGACATCTGTGAGTGAATTCAACAAGCCCCAGGGCAGGAAAGCTGGCATGTTTCCACCTGAACAACTGTTTAAGTAAAAGCAGCACAAGGGAGAAAAGACAGGGTAGTCTGTTTTCTTTGTAATTGGTGTTGGCTTGAAATTATGCAATTTATAAACTGGCTCAAAAGCTGTTCATTTTCAAGAAGACAATGCTTTCATATAATGTAGCAATCATCAAAGAGTTGGAAGATATAGTGAAGTCTTAACTATATGCATAGTCTAAACTTTTCCTTACAGCTTTTCATGCATGCCACAGCTCTTGCCTTTGCAAATAGACCACCACATCATTCACCATACACACACACACACACGCACATACACACCCTTGAAATAATGTGGCAATTTCTTTGCTTTCTTGGTTTACTTAATAAATGTATATAAGTAAAGTGGATTCCCATAAAAAATAATTAGCAAGGTTTTTAGGTGGTTCATTGAGCGAAAAAATATGTATACTGATGAATATAGAATATGAAAAAAATTAATTATAAAATGCATCATACATATATTTTAATACTCCTATGTAAATTAGAATTTAGAAAATTGTAAGAAAGTAAAAAGTGATTAGTATTGTCTAAAATTAGAAAGTAAATGGGAGGGTAGTGTCAGTAATCATTTCTGAGAGCAACTTTAATATATGGCTGCTCATACTGGTACAGGTTATTTGGTGTAAGTGCCAGGCAGAAGAGTCAACTGGCAGCACATGACAGAGGGGCGATTATCATCTGCTATAGAAATAGACAAAATACATGGGACTGTACATGGGACTGCATCCCAGCAATGGAACCCTTGTTCTGCACTGGTATCACTTTTTTTCTGAGACAAGACTAAAAGCAGCCTTTGGGTTCAAGGATCAAACAGGCTGATCCTAGTTGCCAGTTTTGGGAAGAATCCAAGGAAATGTCACCTGCCCAATACTTGCAGACATTGGGGGGTCTTCAGCTCCTGGGGGCAAATTGAATGTGAACCAATCCTTTCCTCTAATGAGAAGGACAAGCTCCCAGACCCAATTTATATCACTGTCAGATGATCTATAATGAATCTTGCAATTTTTAATCTGATTTTCATAACTGCTTATTTCTATAAATGGTTATAAAATTATTAAATATAAATTTAAATATGAGGTTTTACTTGTATTATTTTAAAGAAAATATGGATTTGATGGAGTTCATTTAGAACGCATAGAATTAGGAGGGTATTATCATTTTCCCACACCCTTAAGTTTATATGTGAAAAAATAGTTTAAAGGCTTAAGTAGTTGCTGGCATTTCTTACCTTTCATGATTTGTGCTTTTGGTTTGCAGTCATCTTTTCAAAACTAATCAATTTTCTTAAAATATAGTATGTTGTACACATCTCAAGCAATACAAGCTTTAGGTCACCATTTTCCTTCTAATTTCTTCCATTTCTTTTTTATACTAATTCTACAGTGAACCAAGCCCCCAGCAGCTTCACTGGTACACGTCAACTTCTGTTAACACATCTTTAGTTACTAGGAGTTTAGAGGAAGGTGCCTAACTCACCCACAGATCAGTCTGTCAGTGGGGGTTACCCTGTGGCATGTGCCCTCTTTTTCTCTACTGCCTTGACACTTTCTTGTTAGTATCTGATCTTGTTAATATCTAAGTTCTCACTCTTGGCTTTGCTGAAGATTTGATCCAAAGAACATCTGATGTCAGTCTTCAGTCAGTACAAATATTCTACTTACAGAGATACAAAATATTTTCTATTTTATGAATAGGTTAAGAGAACAATCTCTAACTTGTCCTAAGAGCCCTACATAATAATGCTAATTTCATCTCTAAAACAACAACAAAATAGAAATCAAACCAATCTAAAAAGCCCTCAGAGATAACTCAATAAAAGCATGGTTATATATGAAGTCTATCCAGAAGGTATCCAGTCATGTAATTTGAAAAATAGAAACCTTTATTGAATAAGATACAAGAAGCTTTGTACATAGATCAATGATGCCTCAGTCCCTTCAAAGTAGGCCCCTTTGGATTTCATACAGTTCTCCCAATCACCATCAGCTGCCCCCTTGTACTTTCCTGAATCTCATTGACAGTCTGAAATCTCTTTCCTTTCAAAGGTAATTTTAGTTTTGAGAAAAGCCAGAAGTCACAGGACAACAATTCTGGATTGTAGTGGGGCTGAGTCACCTGGGTGATTTGATGTTTCACCAAAAACTTCTGCATGATATGTGATGCATGAGCAGGCTCAGTATCGAGATGAAGCTGCCAATCACCAGTCGCCCATAGCTGTGATGTTCTGAATCGTCCAAACAGTTTCCACAGAGGAATGTTCAAGCTAAACACAAAATCTGATGCAGATTCATTGCTCTACCTGCTTAGTTGTTTTGAATTCGACGACCATGTGGTACACATGCTCACTCCACACTGTCTGCTGCCCCACCCCCACTGACTAGTACTGTGAAGTTATCATTGTTCACACATGTGCATTCTGGTCCACTCTCCTTGGCTGCCAGGTTACATCGATGTTGCACTACCTGTTCTTACTATATTAACGATGATGCAACTTTTTCTGGAGAGACCTTGTATATATCCAAACAGAAATGAGGTTCTACTCACCACTCATTGGCAAACTCTGGAGGCAGAGGTTTGGTTAAAAAAGAAACAGTTCATTTATTCAAAAGCTACACTATTTTGTAAGAATGGCAGGCTTCTGCCTTAGAACCCCTCCTCTCCAAAACACCCAGAGAAAAATAAGCCTGTCACCTTTTATCAGACCAATCTGGCTGCAGCCAGAGTTCCTTCTCCCATTTAAAATAGCATTCTTTGGGAAATTGCAGGATGCTCCAAACTTCTCTGCTTCTTTCCCCATCACCGTCAGGTCTCAGGCTCCTTTCTGGAGTCTGTGCTCAAAACCACATCCTATTCACTGACTGCTGCCCTTTCTTCTGCTTGCTACTTGCCGACCTAGTGCCTGTGCCCCATCCCTTTGGCACAGGGGACCCTCTTTTGCCATGTTTCTCAGCTTGGGGTTATGGAAATCTGATGACAGACACCATGCTTGGTTTCACCCCTTATGCTTCTGGCATTTCCTGTGATTCCCTCCCTTACTCTGGGGACTGGGAAGGCTGCCTACTTGTATCATATACATACACTAAGGCAAAGCTACTCACACGAGGTAGTGGGTCTAATAATTCCCAAGTTATTATACTATATCAATAGATGGTTGCAGAGTAGTATTTTTTCATTTCCAGTAATAATGAAATTCCCCCATTATATACAATATTTATGATTTGGCTAGTTAATGAGTCAAGTGCAAATAAGAAAAGTACAGGGCAAATTCAGGAAAGTACTTTCCTCTTAGGAGTAATGAAGGGAGTAGGTCTGGGGATACAGATCAAAAGGACTTTTATCTAATAATTTTTAACAAAAATTTATTAAAATATTGTTCTGTGCAAAACAATCAACTTTGCTACCTGTTTCCCTGAGCCCATGAGAATGTGAAAGAAAATTATGGAAGGCTGTATGAAGGAGTCAGCACAGTTCAGGAAATTATTTTTTAAGTGTAACAATAAATTTACTTATTAATATGCAAATGCAGATTATCCTGTAAGCAATATGTGGACAAGTAGGCATTCTAGCTTATTATATCTCTTTTCTCCTTAGACTATCTTTGGGAAGTATAAGTTGAAGTATCAACTCCAGAAAGTTTATGCTGTGAGTACCAGTGTCCCAAGCTTTCTGATCCTTCCCTCTCACCAGGAGGCAGTGCTTCATTTGGAAGCACTCTGTTTGGTCAATGTGTAGAGAGAATAATTTTATTTTTGGCCTTTACGTGTCACCTGGTCAATTATTTGTTGACCAGTGAAGCTCTTGCATAAAACTACAAGGGCCCAGATCCTGGATAAACATTACATTATATCAGGCATTTTCAGTCTGAAGAAATTTCTCATTAGTATCTCAAGATCAAATTTTGTATCAGGAACTCCAAAGCTCTTGGTGATACCAGGAGCTAACTTTTCCTTTCCTATTAAGACTGCACCCGTCCTTACTCTTTTTAGTGAATTTTTCCTGGCTGTGCCCCATTGAGTATTATCTCTCTCTCAATAAAGTCTTCAGGGTAAAAATTCCTGCTAAGCAGGAGATTAATGTAGAGATCAACTTCCTTTTGAAAAAAAATTAACTTTGTGAAGTCTAGTTGCATTTATTTATTTATTTATTTATTTAGTGACTCAAATTGAATATTTTATTCTCTGATGAAAGTATCTAATGTTACAGAGTTGAATTTGTCTTGAACACCGTAAGTAAACAATTCAATAAAGGTTCAAAAATCCATTACAAAATGTCAAACCAGTTTCTATTGTAGATAAAACCACTTAAGTTCATAGTTGTGCCTTCTCTTACTTTCTCTGGAGCTTTTATTCATTATGTGTTTTTTCGTTACATTTCTCTGTACTTCTCTCTCTCTCCTGTCCCTTAGCTTTTAAACATGAATGGTCTTTTTCATTTGAAACTAATGGAGAGAACCAAGATGGTGGAGGAGTAGGTGGAAACTACACTAATCTCTTCCCAGTACCAAACTGGAATTACAAATAAACTACGGAAAAATCATCCTGAACAACCAACTGAACACTAGCTGGAGAGATGCCTTATAGCCACAAAAGACTGAAGAAGCCACATACCTGACTGGTAGGGAGTGCAGAGGAAGTGCAAGAGGGCTAGAGGGGTTCCCATGGGTGGTGATTGGGTCCTGGAGGGATATTTCAGCAGCCAGGAGGATCCCCTGAGAAATGTGGGGTCTAAACCCTAAGCTGGACTCCTGGGCTTATAGCACCAAACCAGCAAAGGGACCCAAACAACATCTGGTATGAAAAGCATCAGGGTTTCTGTCTGCCAGAAAGAAGAGATGGCTGGAGATTCGGAGAGCCCTTCAAGGGCCAACACAAAAGATTCCATTTGCAGCCACTTACCCTGGGCTCCAGCAGAAGAGAAAAATGGACTAGAGATGCCTGAGGAGAGTCTGGGGCTGGTGGTTCTGAGGAAGGAGCTGAAAGAACAGCCACCAAGATCCCTGTGGTGAGTCATTCCCCATAGTGCAAGAGCCAACTTTCTCAAGCAGAGCACTCCTCATCAGCCTGAGAGGAAGAAATAGCCCCACCCACCAGAATTACTATGTTCCACCCTGTGGCGGTTAAGCCCTGCTGCTGAGAAGTATAGCTAGAAGACTTTCACTCTTTAATACTACAGCAAGTCTACAGGTAGAAGCAGATCACTGGGATGTCTGAGGTTTTAGCTGGGACCTGGTGCTGGTTAATGTTGGTCATGTCGTGCACCTTGGTTCTTTTTGTACACATAGGCCCAGTGGAGGGAGCCACCTTCTATGGATCCATGATAGCTCCAAACAGGTTTCCCAGAGTCAATCACAGTCATGGTTTGACTTATGTGTGCACCAGAGTCTTGCAGATATACCTAATACATAGAAACAAATACAAACAAGCACCTAAAATGGGAAGACAGAAAAAAAAAAAACACCTCAAATGAAAGAACATGAATATTCTCCAGAAGAAAAACTAGATGAAATGGAGGTAAGCAATTTATCAGATACTTTAGAATAGTGATTATAAGGATACTCAACAGCATTAAAAAAAGACACAGAAACCATAAAAAAAGGACCAGTCAGAAATAAAGAATGCAATATATGAAATAAATAATACACTGGAAGGAATAAAGAGTAGGTTAGATGAATCAGAAAATCAAATCATGATTTGGGAGACAAGATAGAAAAAATATACCCAGGCAGAGCAGCCAAAAAAAATAGAATTAAATAAAATGAGGAGAGCTTAAAAATATTTTGGACAACATGAAGCATAACAACATCTGTACCATGGGACATCAGAAGAAGAATAGAATGAGCAAGGGATTGAGAATTTATTTGAAGAAATAATGACCAAAAATTTCCCTAATCTGGTGAAGAAAAATGACATACAAGACCAGGAAGCACAGAGAATCCCAAGCAATTTGGACCCAAAGAGACCTACATTGAGACACATCATAATTAAGTAGACAAAGTTCAAAGACAAGGGGAGATTTCTAAAAGCCACAGGAGAAAAGTAGGTAGTTACCTACAAGGTAGCACCAATTAGACTGTCATTTGATTACTTCACAGAAACATTTCAGGTCAGAAGGGAGTGATGTGAAATATGAAAGGATATAAAAAACAAGAACCTACAACCAAAGCTACTTTACCAAACAAGGTTATCATTTAAAATTAAAGGAGAAATAAGGAGCTTCCCGGGGTGGTGGTGGGGGGGTGGAAAGCTAAGACACCAAACCAGTACTGTAACAAGTGTTAAATGACTTGCTTTAAGATGAAGTAGAAAAAAAGAAAGAAAGAAAAAAAAAACAGGGGAAAATAGCCTAACAATAAAATGGCTGTAAATATCTATCTATTAATAATTACATTAAATATAAATGGTTAAAATGCTCCAACAAAAATACATAGGGTAGCTGAATGGATAATAAAACAAGACCTATATGCATGCTCCTTCCAAGAGATGCACCTAAGGTTGAAAGACACACGAAAACTAAAAATAAAAGGATGAAAAAAGGTATTCTATGGAAATGCAAAGAAAAAAAAAGCTGGGGTAGCAATATTTATATCTGACAACATAGACTTTAAAACCAAGGCTACAATAAGAAACATAGAAGAACACTATATGATGACCAATATCATAAGAGAGCATAACCCTAGTAAACTTTATGCACCCAACACAGGGGCACTGAAATATGTAAAGCAAATTTTGATGGACATAAAGGGAGAAATCAACAGAAACACAGTCCCAAGTCAGGGGTTTTAACACCCCATTGACTTCAAAGGATAGATCTTCATACAAAATCAACAAGGAGACAGTGGTTTTAAACGACACACCAGACCTAATGGATTTAATTGATATCTTCAGAGTATTTCATCGCAAAGCAGCCAAATATACATACTTTTCAAATGTACATGAAACATTTTCTAAGATAGACCACATGTTAGGACACAAACAAGTCTTAATAAATTCAAGAATATTGAAATCATACCAAGCATCTTTTCTGACCACAATGCTATGAAACTATAAACCAATCACAAAACACTGAAATATAAACAAAGACATCGAAGTTTAATAACATGTTATAAAACAATGAATATTTCAACAAAGAGATCAAGGAAAGTGAAAATATACTTGAAACAAATGAAAATTAGAACACAACAATCCAAAATCTGTAGGACACTGGGAAAGCAATCCTAAGAGGGAAATTCATAGCATTATAGGCCTATCTCAAAAAAACAGGAAGCTCAAATAAACAATCTAACTTTACACGCACTTGAAAGAGCAGGAAAAAGAAAACAAAGCCGAAACTGGGTAGAAAGAAGAAAATAATAAAGATTAGAGCAGAAATAAATGCAAAAGAGTATAAAAAAGGATACAAAGGATCAATGAATCCAAGAGGTGGTTGTTTGAAAAGATAAACAAGATTGATGAATTTTTAACCAGACTCATCAAGAAAAAAAAAAATAGGGAGGACCCAAGTAAATAAAATCAGAAATGAAAGAGGAAAAATAACAATTGACACCAAAGAAATAGAAGGGACTGTAAGAAAATATTATGAACAAGTATATGCCACCAAACAGGGCAAACTGGATGAAATGGAAAAATTCCTAGAAACATACAATCTTCCAAAACTAAGTCAGGAAAAATTATGGAATCTGAATAGATAGATTGCACCTAATGAAATTGAAGCAGTAATCAAAGAACTCCCAAGAAGCAAAAGTCCTGGATCACATGGACTCACAGGTGAATTTTGTCAAAGGTTCCAAGAACTAACACCTCTTCTCAAACTATTTCAAAAACTTCAAGAGGAGGAAAGGATCCCAAACTCATTTTACAAGACCAGCATTATCCTAATTCCCAAACCAGATAAACACACTGCAAAAAAAGAAAATTATAAGCCAATATCTCTGATGAACATACATGCTAAAATCCTCAACCAAATATTAATAAAGCGAATATAGCAACGCATCAGAAAGATCATAAACCATGATCAAGTGGGATTTATTCTGGGAATGCAAGGTTGTACAGCACTCTGAAATCAATAAATGTGATTCACCATGTAAACAAATGAAGGATAAAAAACACATCATCATATAAATAGATGCAGAAAAAGCATTTGATAAAATTCGACACCAATTTCTGATAAAAGTTCTCAGCGAAATGGGAATAGAGGGAACATACTTAAACATAATAAAGGCCACATATGACAAACCAACTTCCAACATCAGACTCAATGGGCAAAAATTACAAATGTTCCCCTTAAGATTGGGTATAATAAAATGATGTCTGCTTTCACCTCTCTTAGTCAACATAGTACTGTAAGTCCTAGCTGTAGCACTCATACAAGAAGAAGAAATAAATGGTATCCAAATTGAAAAGGAAGAGGTAAACTGTCTTTTTTTTGCATATGATATACTATATAGAGAGAATCACCAAAATACTATTAGATCTGATAAGTGAACTCAACAAAGTAACAGGATACACAATTAATATCCAGAAATCAGTTATATTTTTATATGTCCATAGCAAACTAAGGAAAAGGGAAATTAAGAAAATAATCCCACTTACAATTGCTTCAAAAAGAATAAAATGCCTATGGATAAACCTGACAAAGGGTAGAAAAGACCTATACTCAGTAAATTATAGGACACTGAAGAAAGAGATTGAAGAGGATACAAATAAGTGGAAGCACATAACATGTTCATGGATAGGAAGAATTAACATCATTAAAATGTCCATACTACTGAAAGCAATCTATAAATTCTATGCAATTCCTATCAAGATTCCAATGGCATGTTTCACAGAATTAGAACAAATATTTCAAAAATTTATATGGAACCACAAAAGGCTCTGCATACCAACAGTGATCTTGAGACAGAAGAACAAAGCTGGAGGAATCATACTACCTAAGATCAAACTAACTCAAAGACCATAGTAATCAAAACAGCCTGGTACTGTCATAAAAACAGACACATAGATCAATGGGATGGAACAGAGAGCCCAGAAATAAGTCCACACCTTGATAGTCAACTGATATTCAGCAGAGCATGTACACACATACGATGGTCTTAAGATATTTATTCAATAAATGGTTTTAAGAAAGTTGGACAGATGTATGCAGACATGTGAAACTAGACAACTTTGGTACACTACACAGAAGAATCAATTCAAAATGGATGAAAGACTTAAAAGCTAGATCTGAAACCATAAAAATCTTTGAAGAAAACATAAGCAGCAAAATCTCAGACATGGCTTGTAGCAGCATTTTATCAGATATATATCACCAGACAAGGGAAACAAAAGAAAAAAATAAACAAATGGGACTACATCAAATTAAAAAGTTTCTGCATAGCAAAGGAAAACATCAACAAGGTAAAAAAGACAACCAATAGAATAGGAGGATGTTCACTGGTACATCTGATGAGGGATTAATATTCGAAATTTATAAAAAACTTAAAAAACTCAACACCAAAACAACAAACCACCCAATTAAAAAATGGACAAAGGACCTGAATTGCCAATTCTCTAAACAGGACATAGAGATGGCCAATAGACATATGAAATGATGCTCAATATCACTAATCATCAGAGAAATGCAAGTAAAGCCATAATGAGACATCTCACACCTGTCAGAATAACTATTGTCAATAAACCAACAAACAAGTGCTGGTGAGGATGTGGAGAAAGTGGGAATCTTTTGCACTGTTGGTGGGAATGCAGACTGGTAAATCACTGTGGGAAGCAATATGGAATTACCTCAAAATATTCGAAATGGATCTGTCTTTTGACATAGCGATCCCACTTCTGGGAATATATCCAAAGGAACCCAAAACACTAATTCAAAAGAACATAAACATCCCTATTCACTGTAGTTATTTACAATTGCCAATATATGGAAGCAGCCCAAGTATCCATCAGCAGATGAGTAGATAAAACAACTATGGGACATTTACAAAATGGAATACTATTGAACTTTAAAAAGAAAGTTTTACCCTTTGTGACAGTATGGATGGACCTGGAGAACATTATGCTGAGTGAAATAAGCCAGTCAGAGAAAGTCAAATACCATATGATTTCACTCATCTGTGCAATCTAATGAACAAGCTGAACTAACAAGCGAAATAGAGACAGACTTACAGGTGGAGAGCAGATGACACCTAAGGGAGGAGGGTAAGAGGTGGAGGGACTAAGCAAAAAGGGAAAAAACACTCCTGGTCATAGACAACAATGTAGTTATTGTGGAGGTAGTAATGTATAAATAAATAAGTAATAAATAAATAAATAAATAAATAAATAAATATCTCCCAAATAAAAGTGTATTTTTTTCCTGTTTGCTCCTTGAGGTCCTCATATCCTTACGTACTATTCATTCTCTCCTCAGTGAACAGCAATTTGCTTATGACACCGACTTTTTTCACTGAGTCAAAGAATTTTTAGGTATTTGGGAAATAAATTGCTCTGAGAATCTGTTCAAAGCCTTAGGGTCTAGCCTCCAGGAAAAAAAATATGTATACTTACAACACATTTACAAACAAAATTTGGCATAGCCTATTAATATGTCTGTCCTTGACCTATATTACTCCTGAATTGTGTACATTGAAAGTAAAAGTAATGAATCTAATAGCCACAACTGTCTTTTTCTCTATTATATTCTTAACAACAAGCATAATTTCCAGATGCTTTAATAAATAAGTGTTAAGTAAATAAGTCAATGCTCTACTTGCTATGAAACAGATGAGTATTTTTATTTTATTAATAACCAAAATTTATTGAATACTAACAATGGAACTTGCCATGTACTATGCTTTTTATATAGGTTTTATATGTGTAACTAACATGAAATCTGGAATCAATATTTGTCTGTTATTACCCGGGCAGCATTCAAACCATTCAGTTTAAATAGCTAGAGAGATAAAGACAGTCATTCTAGTCCTTACTGAAAAACATTAAAAAGAATGCAATTCATAACCTCTAGCAACTTTTTTTTAGTACTTTAATTTCAGCCTAACCTTCTCTGAAACTTTGTATTCACCATTAGCATCCTAATTTCTGTCCCTCTGATCTATCCAGTACTAATTCTATTTCCTTTTATCTCCCCCCCACCCCTGTCAGAATTTACAATTTAGATTGGCTTAATCTCTTTATCTAAGAAGGGTTTTTTTTTGTTGTTGTTGTTATTATAGGGTGTTAATGACTCTGCCTTTTTGTGCCTGTCATATTATACTGAATAAAAATCCAGGACTCTGAAAAAGATCAGTTTTCTACAGAAGATGGAGGAGAGAGGAGGATTAAGTGGGAATAGCTTTCAATGTATGAATCCAAAATAACTGTAGACTTTCTTATTATCCTCTGATTTACCAGAAACCAAAGCTCAAAAATATATATCATCTTGCCCACAGGCTAAGTGGCAAAACCAAAACTCATTGCAACCATTTGATTTCTAAAATGTTCTTTAGCACAATACTTTACTGCTTGCTTAAGAATATTCACTCAGGGTTATCCACTATATACTAGGGATACAGAGATTAATAGAAACTATATAAAACTCTGTACCTTGTGGATCTGATTTTCACATAGGATGATATAAAATAGAAAAAATATATAACCCAAGTGTTACAAAATATAGAAAAAATGAGTATCTAGAGTGTGGGAGGTGACGAAGAGATTGAAGTTTTAAATAGACTGGGACTGTCCATATGAAAAGGGGACATTTGAGCAGCAATTTGAAGGAAGTGAGAGAATGAGCCAGACACATAACTCCAGGAGCATCATTCCTGGCATGTGGAATAGTCAGTGCAAAGGCACTAAATTGTTCTGGTTATTCAGAAAACAGCAAAGGGGCTGCTATGGCTAGTGTAGAACAAGCCAAGAAAATAGTAATGTGCAGAGCGATATGAACTTTTGTGTGTTTCTATATTTTTTCTAAGTTAAAGTCACAGTATTAAGTTCTCCAAAGAATTTATGAGTCTGAAAGAATAAAATTTACTGCCTTGGGGAAAAGAATTTAGGTAGCTGGCTGGGATACTCATATTATTCCCATTAGCTCTTACATTTGACTGTGTATTATTATTCATTCCTTGAAATCATTTACTCTTATCTGCCATAAAAGTGCATGCTCCTGGGTCTCCTGATAGGTATTGGAATTTGCAAGTTATTTCATCATGAGCTCATATTTCTTAGCCTAAGAGGCTGGCAAATGTTTATTGTAAATACAAATGCATAGAAAATAAATGAATCAAATATCTGAAATCTGTATATTTAGCATCAGACTAGAATATTTTTATGTGAACCCATCAGAGAATTGATCCATATATTGACTTTGAGACCTTGTCAGAATTTTTCTACAGACTGACAATGAAGAGAGGCAAGCTTTCTGTATTCTCAAAGTTCTGTCCTTGTCAGGAGTTGACTTACAAAATAGCATTCTTGAGTCAAATTTTCTGTTGCCTTTGACTTATAATGAGATGTTCGTGAGAAGTGTTACATGAAAAGTATATTTTATTTTGACAAATTATAATGAAATATACTGTTCATTTAATCATTCATTCCCCCTATCATGAGGATGTATTTCACATAGTTCTAGAATTCAGTGCAGGGGAAATATTTATTTTATAAATAAACTTTCATGTTTTTTGTTGTTGTTGCTGATGACAACAACCTGAGCCTAATGACTTCTTACCTGTTTGTCTTCTGTGGAGCTCAAAACCATATGGAGAGTTTAATGAAAATCTGTGATATAGAGGATGCTGCAAGGGTACACGCACTGATTGGACAATGATGATGTTTTCACAAGGCTTGCAGGGACTATTAAACTTATGTGTAAACAACAATGACATAAGAAGTAAAGTGATAACGGCTTTAGTGAGGTTAAGGAGAGAGATTACTTACATTAATGGAGAATTATAACAACTATTAAAAGTAAGTAACATCTGTTAAAAATGTTTTCTATCTAATCATTTTATTCTGTATGTCAGCTAAGTCACATCATTTTCAGGAATAGGCAAGGGATATATCAATGCTTATAATAGTTGCAAATCTTTATCATACTTGACATCACACGAATAGTAAAAAGCTGATAATCTACCTTGATTATCTTCTATGTAATTTTAGAGTTTGTTCTAAATTGAATGCAAAGAAAGACAAATTTCTTTACCTCTAAGAATGATAAAATAAGAAAAATGATTAAAATAAGTTGTGAAGATTTCCTGGCAAAAATAAGATAACAGTCTCTCTTGGATTGTATAATTGCTTACCTTTCTGTAGTTAGAGAAATTAGCCAGATAAATGATGGGGTCAATTGTTTTCATAGGTTTCTTTGTTATGTTATTGATTTTCCATAAGCAGTAAGAGAAAGCACTCCTCACGTCTAAATATGTATGCATATTGACAAGGGAAGACTGTGGTTTGGGTGTGTCTTCCTGTGTCTTTGTGTGTTTCTATAGGTCTGACTCCTGTGTCTGTAGAAATGTTATTGGCCATGATTGGAATCTGGAATTTACCCAAGATTTGATTGTCATTTAAGTTAGAATTGATTTAGCAATGTGAAGTAAGTAAAGTCTGGAAGAAGACAAAGATAATAAAAGCATTCCTTTGAAAAATAAGAGACTGAGCCATAATTTAGAGTTAGTAGAAGTAATCATGTAGTTTCTCACAAAGTAGCTGTTTTCAAATCCTATATACACAAGATGGAATTTTGGTAATTTTCACATTTAGGATTTGACTTTTAATACATTAAAAGGAAGTATGCATTTTCCATTAGAGTATCATTTGTTCAGTATTCCATTTAATTTCATAAAATATAGTTCTCTGAACAACACATTATTTACATGAAATCCCTTTAGAGGTATAGCATCTCACTTTCTATTAAGATACAAGTTAGATGTTGATGAAATCATAATTGCTGGTCAAAGCCAAACTTAGTTGACCTTCAGCATTATGGCATTATTTTTACTTCATGATAAACAAATTCACACTTCATGGACTGAAGTGATGTTGTCATTAGATTTTTACAGAAAAAGAAGGAGGCATACTTGTTAATTATTTCTAAGTTTGTCAGAGTATCCAGAGACTTTTTGTGGCCCACATTTTCCATTTGCCGACACTGCAGTCAAGGCTCAGCTTCTCTTTATGATATAAAACGCCTGTTATAATGTCATGATTCCATAAATGTGATAACCACTGCTAAAGGAGCCTTAGCTGGCTAATTCATCTCATTTCACAGTTTGGGGTGGAGGCAGGGTAGCTATGTTTAGAAGTCCTTTAACATAAGGGTTCCATAGCAGTCTTTTTGTCCACACAATCAGCTCTTCATGATGAAAGAGGATCTTACATAAAATACATTTATGATCTGAAGAATACATCCTCATTACATTTTTAGATCTCCATTTCAAAGACATCAGGGCTACTTTCCTCTCATAAAGTAAGACCTCTCTAAGGAGCATCACAAATGGGCTGTCACAAACCAGGTCATAAACTGCATATTGGTTGATTAGAGAAATCTAAAAGGCAACATTGGGATTCGCTCCCCTGGAAGTTGGTATTCGTACCACTAGCTTTTACCCTTGCCTTCTGTGGCACATCTCTCAGCATCCCATCTCATTTCTTTTAGATCAAACTGGTATAAAACAGCCCTGCAGGTGGCTTTATTCTCATGGTCAGGTTTGTGAATTTGAGGGCTTTGTTTTATAAAAGTCTGACAAATTCAACTTTTACTCAGGTTCTGAACTCAGTTGTTAACCAACTAAACACGAATAGTAAAAAGCTGATAGCTAACAGGCTTTGCACAGATTTTATCTGCAAGTAAATCATTTCAAAGAATTTAGGCCTCATGATTTTGACAAAAACTCAATTAATTTAAGTCATATATTATCATATCAGCTGCAGCTTAATACTCAAAACTGGAGAAATTTAAACCTAGGTTGAATGAACCTGAACAACAAAATTTCTTTCTATTAAAAGTAAGTACCTTGAAAATATTGTGTATCAGTCATTTGCTCACTTGCTTCCAAACTCAGTAACATCTCCCACATGCCCGTCTACAAAGAGAAGCAGTCTCTACTCCTCAGATTCTAGCTGTTCCTAAAGAGAAGGAAACAGTAAAGCAAAAGTAAGTCACTCATTGAGGATGTGTCCTGAATTGAGAGACTAGTGACTGTGGTTTAAATAAAAAGTTAAGAGAATGAACTTATTAACAATAGGTATATGAAAAACTAAATAAAGCTTGAACATGAAAACATGAAAGTTAACTACCCATATAAACACAGCTTAGAAATTAAATAAACTGTCCTGAAATATTAATAGCCTAGCCAATGTAGAAGGTATCATGAATTGTAGAAAATATCTGAAAGTTACATATTGAAAACCATACAACATGTAAGAAAAAATATTTTACCAACACCAAAATACAGATAAATGTGCAAGGCATAAATTTAAATTTCTCTTCCATGAATTTATATATTTCACAAATCATGATAAGTATTGAGTGTGTGTATATGTGTGCATATTTTTTAAGATTACATATAAGTAGCAGGACTAGAATGGGATGGGAGCAGGTGGTTGGCCATATTTTGGGAAAGGAGTTAATTTTGAAGCAGCTGCTGACAATTTTCCTACAGTATTATTCATCATTTTTAAAAATTAAAATGATTATAATTACCCTGATATGTCACATCATATGTGACTGAAAAGAGGAAATGATGGAGATGGAGAAAATGTCCATATCCCTGGAGTAGATGCTCATTACTCCATGAACTCCTGAGCAGCAGGCTTCCATGGGATGCCGTCCCAATGGATGAAGCTCAGGTGAGTAATAAAATTGAGCAGAAGGCCTGCAAGTGCCAGTGGCCACCTGATCAGAACTCATTTAGTGATTGTCATCACTTTGTAGCAACCATGCAGTTAATACCCAGTGTATTTGACACCTGCTATGTTAAATTAGTACTTGCAGAATTAACACCTGCTGTCAGCCACCCAGCATGAACGTTTTTTCAGAATAAAGGGGAAATGAATTATTTCTTTAGAAATTTGTGTAAACTATTTTTGTGCATGGAGAATTACTTGGAAAGGTCTTGGGACTGGCAGTCAAGATTCTGCATGTTTTTATAGTGTTAGCACTGTTAGTAACTCATAGTCACTAATTGTCAGCATAGAACAAATGAGCTTAATATTTGTTCCCAGGAACAAACAAGACACTGGAGATAAATGTGGTTTTTAAAATATGAAAACCTATGCAGGTGTGAAGTGGTATGTTAATTATCCATTATTAATAATCATAATACATGTCATTTAAAATTCTCATTGATTATTTGAGAATGGAAAAACCTTTATCTCTTGCAGTATATATTTTTTATATTAGGGCACAGTATACATTTTTTATTTATATAGAACTCTATACCTATTTTTGTATTTATATAATATCATATCCATATCTTTCTTTTTAAAACATTATATTATAATTGATATTAATATTATCCATTTAATGTATTGAATTATAAAATATAATATATGCACATATGTATATACCATGGACAAATTACTGACTTTTCTAACATCCATCACCTTATACAAAAAAGCAATAATAATAACAATAATATTATGGTATAATAGAGAGAAAGCCCCTTAGCACAATAATATTGTATGATAACCCTTTCCTGAATAAGTTAGTGACAAAATAACATAAAAGAAAACAAAAGCAAACCCAAAACATCATTATACTGCAATGACTTCTACTGTGGGTCATAGGAAATAATAAATGTGTATAAGACTTGAAACTTACCTTGGTTTTTACTCAGAAAAAAATTATTTAATGCTGTGGGAAATACTCATAAGCATGTAATACAATTTCTGAAACTAAAAAGCAGAATAAGAGTCTGTCCATGAAACACCTGATACTATAATCAGAAGGATACTTTATATTCTATAGGATAATAGCCACTGAAGTTCAGAAAGCAAGGAAAAGCTGGTGTGTAGAAACTGGATGAGTTCAGGAAATGTTATAGTAAAGAAAGTTGGGGAACTAGCCTAGTGAAAATAATAGTTCCCAGCCTCCTGTCAGGATAAAAGTCTCTCCTTACTAATTATTATAGAGAAAACTGCATATAAACCAGCCAGTCTCTAGAACTAAAAACTTAAATTCATTGTCTTTTCTTGACTGAGACTCATGCCATGAACATTAACAGTAGACACTTCTTGAGTTTTGGCTATGTGAAAAATTCTGTCGGAAACTCATTGATACAGTAATGTCAGGGTTGCAAATTTAAAGACAAAAAACTACCACAACTGCCAGAAAATCAAATTGTAGGAAAGTCCAACAACCAAGGAGTTAAAGAGGAATCATTCATCCAGACCAGTAGCAGGGGAAAAGATGGGAAGCTGGGGTAGAGAGTATATACAGCAAGGTGATGAATAAGGCAGGTTAGGCAGAGGCTGTTGTACCAGGCAGTACAACATTCATGTGTGGATAAGCTGGGAGGAACAACTGAGAAGGAAGACAGACTGGTAACCCAGGGTTCCAGCACAGGAAATAAAGCCACAAAACTACTGGCTGTTAAAATCTCTGGAAGTTGTGGCAGTAGAAGAAACTCCCAGTCTCAAAGGAGAGTCTGTTGGAGTGGCCCATGGGAGCCTAAAACATATGCAAACCCACCCACCTGAAAATCAGCTTTTGAAAGGGCACAATCCACTTGTGGCAAGTGAGGGAAGTGACAAAAAGTGGGGCAAGAGCTGAGCAAGATAGCAAGTAGCATTGTTCCCTCCCTGACTCCTCCTCCACATACATGTAGCTAAGGGAGTTGCCCCACCCTTATAAATACCTAAGGCTCTGCTCCTTACAATGTAACAGGTGCACTGAGATAAAGAAATATGGTCCAAATGAGAGAACCGATCAAAACTGCAGAAAAAGAACTAAGCAATGAGAAGATAGCCAACCTATGAGATGCAGAGTTCAAAACACTGGTAATCAGGGTGCTCACTGCAATGATTGAGTCTGGTTGCAAAGTAAAGAAAGAAATGAAGGCTATACAATGTGAAATAAAGCAAAATAAACAAGGAACCAACAATGAAGGGAAGGAAACTGGGACTCAAATAAACAATGTGGAACAGAAGGCAGAAATAAACATCCAGCCAGAACAGAATGAAGAAACAAGAATTCAGAAAAATGAGAAGAGGCTTAGGAACCTCCAGGATAACTTTAAACATTCCAACATCTGAATCACAGGGGTGCCCAAAGGAGAAGAGGTGGAGCAAGAAATTGAAAACTTATATGAACAAATAATGAAAAAAAAAAACTTTCCCAATCCGGTGAAGGAAATAGATGTGCAAGTCCAGGAGACTCAGAGGGTCCCAAAAAAATTGGATCCAAGAAGAAACACACCAAGACACACCATAGTTAAGTCACCCAAGACTGAAGATAAGGAGAGAATCTTAAAAGCAGCAAGAGAAAAGGAGACAGTTACCTACAAAGGAGTTCCCATAAGACTATCAGCTGATTTCTCAAAAGAAACATTACAACAGGCAAGAAGCGGCTGGAAAGAAGTATTCAAAGTCATGAAAAGCAAAGACCTACATCCAAGATTATTCTATTCAGCAAAACTATAATTTAGAATAGAAGGACAGTCTATGGCCATACCACCCTGAACATGCCTGATCTCATCTGATCTTGGAAGCGAAGCAGGGTTGGGCCTGGTTAATACTTGGATGAAAGAATAGAAGGCCAGTTAAAGTGCTTCCCAGATAAAGTAAAGTTAAAGGAGTTCATTATCACCAAGTCCTTATTATATGAAATAATAAAGGGACTTATCTAAGAAAAAGAAGATTGAAAACTATGAACAGTAAAATGACAACAAACTCACAATTATCAACAATTGAATATAAAAATCAAAAACAAAAACAAGCAAACAATGAGAACAGGAACAAAATCACAGAAATGGACATCACATGGAGGGTTATCAGTGGGGAAGGAGAAAAGGAGATTGGAGGGAAAAGTAACAGAAAATAAGCATAATTGGTAGGCACAAAATAGACAGGGAGGTTAAGAATATTATAGGAAATGGAGAAGCCAAAGAACTTATATGCACAACACATGGACATGAATTAAGGAGGTAAATGCTGAAGGAAGGAAAGATGCAGGGTGGACAAGGATAAGAGGGAGAAAAAATGGGGCAATTTTATTGGCATGATCAATTAAATATACTTAAAAAAATGGTGAGAAACAAACTTTGGAATTCAATGAGATCCATGGCTTTAACGCTGAGGTCAGTAACATTTTTGTTTTGTACCAGACTTCAGAAACCTAGAGTTCTAAAAGAGACTGGGGAACAACAACAATAATAACAACAACAAAGAATAACTAATTTAGCTAATGCTAACAGCAATAGTTATCACTTCAGAACCTTACAAAAAGCCATGTCCAAGTTTGATTTCATAACCTCCTTAAAGGTCCTTAACTCAATGAAAGAAGGGGAGTCTGAGTACCACATAATTGTGCTTACTCAAGCTAATCCCTTTCTCCGACTTCTTGATGCAAGTTTTTGTCATGAAGATATAGAGCATACATTTTGCAAAATACAAAAATTATTTATTAAACTCTGAAGCACATGACTGTGAAGTCACGTATAGTTTACTTCACAGCTTGAGCTTCCTGAAATGGCGTTTGAAAACTGCTTTAAGAGCAGCCTGTAACACAGAATTCCAGTGGTTACAAAGTCCATGAACTTCAGCAAGATTGAAAGTGAGAAGATAAGCATGCATTTATCTATGACTAAGCACATAGCACTATGATGACAACCCTAAGAGGCAGTGGCATTGTAAGAAACACAAATGATCGAGAAACCCTATCTTCCTTTCTTCCTAATGTTGGTACTCATGTAGACACTGCTGTATTAGCTAACCATTTAATCCTGAAAATAATAACGTAGAAGGATTGGGAAAGATAGAGCAACTCACAGAGTCTTTTCTTTTCTGTCCACCAATACTAAACAGTAAGCTGACAGTAGAGAGGGAGAACTTTGGTATACCAAGAAGTGAAATGAAATAAAAGCAGTTTAGTTTGTTTGTTGCATTGTTTTCACTGCCTGATCTCACACACACACACACACATATATTGTATATAAATAAATAAAATACAACATGTATTATATATTATTTATTTATATATATAAAATTTTAACAGTATGTAGTACATATTATATATTATGTTACATATGTAACTGTTCATGTATGTTACATATCACACATCACATACACATATTATATTTATATCTGATATGATATTTCATAATACATTACATATAATATATTATATATGGCACATTATAATATATTTGATATATTATACACAAACATAATGCATATATAATATATGCAAACATATTATATATTAATGTATAATATACTATATGTGTTATATGTATTGTATATATGCATGTAGGTATGAGCTACAAAATGCAATTTGTGTGATTTCAGTGTTTCCACATACAAGTAAGTGTTCTTATATTTGCATTTAAAACTGCTATCCCACAACATGAAGTTAATCAGTAAAGTTCATGATAATAATTTAGAAATTTTATTTCCTTTTATTTAGGAAATATTAAAACAAATTAAAAAAAAACATGACAAATCAAAAGCAAGACCATGGAAGAAAAGAAAAACATCGTATATTCTATTATAATTTATAGTACATTTTTCCCTCTTTTTCAACAAAGGACCCCAACTTGATATTTTCATTTTGCACTGGGCCCCAAAATTATGTAGCCCGCCCACCAATTCCTTTCCAATTACTTCACTTTTTACACTATGCTTTCTTTTCCTTGAATATGGAGGCTTGCTTCCATTGCAAGGCCTTTACACTCACTCTTGCCCGTGCTAGACATGCTCTCTTCCCAAATGTCCACAGCAGGCTTTCTCACTTCTATCACATTATTTCTTCTAATAAAATCTTTCCATTAAAGCTTTCTTTCCACCCTGTTTAAACTGTAATCTCTCGAAGAAAGACAATTCTTAATTCCTTTTCCTCAGATATTTATGGTACTTATCACCTTCTAACTTAGTATGCATTTTACTTAATTTGTTTATTGTCTTTCTGCAACATAAATATTTATTGAGAAAAAGAATAAATTACCATCCAGAAATAAAGATCTGGGGAGATACACAGCAATGTATTCATGATTTCCTATAGAATAAATCATTTTAACCAAACTTTAAAGCTCTTGCCTTTAAACATTCAAAATAAGATTGAACTTTGTGGTCAAGTGGAATCTTAGCCTTAATGTAAAATTTTAATTTTTTGGCAATATATTTGAGAATACATTTGTATGCTTCTTTTGTAATAATATTTAATTAAGACAAATGTAAATTAAGATTATAAATTATTTCATTTTAAATCTTCAAGCAATTTAATGTCTCTAGTCTAACTTGGTTTTTACTTGAAATTAGTGAGCAATAAGCATTCTGAGTAGTGAATAGCAGGTGTTCATTGTAATTTAACAAAGCAGGTGTCAAATTGTTTACTGGGGCTAACTGCTATTCCTTTTGGAAAGCTCTTTACTTTGGGTTTTCTCCTAATTAAAAATATCTGGTCATCAACTGTCAGCCTTGTCTCCATGGGAGAGCAAATTCTTCAGGGAACATGACTTGAACAATCTTTCAGATAAAGAAAGAAAGGGGTAAAAAATGCTATTAATTATTTAGAGATAATTCTTTCTGTACTGTCAAAATTATAGCTGCATAATATAGTTCACTCCTTATGGAAAATATTGTACAGACTCTAAGATTACTACAGCCTGATAAGTAAATTAAATGCCAAAGATAATGCATAATAGAGAGCCAAAAAAATGCAATGCTAGATTATAAATTTAAAATGTCCTCCTTTATTCTATTTTCTATAAAACTTCAAATACCTATATGCAAGTAATATATTCTGAGACTACCCACAAGAGACAGATAGAGGTCAAGTGTGTGATAATAGTAATTGTATGCTCTAATGACAGAGGTTTTCCTAAGATAATACTAATTTCCATGTAATTTGTGTAGATCGCAGCTTGCCCTCACTGCAGTCGGTGTGGTATTTTAAAGGCTTTATATATATGTTGCAGGGATAGAGCATGGCACTTCATCTTCATAAAATAAAACTTGGTTAATGGGACCATTTTCATAGAGTGCTTTGAAACTAAGGAGGTTATTTTTTGTTTTTCTTCTTGTTTTTCTTCTTTGGTAACTGACGAATATTTATAAAATAGGTTACACCTATAAGACAAAAATTTAAGGTTTAATTAATTTTTTATACGTTTGTCTTTGAATTCTACTCAAATATGGGGTTGTGTCATGTTATACCTGCTTAAAAATAGAAATCTCAATCACTGAGCTCTATCAAGATCAAAAAGTAGATACCGGTTGAATCATAAAACCTGATGAGATAAACACTAGTGTTTAACCTATTACATACCTGTCTGCTAAGATTAATGGATGCTGAATTTCAAGTAAGCTTGATTTTTCATTTTTTGGGGGGAGTTACGTATAATAATATGCATAGGGTAATGAGCTGAATGAATTTGTCCTAAAGCAGCTTAATTAAGATTTGAATCATGAAAATATACAAAGCTCACACTATATTTTTTCCCTAGTATTATATATTTGGTACCTAAGTTTTCTGCTTGTGAGCTCTATTAGCAGAAATCACACACACACACACACACACACACACACACACACACACACACACACACTTAAAAATCACCATTACATTGAAGCTAAGCTCTTGGGAAACATGAATTATATATCCTCAGCAACAGGAACTTTCAGAAATTAGCAAAAGAATTTCTTCCCCAAATGCCATTTACCCTATAAACAGAAATTTATGAATGAAATAGCAATAAAAAATAATCAATCTGATTCTATAAACTGAACATAATCTGAAAAGGTAAGTTCCAGAGCACTAGAACAGTAGAGCAAGTTAGTATACCAACTGGATGCTTAAGTTCATATTGTCTTTTGTTTTCTTGAACTTTTTCTTTATGGAGTTAGATAGAAAGTTGATATATTAAGAGTAATATTATTTTTACTTTACTGGAGTCAGTTTTTGCAGTGTCCCTCCTATCTGTAAGAATCAACAGTCTTGATGTTAAATTGATAGTAAAACTCATGAAACACAATAGGCTTTGCCCAGCTCAAGTTTACTTAGAATTAAGAAAATAATACAGGTCAGAGCATGTACATTAATAGCATAATAAATATCTTGCAACTTCCAGGCAAAGCTTCCCATCTCTCTCATACCGAACTGAGACATGTCACAAGAGGGAGGATGACTGGATGTGCATCAGCTCATGTCCGCGAAGCCATCAGCTTGGGGGGTCTTTCAGCTGCCAACCCTAGTTGGTCATGCAACCTCTAATGAGATGTGCTAGTTCCCACTATACAGGGCAGTTGCACCTTTTCCATACAGAATACTCATTATGTAATAAGTAGTACCTATGGTGACTTGCAGATGTTTAGTTCTATATATAATCTTTGGTGGAATTTTCACTCATCTTGAATCTCATGAAGTTCTTACCATTTTGGGAGTTAATCTCACAAGAAGTATTGTCCAGAGATGCACCTGAGACCACAGCAAAGTCTCCAACCCTGTTGCTAACCCATCCTTCACAGTGACATAGTATGAGAAATATGACTATCGTGTCCAGTACGATTTGAAATAATTAAAATAGATCAATTATTTCCTTACACTTCAGGATGAGTTTATAAAGATCCCAGAGTTTGAGGAAGTAAAGCTTTGTTTCTTTTCTGTAAAATTAAAGCGATAATATTAAAATTCTAAAAACATGCCTGTCATTATTTTGTAATGATCTAGTATAAAAATTCATTATTTTATATAATTCATTTTTAGAAGATTATTTGGTAATAGTCAAGTTGAATATTGTATAAATTTATAAAAATTTGTTTAAATATAAACATAAGCAAATTTAAAAAACAAGAAATGTAAAAAAATACATAAAAGTCTCTAGTGTGGCCAGCTCTATTGTTCTGCAGCACAAACTGGAGTTTAGTAGAACTGGAAATGTGTCTCGTTAGCATGTTAGCTACTTTCGTTCAGGCTTATAAATCAACAGTGATTGCACTTAACTGCTGAAATGACATGTCTGTTTTCATAAAGAGTGTCATTTCACAAAAGAAACAAACCAGAGACATAAATTCAAGAAGAAAAGATAAAAATTGAGTTTTAGCAGATTTATATTTAATTTACTCCACTATAAATTAAAATCAATAGGTGCCTTCAGGTATAAGCAAGGAATCACTTGCTATGTTGTTATGATCTCAAGGACTATGCTAAAATGTCAAAAAATTTATCAGATTATAAAAACCATGAAACTGATCTTTGTAGAATTAGAATATATTATAATCAAATTAGAATTTACTATTATCAGGAAAATACATACCTCATTTTTTGAATAGGTAAAACAATAACCATGCAGTTATATATAATTTGTCCCTGAAAAAAATGTAAATCATAGAATTCCTAATTATTAAAAATAGATTATCAAGAATATCTGGAACTGTTTTCTTTCATCATATTTGTAAGGATTACCCAATAGTAATATTTTTAGACTTTATACATTTGTATGGGTTAAAGAATAAATAAGAGACAAGTAATTGTGTGTCAGCTCAAATGTGGTTGTGATAGATGAATAAAGAATCCTCACTACTAAAACTACAATCTACAAAAAGTTATATTTTGTAACTTATTATTGTATTTACCTTCATAGTTATTTAATTTTAGTAAATTCACATAAATTCAGAAGAATTTTAACAAATGATTTTAGAAAAGTCTATAATAAAAATCACTTAAAGATTCAATAATCTGCTGAACAGATTGATCAGTAACAATACACTTCTTTCTAGTAAAATCACAAATCATTTGACATAGTGTAAGTGGTTTAATAATGAAATTTATAAAGACATAATTTTATCTTCTTATGGCCCATAGTAATGATCTAGTTATTTTATTAAATGTTAGAACTACTCACTTGAATCAGTTGATTATAATAAGACAGAGTACTTGTTATTTGACATTAAATAGCCAATCCATTTTATTATAAAGATCTGCCTTAGGTTCCCCTTATAGCTATTAAAATTTAACTTGTCTTGTAATTTAGGCAATGAGGGATCTATTTAATCAGTTGTAATAATTTTAAGTGACTGCATTTGACAAGCAGTACTTTGCTGGTTTTGATTAATCCCTAATGTAGACAGCCAGATCTGATAATTCAAAGTGTTTGAAAAATTTTTTTGAATTATCTGGTTTGGTTTACTACAATGGCTGAGTTAATTGAAAGGATGCCAAATATCCACTTCATGCTGTTCTGTGCAGACAGAGCAATAACCTATTTGATGTACCAAATTATTTGATTGATAAATATGATGAAAACAGAGCACTTCATTGGCACATTTATCTTCAGCCCTCCAAACAAAACACGACCTCACAAATCTGGTCTCCCACTTTGGTTGTCATTATCATTATTGCCATTTGCCAAGACCTAACTGATGAGTTGACAATTTATAATACTCATCCAGGCCATAATTCTTAAATTTTATCAAAGGATAATTCATAGGATTTAGAAACGTATACCTAACTATTTAAAATCAGTTTATTTGTTCAGCTGATTATGTTTCCTACTTTGGGGTGACAAATTTGGCTGTTAGATGATCCAGATTATTTCTACAGATATTTCCTTTTAAAAGTTCATTTTAGCATGTATGTTTCAACTGTTAGTAAAAATACAACTCATTGCTCAGAATTTATATGTGTGTGTGTGTGTGATGTTATATATATATATATATATATATATATAAAATTGTGAGATTATATGTATATATATAATCTCACAATAACACAGCTTGTTTTTTGGGTCAGTCCTTCTAGATAAAGGAAAGTTGTCTCTGATTCCATTATTGATCTTTTTCTGAAGCTTCTCAATACCTAATATAATTTTATTAACATTGAAAAACTATACATTCATTTTTATTTTTGTGGCTAAATAGTTAATGTCATAATACATAATACATTGTTGAAAATGCAGGATAAAACTTGATGGGATGATGTTTTCAAGATTTTGAAATAGTCTTATTTTTATAGAATGAATATTTGGATTAACTAACTATAGTTAAATTTTGTCATTTCTTTTATTTTCTTAAAACAACTTGTGAAGAAGGATTCAATCTAACAAATGTTTCAGGGACTCTTTTTCCATTTGATGTGACTACATGGGAATTCTGGGAGACACGGAGTCCAGAAAAACACTGAGTGAAATAACTGTCTTGGGCAGTCATTCCATACTGATCACTGTTCAAGTGGTCCTTGACTTTGACTTGTACAATCCTGTTTGATTCCCAAATCAGTAACTACTCTCTTTTGCATTACCATAAGACTGACCACTAACCCACTCTCAACCTTTTGGTTTTCCATCCAGAAGTTAAACGACGGACCAATTTTCTAGCCTACCAAAATGAATACCCATCAAGTCCTCAAATGAACTGTCTTACAAAGAACTTTTCACTAGATACCAAGTGAAATGTGTGTTCCAGTTTGAACTGGGAGAATGAAAAGAAGGTAGAACTCAGCAGCTGTTGTCAATAAAATTCACCGTAAATAAACACTTTTTGAATCACATTCTTATTACACTCCTTAATGGGAATCAATCACCTAACTAGGTCTTGGCCTTATTTTGAAATTGTTCAATAATAAATAGTCTCACATTTCACCTGATATGTGTTAAATATCTCAGCTGAAACACCCATTTTAATATTGTGTGCTTCAGTTTCTTCATCTGTGAAATTAAAAGCATATTTTTTAAACATCCCATGTGGAAAACAACTTATTGAGGTTATAGTGACAATTAAATGAATGATTTCATGCTTAAAAAATTAGAACTTCTTAAAAATTAATTTTTTCCTCTAAAGCTATGAAGTCAGTCTGATATATACATGAATGGTTAAATGGCTGGAAAGGGAGATTAGACATAGCATGGGTGGAGATGGATACTCTGTTACAAATCTAAAAGTCTCTATTCCCTTTCTATCTTTTCAATAGGTTTTTTTTTTTTTTAACTACAGATACTGATTCCTATGTTTTGAAACAGGTTTTATCTTAAATTTTATTTTTTGATTACAGTTTGTATTAGTTTTGTGTTGACTTTTTGTATTAGTTTTAGGTATAATGCACTGTGGATAGACATTCATATAGGTTACAAAGTGTTGCCTTTGATAATTCGAGTGCCCACCTGGCACCATGCATAGTTATTACAGTATTGTTAACTACATTCCCCATGCTTTACCTTATACCCCATACCTATTTTGTAACTACCAATTAGTACTTTGTAATCTCATCACCTTTTTTTACTCCATCCCTACAGATTTTTAACCTGATGTTAATTTAAAATTGCTTTAGAAAAAAAAAACTGATTTTTGACTCTGATATCTTCAGTTTTAGTGATGTGAAAACCTGAACATTTGTGCTGTTTCATCTGACAAAATTAATCAATGTCCACTTATCATATTATTTTAGATAAAGAGTTTCATGTGATGTAGCAGGCATTGCTGGTTGCCTACATGGTCTATTATATTATTGTTCAAAACAATTTTTTTATTTTGTTCAAACAATTGTTTAAAACAATTGTTTGCTTTTTAGGAAATTATACTTCCCTGCACCAATGTTATACAACTAGCTCTAGCCAAAGAAATATGAGCAAAAGTGGTATGTCTAACTCAAGTGTAATGACATGAAATCACTAATTTCTAGCAATGTGTTCACTCAGTGTTTACACACAGATAGATGTACACATACACACACGTAAAATTACATGGATTATATAATAAATTTTCTCTTCTAAAATAGACTAGCAATTTCTGGGTTCAAATAGAGAAATGAAGCCAGTTTACAAAAACCTCCTTTATTCAAAATGTTGTAAGGTTAAATATTAACATAGGAAATAAAAATAGATTGAAGAAAATAAAAGGAACTTTTGTAAGAAAAATATGATCATAAAATATACTTAGATATGTTCTTTATTGAAAAAGGAGAGATGACTTCAGAAATCAAGACAGTTCTTTAAACAATGTTGGAAAAGAAAAAAAAACATTTAATGGAAAATCTCTGAAAGATCAATTTCATTAATAACAGTCATCAGATCTTTGTGTAAAGTAGGAAGCCACAAAGGGTAGGATAGAATTCTTTCTGAAAATACTTATTCACAAGAAAAAAAAATGGCCATGGATTCTCTTTCTATATTAAGGAGACAACAGAGGTGAAGGTTTGGAAACTAAATGCTTATTACACTAGCCTATTTATTTGTCAAAAGGGGGAGATAGGTGATTGACAACTTTGGAATACAACATAGAAAGTATTAAGAGACACTTGTCCTTAACCTAACACAAAGAGCCAGACAGATATGCTATAAAACCATAGCTACTGTGAATTTATTAGAGAGTTAAAGATAAAAGTCAAAACAAAATCTGAAGAATTAAAATGCAAAGAGTAACATACCAGGATAGAGATGAGTTACCACTGTTTTCAGCCCTCTTGGAATAATGGGACAAAGTGGAATACATAGTAGATGGGTCTCTGAAAAGTATGGGTCACATCACATTTTTGGTAACTTTTATTCAGGCCCTGGAATCAACTATGATATTGTAATGAGCTGTTCAACAATCACATACTAAGGATAATGAAATATAGACATGTTTAAGAGAATAAAGATATTAGGAAATTAAGAAAATAAGTGTTGCTTACAATCTAGAAAAGTCAACCAAATCATTAATGTTTGAACTGGCTTGATAAAGAGAATGCTAAATTACCCTAGTCACAGGGCAAGTTTGCTTCTAATTGTCAGTATTTTCTATGGATCCTTCTTGAGTAAATGGAAATGTTAGGTAGTATCTCAAAATAAAGAAGCAGAAAAAAATAACCTCTGACATATTTAAGATCTTCACTATCTACAAAGTAGTGAAACTATGAAGTTTGAAGACAGATCAAGAGAGTTAATCCAGGTAAAAAAAAATAAGATTTCTGGTTCAGAAGCAATTATCCATGGGTCTCTTGCATTTCTGCATATGTTGTGGTTCAAGCCCTTTGCTCCGATTTATCTTTTCAAGAAGTTTTTCAGCAAAAAGCCTTGGAAAGTAGAAATATTTGCCTGCCTCTAAAGAAGACAACCATTACTTTGCTTTTTGGTATGGGTCAAACCAAAGACAAAATATTCTTTGGGGCAAATGTTTTACTGATTGGGTTGCAACCCATTATACAAAGTCTGTCCAGAAGGTATCCAGCCAAGTAATATGAAAAATAGAGACATTTATTGAAGAAGAAACAAGAGACAAGAAACATTGTCCATAGGACAATGACGCCTCAGTCCCCTTCAAAGTAGGCACCTTGGGACCTCACACAGTTCTCCCAATTGGCATCAGTTGTCCTGTTGTATGTTCCTGAATCTCATTAATAATCTGAAATCTCTTTTCTTTCAAAGGTGATTTTAGTCTGGGAAAAACCAGAAGTCACAGGACACTAAATCTGGGATCTAGGGAGACTGAATTACCTGGAGATTTGATATTTCACCCAAAAACTCTGCAGAAGACATGATGCATGAGCAGGCACATTGTTGTGATGAATCACAACTGCCAATCACCAGTTTTCCGTAGCTGTGGACTTCTAAATCATCTGACTAGTTTCTACAATGAAATGTTCAAGCTTAATGCAAATCTGATGCAAATTTGTTGCTCTACCCATTAAGTCATTTTGAATATGATGGCCTCCTAGTACACATGCTCACTCCGTGGTGTCTACCCCCAACACCACTGACTAGTACAGTGAAGTTGTCATTATTCATACATGCACATTCCAGTTCACTCTCCTTGGCTGGCAGTTTATATTGATGTCAGGTAAACCATTCTTGCTATATTGACAATGGCTGGGCTTTTTCCAGACAGACCTCATATAGATTTAGATTTCCTAAATTCAGTATTACCCAGTTGTGATGCATACCTAGCATGTCTGTGGCATCCAGCTGGGTCCACTTTCACATTATTGCCATGGGACCTGCTAGGAAAAGGTATTTCCACCAATGTGAACATAAACTCATGCTACCTGCTGTCTTGTGGGTAATGAAGTCTATTGTCTTTAACCCAGGAATCTCCTGCTTTCTGTCAGCACACATGCAATTATGGTGGGCTAATATGTTAGCTTATAAATATAGAAAAAATTTATACACTTCAGAGTTCCTGATAATTTTCACCAAGTGAAATGCATCATCTGCTAAAGGTTGGAGGCACAAAAGCAGGGATGAAAGTATACAACATGTAAAAAAACCAAAATAGCAGTGGAGACCAAAGAGAACCAACTAAAACTACAGTAAATAAGAGATAAAGTCAACTACAGAAACAAACATTTGTCCACAATAAGTGGCATTATATTTTATAGAAATTAATATTATTAATTTAATTAAGTCACATGGCCAAAAGATGAAAGAGTAAACAAAGAATTGGAGATGGTCTGAATGTTGAAATTATCAGAAAGATACCTTAACAATGATAAATATTTTAAGGCATAAAAGTCAAAATGTATATAATATTCCTGTGCACGTAGAAAATCCATGAAAGGGAGGGAAGTAAAAAATACGCACCCAATGAAAAAAAGAAATAAACAGAAAATTTAAAGTATGAAAAGAAGAATTGTTTTGCTAGACTCAGTAAATTGATACATTAAATGAGATAATCCTTGCATATGAACTTTGGATCAATAAGCAGTTCTAAAATGAAAATATCACCCTGGCTGGTGTGGATCAGTAGATTAAGTGCCAGCCTGTGGCTGCATTCCCAGTCAGGGCACATGCCTGGGTTTTGGCTCAGATCTCCAGCAGGAGGTGTGCAAGAGGCAACCACACATTGATGTATCTCTCCCTCTCTCCCTCCCATCCCCTTTCTCTAAAATTACATAAGTACAATCTTTTTTTAAAAAGTATGTTTAAAAAATAAAATATGAAAATGTAAAAAATATGAAAATGTGCATTTGAGATAAATGGTCATTAGCAATAGCTATAATATGTTCAATTTAGTGTTCAAATAATATGAGAGGTAAAATAAGAATAAAAATTTTTAAAAATTATTGAAAAGATTTTCCAAAAGTGTGGAAACATTTTTTTAAATTTCTTCAAATGGCGTAAGTAAATCATCTGGCGTCAATTTCATCTCTGACTGATATCCACTGATATTATTAGGTAATCATCTCTAATTTCTTTTTAACTAAAAAAACTCATGTAACAAATTTTTACACATGTGTAGATATTGAGGCTTTTTATTTTACTGTCAGTGTAATCATATAATTTTCTTTCATCAAGGTGAAGCTGAAAGGAAGTTAAAAAAACATATTGGAGTGAACAAACTAAATTGGTTGTTAACTCATAAAAAACAGGAACAATATGCATGGTTGATAGGATAATAGTTCCTTAATGAGTTTTCTAAGCTCCATAGCCTAATAATTAACACTTAGAATTATTGTATAAAGATATAAAGTTCAAATATTCTAATACAGATTGCAAATAAAAGCCATATTTTTATAGTCTTACTTTTTTTAGATGAATAATTCTATAGTGATGCTAAATTATTTAAAACTTTTCTTTAGAGTTCAAAGATCTTAATAGAAAATTTGTGCATTCAATAATTATACTGGAAAATTTACTTACAGGATATTTTTCTAAGGTCAGATTAATAATTACCTTGACACTGAGGAGGTATCATCATCATAGAATCAAAGAATACCTGAATTGTAAAAGGTAGCAAATATCATGTCTGCCACTCAGTTTAATAGTTGATCCATCAATCTTCTTTCCACGTTGATGTGTACTGAGAATAAACATTATTTAAAATATATTGGGAACTGCCTTGCCTGGTTTCAGAAGCTGTAATCCCCCATGGCTAAGGCTGAGTAAAGGACATTGGGACCATAAGCCACTTAGGAGACAAAGCTTATCTTCCTTGTAGGGGCACCACCTTTGCCCCCTTTCTCTTCACACTGCTTGGCCCCAGGTGGATGACTGGTTAGTCAATGATGGGTAAGATTCTTCAAAAGAAGGATAACCTAAGACAGGCATGGTCATGAAGGGGCTCTCAGGGAAGAACTTGGGTGACTATAGAAAAAGGGGTGATGGATCCTCGCCCCTCAGCTTTGACATAGCCTGAGTCCTCATTCTATCTACAAGAAGTTTCCTAATCTCTTGGCTGCCTTACTTCCCCAGCCTGGCTTAAGCCTGAAACAATGCCTTAAACCTGAAACAATACTGGAGGTGGGTTCAGCCCTGTGCTGGAAAAGGCAGGTTCCCTGGGGTGATCAGGCCTAAGAGAGAATGCAAAAAATCCTATGAAACCTACTTTGCTAATACCCTCAATTTAAATGATAATGGTCCAAGCAGGAAGTGAGTTTGTTTCCCAAAGTTTTATGGCCCTTTAGCTATCTAACCTTGACTCAGAATAAGCCCTCAGAGTTTTTGAATGTTATCTATTGTTTAATCATTTATGCCTGACAATGATTGATGAGCTTTATGTATACACCCTGTATTCCTGTGCAAATTGAACCCAATAAAAGCTTGTCAAGGCAAGGGTCGAGGTGCTCCACTTGTGAGAGGGTGGCCAAGGTGCTCCAAGGCTTTTTCTCCTCTTGAGAGAGAAACCATGCCATCTCTTTTCCTCCACAGGACTCGGTAGCCCATGTGATTTTGTCTCATCTTATCCATAACACCACGTACCCCATGAGCTGGAGTCCAGGTCAAAAATACTATTCTTAACAGGGAAATAAAATATCAGAATCCATAGCACAATAGTTGCAAAAACATTGATGATTCTCTGATGACCCTTTCTGTTTACTTATTTTTCCTCTTGAACTTCAAAATCATAATATCATATATTATTTCCCTTTTACTGTTGTCTTCATGTTAAAATAGTGGGAAAGGAAAGACAAGGAAGTGCATGATGAGTAACCAGCCACAGTAGATAAAGATTGAGACCTAAATTCTGTGACTCACAAGGAAACCAGCTTAGATTTGCTAAAGGTAAATAAGGAAAATCTACAGTAGATTATTTCAGAGATTATGGTAACAATGAATTATATAAAATCTGCACTGAAGATGGACAAAGGATCTATCACAATTTAAAGCATTTGTAAAAATGAAATAATAAATGTAGCTTACATATTGAACTATTAGTGTTCATGTGGTCTGGTAAAAACAGGCACCCATGGCCACAAGTAATCACCCTACTGTTTGTCTACCGAGGGGCTTTAAACTGATCATCATATTGAACATCAAATACACTTTAAGATTTGAAATTGATGAGAGTCAATGTGGTACACCCACATCCAGATTCCGATTTGAGGTGAAAAGTAAAGTAAGGGTGTAGTAATCAATACATTTCTTCAAAGAAGAAATTATTTGTTACAACACATTGTAAGGAAATCATATCCAGATTGGGAAATGTAGGAAAGGAAGGAATACTATTGTTGACACCTTTAGAGAAATAGGATTTAGTTCTAACAAACATTGTGCATTAGGCCTTTCTACTTAAACTCAGCAAGAAAACAACTTTAATGAATTATCTTACTGTCCTTTCACAAGCCAATCAATAACAACCCTTTCCCTTTAGAGATAATTAAATTTGATCTAGTTAGATTGCCTTCACTTACAAACATGTCATGTAACTAAAGTTAATTTATCACACCTAGTCTACCTATGGGAATTGTTATCATGTAATTATGGAATTATTATTGCAAATCTTACAATAAGCTAAGTGTAGATGCATGGTACTTTTTCATGAGGCATTATTCCCTCTGTATTGTGAGTTATAAATCTTAAGTATACTGAATAGCTCATTTTCTGTCATGCTGTGCAAACTTGGAGAAACAAATCCAACTATGTGTTCTTAGAATATTTAACTTTAAATGTTGAATACACCTGATATTTTGCATGCAAGGAAACTATATGTATAAATGTATTATTATATGTGTTACTTAATATTCTATATGTTTTACATTCATATAATGACGTAAAAATTGCTATCAACACAAGCTTACTTTTGTAATCAAAAGGAATTATAATATGTGTAAATTAAAATATTTTTAAGAGTTAATTGAAGCTTTTTACCATTCAGCAAACACTCCTTTACTTTTTATTCTGCATTTAATATGCTGGTAAGTAGTTTATGATAGTGGACTGTAATCATAATGCCACATATATAGATATTTAATTAAGAGCTCATTTAGCATGTGTGTGGATTGTAACCGGTAGCACAAAGAAATTCTTCGATGCTGTTACATGGAACAGAGCAGGGCGTCCCACACATCAGCCATATTGCTCTGTCATCTGAATATGTGCCAAGTAAACATATTGCTTGATATATTACTTATTGCCTTCAAATGGATTCATATATTTTTCAATTTTCCTATTTATGTACATATTTACCATTTTCTTTGTTCCACATTCCATTTCTATATAAAAACTACCTTACAGAATAATTTTATTTTTTCCTTGTTACAGTTTAAAAGCACTGTTAATGAAGGATTTTTGATACAAAGATCCATTAAGTTTTTCACTTTTATTTTACTCTTATTTGGAAACTATATTCAATTATAGTTATTTATATTTTGCTTTTTCTATTGAAGAGTTTGTCCTATATTCTATTTTATTCTGCTTGTTTTGAGAAATCCTTTTCATCATACTTTATATTCCTTTATAAGAAATCTGTCCTTGAAAAAAATATTTTAGAAGATCATTTTAAGATTTTTGTGTTTTTATAATTATATTTTAATGTTTAGTATTTGGGTGGATTTTTTCTAACTACCTGAGAGCTGTTTGTATTTCTCAGCCTAAGAATAGTTATCTTATTTTATGAAAAACTCAACCTTCATCTCTTTGATTATTACCTTTTTCTAATTTCTTCTATTTAATCCTAGTGAGAACTAGCTAGTGCCTCTAAAATGTTACTTCTTCTTACTCTGTGCTTCTTGAGGCCAAACTTTTTCTTCGGTATTCCAAGCTTATTTGAGTCACTATAATTCTATTTGGGTAATTATTGTAGATAGATATAATCCCCATATTACATGATTTTGTATTTTTAAATTATAATTATTTTCCTCCTTTCATCTCTCTCTCATTTCTTCCTGCCTTCTTTTTTTCCCCTCTTTCCTTCCATTCCTCTCAAACATCCTGAAACTTTGATTTTTGTCTGTCAGTAATCTTTAAGTTAAACACTTTAAATGTGTTTTCTAGTTAGGATTTGCCTTTGCTTCTATCAGACTCCTAGGGACATTACAAACTGAAGGTCATTTTTCAGCTCTAATTTTTCAGGCCTCATAGGTAGAGTAAATTCCTGTGTGAGATCTACTTGTAGATAGGAGCTCTCAGAGAATTTATTTAGTATCTCTAATTTTAAAGCTAAAGACCAAATAAGCAAGTTTCCCAACAGCTTCATCTTCAGGGTAGATGTGTTCCTGATTCACCACTTACAGAGTCACTTTTAGATGATTCCAGCTTTGTCGAAGGACATTCAAACATACCTCCCAGGTTAACCTCTTGTTTTTGACAAAATCCTAAGCTCTTAGTTACCAAAGACCAGTAGATGCCCCATTCTCTATGTTTGGTATTCATCTGTCATTCTGTATTTAGTTTACCATCACTTCTGGGCTCCAAAGATTTTTCTTACTCTTCAGTCAGTTCATTCAGTTATTAAAAACATTTAAATATCCTATGAAATAATTTTAAGTGTTTGACAGTGAGAGTGTTTCTCTGGACATTTAGTTATGTTACTCTTGAAATGGGTGACTCACATTTTGTACTGAAATGAATTTATCCTTGTCCTAAGCATTAATAGCTGTGAATTCACCAATTGGCTACTATAGTAGATGTACTATTTTCAAATAACTTAAGAAAAATACATATATTTTAAAAAGAATGTGTCTTTATGTTTCCTAGTATTCTATTTTTAATAACTGAGATACATGTAATATAGTTTTTAAAATGCAGGAACAATACAAAGGTTGAGTCTAAACCCTATTTCAGTTGTGCACTGTCTGAGCTTAAGGAAAATACTAAAAAAAAAAATAATTCTAAGCTTTTTAATATAAAACCCAGGAAACAGTATTTACTTTAGACTATTCCCATGATAATTAAATAGGGTTATTTGTGTTAGGATCTTAGCACAATTCTTGGAACATAATAAGTGATCAATTACAATTCATAAATTTATTCAGAACATATTCATTTATTTTTATCTATGTCTAGGTATTCTGTTAGGTGGGGGAGGGTACACAAATGCACGATATAGATACATATCCTATTATCCTGAGGAGACAGATAATGGATTAATAAACATGTACATATGCATATATAATATACATTGGGTACACTATGAATTATATTATTTAAAAATAGAAAAATGATACTGGACAGGAGAGAGAGTAACTAGATGAGGAAAAGAATATTGTTTTACATAAAGTAGTTATAGGAAGACTTTCCAATAGAGTAAAAGAGGCCAGGTCATGCAATAGCTTGTAGATGACATCATGAAGTTTTTATTTTATTGGAGAAACTACAAGAGTATTGAGCATAGGGATAACAGAATCCAATTTAAGTTTTACACAGATCAATCTGGCTGTAGGGAGAAAATAAAAAGAGGAAGTACTATAATAGTGAAGGTTAGTGGAATAGCTGTGTGTCTGGATTAGTAATAGTAAGGAACAATACTGACTTGGGTCAAGAAGAGCTGTGGAAGTGATGAGAAACATTTGGATATCTTCATTATATTATGATGTTAGAACTAATATAAATTGTTTGTAGATTAGATAAGGCTTGTGAAGGAAACATGTCAAAGGTGAGCCATGGGTTTTCATTATGAGCCACTAGGTAAATTCTGCAATATGTTACTGAAGGTGCAGGTATAAGGCATGCGATGGGTGCCCATACATGACACCTCCATTCTCCCAGGAATGTCTTGTATTCCGGGTACTTCAACATCTGTCTTAGATTTTAAAATTTGTGTAAGGTATATTAACAGATTTTTAATCTGTTTTCAATAAGTTAGATTGCAATAAGTTAAAGTGGGTTTGATAGATTTCCATTTTGAACTTTGCAGCTTCTTCTGTGATAGATAAGCTTATCTAGCAGAGTATTAAAATGCATGTGTGGTTTTTGTAGTTATACACATAATTTTTTCCTTCACATATTTTGAAACTCTGCTAGTTCCACATACACTTATGATTATTCATTTTCTGGATAAATTGACCCTTTTAATATTATAAAATTCTTTGATTTAGCCCTGGTAATATTGTTATTCTGAAGAATACTGTGATAGTAATGTAATCAGTCTTACCTTCTTTTGATCCTTGCTTGCATGGAATGACATTTCTATTATTTATGTTTAACTTATTTATGTAATTATAGTAAGGTGGGTTTTTGTAGGCAACATATGTGCTTTTGGGTATGATTTTAAAAAATTCAATGTGACAGTCTCTGTTTTGATTTGTGTACAGCTTTTGATTTAATGTAATTTAAATATGATAGTAATTCCACTTTATTATTTGTTTTATATTTGTATTTTTCCTCTTTTTGACAACCTTTTATTCTTTTTATTATACAATTATGTTTTACTATCCCATTTTAACCTCTTTATTGGCTTTTTAACTATGTCCCTGTTTTAATTTTCTATTTGTCATTGTAAGAGAAAAATATATGTATATACACACATACATGTATTTTTTAGTCAACTTAGAGTTAATATTATGAAATTACAAGGAAAACATAGAACCTGGCAATAGCACAGGTCCCTCCTATTTTATTTGTCATACTGTGATATGTACATAAATTAAAAAGTCACTTACACAATATTATTTTGTTTTCATTAGTCATACATACTCAGAGAACTTAAATGGTCAACTATAGACTGTTATATTTATCTAGATATTTACCCTTTCTGTTGCTTTCTCATTCCTGAAGTTTCATGTTTTCCTTCAGAATCATTTTCCCTTCAACTCAAAAACCTTCAATTAGCACTTATTTTAGAGCAGTTGTGCTGGTGGTGAATCATCTTAGTTTTTCTTCATCATTGTTTATTTAGCTTTGCATCTAAAGAATATTTACATTTGATATAAAAATCTGGGTTGACATTACATCTAGCACTTTACAGATAATATTCCACTGTCTTATGCCACCATATCTTCTGTTGGAGAGTCTATGATAATTTGAATCATTACTCTTTTATGTGTAGTGTGCCATATTTCTTTTATTGTTTCAATTTTTATATTTTTGCTTTATTTACTTTTTGAAGTTTATCTTCTATGGAGACTACTGAGCTTCTTGAATCATTCAATTTACACTTTTCATACACCTTGCAAGATGTTCAGACTTTATTTCTTCAAATACATTTGATGTGCCAATAACCTTCTCCTTTCTATTTCTCCCTCAAATTACAATGACAAGAACATTGGACCCCTTGATATCATCCTGCATGTATTGTGAACCTTCACATTTCTGTTAGTTTCCTAGGCTTCTGTAACAGAGTGCCATAAATTATGTGGCTTAAAAATAAGAGAAACTTATTCTGTCATGGTTTTGGAGGCAAGAATTCTAAAATCAAGATGTCATTAGGATCATGCTCCTTCTGAGACAATAGGTAGCATCCTTCCTTGTTTTTCCATAGCTTCTGGTGATAGTCAGCAACCCTTGGGTTCCTTGATTTGCAGCTGTATCACGCTACTCTCTGCCTTTGTTATCATGTTATTCTCCCAGTATGTCTGCCTCCTTTTCCCATAAGTTTACTAGTCATATTGGTTTAATGGTCCACCTGACCAGTATTACTCATCTTAACTATGACATCTATAACAACTCCATTTCCAAATAAGGGCACAGTCTAAGGTTTTGGGAAGGGCATACATTTGGAGAAGTGGTTGGGTGGGAAATAGGCACTATTTAATCCAGGACAACATTGTGTATTTCTATTAATCTATTGGAAACTTCACCTGTTCACTGACTCTTCTATTATCTCCATTCTGATACTGAGTCCATAAATGTGCTTTTAAAAAAATTTTACATATTGTAGTTTTCAGTTTGAGTGTTCATTGTTCCTTTCTTTCCCTTTCTAAGTTCCTTACTGGGAATTTTCCACTTTCAATTTATTTTAAATTTGTTCAGTTTTACTTTATGAAGGACAGTTATAGTTAAATTTTTTTTCTAATATTTCCAGTCTGGGTTACCTCAGATGGTCCAGCATAATTGCTCCAAGATAAATGTTACCGGAAGTCCTTCAGGTTAAAGAGAACTTTTATAATGTAAGCTTTAGTGACTTTTGATTGATCTTTCCCTTAGGTATTACCCAGAATATCTCATATTTTTGTTTGTCAAAAATTTTGGATTCTATTCTAGAAATTTTCAGTATTATTTCTTGATTACCTGAGTTCTTTTATAATCCAACTGAAGATGTTTTTGTTTTTCCTGGTTTTATTAGCTGTTATGAACTGGATTGTGTCTCTCAAAAATTCACATGTTAAAGTCTTAACCCCTAATGTGACAATATCTGGACTAGGACCTTTAAGAAGATACTTAAAGTTAAGTTAGCTAATAAAAGTAGTGACCTAATCTAATAGGACTGGAGTCCTTATAACTAAAGGAAGAGATACTACACTGTCTCTTTTCCCACAAGAATAGAGGGGAGACTGTAGGAATACAGAGCAGGAAGATGGCTGTCTGAAAGCCAGGTTGAGACTTCACCAGAACCAACCCTGCCTATCTTTTGATCTTGGGCTTTTAGCCTCCAGAAGTGTGTGAAAATACATTTCTGTTGTTTAAGCTGCCCAATAAGTGATAGTTCACTATGTCAGACTAAAACAGTAGGCAATCATCTTGTTTAGGGTAAGACTGAAAGTCTTATCGTGACTTATGTGAGTGGTAGTTCCATTGTCCTTTGCTAAATGTTTGAATCAACCAATAGGGGCACCACACAGAAGTTAGTCTGGGACTCAGTCACTGGGAAATAAGACATTTCAGTTCCAAATGACTTTATTATGTTTTTTTTTTTTTTTTTGGATACCTTTTACACATGTGTGCAACTGGACTACCAAGTCCAGGATTGACATCAATTTATACATAAAATTAAGGGACGCTATTCCATTATCTTTGGGATTTATCCTATACTTCCTAATACCATTTTCTAGTTCCTCTGTCAAAAAAAAAAAAGATATTCTTAGCGTTTTAGAGTTTCACTCTCTTATAATGTTGTTTACTTCCATTTGCCCATGTCCATATTCTAAAGAGTACCATATTTCTCAGGTGTGGTACCCTTTCTCCATTTTCAAAATCAGAAAAGGAGAGTGGAGTAAGTTCTTTTCAGGTCCTATCAATATGACCCACTCTTTGATATCCTTCTTCTGCTTACAAACCCCTGTGGTTACATTAGGTTTATCCTATCTAACCTTCTATTTTAAAGTCAGCTAATAAGAAACCTTAACACTGTTTGTAAATGTAATTGCCATTTGTTATTTAAGATATATATTCATAAATTTCAGGGGTTAGGATGAGGACATCTTTGGGAAACTGAATAAAAGATCTTAAAATTCATGTTCTAGCACTACAGAAATGAGGTTTTACTGAAGCAAAAGAAAGGCAATTCAGTAACAATCTCATATTTTGATAATATTTTGGCACACCTATGTCCTGAGTGGTATAACAAGTGGAAAAATAGTATAAATGATAGGTTGGTAGTTTGTAAATGGCTTTCCAGAAGAAGTGGTACCTGAATTGAGTTTTGAAGAATGTGGTATAGTAATAAAGAAAAGTAAACACTCATTATTTATGCAGAGTAATAACTCAATTAGATTTGTCTTGTAAATAAATACCCATTTTCTACAACTATCACTATTAATAGCAGTGTGGTAGTCCTTGAAAAAAGCAAGAAGATTAATTATTTAAATTGATGCAAAAATGATGTGACTTTAACAAAGTAGTAGTAGCAGAAATGGACAGAAGGAAAAATAATTTTATATATTCAGGCTTGAGTAAGTGGCTACAGAGAGGTCAGGTAAGGAAAGAAAGAAAGGGTCTGCTGATCCTGGTGCAAATACAAAGATCAGAGGTGACCTTATTGAGAATAGTTATTGGAATGATTAGAAAAACATTAGACAGGAGTATGTTGAGGACTAAAACAGAAGAAAAGCAAGTGAAAATGTTACTTGCAGCAAATTTAAGACAAAATAAGAGTTATCGCAAAAGCAGCGTATAAACTTAGCTATTGTAGATGAAACAAAATGAGGTAATAAGATGGAAAAATTGTCATATACAAGAAAAATGAAGATCAAAGAGTGCAAATTTATAAAATTTAAGTTCAAATGCTATTTCTATGTTGGTTTAACAGTGCATTTCTGAATGCATACACATTGTTAAATGCACAGTTATATATAGGAGGATTATACATATTTTTAATTAAAAGGATTTTTGGTCAGTGTCTTGCAGTAAGTGCTAATGAGGCATACTGTATGCATTCAGGCTGATTTTCATTTGTGTTGATACTATTATCAACCCTGTTAATAATAGTATCTAATTAAGACATTCATTAAAAATCTATAATGTTAACTTAATGGAAAAAAATCCAATAGAACTCCATTAGATTCTCCTTGTTACCTTCAAATTATACAAGTTTAATAAATGCCTTAATTAGTTGGCAAAGGAAAGGAATATTATGCTATTTAATTTACCATTATTTAATGTAGAAAATATTATTTTCTAGGGCTAATGTTTAATTTTGGCAATATATATAATATAGATATATTTTTAAATGTCTTTGATTTCATTATATGTCAAAAAGTAAGTTTCTCTAGAGGATATAAATGTGATGCATAATATAAATCCAGACAGACATTTATAAAGCCTTTTAGTAGTTCTCACGTGAGTAAAATTTTCATTATTTTGTTTCCTTCAGGACTGGAAGTCCAAGTTGGTAATAGAAATCTGGTTTGTTTTCAAAGACTGTTGATTAGAACAAAGAAGAACAAAGCAAACATTTTGTTGAGATAAAGGACTTTTGGTTTCCATGCAGGGATACTATCATGATGATTTTGGTGTCATTTGCAGCTGTGGTTACATTTTCGTTTCTTAGTTTTAATTCTATGTTTCTCTATTTTTAAACCTATTTTGTTTTGCCTTTAAAGGAATATGTTGACATAACATTTTATGATTAATAATAATATTAATAACACTCTTTACCTCCAAATATTCCATTAAAAAATAAAAAAAGACCTGACACCGTTATACAATGAAAATTCAAAGAATTTGGAAAAGGCTTACTTCAAGGGAACTGATAATTCAATATAAATTGAAGGTCATAATGCTCCTCGATAAGTTTTGAATGCTAAAAATTAACCAAAACTAATAAGCTTAAGAACTTGCCTTTTCCTTTTGTATTCAGATGCTATAAAAAGTCTTAGGAAAAATGCTTTATGGACTATTATTCAAAATCTAAGTAATTCTTACAGTCTGATACCATTCCGGATCATCATCGGTATGGAAACCTTGATGGACTTACTACATTACAAGGATAGCTGCTTCTTTTTAAATTTGTTGTGAAGATGTCTCACTAAGTTTCCCTAGAAGCAGAGTCTGAGATGAGGATTCACGGTCAAGTGCTATAATGGGAAGTGTTCTTCGAAGTGGGGTAAGGGCAGAGCAGATGCAGAAAAATTAGCAAAGCAAGAATGCTCTTTTAGTTAGCGACTAAATTCAGGTTGATGACACAGAGAAATGCTGAAGCATAATTTACACCATAGAGTTAGCACTGCCTTGAATAAAAGGGGGAGAACTTTTTATACCCTTGCATTCAGTTAGTGGCTCCAGGCTGCCCCAGGGCAAGAGGAGGAAGTAATGCAACCTCAGACAGGCAGCCTTCATTTACCCACGGGCGATTCACTGGGTGAGGGGTAACTTTGTGTTATCATTTAACACTCAGAGCATCTGGTAAAGGTTTTTGGCTGTTCATTGCTTTGAATCGTGATTTTTCTTTACTTACTAAAATGTTCTTCTAGGTCTTGGCTATACCTGGATTTTCTGAAGTAATTAGAACTTGTATTTGAATGTTTATGAGTGCGAGTTAATTTTCAAACTAATTCACATGCATATTATCTTTCCTTTAATGAAATTAAAATATGATATAGTCTCAGATTTGATCTTTTATAATTCTTATACCCAAAATGCCAGAGTTTATTGACCAAGGAAATAAAAATGTGAACAGATGGAACCACAACTTCTAAATAAAATATCAGAACATTTTTACAGATTAAAAATGATAGAACTTCCAAACACATCGCAATAGCTATTTCATTTTGTTAAAATTTTACTAAAACACATGCCAAAAAGTACAAATTTGGAAGAAAAACTAAAACTAACATAGACAAATATACATATTACAACACATATTTTTCTCCAAGTGAATGAATGAAATGTTTTACATAAAATAGCTGATTACACTCTAGAGTATTTTCTTTCAGATTTTGCATAAACATGTGGTATTGTTCCTAGGTCATTACAGTTTTCTGAAAACCTTTACAAAGAATTTTTTTTTTGGGGGGGTTGTTCTTTTTTTTTGTTTTGTTTTTAAGACAAACTACATCCACTGCTGTAATTTGTCCTGAGTATACACAGATAGCTGATACTCATTACCATTACTTTGGAGAATATACTCAAACCTTGGAAAGCAGCACTAATCTTTGTCATTTGCCTCAGAAACATGATAATGTTTACTATCTGGTGGGCAGCTGTATATAGAGGAGGGCAGTTTCAACATGAATATGCAAAGTAATTCATGACTAACAAATTTATTAAAACATACGCCAATTGAAGCAAAAAAAAAAAAAAAACCCACAATAGCTACAAAGTCATACATAAGAATAGGGAACAGAAGTTAAGAATGGTTAATGAAATGTTCATGGAGGAGGTGAAAAATGATAATGGACCTTCAAAAGAACTTGAATAAATAGAGAAGCATGGGAGGGTTTTAAAATATAAAGATAAAATAATGTTAAGTGTATGAGAGCAGGGATGTGAAATGCTTGGGTTGTAAATAGCAGACCAGATAGGCTAAAGTTGAGAGCTGTTGTGTAGAAAGAGAAAAAATATATATAATAGGAAGGGGATTGTAAAAAGTCTTACATAATAGGTTAAAGGAGTTATTCTGTTTTAGAGAGTCAGAATGACAGAATTTTGAAATAAAGAATGACATGAACAGAACTGAACTTACAAAGATACACATGGCCACAATGTAGTGATTGGATGGTATTTGCATGGTAAAGAAATGATTCAAGAGGCAAGTAAAGTAGCAATTTTTAATGTGGCCTTACAGTAGGCACCCTAAAAATAGTAAATATTTAATTTTATAATTACTATTGAAAAAAACTGTAGATATTTCAGTTGCATTGCATACAGATTTCATTATAATCACATCACAGATGTTGCTGACAGGCTGAATTCCACCTCATCCTCCAAGGAAATAAAGAAGAAAGGGTGTACATATGTGCTGGATGCATATATTTCTGTTGCTTCTTAGAATGACACAAGAAAACATATTTGCATATATGCTATTGGTAGGATTTCCATTCCTTTATTTCAAAATAGTTTTGAGGTCCTAAAGGTTATTTCTGTGATAACAAAACTGAACCATCTTAACCTTTAGTGCCTTTTTTCATCCTGTATATTTCATGGAAATAGAGAATCAAAGAATTACTACAGACTGGTGCTAGAAAACTGAAAATAGAATTTCATACAATGCCAAAAGAGGAAACAGAAATCAATTGGCTGCATCCTGGAGAATATAGAATAAAGGACCTTCAGCAGGAATTAAATTATTTTGATTCAGTGTGTCCTTGTAGATATAATACATGTTTCTTTGGCACATAAATGAGATTGTGAACACTAAGGGCAAGGATGGTGTCTTTGCAACCATAATATTATGCACTACAGACAGAGTTATGAAATAGGAGTTCTAAATTGAATTATTAATATTTAATTAGAAAAGTCAAAGAAAAGAAGCTGCATTAACTTGCAAAGGGGTTGGGCTTTTAAAAGTCACATAAGCCAGTGATTTAAAACACTAGATGCATGTTTTTTATTAAAATAAAAATAAATTGATCCATTCACTTATTAATTTCAATGGTTATTTATTGAGCACATAATCACTTTACTATATATTGACAATAAAAATTCTAAAGATATTATCTATGCTCTTAAAACAGCCCACTTATAGATTAGTGGAGAAAAAAACATGCCAATGATATAATCAACATAGCCTGTCAAATTTATAGTAGGATAAATGTATAATTGAGGTGCAATGAAAAATAGAGATGGATACTTTCTTCTCAAACAGAGAGCTCCACTGAAACAATGGAAGATGTAATCTAGGTTGAATGGGCATTGTGCTATGAGAGCATAACAGAATACTATTTTTTTCTATAGCTAATTATGTTTTTAGTAAGTCATGTTTAGAACATGTTATAACAGACATATCACATAAACAAGAGGTATAACATGCAATGTCTATGTAATGTATTTACAAGAGGTCTACATTTTAGAGTCATATATCAAGTGAAATTTTGTGAGGATTAGGAAGTATCTCAATTAAATCACTGCTAGCAGACACCCTTTCTGGGTGATATTAAGGGGACAGTGGGAGCATATAAGTAACAGGTTACTTGTTTTATTACCAAGGAAAGAAAATGATCTTACACTATTTCTCATTTCATGGGTATTTATAGACAATGGTATACTAGAAAAATCAAGAGAGACATAATAAATATGCAGTTTACATGAACTGTTTGCTGACTTCAACCAAGGGCAGTGGAAGAAAACCAAACCAAAACAGCAAAAGCAATAAAACCCAAAGGGACATGACTCAATCAAGCACATTTTTAATTATTTTCTGTATAATTTAAATTTTATTATTAAATAATATTGTCATATTGTACAAACTCCATCCAAGTATTTTCCCAGTATTTTTACCAATATAGAGCTAATTAAACAATGCATTTTTCTTCCTCTAACTACTATTTAATTCTATTTTTATGGTTATTCCATCATAAAGCCATCATCATAAGATAAGTGCCATATTTCCAGGGTACAGAGTTAGTGTAGGAATGGATCAGACTTAGGTAAATACTTTATTATGTTTTGTCAAATTCCTTGTTCTGATTGTATATATTTCTCCTCTGAATTCTTCCATGATCAGCACTGTCTACTAATCAACAACAATAAAATACAAGTTAATTTAATATGCTGTAAAAATGTTTAAATATATCAATGTAAGAAATGTCTGAAACTGTAGAATGTTTTTATAAGAATTTATTTGAGCCAGGCTAATGGCAAGATCCTAAGTACTGCAGTGAATGATAGTTTTGAAGTGTCTTTTATTCATTTGAAATTAAGGAGACAACAGAAGGAAGATTACATGAAGTAGGGGAAAGCAAGGCTGAGACTAGATTATAGGGTAGTTAATAAGATTATATACTCTACTGAGGGTGGTTAAGCTTATTTCAAAGGTGTTTTAACCTAGATGAACAAAACAAATGGATAGGGCTTGCTTAAGGCAAAGATAAACTTTTTACCAATAAACTGATATATGGAGGGTGTGACTGCCCACATAAACTATTCTGTTAAGTATCCATGATCAGATTACCCTGTTAGTTACTTTCTTGTGGATTTCCTTTTTTTTTTGTCTACAAATAGGTTCACCGACACAGCCTTACTGATAGAGAGATCTGATCCCTTCACTGGGGAGAAGTAGGGAGGGGCAGTAGGAGGAGGTTGCCCAGGCAATGGTAAACAGTCTAGGACTGGATTGACTGAGAGGCTGAATGTCTCCAAAGTGCGTGGAATTATGGGCCAGAAGATTTCAAATAAAAAGAGGGCAGAGACTGACTTTCAGGCTCTTCTTTCTCAAGGATGCCTGCATGATTGTGCTGCAGCTGCCTTCATTTCCCCACGGACAGTATTTTGGATGGATTTTGGATGGAAGAAGAAACTCCAGATGCAGCCCAGGATCAGACTGACCTGGCACAAGGTGGCAGGGCTGTTTTTCTTTGGGTGTTCTAGAGGGGATGAACTCTGAGGCAGAAGCTTGCCATTTTTCCAAAATTGTGTGGCTTTTGTGTCTTATGTAGTTTTAGTTTGCAAACTAACCCTATAATAATAAGATAATTAAAAATTTACAGGTGGAATGCTAGGAGAACTCAGGTGTTATAGAGTTTGGCCTTACTTCCTAGGTCTAAGTGATTAAAGCTGTGACTAAAGAGTTAAAGATTTTAGCCTTAATTGATAGCCTTAAGTGACTAATACATATGGAAAGCTGTTATTCTAAAACTGAATAGCTTTTGAATAAAGACTCCTTTCCTTAATCACCAAACTTGCGTCCCTGGAATTTTTCCTGGAGGGCGGTGGTGGGCAACTGGACCCCATTGCTCTTTGGTAACAATACTACTGCCACAACTGTATAGCAGGAATAAATGGTGATGGAAGGAGCCTCTATAGGGTGGTGAACACACAATACAGTGTACAGATGATATGTTGTGAGTTGTGCACCTGACACTTGTATAATTTTGTTAACCAGTGTCACCGCAATACATTCAATTAAAAAATATTATTTCTTTATTTTCCTGAAAATGTTCTATTTTTTTCAGTAGGAGTAAATATAATTTTTGGTTGCAGTAATTTTAATTTATCCAAATAATTTGAGCAGTCTTTTACTAACTGTTTCTTGTTTAGATGACTATCCAGTCTTTAAGAACCTCTCCCTTTTCTTACTCTTCTCCAAGTGTGTGCTTCTATTTGTTGAGAGAAATAAATCACCTTTGATTTGTACTTGATATTCTTGAGCTGCCTTTAGTCCTATTATCTATTGTACTAGTTTTTCCCCCTTGAGAATTAGGGAAAAATTAGCTCCTGACAGTTGAAGTAGAAGGAATTCATGGTCTGAGATCTCTCTCACTTTAGTGTTTTAGCTTCTGCAATTGGTGCTTTGAGCTTCAAGTTCTAACATAAAGTCATGGAATACTCAGCCTGTAACTGAACCCATGTTTGGCTGCCTGCCACAACAAAAGCTAAATTCATGAGAAAGGTGCTGGTGAGAAGGAAAGAGATATATTCAAGTGCCAGCAACCAAAGAAGATGGGGTACTCTCATCCCCAAGCCTATGTTAACATCTCAGTGCAGACAGAGGTTTTTCTAAGGAGGGAGAGAGAAAACAGAACAAAGAAATCAAGAAGAGGGGTATAAAAAATTTTCTACATGCAGACTAGCACAGTCCATTCTGCTAAGGACCTCAAAATTGGTCAAGCGATGATCTGGTGTGTGCCATCCTGGATCCACAGTTCAAAGTCAGCAAATCTCCCAGAGCCGGAATGACTAAAGTTTGGAGTCTGTATCTTTTGAATTTAGTTCCTAGAATACTTATACAAACATGCACTTTGTCTACAAGTTACATATTAGTCAGAATCAGCATTTACAGAACCAATGTCAGGAGAATGATGAGGGTGGGCTACAATTTCCCACTGTTACAAGTCCAGGCTTTTCCCTCCATAGACCGCCACTTTGTATATTATAGTGAAAATTCCCTTCCAACAAGTTATCTGGTTAAATACCCTCAGCTAACTATTATAACCCCCACAGAGATGATAAAAAACTCCCTCGTCTTTCTCATGACCTGTGGGAACTAAGGAAAATGAAAAACTCAGAACATCCTAGGTGTAACATGATATACCAACTTTTTATTTTTAAACCAACTATTTTTACTTCGACTTTGACGTCCCACCATTCAGGCCTGTTTGGGGAGCCTGTCACCTGATCTCTTTCTAGAGTATCAAATGTAAAAATGAGTTCAAGCAAAAGCCCCTGCACTTGGTTTTTCTCTTAACCCTAACACACCTTCATCATTTTGCACTGAAGACCGAAGAGCAGAGATCACTGCCATGCATGTTTGTCCTCTCCCTTTCTCCCCCCCTCCCCTCCCGTCCCCTTCCCTACCCTCCTCTCCTCTCTTTTCCCTTCCTTCCTTCCTTCCTTCCTTTTTTCCTTCCTTCCTTCCTTCCTTCCTTCCTTCCTTCCTTCTTTTCTTTTCTTTTCTTTTCTTTCTTTCCTCCCTTTTCTTCTTTCTTTCAAATTACCTCTCGCTAAAAGGGAATTTCTTTTGTCTTTCCATTCTTAATTGAAATTAATCTATTTTATATATTTTTTTGCCCTAGGATAAGACCCTGGTGGCTTATACTGTGGGAACAAAGTCTATTCTTTCTATATTAAGGCTGAGAGTTCTGAGTCTTTCAGTGTTGGTAATAGATAAAGTGAAGAAATTCAGAATCATTTACATAAGTGTGGACTTTAAGCATGTGCTGGTCTTGTAAAAAAGGATTTTAGATATAAGCATTTCTATATTAAGATATTAAGGCTGTTACAACCTTCTATTGGATCAGAATTTGAATATTTTTATTCCTATTAAAATAACTTTAAAGCACTACCTTTCTTTCTGCCCAACTTCCCTCCTAAAAAAGACAAAACAACAAATAAGCATAAACATAGAAACCTAAGAAAATAAGGTGCATAAGACTAACTAGGCAAACCATATATCAGCATAGGCTCATTAATATTTCTCAAGTTCTTACCCATATTTTACATTTTAACTCATTTATCTGCTCACATCCCTAATTAATCCAAATTATTTTTATGATGTGAGTATTAAAACAGTAATATAAGCCTGATTCCACTTATCTAACTATTTCCTTGTGGCTCATGTATTCTAATGAGTCTCTGTATGAATTTTGGTAAAGAATCTTCAACATCTGAGTGAAGAAGTTTTAGTGCATGTGCATTCATTAATTGTTTTCTCAGTAGAAGAGAGACATTCCTCCGTTTCTCACAAAATAATAAGAATCTTTTTATTGACTAGAATAGAAAAATAAGAAAAAAAGGAAGTCAGTCAAAACAAGGAACAAGAAACAGGGAAGAAATTTTCATTAAAATGGCCAATCTATAGTTGTGTTGAAGTAAGTGATTATCTTTATGGCAATCTTTAACCACCTGTCTTGATGTTGGAATTTTTCCCCTGCACAAATGCTCTGGTCCTCTTTACCTCCCTTGTTTCCTTCAGTGTCTGTTCACTGTTTTCTCTAATTCACTTCTAATACAAATGTCAGAGAAATCTAAAATGTAAATATGATCACATCACTCCACTCAAAGTGTAACAGGGTGCAGCCAAGAGGGGGGCCCCAAATAGGGATTTGAAATGGGGTCCAGAACTCAAGGTATTCAGGAAATATTAGGATGTCCTCACACACCCTCCACAGATGTGGGTTGGGGGAAGGGACACATGGAGCAGGCCCATTAAGAGCTGTTTCGCATAGCAACAGCTTTGCAGCTAACCTCTGACATGGTCATTTAACATCTATAACCTTTAACTGGTTACATAAATATGTTAAATAGCTGTGGCCATGCTCTGAGCCAGGGGAATGGAAATAACTTCTCCCCAAGATATAACTGGGAGGCAGGTCCCCCGAGTTACAGTGCCTGCGTGGGAACTTGGAGAAGATTGGCTCCATGACATGGGGCCACACCTGCCCAGACCCACAATGGCAGTCCAGTAAAGCTGGAAGGATATGGGAGTACTGACAGGTGTAACTGATTGTAGGAGGAGTCAGAAATGGGGCTGCAGAGGAAGATTGGCGCGGGGATTTAAACCCAGACGCGGCAGCCATTGGAGGGAGAACTGCGTGACTTTGCCAGAGTGGGGACCCCTGCAACTTTAGAAGGGGGAACCACCACCCGGCTTTTCAAAGAACCACTACATGGCTTTAGCAGAGACTCCAGCGACACAGCTGAGGGTGCTGGGAACCGAGGGAGGCCTACAAACCGAGTTCGGATTACTGGGAAGAACCGGGGTCTGCCTGAGTCTTGGATTTCTATTTCTTTTCCTGAGATACGGTACCCCAGACTGGGCAAAGGGGGAAGGAAGGACTGTGTGTGTTTGTGGGTGTTTTAAGGGACTTTGGGATTTTGATGAAGATATTAGGTCACTACTTTAAGTTTGTATAGCATTAAATAAACATTTCCTTTCCTTTTCATGAATCTTTGGCATTGAGAGACCTCTTTCCTCTGGCAGCAGATATAACAAACCTGGTGGGTTCCTTTCGGGTAATAGTATATTGCCTCGGCCCCCTCTGGCCCCCCCTTGTTGTTTGGTAACAAAAGTTCTCTGAAGTTTTCCCATTACGCATAGTAAAAAAACAAAAAACAACAGTTTCTAAGCATTGTATTCAAGATTCTTTATGTCCTGGTTACTACTAAATTTCCCAGTCTTGTGAAGTGCTATTTTCTGCCCCAAGGTGTATTTCTTTTATATTCTTTTAAGTATATTCATTCTTCTAGGACCATTTTACATATTGTTGTCTAGAACTCTTACAATGGCCTGCTCTTATTCATCTTTTAGCTCTCATTCTAAATGTCACTTCATAAGAAATGGGCTGCCCCCAACCAGATTATAATCTCATTAAAACAAGATATCTACAAGTTTTATTACATTGTTATAGACTCAATCCTTTGTTTGATATTTCACAAAATTCATATATTAATTAAATAAGACAATGCAAGGATAAAATGTAAAAGCCAAACAGAGAAACTAGAAATGTATTTTTAAAGTAAATAACTGGTTTATCATGATTTATTTTGTATTACATCTTCTTTATATTTCTGCAGTCAATTTATTCTGAACACTAAATTACTGCCATATAGTTATTTTTATTAGTCAGCGTCCAGAAGATAATGGATTAGTGCAATAAAAAAGGATACATGATAACATTTTAATAAAATAACCAGTTACAAAGGCTTGGACAGATTAATAGAAATCAAGAAATTTGTGACCACCTTATCTCATGAGGAAACAAGGAGAAACAAGAATTTCCCAAACTCAGGGGACACTGGTAGCTGTTAAGAGTGTACCATGCATTCAGAATATGGTTTTAAATAGAGAAATGCAACCACTGGCAAACCAGAGTGGGCCAGATGGGAGGGAACTAAGTCAAAAATATCTTGGACTTCAGTCCTCTTATGTCTTTGGTTCTCCTGTTAGTGCCTGTCATTAGTCATCCCAATGAAAGTCAAAGAGAAAAGAGATCTATTGATGTAGTGTAACAAGTATCAACAACTTAGACCATATGATCTGATGGAAAAGGGTGAAGAGTGAATCTGGAAGGGAAAAAGTATAACTAGGGAGTAAATACAGAACCACAGAGGATAAAGTATCAGTCTGACCTTGTGGGAATGTCTTAACTTGCCTAAGTTGTTAATTTTAGTACTTGTTAACAAATAATCTCAATTAGTGATGTCTGTTATTGTTTATTTTCCAAGCACAATATTTTGCTGTTCTTCAATATAATTTTTTTCATTGTTCACAGAGTAACTTACTAAAATATAATTGGGTTATATTATTTCTCTGGTAAACATATAGTAATGAATTTCCAACACCTTCAGAATTAAATATAAATTTGAACTTATATTTATAAATATATATTTATAAATCAGAATTGATATTTATAAATATATATTTATAAATCAAAGTCAAATTGATAGAGTACACATTACATTAATATAGGCATCATTGCTTATAATGTTATATACTACACAAAAATAATGTAATTATTAAAATAGTTATTTTATAAATGAATTATTGATTTGTTAACAGGGAATAAATAATATACAACAGTTTCCAGAAAATATATTTGAAAGTGATGTGCTGACTGAATTAGAAGACAAATGGACCATGGAGCTCACCATATTTGAAACAACTGCATTCATACTGCATTCATTAGGCTTAGAATGAACGAAGGTGCATTGTAAAGATTGAATAAAAGGCAGCAACATCTCAAGAAACATTATACTTAAAGGAAATACTAAAAGTCTTAGTGTTTGACTAAGAGTAGACCTCCAGAGAGAAAACTCAAAGATAATCTTATTTTTTAGTACAGAAATTTAGAAAATAGCGTTAGAAAGAAGAGGTTGATGATATGGGTGCAAGATCTTTGTTATGAAACAATATAATCAGTCATGTTTATGATGCTTTTATTTTGAGATGAGAGTGAGACTTTCAAGTGGAAATATACTCTAAAGAGCAGGATATGTAAAACTAAAGCTTGAGGAAAGAGCTAAGAATATAGAAGTTAGCATAGAAGTAATAGCAATTCAATTAAAGTAACAAAAGAAGAATATGTCCATGGCATGATAAGAAAAGAGAGAAAAATAGAGACAGGAACTAAATCATGTTTTCATTCTTCTTCATAGTGATCTTTTTTTTTAAGTTTCAAGATCCACCTCAAATACAGATAATTTTTAAGTTTTTTTCCTAAATAATAGATGATATATACATGATAGGTAGGTAGATAATAGACTGTCTCATTTATGCTCACATAAATTTTGTTTCTTTAATTGTTTATTCTAATTCATATATAAATTTTTTGTACATGTCCTTGAGATCTACCCTAATTACAAGTTGACCCACCATAGTTTATAGATTATGGGCTCTGTCTTATAAATATTTATCTCACCACTCAAGCACTAACATAGTTTTTATATTTTTTAAAAGTGCTTTTTTAAATTTTAGTATACTCCTCAATGAATATCAAAATAACAAGACTCTCCCACACACATACATGAATATACAATATAATAATGAGAATTTGTGACAAGATATCACTGTGAGTGGTGTTCACTCAAAATTGCTCAGTTATTATAACACCGACCAGATATGTTGATTTTCCACGCTCTTAAACAACAGTGTCTCTTTTTCTGTGTTCTTAAACCTGTCCACTTTTATAACTTAATTGTAGCACAGGAACTTCATCTAAAACAGAGCCACTGGATTAAAGCTACCTTATCTTCCCACCAACAAATTTGCTAGTTTGTTTCTCTAATTTCTCTTAGTTTTGGGTGACTGTTTAGAAAGCGTCCCCAATGCTGTATCTAAAGCTAGCATTCTGAATCTCAACCCACCTCATTTCAAGCACTCCCCCATTTGTCTAACTCATCAATTTCTCACTCTGTATTTGATCATTATCATTGTCAAACAAGCATGGTATTTCTTATCTTAAAAATTAATGGTCTTATTGATTCTGTGTCCTCCTCCAGCTAGTACACCAGAATCTTTACTCCAAAACCAAGATTCATGAAAGAATAAATTTTTGCCTTTCTCTGAATTCTTTAATTGGATTCTATTCCAATAAGCCCATGGCAATATTTCTGGTAAATGTCTTTATGGCTACTTCTCTTATTTAACTTCTCAGGAAAAATCAATGTAATTAATCACTTGCTCCTTTTGAAAACGTATTCTTCTCTTCTAGATTTCCTCTATCACACAGCAGACACTTATTCATTGTTTGTTGCCTGCTCCTCTCTTGGTCTTGACTTACAAATGTTAGAGTGCCCTGGAATCTTTGTCATATGCTTTCTTCTTGTTTTCTCTCTTTTTGTGCCATCATTTGCATCAGAGGTATTAAATCAATTCTATTTGTCATATTCTCCACATGCATCTGAAGACTTGTGCACACCCATAAACTCCATGCTGGTACCTCCAATTGCCTAACTGACCTGCCCATTAGGATTAAAAATAGCATCTTAAATTTAATAAAACCCAACATTTCTTTATATATCTGTGTTTTCCATGGCCCCCAACATCAACCAGTGTTACCACAACTCACCAAGTTTTGTTCAAAGCAACAATCTATAAGATAATCTTGATCTTTGATTTTCCCTAACTCTCTACATTTGATGCAACTCCCATTGATTATTCTCCCAAAACATATAATAAATCTGTCCAAATTATTTGTCCTTGTTTATAGACATCACCTACTTCAATCATTTTGCTCTAGTTACACAGATTCTTTCTGTTTCTTCATTAAACAAAACTTGTTCTTAAGGAGCACATGCTCTAGTTGTTCTCTCTGTCTGAAATGATCTTACACTTATTATTTGCTTGACTGGTCTTCTTTAACTGATATTCAAATCTCATATTAAACTTCACCTTAACTTAACTAATTTAGTTTAAGTTGAACCAGAAAGAGATTGACAAGGACTCTTCTCAATCAAACTTTAGACAGGTACCTGTGAGAACTCCTTCCAACAAATTCTTGTGACATTGGCCCCAGTCCTTGTCTGGCTAGCCTAGCCTGGTTTTAGCGAGAGTCTTCTAAGCCAGTTTAGACAGATTCCTCCATTCATAATATTTGATCACTCCGTCTTGCTGTTAGGAAGAATCCTGTCAGGTAGTTTATGAAAAATTCCCCTCCCTTTGATGTCTCCCTTAGTAATTTCCTATCCGCTGATCCCACCATTCTGCTCATTAGCTATAAATTCCCAGTGTCATTTCTTTATTCCAAGTTGAGCCTGATCTCTCTTCTCTACTGCAATATTCTCATTGAATAATCTTTTTAAAAACTTATTTATTTTTAGAGAGGGGAAAGAGAGGGAAAGAAATATCGATGTTGGAGAGAGACATTGATTATCTGCCTTTCACACATGCCCCAGCTGGGAACCAGGTTTGAAACACAGGTATATGTCCTGACCAGGAATTGAACTGGTTGTCTTTTGCTTTGTGGGATGATGCCTAACCAGCATGAGCCACACATGCCCAGGGCTCATTGAATAATCTTGAATCTAGTCTCCCTTACTATTTTGAAAAGTGTCAGTATGTTTTTATCTTTAACAAAGTTTGACCACATTATTCAAATTAAAATTGTCATCCACTTACTGTCATTCTCTTATTTTGTATTCTCTATTTGCACTCACTTTATTTCTCTATTTGACACTTACACTGTCAAGCCATATTCTTTCCTACCTTTCTATAATTTTTTTCTTTTCTTCCCTCCCTCCCTCCCCCCTTCCTTCCTTCCTTTCTTCCCTCCCTTCCTTCTTTCTTTCTCTTTCTTTTTTTCTTTTTCTTCCTTTCCCTTTCTGTCTTCTTCCTTTTCTTTCCTTCCTTCTTTTTCTTTCTCCAATTGTTATCTTATTCTTTTTATTTCTTCTTTTTTTTTTACTTTATTGTTCTTTTTGTACTCCTTTTTTGTTGCTCTCCCCACTGTAATGTAAGTTTGTACTAAGGTATGTTATCTCTATTTTATTCACTGAAGCATCATTGATTGAAGAGCGGTTGCTATAGAGCAGGCTAGTAATCATTACAAAATTGAGTTATTAAACTCATTGAGTCATTACAAAATCTAAGTACATATTAAGATAAAGATAATGATAAAAACTAAAATTTAGAACAAAAAGAGATATTTGTCCACAGGAATAATATTACACAGGACATTATAGTGACATAAGCAACAGGAAAGGGGTCATATGGTTTTGGGGTAGAGAGTTGCTGAATGAAAATAAATAAGATATATAAAAAGAAGTAGAAATCACTAATTATTCTCCAAATTAATCTAACCATTCCTAATTGATTCAAATTCACACCTTTTATTTGACAACAATAGGTATTAAATATTCTTTTTTCTCTTCTCACATCTTACAAATAGTATTAATATCTTTAAAAAAATCTGTTTAGAAGCATTTAATAAATAAGCCTGTTTAGCTGCTGTTACAGATAAAGTAGCATAGAGAGAGTGACTAGTTGATTGATCAGACATAATTCCAGTGGTATTTGCTTCTTGTTGAAGTGACCACAAGTCCACGGTTCTATTTTCAGTTTTCATGTCAATAAGTACAATTTTGTATGTTCACCACGATGATTAAGCTCTAGGGTATAAATGGATGTATAAATCTGTTATGATAAGCTCTATGACAATTTAGTGATTTAAAATGAAAGTGTAATTACTGGGAGCATGCAAATATATATAATTTATCCTATAATAAAATGCATTTAGGAAAAACGCTACTTTGTAACTTTCTTATTAAAGCCGATTCAGAGTAAATAATAACAGACTATGATCATCTGATGCATCTAGCTCCATGACAAGCCAAAAACTAAAGTGGCAATATAATAATAATCTTATTGAGTGGAATGGAAGTTTTTAAACATAAAGTTGTATTTATTTTTAAGTGTGTTAAGAAGGAGACCAAACTATCAAGAGCATAATATGTAAATTTACACTTGGAAGTCAATCTGTGTCTAGAAACTTAAAGTGCAATTATACTTACTGAATTTGTTTGGTTTAATGTACTGACATCTACATGTCTGAATAACTGCTCAAAATGAGATCAATCTTGTGGGATAAATTATACACTTGAAATGTTCATGTGGCCTCGTCAAAATTATGTGAGGTTTGAAATAGATCTTGTTGATGATTTGCTGTTTGGGAGGGTTAACTAGGCCTTTCAAAAGTAATGAGGAAGGGAAGAAAGTAGACCTCAGATGTCCAGTGGAGCTCCTAACAGATTTCCTTATTGGAGAGAAAGTGAATAAAACAACAGAGTGGCTCAAAGTCTTTCTGTTGCTTTGTTAACATCTGGACGGTGCTACTGCTGTTGTGCTGCTTTATTTCATTTTGATTATATAAAACATTTAGTTTCTTTTCTATTTTCAAGACATTCAGAGGTCATGTATTTGCCAAACATAATATCACAAAATAGTGATGGTGAGACCTTTAGTTTCTATTGCTTTAGCAAAATATTTTGTATATATCTCTTAAAGAAAAAAGTTTTATTCAGAATGTTTTTTTCTAAAACAATATGGCTTATATAAAAGACAAGTTTCTCTTCTCCTTTGACAGAAATGTATAAGGCAAAAAGCCATGACCATTCTTTGCTCTATCATTTGCTCTTTTCCTGCTGCAATGAAGCAATCATTCTAAGCAATGCCATGACAGTAAAGTCAGTAATCCAACAGCATCATCGTTTAATGTCAGGTTGCTCTGAAGTCTTGGCAAGTGTAATGGAGACTGTGATGAGATATTAGTCTTTTTTTAGCACTATCTAACTGAACTGGTAGACCCCTTAGTCAGTCTATCTTTAGAGTAATTCCTCAAAAGTCTAAGTGAATATAGCTGAATTCTGAACCAGCAATATTTGTGGGAATATACAGTGGATCAAGCAGCCCCAACAAGTCGTGATCAGAATTTCCAATAAAGTATGTAATCACTTTATGCATATTTGTTATTAACTTACTTAAACATGTTTGTTGATCACCTACTATATCCTAGGTTGAGGGGTATAGAAGGGTAAAAGAAAACAAGTTACTTGCTAATATGCTGTTCACAACCTAACATGGAAGAGACAGAAAGATAAATGATTAAATCAATAAGATAATTTTCAATAGCATTAATTGTTATGAAGGTATCAAACAGGGTTGACATGGTGAGAAGGGATAAAGGGTCATAACTTCAGACAAGGTGACGTCTCTGAGGAGGCAACATTTGATCAGACCTGAATAAAAAGAATCGAGCATTTGAAAACTTGGGACCAGAAAATATATGTAAAGGGAACAGCAAGTGTAAAACCATAATACAAGATAGAACTAGGAATTTTACAGATTCAGTAAAAAAAAAAAAGGGGGGGATTGATGTATTATAGTATGCCAAGGAGAGCATGACAGGTGATGAGAACCAAAAGGTAGTCAGAACCCTAGTTATGTGGCATCATGATTGTCATGTAAGGATACTGGAATTTTATTCTATGAACAGTGGGAACCCATAAATAGTAGAATAATGTAATCTTATGTAAGGTTTCAAGAGATACAATTTTACTTTTATTCATCTCCTCCTTTATTCTTCCTATTTCTCTTACCTTTTCATCCCTTGATTAGTGTGCATGTGTGTACACATCTATAAAATCGGCTTTGCGATAGCCCTTGGGCCTGTGAAGTCCAGCCATGCTGAATGCTCAGGGACTCATCAACATTTCCTTTCTACTAATGATGTGATGTGTCCCAGATGTTAAGTGAACCCATTCCCAGATGTCCTTCATATTAAGCAATCACAAGTATAATGAATTGTAACTTTGTAAGGTGTGTTTTTAAGATTAGTGAAGTAAATGGAGTGTCAAAGAGATTTAGTTAGGAGGTGGAAAACATATGTTTGTTCTAGGGTCACTTTTGAAAATGTGTGAGGTCAATAGAATCTCCAAACATATTTTAAAGTCTGTTTTTGTTGGTGGAATTGTGTAAGTAGCTATGAGGTTTTTCCTCAAGTATAGATTGCCATGTTATGATATAGCTTTTTTTTTATAATGGTAAATGCACATTTTAAAACCTTCTTAAAACAACTTTGAAAAATTTTTCAACTCTAAATATTAATGTTTTAGTTTCAAAAACTGAAATGTATGTTTGTATGTTTGTGTGCACGTTTGAATAATTGTGATTCAATTAAATTGAAATAGAAAAATTCAAAGAGCACAAATGTTGTGCTTCATTAGAAGATCAAGTGCCAGAAGATACGTGTTTAGTTTCTAATGAAAAGTTACATAGGCTCCAAACACCACTCCCAGAGAAGACCCACGGGGAGATCTGGACTGTCACTTATCTACCAAGTTGATCTTCCCTTAGAGAACCCGAGGCCTTTCTTTTGTATCCCTCTCATTCATCACATTTCGTGAAAAATACTCAAGGGCCCAGTGACAAATAGGGATTACTAACATTGCTTAAACTTTCTTGGTCTGATCTCTCAATGTAGACTTTAGATACACAAACAAAAATATAATCTAGTATTAAAATTCTTAACAATTTTCAGTAGATCAAAAAGAAAGATACTAATCATCAAACTACAAATAAGGTTTGTAACTCTTGAGTCAAATTAGGTATAAGATTATGTGAAAGTCAAGTGACATTATACAATGAAAAGTCAATTTGCAGATTATATTTTCCATTCAGTTAATTTTGGGGGCATTCTGATTTTGTTGTGAATATATATTACATGTGTCTTAATAATAACTTTTAACTCCAGAATTGTTGCTTATAATACTATTTAACACAAAATGACTCATTTGATTTGCAACAGGGATTTATCTAGAAAGAAAAGTCTAGTAAATTTTGCATCTCACTGGGATATTTTGACATATGCAACAACAGAAGCTGTGGTTGGCATTCTCTACAAGTGATATCTTGACCTGTCACCATAATTCTGACCATCAGACTTTAATTAGCTTCTACACAGTGTAATAATAAAAGCTTCCATCTCTGACCCTTGAGGAGTCACTTATGAATAGATGAGCACTTTTATTTGCCTGAGTTATAAATCACTTTTTAAACTATTTCATTGTTTTATGCAGCCACATAATTGATATTTGAAACATTTAATAAAAGACTGTTGGATAAGAGTGGAGCTAATCAACTCCTTTTTATGTGAGATGGTATAATTTAGATCAGAAAAATCTACCTCTGTCCATTCTTCACTGTTCTCATGAAAAAGCAAGCCACCCAAGTACAGTGCAGTGTCACGAGCTCTTTCAAAATTGGTTCTGAGGGGAAAATATAGGGACAATGTAGGGAGTTCCAACAGGGTTTATTACTATATTGGAAGAAATGTAAAACTTCTGAAATTCCCCATCATTCTGCCTATTGCCGATGCACAACACAGGAAATATCATGAACTAGGAGGGTCCCTTGTGGACTTCATAGGGCAGTGTTGCTTGCCATAATATTTGAGTATTCTTTTGGCATGTACTGAGCAAAGGCCAAGGATGTTAGATACATTATGAGGAATGGTCATGCTCTGCATTGACATTCATGTAAATGCAAAGTCTATTTAAAATTACCAAGTAAGGTAGCTGAATATTAATATAAAGTAAATTTTCCCTAAACACAACTAATATATATACCTTAGGAAATTCTACTTTGTCATGTTTGGAATTTTGCTAATAATAATTCACCATTAAGAAAATTTTGATTCTTCAGTTTAAAAAAATTGTTTCAGTATGCATTCATAGTTAGTCTACATATTGATGTAACTCTATGATTTCTTCAAATAAGTTCACATTATTCCTTTGTAATTTATTTTTATCTATATATTGAAGTTAATTATATGAATTTATTTTGAATATAACTAGGTTTCTTATTTTACTTATGAACCTTATTTCAAAAGAGTTTAGAAGGACCTTGGAAATATTTTTTTAAACAGCCTCATTGTATCTGATAGGGTTGAGAATCAATATTGATAGAGGTTGCACAGGAAACTGCACTGCAGAGTCACTGAACTTGAGTCAGAAGACCAGGTTACAATCAGCTCTGCTTTGTTTATATGTCTTGGGAGTTTTGCAATTTTGAGCACATGATTAGTCATCTGTGAAAAAGGATAATTTCCTATAGTGTACCTATCTCCTGTAATTTATGAGTTTGGCATGAAATCTTGTATATAAAAATTAGTTTTTATAAATTTTAAAGAATGATACAAAGAAGACATTCTAATTATTACTCAATAAATTTGGCAAGTGTACTTCCTTCTTTGGATTTATTTGATTTTAAAGATGATTAGAGTAATCTCTTTATAACAGACATTGAGATTAAACACCATAAAAATAACAGAACTTTCTTGATTCTTAAACAAGCATTTCTAAGCCCATATTTAGTACAAGTTATTGTCTTATGTCTAGAGGATAAAAGATGTGAGCATGACAAATCTTTTTTACAGCCCAGTTACTTTTATCATCTGTACTACATAGTAAAATTTAGCATCTAACAGGAAAATTCACATATAAATTGATACTTTCAATATCTCTTGGAGATGAAAATCTTGACCTTCAATTAATCTATATATTATAGTAAAATGTTTGACTCTTGAATTAAAGTTTTTGTATATAGATAGATGAGGAGAGGTATACGCATGGATGTAGACACAGATATGGGTAGAGATAAATAGCTATGGTAGTCCTTTACAAATGGTATTACTATATTACCTTCTAGGCTGAACTGCTTTGCACATTCGCAGAACAACATTATCCAAATAAGATGCTACTTGACTAATATATGACTATAGGTCTACTTTGTAAATGGATGCAAACATTGTACCTGTATATAATGCAATTGGTATTCTTGGTTTTAAATGATAATGATAATACAAATAACTGGGTATTTCATGTAGTGATAAGGAAAAACAAAACAAAACCCAAAGTCTTTAGAGAGTATGAGTTAGAATATTTTCAAATGTTTTATCTACCTCTTACACAGAATACATGAATATTTTTTCTTGACTAATATTAGTATTTCATCAAATTTTGCAATATAAGCAGTGTTTGAGAAAATCTATGCTTTGAATTTTGTCAATGAAAATGATATGAACTGCCTAGTGTTACCTTGCTTCCGTATGATTTCTTAAGTGTCCATACTCATGTTTGTTTATTTAAATTTTCAATGATTCAGACATACTAGTGGAGATTTGCAGTTTAGCACAGTACTGCTAGCTCTCTATCAGACTCAAATAGTCTCCAAGATGGGACCCTTTTTTCCCCTTTTTTCATCATTGATTTCCTATCAGCAAGCATAAACTGAATGTACATGCTATGTCCTTTCTAAGTGAGACGGTAGAATCCCATTTTAAAAATAAATTTATGAATTCAGGAAATATTTATTGGGTACTATTTTTTTTTCATCAAAACGTTGTATGAGTTGAATTATGTCTACCAGAAAAAATACGTTGCAGTCCTTACCTCCAGTACTTCAGATCGGGCCTCATTTGGAAACAGAGTCTTGTAATTAGTTAAGATAAAGGGAGTGCTAATCCATATGACTGGTGTCATAAGAAGTGAGAAATTTTGGGGTAGAGATACAGGTAGAATGTTATGTGAAGATGGAGGCAGAGATTTGTGTAATGCAGCGTTTTCAAGCCAAGGAATATCAAGAATTGCTTGTCATCACCAGAAACTAGGAATAAGGCATGGAATGAAACTTTCCAATTAAACTCACAGAGGCAACAAGCCCTGCCAACACTGTGATTTTGGAATTTTAACCATCAGAAGTCTGACAACCTACTTTTTCTGTTTTAAGACATCAGCTGTTGCCACAGCTTTATGAAACTAGTACACGTTTTGGCACTGAGAAGCAGAGTGCTGTTGTAACAAATATCTAATAATGCAGAAGTGGCTTTGGAATTGGGTATTAGGGAAATACTAGAAGAGAATTGAGGCAATGATAGAAAAAGTTCAAATTGCTTTGAATAGACTGTTGGTAAAAATATAAATTTAATGTCAATTCTGCTGAGGGATCAAACAATTGAGGAGATCTGTGGAGAGAGTTTATACATATACATATACCTCTAAAATACATATACATATAATTGTCTAAATGCATATATCACCACAAGCAGAGTGTTGCTAGAAATATGAACATTAAAGATGCTTCTGGTAAAGTCACAGATGAAAATAAGGAAAACATTATTGGGTATTGGAGGAGATACTACCTTTGTTATAAATTGGCAGAGACTTGCCTGAATAGTGTTCTGATGTTTATTAGTGAAAAATAAAACTTTTAAGTGAGGAAAGATGTTTAGCTGAGATTACAAGCACAGTGTGAAAGGTGCAACTTAGTTTTTCTGTCCTGCTTACAGTAAAATAAAAGAGAAGGGTAAATTAAAGAAGGGACTGCTAGGCTAAAGAGAAACGGTCACTCAATGATTTGGAAAAGTTTTAGCATCTAGATAATTTGCTCTGGACTCAGAGCCAAGGGTGCAGCTGGGAAATCATTTGCTAAAGAGATCAAGTATGATTCAGATCCAATCAATTATTTCAGCAGAAACCAGGAAGTAACCAGAAAGGATTGGGAAGAACCCTTTTATTTAATGATGTGAATATTATGGACATGCCATGAAGACCCACAAGGTTACTCAGAATTTTATACCAGCAGAGACTTCCAACCTAGACAGAAAGGACAGAGTCTCAGCCAAATGAATGAAGGGAGACTACAAGCACACTGTGTTTATGAAGGCCTGGTACAACTATTATCTCTTGGTTTTCAGATACTGGGGACAATGCCCAGGACTGAGGGTTTGGGACCAACCATTTGGGCCTAGATGACAGAGAGAGCATCAAGTCACAGAAAACTATTCTTAGGATATGGAGTCTAATAGAATTTGACCAGTTGGATTTTGGATGTGCTGAGGAACCATGGCCCCTTTGGTCCTTTCTTCATTTTAGAATTTCTTCTTTTAGAATGGAAATGTTTACTGTATGCTAAATCCTGCCACTGAATTTAGAAAGTAGATAGCTTGTCTGGTTTCGAAGATTCACAGATGTAGAGGAATTTTGCTTCATATCAACCACAAGCAATTTTCACCCATAACTGAATAGAAAATGGTATTTGGAAACTTGAGACGATGAGATTTAGATGAGATTTCGGATTTAAGATTTATAATAGAATGGATTAAGACTTTTGAGAATGTTGGGATGGGTGAATGTATTTTGCATGTAGAAACGGCATGAATTTTGAGGCACTAGAAAGAGGACTCATGGGTTGAATAGTGTCCCCTAAAATATACGTTGAAGTTCTACCCCAGTACCACAGAATGTGACCTTATTTGGCAGTTGAAATTAATTAAAGTGAGCCTGTGAGAGTGGGTCTTAACCCAATGTAACATTGAACAAAACTACACTATGCTATCACAACCAACTTATTAATACAATCCAATGATCTCATTCACATTTCCTCTTTTAATTTTACTCATTTTGTGTGTATGTTTGTGGGTACATATGTATGAAGTTCTGCACACTTTATCATTGTGTAGCCATGACCCTAAAGGGTTCAAAAACCATAAAAGCCCCTTGTGTTGCCCATTAATGATAAGTATCTCTTTCCCATTTGCCCCATCTTTGTCCCTAATCTAATACTAGTCTGTCATTCATATCTAACCTTTTGTCATTGAAAATGGAATCTTAATGTAAAATGTAATTTTATGAGATTATCTGTTTTCCTTTTTTTCTTTCTGCCTCAGAACAATTCCCTGAGTATTAGTTCAAGGTATTATGTGGTGTATCTAGGTATATGTATGTGGTTCCTTTTTATTACTGGGTAGTATTCCATAGTATACATGACTGCAGTTTGTTTAACTGTGGATCTATTTAAGGACAGGTCCAGTTTGGGGATATAACAAACCAGGGTGTATGAACTTTAACATACAAGTATTTATGTGAACATAAATTTTCCTTTCTCTGAGCTGAGTATCCAAGAACGTGATTGCTGGAACATGTGGTAATTGCATCTCAAAGTCAGAAAATTAGCACCCTTAATTCCATGTACAACTTTCATTCCTTTATTCCATTCACTCCAACATATTAACAGATTCTGGGATGGTATTGTGGACATTTTTGTGGGAGGGCATTATTCTGCTCAACACAATTATTTTAGTTTTTCTAGGGCCTGTGCCTTACCACATAAATTTTATGAAAAGGTTGTCTGTTTCTACAAAAGAACTTGCTGCAGTTTTGATAGGGACAGATCAATTTGGTAATAACTGACATATTTACAATATTGAATCTTCTAACCTAAGAACATGTTTTTTCCATTTACTTGAGCATATATAAACTATATTTCTTCAGCATTTTGTTGAACAGATACAGTACATATTTTAAGTAATAATACCTATGTGTTTCATTTTATTTTAAAGAAATTATAGTGGTATTATGTTCTTAATTTTGGCTTCCACATGTTTATTGTTAGTACAAAGAAGTTCAATTTTTAATATATAACAGCTTTATTGAAATATAACTCACATAATGTAAAATTCACACTTCAAAGTGTTATTAGTATATGCACAGTTATGCAACCATTACCACTATATAATGTTAGAATCCTTTCATCATCCCAAAAAGGAATACCATACCCTTTAACAGTTAATCCCCACCCATAGCACATGGCAACCAGTAATGGACTTTTGTATCTGTAGATTTTTCCCATCTGGAAATTTTATATAAAATGAATCATACAATATGTAGCTTTTTGCGTATTGCTTCTTTCATTAGTTTATTTTCAAGGCTCATTCATGTTGTACTATGTGTTCATCATCACTTCTTTTTTGTTTTTACTTTATTTTTATTATTGACAGTATTATAGATGTCCCCATTTCCCCTGCTCCTTTTGCTTACCTCCACCCAATCCTCTGTCCATCACCACACTGTTATGTCTATGCATTAAGCATATACAGGGTCTGGCACAATTAATTTTGTTATTACAAAATCTTTTATTACAAAATCATAAACATGTAATTCTGTAACATAACAATATCACAGTCAAGCACACTATATGATGTTGTAGGTGAAATGTTCAAATTGCTGTCCATCTGGTATGAGACATTCACGTACCCTACCAAGCACATTCAAGCATGCCTTACTTCTGCTGGACCCTGTATGTTCTTTGGCTAAACTTTTCACCTTCTTTCATTCAGTCTCCCAACCCCCTTCCCTGCTGACAGCTGTTGGTCTGTTCCATGTATCCATACCTCTGTTTCTATTTTGTTCTTCAGTTTAGTTTGTTCATTAGATTCCATATATAAATGAGATCATATAGTATTTGTCTTTCTCTGACTGGCTTATTTCACTTAGCATAATAATCTCCAGGTCCATCCATGCTGACACAAAAAGTAAGGGTTTCTCTTTTTTATTGCTGCATAGTACTCCGTTGTATAAATGTAGCAAAGTTTTTTTATCCACTCATTTAGCAATAGGCATTTGGTCTATTCCCATATTGTGGCTATTGTAAATAATGCTGCTATGAACATAAGGGTGCACATATTATTCTGAATTGCTGTTTTGAGATTCTTAGGATATATTCTTAGTAGTGGGATCACTGGGTCAAAAGGCAGTTTTATTTTTAATTTTTTGAGGAAATTTCATGCTGTTTTCACAGTGGCTGCACTAGTCTGCTTTCCCACCAATAGTGCAATAGGGTTTCCTCTCCACATCTTTGCCACCACTTGTAGTTTTTTGATTTATCGATGGTAACCATTTTGGCAGGTGTGAGGTGATATCTCATTGTGGTTTTAATTTGCATTTCTCTGATGATTAATGATGTTGAGCATCATTTTTTCATGTTTATAGGCCATAGGCAGTAAAATCTCAGACATCTCTTGTGGTAATATTTTTGCTGATCTATCTCCTGGGGCAAGGGAAACAAAGGAAAAAAAATAAACAAATGGAACTATATCAACCTAAAAAGTTTTTCATAGCAAAAGAAACCAACAAAATGTAAATGGAACCCAGTTCATGGGAGAACATATTTGCCAGTGTACATCTGACAAGGGGTTGATTTCCAAAATATATAAAGAACTTGTACAACTCAACATCAGAAAAGCAAACAATTCCAATTCAAAAATGGACAAAAGACCTGAATAGACACTCCTACAAAGAGGACATACACATAGCCAATAGACATACTTCACCACTTTTTATACTCAAATGATATTCCATTTGATAAACCACAATTTGTCTATTTGTTCATTCACTGATGCCCATATGTTTTCATTGTTTTGCTAGTAGGAATAATGCTGCTTGGACAACTGTATACAAGTCTTCATTTTGACATATATTTTCAGTTTTCTTGGGTATATCCTTGGGCCATGTATATCAATGATATAATAATTTTTTTATTCTTAAATTGACAAGAGAATGTCTTTTTTTTCTAACAAAAGTTTCTGACTTTAGTCATATGCTTTTTCTCTATCTACTGAGATGATAATGTGGTTTTATTATTCTTTCAGTATGGTTTATTATATTACCTAATTTTCAAATACTAAATTAACCATAGAATTTAGGAATAAAGTCTGATTGATCATGATATACTTTTATATATTATAATATTTCTTTACATTGTATTATCTTAAGCATTTCTATATTTATGTACATATGCTTACGAGTGATATCTAAATTAACTTTTTCAATTTTTGATTTATGGCCTCATAAAATGGGATTCTTCCTCTTATGTTATTTGAAAGAGTTTCTGTAGAGTTAGTGTTATTTCTTCGTCCTGTTTATTTCTCAGACTGCACCACTAAAGCCATTTAGAATTGGAAGTTTCTTAGTGGAAAGGTTTTAAATTTATGCATTTATTTTATTTAATTACTGAATTATTTAGATGTTCTATTTATCCTTATTTCAGTTTGTTAAGTTCTGTTTTACAATAAATCTGTTTTCACTTTTATTGAGAGAACTGCTAATACTATCTCTTTGTTTTCTATAACTGAGGAGTCTTCACTTTTGTCTTCTTTTTGATTTTTAATTTTGAAAAAATGTATTTTCTCTCTTTTTTTCCTGATGAGTCTTTCTAGGAAGTATTGATTTTGAAAGAATCTTTTGAAAAAAACAACTTGTGTCTTTGGTCATTTTCCTTATTATTGCTTTCTCCTGTGTCATTGATTTGCTTTCTTATATTTACTATTTGCATTTTTCACTTAACATAAATTTAAATTGTTCTACTTTGAGGGTTGGAGTTTTGTTAGAAATTTGCTTAAACTCTGATCACCTCTGCCTTTTAACTCTTTGATGATGATTTTAATCCTCTCTCCATTAAGGCCTCCAAACTAAATACTTTGGGTTAGATATCAGCTTTGAGTCTGCCAGACCTTGTAATTGTGAGATCACCTAACTGCAAGATCTCCAGTATACTGTGTATGAAGACTGGACACTTAAAAACACACCAGCACCTCCTTGTACCATGGGTCCCATATTAAGAACACCTGCTACACAAATAAATAGTAAGGAATTTAGAATGTGATATAGGCCCATTAACATGGATTTGGTGAAAGAAATCAATGTCGTTATTGAAGCTGTATTCTTTCTAATTAATTTTGGATTTACTTCTACTGTCATGTTGGAGACTAGTTAGGCAACAATGAGGCAGTGAAGGGTTAAATTTCTTTGGCAGGGTTTAGTAATTATAGATATTGATTACTTGAAAACATCATTGAGTTGACAGGATAAGAAAAGCCCACTTGTCTCACTGTTTGGTCCTTTTATTTCTCACAAGATGGATGAGTTAATAAACAGGGAGCAAACACTCCCATAAATTCAGCATCTGTAATATTTGTCACCTTTGGAATTACTTGGATGAGAGCACCATCCTTTATGTGAATCCACGGGAGAGGACTGGCAGACTTTCCCTAGAATCTGTATCCCACACTGTGATTAATGCTGTGTTGATGTTTAAAAAAGCTGTGTCATTAGGCAAAAATGCGTGGAGAAAGAACCATGTTGCCTATATAGAGCATTCTAAACATGCTAAGCCTGTTTTTATAGATTATAGTTTTACTCAGTAGCATGATTTTAATACCACTTATTTCCTGTAAAATAGTTTAAAAGAATAAGAAAGTAAAATGCATATCGCACACACACACACAAAGATAATTTTTTAAACCAGGTAGAATAGTGAACTGTCTACCAGTTAAAAATATAATTCATGGATACTTTTTTAGCATTAACATAAAGGTCACCTAGTTAAATGTCCTCACTTTAAAAAGGAAGGAACTGAGAATTAGAAGTTATGATTTTTTCAAAGAATGTTCAACTGCAGAATGGCCTTACTACTCCCATCTAAGTATAGAATAATTAGGTATATTTAGTAAATCATGGAGGGTTTATTTATACAATGGATAACTTATTTTTTTCTGTTTTATGAAAATGTGGTAATTATAAATATCTAAATTTGATTTAGTCTGTGGATGAAGCATTTTAGTAAGTAAATCTTCATTTTTTTTTCTTTTAGCTTTAGAATAGAAAATTTTGATAGATATAAAGAACAAAGCAGGTTTGGTTTTCTAAAATTTGATCTGAGTCAATGAAAACCTTAATGTAAATAAAAATAAATATTGTTCAATTAATATGAGTTTTTAAACAAAAAATCAGGATTTCCTAACCTATTTGTATGCCTATTATAAAGATGAACTAATCTAGCAAATAAAATGAAGTATATATTCCGCAATATTTGATGTATTGTTGACTTCCTGTTCACTTAATACATATCTGGATTCTTCTTTTCAAACCCATGGACAAAACCAAAGGAGGGTAGGGATGTGGGTGAGAGGTGGGGTTAGATGGGGGCAGGGGAGCATGGTGGGAGGAAAATGGAGACAACTTGAACAACAATAAAAAAATAAAATAAATAAAAATCAAAGCTTTAAGCCTAAAGAAATACAAAACAAGATATTTGTGAAACCAGAAATTTGGCCACACTAATATGGAGTTTTACTGTTCCACTGGCCATGGGCACACTTCATTCAATAGTCAGTAACCCTGAAAATAAATGTAAATTTTATTTTTAGAATGTGCTATTCAAAAAGTGAGCAAATCAAATGACAGTAATTTAGTGCAGTCTGTATTTTTACTATTTGTAATTCAAAGTTTTATTATCCCCTCTAATGAGAAGCTCAGGGTAAACATGTTTACTATCTATATAATTCTAATTCAACTGGTGAATATTTGTTACAAAAATAATCAAATAATAGTAATCGGAATTCCTTATTAAATGTAAGAGTGAAATCTAATAACTTTATTTAAAGGTAATTTTTTCCCTCTGCCAACATCTCTTTCCAACTTGCTTGATGTTAGTAACAAGCAATAGGGAGAGAAGTGGTGTGATCAGCATCTTCTGCCTTTCAGCTGTGCTCTTCATCCCTCTTTCTTAGGTTAACTCATCCAGGATCTCACATAGGAAAAAAAGAAAAGAGGGAACAGAAAAGGGCAGGAATTTCCTTCCTAGGCAGCCAAAGAAACAATGGCTTTGGTGAAAGTTTAGAGGTAGCTTTTCAATTCTTATTTCCCTTGACCACATTTGTTAATAAGCTAGAAGACTAAAGACAGAAATATGTTTTAATATGTTAAAAAAAGTGATTACAGTCTGGACTGAGATAGGAGATATTTATGAGATCAAAATGACAAAAATTTTATATTTTTTGAATAGAGGGATATATGTGTGTTAGGAATCTGGCTTTTGTTGTTGAGTGATATCTGAAAGTATAATTTGTGATCATACATATATCCAATTTTTAAAGTATGTTACTTTTCTGACAGTTCTATCCAAATAATAACCATAGTATGTGCTTGAAATCTTCCCAGGCAACATATACAAGTATATTTATTTAAATATTTTGGGAAGAGGGGATGTCTTTACTGAATAAGAAAGGAAAAATAATAATTGCATGGAATGAATTAATTCACATTAAGGAATGAGAATTTGGATGAGTAGCTATATTATTAATTGTTGAGTGAGGAAATGACTTCTTACTTGTATGACTTTGTACCTTTTACACTTTCTCTGAGTAATCTCTCTATCCTGGAGCTCTATTTTCCTTTCCATTACCATGAAACTGGACAAGATGAAGATTGAGAGCAATGGCAGAAATGTTATTTATCCTCGCCTCTTTCTAATGGGAAGAACAACTTCTACTCTGAGTCCAAAATGACATTTATTCCCTTATTAGGCAGATACATGAATGTGATGATAGTAACACTCCTTGTGCATTCTCACCATCATAAGTAATTACACTGTAACCAGTTCATGCTCATAATTCTATAGGTCACAATAAAAGAATTCAATTCATTTTATATTGCCTGAGGAATTACATATGACCAATAGCTAAAAGTAAAAGGCAGATTTTGGCTAAGTACAAAGAAAGGTTTTCTAACTATCTAACTAGAAAGATTCAGAATGAAAAAGAGTTGCCTTGAAACAAGTCTGCTTCTATTAAATGAATGTGTTCTACTAGACCCTGGAAAAGCACTTGTGGCATTTTATAAGGACAGGGCTTTGAACCTCCATATCTATGTAAAATCTCAACTGTTCACATATTGACATGGTATTTTCACTATTATTAAATTAACATGTTTTTAAAAACTGAGCTTTGGTTTTATTTATCTAAAAAAATAAAACATGGCTTCAATCTAAGCAATCACATTTGCAAAACCCAGACATTTGTAAGTAATAGCTTATTTTTCTATTACATATTTAAAGAGTTGATAGCTATTACAAATTTAAATATACATCTGTGTACTCCTAAATCATTGTATGCACTAGCACTGAGAAATAGTATTCTAATTTGGAAGAGATGCCTATTAAGCTTCCTTTCAGCCACAGGATTTCATACTTTCCTATATTTTACATTAGATATGCACTTTTATTTGTGTATTTTATGCATTCATATTTTCATATTCATGGGCATAATTATGTATGGCATATGTGATATTGGTGATTAATATTTAGGTCTGAGCATGGTTGCCCACTATAACAATGCTTGGTAATAAAAAGATATATCTCTATCATCTCATATGAAATGGAATAAAACAAGCTTGGCAACACTTCACTGCTTTATAAATTAAGCCCAGTGGGCATTGCTGCTTTCAGCAATGTCTTCATGCAGTAAGATATACTATAGTCCAAGTTTGTTAACCTTTCAGAAGTAAATTTGCCCACCAATAGTTACACATAGTTTTCCTTGGTTTCTAGGATCTTTGAAGATCTGCTGTCTCCCAGATTTCCCACATCAACACCCTCACTCACTTCTACTTATGTTACAGATATGCTGGTTTTCTCTGAGATTTCTATTTTTTTAATTATATTTTATTGTTTTGGCTATCACAGTTGTCCCAGTTTTTCCCTTGTTCTTCCCTCTACCCAGTCTCCCAACTCCCGTGGGCAATTCCCACACCATTGTCCATGTCTGTGGGTCGTGTATTTTTGTTGTTTGGCCACTTTATTCTCTGTGCTGTACTTTATATCCCTGTGACTATTCTGTAGCAACCAATGTGTACTTCTTAATTCCTTCAGTTTTTTTGTCCATTACCCTAACCCACACCCATCTAGCAACCATCATAATGTTCTTGCTCTATGATTTTGTTTCTGTTCTGCTTATTTGCTTATTTTGTATTTTAGAATCGTTGATTGATATGTATTTTTAGTATTTTATTGTTCATACTTTTGATTTTCTTCTTAAATTTCAAACAATACTAGTTTGGTGATGATAAACTCCTTTAGCTTTTTCTTATCTAGGAAACCATTTATCTGTACTTTGATTTTAAATGATAGCTTGCTGGACAGAGTAATCTAGGTTGTAGGTCCTTGCTTTCATCACTTTGAATATTTCTTGACAATCCCTTCTAGCCTGCAAAGTTTGTTCAGCAAGAAGAAAAAAAGAATACAGAGAAAAAAACATGGATAATGTAAGAAATCTTTGGGAAAACTTCAAGTGCACCAACACTAGCATCATGGGGATGCTGGAAGGAGAAGTGAGGGAGCAAGAATTTGGAAGCCTACTTCAACAAATAATATCAGAAAATTTCCTTAACTTGGTAAAGGAAATAGACATACAAGTCCAGAAAGCACAGATAGTGTCAAACAAGGTATGTGCAAACAGGCCCACACCAAGACACATCACAATGAAAATGCCAAAGGTTAAAGACAAATAACCTTAAAAGCAGCAACAGAAAAGCAGTTAGTTACCTACAAGGGAGTTCTCATAAGACTGTCACCTGATTTCTCTGGGATTTCTAAATCCTTACTGTCATAATTCTTATATCTTTTCATTTGCCTGGCAACATCTTCACTTTTGTTTAGGACATACTCATTCCACAGTAGGACACTTTATGGGCACTTCTCAGACTGTCTTTCTAAATGCTCAAGCTGTGTATTGGCTATATATTCTCAAATCTCTTTCTACTTTCCCCTTTGAAATAAGTAAACACTTGTAATTTTTTAGTGTCTATTTTACTTGCTATTTTTAGTGGCTTTATTTTGTTATACAGTTCTATGAAGTTAAACACATGCATAGATTTGAAAACCATCATCACACTCAAGTTATTAAATAATTCTTTCAATCTAAAGAACTTCTAGCTCTTTATTTTTTTGAATTTATTTATTTTAAAATAGAGTGGGAGGGAGGGAGAAAGTAAGTGAGGGAAACATCACTGTGTGGTTGCCTCTTAAGAACCCCCTATCGGGGACCTGGCCCACAACCCAAGTATATGCCTTGATGACTGGGAATCAAACTGGCAACCCTTTGGTTCTCAGGCTGGCACTCAATCCACTGAGCTACACCAATCAGGGTTTCTTGCTTGTTCTTTATAATCACAATTACAACAAATCCCCTGTCTCCTGGTACACACTGATTTCTTCATTGCAACAGTTTTGTCTGTCTGAAAATGCCATGTATATGGAATCATACAGTCTATACGTTTTTGAAACTGGCCTCTTTTGCTCAGAATAATGCCTTCGAGATTCATCCATGTTATTGCATCTATTTTTATGGCTCAGTACTATTGTGTAGTATGATTGCACCCAGATATGTTTATTCATTCACCTTTTTGAAGGACAATAGTGTTGTTTTCAGGTTTTGATGATTATTGGTAGAATTGTTGTAAACTTTCATATATAAGCTTTCGTGTGAACATGGGCTGTTGTTGTTTTCTCTAATGTTTTTTCTAATACAGAAGTATAATTACTGGGTTATATGTTATGTGTGCTTTTTTAAAAAAATATCTTATTGTTTTTATTTTTGAGTATTTTTAATTTTTTCAAATTAAATTTTATTATTTATTTTTATTGCTTTTTTCCATTCCCACTTAGTCCCTTTATACTCCCCTTCCCCCAGCAATCACACACTGCTGTCCATATCCATGAGTCCTTTTTCCTTTTTGCTCAATTGCCTCATCCTCTAACCTCCACACTACTAGCTTTCATTCTGCTTTCCATTTATAGTCTGTCCCCATTTTCCTTGTCACTTCAGTTCATTAGATTTCACATCTGAGCAATCTCACTTCTTGAAATATTTCAGTAGGGATCCAAAACACTAATTCAAAAGAACATAAGCACCTCTGTGTCAACTGTAGCATAATCACCAAGATATGGAAGCAACCCCAATGCCCATAAGTAGAGGAGCAGGTAAAACAACTATGGGATGTTTACACAATGGAATACTATTCAGCTGTAAAAAAGAATATTTCACCCTTTGAGACAGTATGGATAGACCTGTAGAACATTAAGCTAAGAGAAATAAACCAGTCAGATACAAGTGTTTAATAGGAATTACCTTGAATCTATAGATTATTTTAAGTGTATGGACATTTTAATGATGTGAATTTTCCCAATCTATGAATATCTAAATGCTTCCAGTTGTCTTTTGTCTTCCTTTATTTATTTTCTGCGATTTCCTATAGTTTTTTGAGCATAGGTCACTTACCTCTTCGGTTACTTTATATCCAGGTTTCTTTTGTTGTTGTTGTTGTTGTTGTTGCAGTTGTAATATTAAATGGGATTATTCTCTTAGTTTCTCTTTCTGAAAGTTCATTATTGGTGGACAACCAGGAAAAAATAGACAAATTCCTACAAATACACAATCTTTCAAAATTCAATCAGGAAGAATCAGAAAACCTGTTAAAACAGTAATCAAAAACCTCCCAGAAAACAAAAGTTCTCAACCAGATGGTTTCACAGGCAAATTTTACCAAACATTCAAAGAATTAATATCTGTCCTCCAAACTATTCCAAAAATTCAAGGAGAAGGAAGACTTTTAAGCTCTTTTTATGAGGCCAGCATTATCCTAATTCTAAAACCAGATGAAAACACTACAGCCCTTGTGTGATTCAGTTGGTTGAGTATCATCCTATAAACTAAAAGATTGCAGGTTGAATTCCTGGTTAGGAGTTGATGTTACATTGATGTTTCTCTCTCACATTGATGTTTCTCTTTCTCTCTATTCCTCCCTTCCCCTGTCTCTAAAAGCAATAAGCATGTCCTTGAGTGATGAAAAAGACACTAAAAAGAAAGAAAGAAGGCTAATATCCCCAATGAACATAGATGCTAAAATCCTGAACAAAATATTAGCAAATTGGATCCAGTAATACATTAAAAATATTATACACCATGATCAAGTGAAATTTATTTTTGAGATGCAAGAGTGATATAATATTCAGAAGCCAATAAATGTCATTTGTGATACAAACAAAATAAAGGATAAAAATCACATGATCATGATAGTAGATACAGAAAAAAACATTTAGTAAAATCCAGCACACATTTATGATAAAAAGTCTCAGCAAAGTGGTAATAGAAGAATGATCCCTCAACACAATAAAAAACATATATGAAAAACCTACAGCCAGCATCATACTCAATGGACAAAAACTAAAAGCATTTCCTTTAAGATCAGGAATAAGACAGGGATGTCTGCTTTCTACACTCTTATTCTACATGGTAAAAGAAGTCCTAGCCACAGTGATCAGACAAGAAGATGAAACAAAAGCATTCAAATTGGAAAGGAGGAAGTAAAACTGTCATTATTTGCAGATGACATGATATTTTATACATAAAACCCTAAAGACTCTACCAAAAAGCTACTAGATTCATTAAATGAATTTGGCAAAGTGGCAGTATACAAAATTAAAATTGGTAGAAAAGATAGGTTTTTACATGGTATGCAAGAGGTGGCAAGTATGCTCTTCTTGAGCAACATTGCACATTCAGGCTCTGGACCTGTTTGAACACTGCCATATGCTCCTCTCTACTTCTTTCATCATAGATTAATCCCTCCTTGTTTCTTGCTTAAATTCTGAAAGAACTCATAACTGGTATTTCTACTTTTAGTCATGCCCGTCTTAAGTTTATTCTCTGTCAGAGAATATTCCAAAGGTACATTTAATTATGAAAGACAGTTGAGTATTAAGAAATATTACTGATTTTAGAATATGATTGGAATAGATTTAAATAATTCTACTCCGTTTTTGCTTTGAGCAAATTACTGAACTTCTCTGAGTTTCATTTTCTATATTCGAAAAGATTGACTAAACATAAAGTCACTGCAAATGTTATAAAAATTAGCTAGTATCAGTGTTATTACTGAGTGCATACTGTGGGAAAAACCATGGGCTAAGTGCTTGGTCTCTATATCACAAGATCTTCATTAGGTAAAGATTACTTATAAGTATGGAAACTGAGACACAGAACAATTATGCAGTTTTTCAAGTTCACATAGTTAGTAAATGATAAAGTGAGCGTTCAAACAATCATATTTAACTCCAGAATCCATGTTTTTTAAAAACCACACTGGCCAATTTCAGACTGAGAAACTTGTGGAGTTAAGATGGATTCCAAGTTTTCTGATATTTTAGACTGTGTATTGTTTTTTAAAGAAAAAAATATGTATAAGCCACTAGTACATTATCCAATATATACAAATATTTAATAAATAGAAAATTTTCTCTTTAATATTAGTTTTATAACTATATTATTTTATCTTCCTGTTTGGTACATGTTATGGATTCTGATCACCTTATCTTGGCATAATGATCAAGAAACTATCCTAATTATTCTTTGATTGTATATGTAGACATTCAGATTCATCTTTAGGTCTGTCATTTTCTGACCTGCTGTCTGTTTCTGTCCATCTCTTACTCTCTGTTACATACACACATACATATATACATATACATACATGGATACAAAAAGACACAAATAGTTAGAACAATATATTTTTTTGTTCCAAAATGTGGTAGGCTGCCTTGTTGCTCTTTTCATTTATGCTAATTCCTTTGTCTGGAATAGCACATGTCATTTTTAAAGCTTAAAAATGCTTAATGTTTATTTAATATTTTTATGACAAGTTTTTTTCTCTACAAGTAATCTTTATAACCTTCACTGTCATAGTCTGTGTTTCCATATTTTATTATCATAGTACATATCACTCTACATCACATTCTTTCATATGTGAAATCACTCTTTTAGGCAACAAGCTTCTTGAGGTCAAGATCATGTTTTCCAGCTCTGCTCCTCTGTACTTAGTATACACTATATGAAACATCAAAAAGCACAATTATTAATAAATGGACTGAGATAATAATCTAACAATTAATACTCTACATATTTCAGGAAATGTTTTAGCTTGAATTTATAAAATTATATTATAATTTTTTCCCATTTGATAAGATAGAAGAGAAAATAAGCTTCCCTATATCCAGCTTCTCATCAGTTTTCCTAGAAACATGAAAGTCTATACAGAGTTTGGAATAAATTAGAAATTGTACAAAATGATGATGATTTTTTGTTTTTATACTAAATGAACCAATCTCTATGTCAATTCAGTCTAATCTTGAATACTTCACAGTTTGTGAAGGGTTATGAGCAGGAAAAGTCTATGCTTGCTTCAACCTAAATATATTTTTGACTGAAATAATTTTATTTCATGTATTTGCTTTAAGAATTAGGGGCAGAAAGAATATATATATCCATGCTTAATTTTGCTACTTTTTCTACTTTGACTTTAAATTCAATAAGTGGATTTATTTAAAGAATAATGTTAATATCTACAGAAAAGATAATAAAATTCAAAGGGCAAGTGACGTGTTATGAAGTTTTTCTTAAGTACTTATACACTGAATTGTTAAAAAGTGAAACTCACCTGAGAAATATTAATTGTTCTAATACAATTAAAATCATGTTTCAAAAATCTTCAGATTTGTCTGAGAATGACACAAACATCAAGATAAAATATTATTAGAGAAGCTAACAGGGGCTCTGTGCTCATAAATATGCTAATTATGTTTCAACAACTTTAGACAAAGAGACTACACTTGGAATTCAAAATAAGGAATTAATTCCAAAGTATTCCATCACTAACACAAATATACACCAACACGAACTGCCTAGACATTGTGGTAAAATTCTGTATAAAATAGTGAATAAGAGTTTAAATAATTTGTCAAGGCTATATATCACACTGGACTTAAAACATTCAGTGGTAAATGGAGTAGAATGATCATGTTTGACTATGAGACCTCTTCTAAACAGACGATTTTCTCCCCCCTCATTTTAGTACATCAAGTCTCAAATTCATATTTTTTAGTTATTTTACAGATATGATCCCAGAATCCCAATTGCTGGAAATAGCCAAAGTGTACATGAGTGGTTCAAAAAACTGTGGTACATTTATACAATGGAATACTACCTAGCAGAAAGAACTCCTACTCTCCATGACAGCATGGGTGGAACTGGAGAGTATTATGCTAAGTGAAATAAGCCAGGATGAAAAGATATGTACCATATGATCTCACCTAAAGTGGGACTTAATCAACAAAACAAACAAAAGAGACTTGGAAATAAAGAACAAATTGACAGTAACCAGAGGGGAAGGGGAATGATGGGGCAAAGAAGGGGAAGGGCCTAATCAAGCCCGTGGACATGGACAACAGGGTGGGGAATGACTGTGGGAGTGGGGTGGGGTGAGGGGAGAGCAACTGGGGAAAAGTGAGACAACTGTAACTGAACAACAATTTAAAAAATGAAATAGAATGTACAAATTGCTGTAACAAATCTAGTTTGGAACTCAGACAAATTTGTGTTATTTCTTTTCGTTTAATTTCTCTGAAAGAGTCAAAGTGGTATCTAAAAAATATATGACACTGTGTTTCTAATTTGAGATAGAAATCGAAATTAGAAATTTCTAATTTCTAATTTTATGATGAGGAGGATACAATGACTTCCAGAATTAATAATTGTGTGATACAGTAAAGGTCATTAAATATTTAATATTCTGTGACTTTAATTAGTCAGGTAGAGTGTGTAATTAATGTGTTATTTACATTTTTAGATAAAGTTTTACTTTTAATATTTTAAATTTTTATTAGAAAATTGCCAATAAAAGTAACAAACAAATTATTGCAACATGTCCTACAATTTCATCTAAAACAAACTTCTTATTTTGGGTAAATTATTCCATAACAATAGTGCTTGGCCTAATTAAAATCTCTCTTTAGTGAGTGATCAGTTTTTCTTTTCATATCTGGAACAAGCAATTGTGTAAAATAAGTACAATTTTTACTTGTAAATCATGTTTTAATTTTGAAATACTTAACTGTTATTTATATAATTTTTGTCCATAATAAAAAAATACAGAAGTACTATCACTGAAATTAAAATAATTATTAAGTTAAAGTTAGGACATACTTATATTATCATTTCTAATTTTTGTTCAAAATGACTAGGTGGTCATGCATAAATTATAATCTATACATTTAATCATAAATTTGATTTGTACTACAAACTAATAACTAATTTGGCTGAATAAAGTGGTTTCATGTCAGCATTTAGAGAGTATAAATTGGGAAGACTTGTGAAACACTTTAAAACAAGTTAAACTGCATAATTTATTAAGTGCTTATTTTACATAGACAATTAAAAACATAGCATGCCTTTTACTAATTCCCAGAAAAGTTAAACAGATGAGAATGTATTATGTATGTGATAACGTAAATGATTCAATGATATGTGACCATAGCTTTTCTAAATAATTGGCTAAACACTTCAAATTTTACTTTCTATATATATGTGTGTATATATACATACATATACATACATATACACACACAAATATATATATGTGTGTGTATATACACAAACATTCAGTTAAATAAACTTCATTAATATATATAGAAGTCCAATTTTGGTTAAAAGTTCTCAAAAGGTTACTGAAAAAAAGATACTTGCTTTGAGTAGACACACACACACTCAACATATTCTCCTTCATATGCTCTAATAAAATCCAAGGATTCAAAATAAGATCACTTATTTATTGTTCTAATCAAAATAATTCCAAGTTTCCCCAAGTATGTCTTTCTTCTGTGGTGTTTCCCCGTGATGACCAGATTAAGAACTTCAGATGTGATTATACTGGTTGAAGAAGTTACAATAACTAATGATTCACAAAGAAGAAACTGGAGCATCAGTTCAGCCTGCCAAATGACTCTTTCTTCCTCTACCTTTGCGGCTGCCAGGATCACCTGACTTTTCTGCAATTATTAAGCTTCTCAGCAAGGTTGTGCTAAATGAGGAAGCATCTTCTGTAGAGTATACTCTGTCTACTGCAGAGAGAGTCATGCTCATTGAGAAGTTATCCACCAGCAGAACCATTATCCTTGACACCTGTTCTGAGTGACAACATAAAGTAACATTTTAAGCTATCAGGGTCAGAGGAAGGCCTTGTCTTTTCTCCCATGTTTCTGTCACAGTAGGTGTTCTATACTGAAGCTAGCTCATATTATAGTTCTCTTTCCACAAAGTGTTTTTCAGTTTGTATCTACAACTGAACATCATTTTTTTTTTTTTCCAAATTATGTCTTTGGTGCTGAGTAAGGAGCCTTGAATGCTGAACTGAGATTTTCCAACTGTTAAGCACATGTCACCATCATTAATATTTTCTCCTCGGGGCCTGTGGGATTCTCTTCTTTGAGGTAGCCTCACTCAAATTCACCTCAGACATCAGGAATTTTAAATAGTTTTAGTACATAGTAGAAAAGTTGGAGTACAACTTTTTTTCTTAGTATTTTTTTCCAAGAAATACACTTCTTGTCAGAAGATCCCTTGACTCTACCCATATTATTCTACCTTTCAAATAATATATTCCAGTTAATCAAGGAAATGCAATAGTTTAATGAATTTCTTTTCTTACAGAATAAGGTTCATTCTACCTCCTGAATATAAAATCCTTCCCCCTAGAATCAGAGTTTCACTGCTGTAGATCACACACACACTCATATATACACTCACAATTTTTCTTTACAAAGAAGCACATTAGGTATTACTATAAGAATAGTGAGCCCTGGCTGGTGTGGCTCAGTGGATTGAGCACCAGACTGCAAAGCAAAGGGTCATCAGTTTGGTTCCCAGTCAGGGCACATACCTGGATTGAGGGCCAGGTCCCCAGTAGGGGGGTTTATGAGAGACAACCACACATTCATATTTTGCTCTACCCCTCTTTCTTTTTCCCTCTCTCTCTAAAAATAAATTTAAAACAATCTTTAAAAAAAGAATTGTGAGATTCTAATTCTCAGGGGGTTTTAACTAAAAATATAAATGGGTGGTCATTTTCAATGTTCAGTTTCCTTGACAACTAGTGTTATAATTATAATAATAAAAAATAAAAGTTCAATCTCACCAGGTACCTTGATTTTGTAGCTAAATATAACATAGTGATTATCATGTGTGATAGGGATAGAGACCATTTGCATACATTTACTTAGTTTTTATTCAATTTTATAGGTGAGTAAGTATAATAAAGTAAAGCAGGAAAGGAAAACAAATCAGCTCAAATAGTAAGAAATTTCAAAAGTTTAGTAGGCCATTGCATTGCCAGGAAGAGAAGACTATAAAATGAAACTGCATAAATCTTATTAGTATTTTACTGTCCATTAAAAAAACAATTTAAAAAATTAAGAAAAATGTGCCTTAAAAACTTAAGATTTTTCAAAAATACATACCAAAACATGACATGCAGCAAAACCATATTAAGAAAAAATTTTATAGCAATAAACACATATGTTTAGAAAAAAGAAAGATCTCAAATAAACAATCTAACTTTGAATCTCAAGAAACTAGAAGTAGTAGAACAAACTAAAGCTAGAAGAATGAAAATAACAAATATGAGAGTGAAAATAAATGAAGATTAAAGAGATAATAGAAAATATTAATGCAATTAAGAGCTGTTTTTTTAAAGATAAAGCAAAATAAAGGGCCTTTGACTAGATTTTCCAAGAAAAAATAAAATAGGATTCAAATAAATAAAATAAAAATGAAAGAGACACTTCAAATGATTCTGTAGAAATTCAAAGGATCAGAAGAGACTACTATGAAAAACTATATGCCAACAAATTGAACACTCTAGAATACATTTATAAATTCCTAGAAACCAACAATCTTTTATGATAAGATCATTAAGAAATTAAAAATCTGTATAAAACAATAACAAGTAAGAAGATTGAATCAGTAATCAAAAACCTCCCAAGACAGAAAATCCTAGAAGTAGATGGTTTCAGTACTGAATTCTACCAAACATTTAAAGAATTAATACCAATTCTTCTCAAATTCTTCCAAGAAATAGAAGAAGGAACACTTTCAAACTCATTTCACAAGTCTACCATTAGCCTGATACCAAAATGAGACAAGGACATGGTAAGCCACTCAGGTGGCAAACACAAGGCCCACGGGTGTTATCTGCCTGGCACCTTGTTTCTACCCAGCAGCAGTGCAGAGCTCTCGCTTAACTGTTGAGGAGTAGTTACATTTATATAGCCCTAAAATTACACTCAGCCCTTTGAAGGCAACCACGAGGCTGATGTGGCCATCGCCCCTCCCCCCCCCACTCTGGTGAGAATGAGTTTGACACCCCTGCTATAAGAAAAGTGCAGAGAGTTACCATTAATAAACATTAATGTAGCATCTTCAAGAAAATATTAGCAAACTGAATTCAACAGTGCATTAAGACTGTTATACAACATGATCAAGTGGAATTGATTTCAGGAATGCAGGGAAAGTATAACATCTGCAAATTAATGAATGATACAGACCACTAACAAAATAAAGGACAAAAACCATATGATCATTTCAATAGATGCAGAAAAATCATTTGACAAAATTCAACTCCTTTGATGATAAAAAGTCTTAACAAACTGGGTAGGTAAAGAACATACCTCAACAGAATAAAGGTTATATATGACAAAACCAGAAGATATGCAAATGACCAACAGGGACATGAAAAGTGCTTGATGTCACTATTCATCAGGGAAGTGCAAATCAAAACCACTATGAGATACTGCCTCACACCTGTTGGAATAGCAATAATCAAGAAGACAAGAGGTAAGCGTTGGTGGGGACATGGATGATTATAGGATGTAAATTGTTGTAGCTACTATGGAAAATAGAATGGAAATTCCATAATAACTTAAAAATAGAACTACCATATGATCCAACAATTCTACATCTGAATATATATCCAAAGGAAGTGAAAACAAGATATTGATGAGATATTTGTACTCCCATGATCATTTCAGCATTATTTGAAATAGCCAAGATATTGAAACAAGGTTTCCACCAAGGATAAGTCACCTAAATATCAAAAAGTTGTGGTTATATTTATATATATATATATACACATACATATATATATAGTTTTATAGATAGATATAAAATAGAATATTATTCAGCCATGAGAAAAGAAGGGAACCCTGCCATTTGTGACAATATGGATGGACTTTGAGGGACTATGCAATGTGAAATAAACTATATCACTTATATGTGGAATCATAAAAAAAAAAAAGCCAAACTCATAGAAACAGAGAGTTAGAAAAGAACTTGTCAGGGGGCAGGGGTTGGTTTAAATTAGGAGGGTTGGTAAAAAGAAAAACAAATACTCTACACGTGTTTAATCAAACATTAAACTTTTAAAAAGTAATTATGTTATTTTGCCTTTTATTACCATACCAACTTTCCTATGTTGATTATATATTCACTTTGTGATATGGTCAATATATTACCCAACTGATTTTTTGAAAAGCATTTAGCAGAAAGGAGAATAAACTTAATGTAATACAATCACATTTGAGATACATAGGCCAGGTTGGAGGATGAATTCATTTTATTTAAAGGATAATTTAAATCTGTTGTGTAAATATTAATATTAACATTATTCTAATAGTGGTTAGAATGTGGAGTAGAACAGGCCAAAGGATTCTTTTCAAATAGAATCAGATTACATTACACAATATCAGACAGGAGGAATTATCTGAGAATTTGTTTCTTGCTTTGGCATTTAAACCCAGCTCTGGCATTTTAAAATGCTAAGATGTCTGAGTGTTATGTTGACTCAGTTGCTTTGCTGAACTCTGTTGCTTAGAGGGAATAGAAGTCTTAATGGAAACCTAGCAAAGTCATAATTCATAACTCGCCTTTATCAGCAGACTGTCAAGGTGGGAAGCATAGGCTTGAAAAATAAGTGTGTCGTGTCATCATCATAAAAGAAAGTTTTACTTGCTGAACCCGAGGCTTTTGCACCCCACGCATCATGTCAAGCAGTTTTGGTGGCCTTTTGATCTGTCACAACTAATAATAACTTTTCTTGTTAAGTGGTACTGGCCCAAAACTTTTTCAGAAAATGCCATACAAAGACCACTCATATTGACAGTGTTTTGTTTTCCTCTCAGCATCAATGGCAGATGGAATAAGCCATAGTGGGAGTTTGCTGCATAAGAGATACCACAGACTTGCAACTGAAAAAGAACTTTATACATTTCAACCTGAGAAAGTCAGGTAGAAAAATTATCACCAGTCTTTTAAGCAGAAAAAATCTAAGGAAAACAGAGAGCACCCCTTTATACCAATATGGTACTATATTTTACTAGAACATCTTTCAAAATTGCTGTGTGAAAGCACTTAGAACATATCTCAAGATGATCTAATTTATCATGTGGCTAGTAGTGAGCCAAAGTGACACTTCTAAACTCTTTCAAAACAGGATGGAAACATATTTTGGTGTACATGGCCCCAAAGGAGATAAAAGGGAAAGAATTTGAAGAATATAGTTTGCTTTTATTCTCACTTATTTGACTTCCATTCTGATGGAGAAAGAGGAATTATTCATTTGAATTCCAGCGGATCTTTTTGTAGGATGTAAGAGTCTTGTCACTGATACTTGTTAAATACAGAAAAACATACCATAGGGATGAGTTAGAAGGACCTTGATTAGGAAAAAAAATCATCTTCTGTATAATATGATTTTGTGCATCCTATAATTATCTTTTATGAAATTATCACTTATAATTAATATATACATACAAATATAAGATTTATAAAGGTGGGAAAATTGGTTCACTGCCCTATTTTCAGTGCTTTGCATGAAGCACGTGCATTTTAAGAGTTCAGGTAATATTTGTAAATGTTTGAAAAAATAACCTATGACATTTTTTTTTTGTATACCTTACCCAATTTTTGTCTTTAAATATATCTATACTTTGTATTCTATTTTCTTTACATAGAATTCATGAAGCTATTTTTTAACTGTACCTTCATTGTAGGAGAAGTTCATGGAATCAGTTATTAAATTGTAGACATTTAATAGAAATACCTACTGAACATACCTATACCTGAAAGGTTATATCTTTTAATTTAGTCTTGTAAGTCAATGACATTAAGAGTATTGTATAGATTTATCCTTGCCACTTTTGTTTGTTTATTTAAATCAGTTAATCTTTCTGGTTATTAATGGATTGAATAAGAACAAGACACATGTCTGAAACCCTCTTTTTTTCAGTGTAAATAAGAGAGTTTTACATGATACCCAACAAGGATCTGGTCTTCAAAGAACTTTGAATGATTTCATTCTTATTTGACATTTAATTTAACTTTTTACTAAAGTTTAATTTCAAAAAATCAAAACATAATGACTTTATCTAGGTATTATTGATTTTCATGTGTCACTTGCTTTATTTACAACATGTGATTATAGAATTTATTAATAATATATTAGCAACCACATAATAGGCCTTAAAGTTGAGTGTGTTGACTAGGATTAAATCATTGGACAGTAAAGTCTGTCTTATTACAATGCCAACTAATACCTTCCTTAACATTGCTGACATCCACTCGCTAATGGGATGCAGTGTCAATAATAATGAAGAAGACTTGCTACTGATTTATAATATTCATTATAGGTGAACTTGACTTGTCACAAGTTATCATTATTACAAAATACAATTTAAGTATACCATTCCAAACTCATTTAAAGAAAACGTATAATTTTATTAGACTCTATCATGGATCTTTTCCTGAAGTTTCTAAAAAAGACAAATTCAATATGGTAGGAGTGGTTTCTACCCTAATTCCAAGGGGTAATGCTAAGTATTTCTGTTACAATTTTTTAGACTTAAAAAAATAGCTTATGCTTGTCACTGCCCTTACAGCTATTAACTAAATATATGCAAAATACTATATTAAATATTAACATGCTTTTAGACTGAAATATTTTAGGCAAGAGATTTGAATTATCTGCAAGACAATGAAAATTTGAACAAATTAAGCAGAAAATAATTCAAAATTAGTAAATTAATAGACTATAATTATTTTATTGAACTCTGAATGAATTAACAAAAATAGTGTAGGGAAAATAATTACTTCATTTAATGAGAAATCTAAAATATATGTTTTATTTTTATTATTTTTAAAAAATTATTTTATTGTTGTTCAAATACAGTTGTCTGCATTTACCCTCCACCACTGGTACCCACCATAAAATATTTGTTTTAGGGGAAAGTATCTTCCAACAACAACAAAAAAATTAAATTGGTTTGAGTGTGTGACAGCTGATAGGAACGCTCTACCTGCATGCTTTCTGATCTCTCCAGCATTGTCTTGCTGTCCTTTATCTTCCAACAGCCAACACCTGCAAGAAGAGCCAGAAATACCTGGAATTTACATCTTCCTGGGGAAAGCCCTGGAAAAACAGTCCTGGTGCAGAAATATAACCACTCCCATTTCCTTGCCCCTGGTCCAGACTGCTCTGAGGTAAGACTGTCTCTAAAATCTTATGTGGAGTTGAACCTAACTTCCTTCCATGGGACTTTGATGTCAAATATTTACTTGACTTTATCCTCTTTCTTCTCCTTCATTCTCACTCCCTCAGCATTTTTTTCTTGGCAGCACTTGAATCTTTATCTTAGGGCCTGCAAAGGGGAGTCCCTCCTAAGAGAGCATGGTAGTCATTAGTGCTACTTACTGATATTTCTACTCTCTGTCTTCTGTGCACAAGGTAGGGTTGTACTTCCTGGCCTTCTATGGTTGTGTTATGGGCCAAGTTATCAGTTCTAGCAAAGGTGATGTGGCTGCTTCTGGGTTAAGCATTAAGTTGCTAGAATGAAACACTTTAGAGCTCTTTGCCCTCTGTTGTGGTGGCCAAGAATGTTCCAGATAGTGGCTACTATACCATCCAGATAACTAGAGTCAGTGTGCCGCAGTGGAGCACAGCCCCAGCTGACACAGTAGGCAGAAAGAGAAATAAACTTTGATCAGTCACTCAGAGTTGAGGGGTGTTTTCTATACTATTGCAACATAACCCAGCATATCCTGACAGATATGATGAAAAAAAAAAAAAGACTCAAGGATGACTGAAATTTCTGATGGGTTATCAATGAATGGCATAAACATTTAGTGGCATTGGGAAAAGCAAGGAGAAAAAGCTGGATTTTATTAATTAATTAATTTCAGGTATAAATGATATATAACATTATATTAATTTTAAGTATACAATGGAGTGATTTAATATTAGTACATATTGTACTAATGATCACCCCAATAATTCTATTTAATATTTCTCACCATACATAAGTATGAAAGTTTTTTCTTGTGATGAGAACTTTTAAGATTTATTTCCTTAGCAACTTTCAAATATCCAGCACAGTCTTATTAACTATGGTCACCATGCTTTACATTACATCTCTAGGATTTATTTTCCTTTTTTAAAATTAAACTATGTTAGTTATTACAGATGAGGAATTTACAGTGATTTCTAATTTGTTTTAATAAGATAAATTATAATTTTATTTTATCTTTAAATCTTTATTTTATTTTTACTATTACTATTTAGTTCTCTCATGTATTTTTTCCATTACCATTTAGTTCCCTCTCCCGAGCAATCACCACATTACTGCCTTGTCCATGAGTCCTTTTTCCTTTTTGCTTCATCCTTCCACCCTATAACCTCAGAAATATATGCTTTCTCTATGCTGTATATAATGGAAGCTAGTATGAGTCAAATTATTTTTAATTTCCATAACCTAAAAGATGATTTTTATAGCAGTCTAAACTCATATACTTCAAACTTTTTTGTTTTTGTTTGTTTGTTTTCACACATATGTGTGGTTAAATTTGTTTTTTCAAAAACCCTTCTATTTTCACTCATTAAAAAAACCCTAAAAAGCATTCTGTATGTTTATCATTGTGTGTCATACTTATACTCTTGATCTATGTCAAAACTTCAGTGTGACATAATTTATACCATGGTAATGTACAAATGATGTCTTGCACAGATCTGTCCAAATGAAATCTGGTTTTACTGTAAAGCTCTTATGTCTGCAATGAGCCTTTAGGTATGTTTATGTATTTTGTGTGTAAAAGAGTAAGAGTGGGAGAGAAACAGTGAATGAAAGTTCATCCAGATGTTTGTATGCAAGATTTTCATAAGCAGGAATAAATTAAGTGTTGTAGACCTGATATGACAATATGACAGATCTGATTCTATCTTAAGTGTTTGTCTCCATAGGGGATCAGAAAGTCTGATAGTTTCATAAGCAAATGATTGCCAGAGTCTGCTTATTCAAGTCCCACTCCTGTCCCTGCCTTCCCCTCTGCTATCACTGTATGGCAGGTGTTTATCACTCCTCCTGAGTTGCAGTTGCAGTGGCTGTTGCTCCTCTTCCCCCAGACTTGGGTTACCCTGGTGCTGCAGCTGCCACTGCCTCTGTGGTCTGTATGAGGAGGAGGTGGATGTGAAGTTGATGGAGCTGCAGATGCTACTTGATGAGAAAATCCTGGGGGACCACAGGCCCTCTTTGACAGCTACATGAATCTGAAAAGGGTAGCTGATTACTGAGGGAACAACTACATCCAGATGGTGGAGGAGTAAATGGAAGTTACACTAATTTCCTCCCAGGGCCAATCTGGAATTACAACTAAATTGTAGTGAAATCATCTTGAGTAACCAACTGAACACTAGCTAGGGAGAAGCCTTATAACCATGGACAGACAGAAGAAAATTCACCAAAATGTGACAAATAGGGAGTGTGGAGGAGATGTGAGAGGGCTGGCTGGGGCCCCACAGACAGCAGCTGAAGTGCTAAAGGGATAGTTTAGCAGCTGTGGGGATGCCCCTGAGAAGTGTTGTGTTTAAAACCCCAAGGTGGGTGTCCAACCTACAGCACCATAGCTGGAAAGGAACCCAGACAACATCCAGTTGTGAAAGCAGAAGGGCTTCTGTCTGCCAGGGAGAGACAGCTGGAGATGTGGAGAGCCACTAAAAGGGCCAAAGTGTAAAACTTCATTTGCAGCTGCTTACCCTGGGCTCTGGCGGAGGGAGGGCAGAGTGGACTAGAAACACTTGAAGAGAGTCTAGGGTTGGTGATTCTGGGGAGAGAACTGAGGGAACAGCCACCAGGATCCATGTGCAGAGTCATCCCCATTCTGCAGGAGCCATCTCTCTCAGACAGAGCACTCCTCTCAGAATGGCATCAGCCTGAAGGCAAGCAGTAGCCCTGAATGCAAGAATTACTTTGCCACACCCTGTGGGGCTTAAGCCTGACTGCTAATTACAGATTGATTATATTAACAAGTGATTTGTGTAACAGCTGATTGGTCTAACAGTTGATTGGTTTAACATCTAAGGTGGAAAATACAAAGAAGCAGCCAAAATGGGAAGACAAAGAAGTAAACCTCAAAAGAAAGAACAAGATAATTTTCCAGAAGAACTAGATGAAATAGAAGCAAGCAATTAATCAGATAGAGAGTTTAGATTAATGATTATAAGGATACTCAACAGCATGAAAAAATACATAGAAATCATAAAAAAGGACCAGTCAGAAATAAAGAATGAAATATCTGAGCTAAATAACACATTGGAAGGAATAAACAGTAGGTTAGATAAAGCAGAGGATCAAATCAGTTATTTAGAAGAAAAGGTAGGAAAAAAACAATCAGGCAGAGCAACAGAAAGAACAAATAATTTTAAAAGAATGAGGAGAGTTTAAGAAATATCTTGGACAATATGAGGCATAACAACATCCATATCATGGGAATACCAGAAGGAGAAGAGAGCGAGCAAGGGATTAATAACTTATTTGAAGAAATAATTACCAAAAACTTCCCAAATTTGGTGAAGGAAAAGTTGCACAAGTCTAGGAAGTGAGCTTAGAGTCCCAAACAAGTTGAACCAAAAGAGACCTACACCAAGACATATCATAATTAAAATTAAAAGGCTTAAAGTTAAGGAGAGAATCCTTAAAACCACAAGAGAAAAGCTGGTAGTTACCTACAAGGGAGCCCAGTTAGACTGTCATCTTATTCATCAGTAGAAATATTTCACGCCAGAAGGGAGTAATGTGCACTATTCAAGGTGATGAAAAGTAAAGAACTATGAGCAAGGCCACTTTACCAACCAAGGTTATCATGTAAAATTGAAGGAGCTTCACAGAAAGAAAAAGCTAAAGGAGTTTGTTAACACCAAACCAGTTTGCAACAAATGTTAAAGAACTTGCTTTAAGAAGAAGACAAAGAAAAGAAAAAAAAAACAGAGGAAAAAGAGTCTAACAATAAAATGACTCTAAATACATACCTATCAATAATCACTTTAAATGTAAATGGCTAAAATGCTCCAACCAAAAGATACCGGGTAGCTGACTGGATTAGAAAACAAGACCCATATATATGCTGCCTCCAAGAGACTCATCTCAGATTGAAGATACACAGACTAAAAGTAAAAGTTTGGAAAAAGGTATTTTATGAAAAGGAAGAGAAAAAAAAAGTGGTAGCAGTAATTATATCTGACAAAATAGACTTTAAGACCAAGACTACAGTAAGAAAAAAATGACACTACATAATGATAAAAGGAACAATCCAACATGAGGATATAACCCTAGTAAACACTTACACACCCAACATAAGAGCACCAAAATATGTAAACTAAATCTTGATTAAAGGAGAGAATCTTGATAAAATCTTGATAAAAGGAGAGATTAACAGAAATACAGTCATAGTTGGAGATTTTAACACCCAATTGACTTCAATGGATAGATCTTCCAGGCAGAACATCAAGGTGAGAGCAGTCTTAAAGGACATACTAGATCAACTGGATTTCATTGATATCTTCAGAGCATTTTTCCCCAAAGCAGTAGAATACACATATTTTCCAAGTGCACAAGGAACAGTTTATGGGATAAACCACATGCTGGAACACAAAACAAGTCTCAATAAATTTAAGAAGATCAAATTCATATCAAGCTTCTTCTCTGACCACAACGCTATGAAACTAGAAATGAATCACAAGAAGAACACTGAAAAACACAAACATACAAGCAAAATAACATGCTACTAAACAATGAAGGGGTCAACAACAGGAGCAAGGAAGAAATCAAAAGGTATCTTGAAACAAGTGAAAATGAGGACACTATGATCCAAAATCTGTGGGACACTGGGAAAGCAATCCTAAGAAGGAAATTCATAGTATCACATGTCTATCTCAAAAAAAAAAAAAAAAAAAAAAAAAAAAAAAAAAAAAAAAAAAAAAAAAAAAAAAAAAAAAAAAACACAAATAAACAATGTAATTTCACACTTAAAGGAACTTGAAAAGGAACAACAAACCAAGCCCAAAATGAATAGAAGGAAGGAAACAATTAAGATCAGAGCAGAAATAAATGAAATAAAGTCTAAAAAATGATACAAAAGATCAATAAATATAAGAGCTGGTTCTTTGAAAAGGAAACAAGATTGACAAACATTAAACCAGACTCTACAAGAAAAAAAGATACAGGACCAAAATATAAAATCAGAAATGAAAGGAGAAATAACAACTGATACCATCAAACTACAAAGGAGTATAAGAAACTAATATGAACAATTATATGCCAACAAATTGGATGACCTGGATAAAATGGACAAATTCCTAGAAACATACAATCTTCCAAAACAAAATCAGAATGAATCAGAGAATCTGACTAGATAGATCACATCTAATGAAATTGAAGCAGTAATACAAAAAAATTCCTAAGAACAAAAGCCCTGGACCAAATGGATTTACAAGTGAATTTTACCAACCATTCTGAGAAGAACTAACACCAGTCCTTAAACTTTTTCATAAAATTCAAGAGGTGGAAAAACTTCCAAACTCATTTCGCAAGGCCAACATTATCCTAATAACCAAACCAGGTAAAGACACTACAAAAAAAAGAAAATCATAGGTCAAAATCCCTGATGAACATAGATGCTAAAATCCTCAACAAAATATTATCAAACCAAATACAGCAATGCATAAAAAAGCTGAAACACCGTGATCCAATGGGGTTTATTCTGACTATCACAGGATGGTACAACATTTGCAAATCAAAAATTGTGATTCACCACATAAATAAAATGAAGGATAAAGATCACACAATTATATCGATAAGTGCAGATAAAGCTTTTGATAAAATCCAGCAATCATTCATGATAAAAACTCTCAACAAAGTGGGAGTAGAGGGAACATACCTGAATACAATAAAGACCATATATGAAAAACCCACTGCCAGCATTATACTCAACAGGCAAAAACTAGAAGCATTCCCTTTAAGATGGGGAACAAAGCAGGGATGTCCACCTTCACATTTCTTATTCAACATAGTACTAGAAGTCCTAGGCACAGCAATCAGATAAGAATAAGAAATAAATAGCATCCACATTGGAAAGGAAGAAGTAACACTATCATTTTTTTGCAGATGACATAATACTGTACATAGAGAACCCCAAAGATTCCACCAAGAAACTACTAAAACTGATAAATGAATTCAGCAAGGTAGCAGGATACATTAATATTCAGAAACAAGTTGCATTTTATGTGCCAATAAACAACTAACAGAAAGGGAAATTAAGAAAACAATCCATTCACAATTGCTTTAAAAAGAATAAAATACATAGGAATAAACCTAACCAAGGATGTAAAAGATCTGTACTTGGAAAATTATAAGACACTGAAGAAAGATATTGAAAAAGTAACACATAAGTAGAAGCATATACCATGTTCATGCATACAAAATTCCTATCAAGATTCTGAACATATTTCATAGAACTCAGGCAAATATTTCAAAAATTGTATGGAATCACAAAAGGCCCCACATACCAACAGTGATCCTGAAAAAGAACAAAGTTGGAAGAAACACATTACTTAATATCACACTATACTAGAAGGCCATAATAATCAAAACAGCACGGTACTTGCATAAAAACAAACACATAAAATAATAACATAAAATAGAGACCCCAGAAATAAACCCATATGTTTATGTTCAATCAATATCTGACAGAGAAAGCAAACACATAGAATAGGCTTAAGATAGTTTATTCAATAAATGGCACTGGGAAAATTGAACAGATATGCACAGAAAAATGAAACTAGATCACCTTATTAGACCACACACAAGAATAAATTCAAAATGGATCGAAGACTTAAATGTTAAACCTGAAGTTATGAAAATCCAAGAAGAAAACATAGGCCGCAAAATCTTGGACATTGCTCCCAGAAATTTATTATTAAACATATCTCCCAGACAAGGGAAACAAAAGAAAGAAATTAACAAATGGGACTTCATCAAATTAAAATGTTTTGCATAGCAAAGGGTATTGTCAACAAAATAAAAAGACAACCCACAGAAATGGAGAACATATTCATTGATAGATCTGATAAGAGGCTAATATCCAAAATTTATCAAGTACTTCCAAAACTCAACATCAAAAAAACAAACAACACAATTAAAAAATGGGTAAACAACCTGAATAGACACTTTCCAAAGAAGACATACAGTTGGCTAATAGACATATGAAAAGATGCTCAACATCACTAATCATCAGAGAAATGCAAATAAAAACCACGATGAGATACCATCTCACACTTATCAGAATGGCTATCATCAGTAAGTCAACAAACAACAACTGCCAGTGAGGATGTGGAGAAATGGGAACCCTTTCTCACTGTTGGTGGGAATGCAGACTGGTAAGCCACTGTGGAAAGCAGTAAGGAGGTACCTCAAAAAATTAGAAATGTATCTGCCTTTTGACCCAATAATCCCACTCCTGGGAATATATCCAAAGGAACCCAGAACACTAATTCAAAAGAACATAAGCACCCCTATGTTTATTGCAGCATTATTTACAATCACCAAGGTATGGAAGCAACCCAAATGGCCATTAATAGATGAGTGGATAAAAAGACTATTGGATATTTATCCAATGGAATCCTACTTGGCCATAAAAAAGAAGAAAATTTTATGCTTTGCAGCAGTATAGATGGACCTGGAAACATTATGCTGAGTGAAATAAACCAGTCAGAGAAAGGCAAATACCCCATGATTTTACTCATATATAGAATCTAAGGAATGAACTGAACTAAGAAGTAAAACAGAGACAGACTCATAGATGGGTAGCAAATGACAGCTAGCGGTAGTGGTTGAGGTCAGGGGGTGGAGGGATTGAGCAAAAAGGTAAAAAGGACTCCCAGACATGGACAACAGTGTGGCATTTGCCAGGGGAAAGGGTGTCTAAGGGGGTTGAATAGTGTTGGAAAAAATATAATAAAAAGAAAATGAATGCTGAACCACCTGATTTTACATTGGAAGTGATCTGGTTGGTACCCACTGGAGGAAGGAAATGCACACAAATTAGTTTCTTAAAGTATCATTGTTTCTTAGAAGTCACTTTAGGATTTGCAGCACAAACAGGCTCTAAAGGCTCTGTTTCTTATTTCATTTGCTTTGCTTATTAGAGGTAGAGCAAGTCTTATGTTGAAGGAAAGCTACAGAGACCCTGTCTGATATTGAAGCTAAATGCAATGATTCTATCAGGCAGAGAAAATGTGACTCCTAAAAGTCTTATTATTTTGATTACTACACAGAATTATTCAAAATAGTATTTAGGTTTTCTTGGTTCTTTTTGTGTAAATAGCCAGGCATCATCACAGGCCTTTAATCTTAGCTCTTTATAGATTTTTTGCAAAAGGATTTTATTCCAACTTCACTGTTATTGAAGATAATTCTACTTACATTAAGCCCTCAGTGTATGTGTTTGTCAATTTCTGACACCAGTTCAAATTTAATTAAATAATCTTAAATACATGCACTTAAAAAGTCAGATGAAGAAATTAAGGTCCAGTAGTTCGCCTGCAACTGATTAATTTTTGCTGAATTCTATATAGTTGAAAATCAATAACCTTGAAAGGAAAAGCATATTCACTTGAGATCATATTAGAAAGTGTAAAGCCTGATTAATTGCATGATTTACAAGCATGTCTCTCTACTTCTTTCTGTCAGCATAAAGTAACATATTTTTCTCCTCTTCAAATGCATGTATCAAATGCACATGCCATTTTAAAGTGATATTAAAATTACCAGTATCTTCAATTACATTTGAAAATAAGTGTTAATTTAAGCTAGCAAAAGCTAAAGTTTTAATGCCATACATGTTTAGTTTTACTTTAGTTACGTTTCATTACCATATATAAAATTTTTCTTTCTAATTGCATTTACCTCAACATAATATTAATGAGAGCACTAAAATCACACCTTAAGCGCGAGGCCTCAAACCCACATGAACACTGTTTCTACACAGCCTCGTGTTTGATTGCGATTCTGTGTCATCTAGTTGACTCTTGTTCTGCATCTCTATCATTTCTGCATATATTGCACTCAATGGAAGGATTAAGAAATCAAAATATTTTCACTTACTACAATTTTTCAAAATAAGGTAACTGCAAAGAACGGGAATATAACTAGGAAGAAGGTTCTTACCCCAGTTGATAGTGAGGACTTTGGAGTTTAACTGCCCTGACTCCCAATACTAGTCCTCTACTTACTGTGTGACATTGGAAATGCTGCTTAACTTCTCTGTGTCCCACTTTATCTACTGTTAAAATGACATAGCAGCAGAATATATTATTATTCAGTTTTATTTGATAAGAGATGATTTATTGGATAATGCATAACAAACAAGGTAGTAAATATTAAGAAGTCGTATGTAGATTATACTTCAAACTTTATCATATATTTACATAAAACGATCAGAAGTTTGAAAACTGTCAGAGGAGCCAAGGTGTCATTTTTTTGTGTGAAACATTGAGCAAGAATTTTAACTTCCTTAAACATCAATTTCCTTTGTTGTAAATTTGGGATGATTATATATTTTTTCTCATAGACATAAGTTCTATTAATGCAATAATGCATTTGGGAATTTCTTATAAGTTATAAAATAATATACATGCTGCTTGTGAATAAAATAATAATAGGAATCACTAAAACCTAGATGTGTCATGTTACCTTAATAAGCAATTCTTTTCAGGTCTGAAAAGTTCATAAAAGTTAACTACAGTAGTTTAAAATCACAACATCATAGAATATTGAGATTCTACCAAATAAAACCCCACATGTATATTGTTTGATGAACTTACACACCAACAGCACATAAAAGGCTGAAACTATTATAGTCAATTTCTAATTAATTCTGTTTATTAAATATATATTTTATCTTTTCACAATATGGAAATATAGCTAGTGTTAATATTCATTGGTATCTCATATTAATTAATTGGATATTCTAAAGTTTCAAATATTTACATAAGAAATGTAATATTTATATATCACAGGTACTATAATTTTATCACATGCAAATCAACTGTACTGTACAGTTTCATAAGTAACACAAAATATAAAACATTATAGCTAGATCTGGAAGCATTAGGGCAAGATCTTCCATCTGCCTTTGAGATTAACTGGCAGAGCTGAGGAGTCTAACAACTAGATTTTAGGTTTTGGGAACACGACAGGGAGAAATAGTAAGAAACACAAAACAAGAAATGCTTTGTGACATGTTCTCTTGATATTTTCATGAATTTTCCTGTGGCTAGAACTTTTTCACATCTTTCTCTTCATTTTTTAAAGAGTTGAACTATTATCTTCAAAAAAATTCATCTTAAAATTCTATTCTTGATTAATATTTTTAACATTTTGACTTATTATACTAAAATAGGTAGAATGAATGTTCCTACAGAAGTTAAATCTGTGGTGTAATTTTGTAACAGGGTGCTGAGCTAGAAAACACCCCAAAATGGAGAAAACCCCCATGGCTACCACTTGGGAGATGAAGGAAGCACAGCAGGGACATTGAGAGCTACTTTGCATAGCTGAAGAACTTGGCAGGCATTTTAATAATATTAAAAAGCTGTGCCTGTGCTGAGTTTAGAAATGGGTGTGACTCTAGCCTGTGATGCTCTATAGCCGAGGGGCTATAGCCGAGGGGCCTATGATGCTCCTGTGCCTGTGAGAGCGGGTTGGAGGTGGCTTCTGTGTCGTGGGGCCATACTTGCCCAGACGCACAATGGCCGCCAAGAAAGGCAGAAGAAACCAGACTACTGACAGGTATAACACAGCGTGGGTGAAGTCAGAAATGGGTTACGCTGGAAGACCCACACTGGGATTTAAACCCAGGTGTGACAGCCATACTGAGGCTTAACTATATGGTTTGGGAGCAGAGATGGGGCTCTCCTGACCAAGCAACTTAGAAAGCAGGAAAACAGGGAAGCAGGATGTAGCAGCCATGAGAAGCTCTCTCTCTGGACCACAAAATTTGAAAGGATGCAGAGGGATTCCCTGGCCCACTATGAGGACACGAGTTTGGATTAAGAGTGGGAGCCTAGCTAAACTATGGACTTGTATTTCTTTTCCTAAGATTTAGTATCCTTGACCAGCCTAATGTGGCAAGGGAAGGCAGGACTCGTGTGTGTGTGTGTGTGTGTGTGTGTGTTTTAAAGGGACTTTCTGATTTAATGGCAACATTTTGCCATTATTCTGAACCTGTATAACTTTTGAATGAATAGTTTCTTTCCTTTTTACCAAACTCTGGCATTGAGAGCCACAGTTAATATCGACAGTAGACAAAAAGAATCAAACAGTAAAAGACCCCCTGGGGGGGTTCTGTTATACTTTTTCATGAGTAAAATACATTTAATGGAATATCTTGATTCTGTATGGGTTAGAACAATGTAGAGATTTCCAGGTAGAACAGTGGATTGAATGCTGGTGCCTAATTTCACAGTATAGAAAAAACATTTAAAAAAACTTAAGGGGAATATTTTAAGGCCTTAAAGCTGTAAGGATGAAGATAACGAGAAAGGAGTCAGGAACGACACATTTGGAAGGTAGAATGTGGTTAGGTGTGTGGTTAAGTGAACTCACAGAACTGGATTGTCAGACCAAAAAAATCCAAATACTCAATCGTTAGTGGTTCAAGCTGAGAATGATTCTGTCTTGCGCTGCATAATTCCCCATGGCCTCAGGGATTAGGGGCATCTTGTGCAGCTAGGAGTTGTGATAAAGAGATGCTGCAATGAGGGAAACCTAAGGGTAAGGAGTTTTAGAGAGAGGCAGTTAATAGTTCTCTTTTCTGAACACAATACAGCCTGGTAACAGCTTATTCTAGATGGAAACAAAAAGTTTGTTTTTCTGAGAGGTTAAAAGAGTGAGACTGGCCTAGGAAACAAAACAGGTATACCTTGCTAGGGACAGGGTTATCACAATGGAAACTTTAGGGGAAGGAGTGATTAAATGACAAAATACATATCCTGTGCTGAAACTAGAAACTCTTTTGACACTTGACTCTTAATATACTGGCAGTCAGTCCTTTCAGGCTGGCAATTATAACTGAATCTATTTGATGTGAAAGCACAAAAATATTGCTATCAGGAGGTTCTTCAAGACACACCCATCTGCTGGGAGCTTTCAATTAACCTTTTAACCCCTACTCACATATATATGTAGATATTCAAAGATTACCAGAAAATTGAAGCAAACCTCTAATATAAAAAAGATAGAAACCAATTTGAAACTTCCAGTTTCTAGTCTAAGCTTAAGAAATTTAGAAGTTGCTACTCTGTGCTAAAAACAAGTAACAAGCTAACAAAATGAAGTATCAACAACCCTTCCTAGAGCTATCAGGGAAGTAGCATCACAGGGAAAACTGCTGCTCCCACAATTTGAGAGAGAGACAGGTGCATATAGATAATTACTTTTTACTGGAGCAGAAATTCTCAAGAAGATGCCCCTGTGGGAACCAATGCCTGGGTAGGACACACATTGACTGTAATTGATGAATTGCGGGAGGCTCGGTGTGGACAAATCTGAGAATTAAAATCTTCAGAGAGCCCAGTCATAGGAGGGCCCACTTTTGTGAGTTTGAGTTCCTGGAGATATACTAGGTCCTCACAGTGAATATCAGAGAAAAATGCCCTTGAGCTTCCAGCAGGAGGAAGAAAAAAGAAACGGCTTTGAAATACATATACACAAGCATTTCGTTTTTCTTAACAAGGCCAGCAATCAAGAGGCACTATCTATCAGAGCCTAACCTAACTGCACAAAGGGAAATACACAACTCCAGCACCACCTCTATCTAGTCCCACCCAATGGGGAATGGGTGAAGTACACAGTCCCAGGACAAAGGTTTATGACAGGGAGCAGAGCAGGGGTCCCCCAAAACAGAAAGAAACCCCCCACAAACTAGGCTGTGGGAAGGGAAAGGTAGATGATGCAGCTATTAAGATACTTTGCATAACAATGGCAAGTTAAAAGCTGTGTTGCCACCCTGGGCAAAGGTATAGATGACTTTAGGGGCATTCATGGACTCATGACATAGCCAGGAGAACTTATATGGCACCTGCAGGAGAGGCAGGAGCCAGATACCCCTGCATCACTGAGAACTCTTGCCTTAACTAAAGATGGCACCCAAAAGAAGGTAAAAGATACAGAGAACTGGCAAAAGTAGCATTTCATAGGAGAGGGTGGATATGAAGTCACACAGGAAGTTCCAGCCAAGCATTTAAAATAAGGGTGGGCTGAAAGAGAAGGAGGAAGCAGTCATGTGATTTGAAAGGGTGTAGAGAAACGGCCCCAGTCCACTGTGAGGTCTGGTGTGTAAGGAGATGCTTACAAGGGCTGGAGGAGGAGATGCCATGCTGTTTGGAGTAAGAGCTCGAGTAAGAAGGGGGAGACCTCCTGGTAAACCTGCCTGGGGAAGAGGTGGCAGAGCTGATGGAGCTGTGTGGGGCCCGGCTTAACCAAGTGCAGATTCGTGGGAGATGCCTGGAGCTGACTGAACCGTGACCCTGAATGCTGCTTTCCTGAAAGATGGTACCTGTGACTGGTATATTTTGATATTGGCCCAGATTGGCAAAGGGATATAGGACTATGTGTTTTCAGGTGTTTTAAAGGGAATGGGACTTAATGCCAGAAATCTGCCATTATTCTAAATCTGTATAAGCTGTAAATAAACAAACCTTTTCCTTTTTCACCAAACTCTTGCATTGGGAGTCACCCTTCTTGGCAGTGGGCAATCAAACCCCACAGCTATTCCTGAAGAGCATTGGCAGAGTTCTGTAACAGGTTCACCAAAAGACTGAGGCATACTCATAAGCTGTATGATTGTTCCTCTTTTACTACTCCTTACTACTAAATTGCTAAAAGCCCAGTTATCACAATTTATTTTACCCATGAAATCATGTTCACTTTTCAAAAAAAAATTACAAGGCACACCAAAAGGCAAAAAGCACTGTTGACTACACAAGCATCAGAATCACAAGCATATATGGAAGGAATGTTGGAATTACCAGACTAGGAGTATGAAAAAAATATATATCCTCCCATAATTAATATGTTAAGGATTTTTTAATGGGGAAAAAGAAGATAATGTGTAAAAACAGAGGGATGATGTAAGCTGAGAGATGAAAATCTAAAAAAAGAATAAGAGGGTATTCTAGACACCAAAAGCACTTTAACAGGTATGAAAAAATGTTTTTGATGAACTCATTAGGAGACTGAAAACAGGAATATCTGAGATTAGGGATATGACTAAAAAAATTTCTAAAACTGAGGAGCAATGATGAAAATGACTGAAACAAAAACCTAGCAAGGAGCAAAAAACAATAAAACAATGCAGGAAAGACAGCCTTAACAAACGGAGCTAGAAGGACTGGAGATCCACATGCAAACAAACAAAAAGATGAATTTTACATTTACAAATATTAACTCAAAATGGCTCATAGACCTTAAGGTAAAATGCAAAACTATAAAAGTTCTAGAAGAAAACATAAAAGAAAACCTAGTTGACCTTTGGTATAATGATAACTTTGTAGATATACCATCAATGATATGATCCATGAAAGATATAATTGATAAGCTGGGCTTTATTAAGATAAAAAATTAAAAAAAAACTTATGTACTGTAATAGACAATATCAAGAGAATTAGAAGACAAGTGGCAGCCTGGGAGAATATGTTTCTAAAATAAACATCTGATAGAGGACTATTACCCAAAATGTCCAAAGAACTCTTACAATTCAAGGAAAAGGAAATGACCTGATTTAAAAAGGGCCAAAGTCCTTAACAGACATTTCTCCGAAGATATACAGATGAGAAATAAGCCGATGAACACACATCATAGAGAAAGAAAGACTAAAACAGCAATGAGCTGCCACTACAAATACATCTGTATGGCCAAAAACTAGATAATCAGAAACACCAAATGCTGGTGAGGATGTAGAACAACAGGGATTTTCATATACTGCTGCTAAGACTGTGAAATGGCACGCCTACTTTGGAAGACCGTTTGACCGTTTTCTTTATAAAGCTAATGATACAATCTAGCAATAGTGCTCCTTGGAATTTACCCAAATGAAGTACAAGGCATGTCCACACTAAAAGTGGTATGTGATGTTGATAGCAGATTGTTCTCATAATTGCCCAAACTTGAAGCAACCAAAATGATTTTTAGTAGATGAATGGATAACTGTAGTACATGCAGATAATAAAATTATTCTGTGCTAAAAAAATATATCAAGCCATGAAAAAATATGGAGCAAAATTCAATGCGTATTACTAAGTGAATAAAGTCAATCTAAGAAGGCTATGTGCTGTATGATTCAAACTATATAATCTATAATAGACACAACTATGGAGGGAATAGAAAGGTGAGTAGTTGCCACAGCGAAAGGGTCAGAGATGAATAATGGAGAACATATTGGATTTTTAGGTTGGTGAAAATATTCTGTATCATATTCTGATGGTGGATATATGTAATTAATATTCAAAATCATTGAATGTACAACACAGAGTGAGCTCTTATGTGAACAAAAACACTTTTTGAAAATTTAGAATAAATACTATTTCAAAACTTTCACCCAGAACCTACACACTTAAGTCAAAATAAAACTTGCATTTACTTATTTCACAAATGTACTCTTAGATTTATGTTTCCCTCTATTTGGAATATTCAGTCTACTGCCTCTATTATATACTTCAATCAAAGTAATATTTAAGCCAATCTCCAGCAACTTTACTCAGCATCCTGTGAAGTCATTTAGACCAATTTACAGTCAGTATTAATACCAGTAAAATGTGTGCTTGCAATTATGAAAATCCACAAAGTGATTTAACATTTTCTATATTTGATTTTGCATTTACTGATATAATTGCAATGCCTTATTTGACATTTGAAAACATTTTTTGTTGATGATGACTCAATTATATTTCTTTTACAAGTTATTTTTAATGACTTCTTTTTTAAAGTATATATTTTCAAGCTGACAGTAACCAAAAGGGAGAGGGGAGGAGATAATGAGGGAAAAGGGTGAAGGGTTTACAGGAATAACTACAAAGGACACATGGATAATAACAAGGGGGGTAGAAACAGGGGAGGGAGATGTGGAAGGCAGGGGTTGGGGGGAGGGATGGCAGAAGAAAACAGGAAACTGTACTTGAACAATAATAAAAATCACAAGTATTTTTTAAAAAGTATCTATTTTCACTCACAGTATTTCAAGTTTTTCTTTCATACTTCAGATAAATAGAATATTCATTGGTCAAACTTTTCATACTTAGTATGAAAAAACATAAAGTTCAAATAAAATTCCTAACACTTGCAATATTTAATATACTTCCTCTCACCTTAGTTTTCCATGCTTCATTAAAAAAATAGCTATTTTATGTGTTTATGTCCAAATAAGATCTCTTCTCTGGGCTTAAGAGTGAGGGAATTGATGAAACTTTATCTTCCACAAGCTAACCCTATTGTCAAGTTTTGAGTCTTTTATAAATTCTGATGACAGTTAATTTTTAAAAAATCCATGTTCTGCTTCTCCAATCAATGTTAAAAAATATTCTTTTCTCATTTTCTGCATGTAAACTTAGGTCAGTTTCTGGTGCAAAAAATAATCCCCCCAAGTAAAATAACTCTGTCAATGATCTTAGGATAGTTGGAAGTAAGCCTTATCTCAATACCATATTTTTCAAACTATAAGACGCAGCCCCCCAACCCTGCCCAAATTTGGGAGGAATAATATTTTTAATGCTGCTGTTATGTTCTGTTTACATTTACATTGGTAAAATATTATGTTATTTATGTTATTAAATATTTTACCACATTTTTTGCCTCAAATTTTTTTTCCCTATTTTTCTCCTCTAAAACCTAGGTGGGTCTTACGATCCAAGAAATACAATAATTATCCTTGTAAATTGTCTTCTGTTAACTATTATAAAGTTGATTTTTAATGCTGTTTCATTTATTGTTATCTGGGTAAAATTTTTAGTATTTAAGTACCTTAAATAATATAATATTAGTTAATCACATAAAAGTAACAATATGAAATATTGAGAAAACTAGTGTGATATTTTCATTACATATGCAAACCTGAGAACTTTCAGAAGGACCCTGATATTTTTTTGTTTACTATATGACTGAGCTTCAAGTGGGCATGTTTACATACACACAAAAATGTATCAGTTATCCACACTGGAAAGAAATATTACATTTCACTATTACTTTTTAAATTTAAGTGTCTATTTTTTGAAAGTAGAAATTATAAGAATTGCTCATAGATCAATTAAAATGGACAAATATAATCATTCAAATAGAAAATTATATTGAGACATTTGACCTCATCAATGTAATTAAAATTAGGTTTAAACAAAATAAGGCATTTCATAAAATTAATTCATTGTATTATAGGTTAATTTAAAAATACATGGATGCCAGAAGAAAATGATTTTTTATGTTATAAGAATATTCTTCCTTTGTTTAAAGAATATAAAGGTTTTTTTTATCATAGTCTTATGATTCTTTCCATCAAACCCCTTTCCTCTGCAATTCGCTTTTTCTTTTATAGCTATTTTATTTACTATTAGGGAAAATTAAGACTGTATTTATGAAAAATAGAATTTAATTTCTTCACTTGGCAACATATAGGGTTCCTAATTGCCTTTGAAATCCTAATATTTTTTTTTCTTTTTATTTCTTTCCACTGATGAAAATACACTGGATTAAAGTATATTGTTCTTGATATAGTCACCACATCAGACCACAATGAGGTTTTGGTGACTAATGTGAGTTTCCACTGGATTTCCTAATTTTTATTACACTCTCCTAAGATAACGTTGGAATATTTGTTTCCTAAATTAGACAGAGGCCCCTTTTGTCTACTTACCATGTTATATTTATCTCCTATGGCAGTTTAGGAGATCAATGAATACATGTTAGTTTAATTTTAGTTAATAGAACTTACTACTAATGTTGTTCAGGCATATCAGTCCATAGGGGCTGGAGGTATAGGCATCAGTTGTTAGATGGAGTGCAATTCTATTTCTTTAAAATCATCCTGATTATCACATTTGCCAACAATCTAAAGAAGCTCAAAAGCAAATCTTTATAACTCCTTTCACATTTCTCATTCTCATCTTACATCACTTTCTTCCTTTGGCCTAGGTCAACACAATAAACAAATAATAATAAACTACTGCTGCTCAGTAGTGCAGCAAGACATTTCAAGTGCCTGGAGTCAGGAAGAAGACAGTTATGTTTTACATACAACAACTTGAGGGGTAAATGTCCTAAAATATCTGGTCTATCCATCCATTCAACAAATATTTTTGTATCTTCTCTCATGCCCAAGATACCATGTTAGGCATTATTCATGATATATTGGTGAATCATACAAATCTTTTGCTCTTGTGAAATTTATTTTTATAGAGGGCAAAACATATGATATTGTCAAGGGTATGCTATAAACTTTGCATGTAGGAGCCATAATATCAGTCAAGTTTTTAAGCTATTGAACATGTCTACTGTTAGAACATTGTCTTCCTACACATTCTAAAGAGAAAAGATTTACATAAAAATTGAGGACCTTACAGGCCCTTTTCAGGTGAAACAAAATTTTGTTGTGACATGACATTAAAATAAGTAGAGACATTAGATTTATACCAAAAATGGGAAATAGACATTTTCTGATTTTCAAGGGTTGCATTTTATATTCTAGCTGTGCATAATATTTCAGTCTGTTCTTTACTCATCATATGTGGTATTCTGGTATTCTCTTCTCTCATAATTCTAAAACAGGTATTCTCACTTTACTTTATTGAATTGTAAAGCTCTTAATTAGCACTGACTTTCATACCACAGTATATGTAGTGAAAACTCATTAATTGTACTGAATTGGAAAATAAAAGGTAAGTATGAATTATAGAACATTTAAGAAGAGATGGCATGAAATAAAATATGCATATAAAATCTGCTAATAGCAATTGAAAATCAATCACAAATGTGAAGGAACAAAAACTTGGTTTGAGCCTAAAAATCCCAGAGATTAAATTTATTTTTATTACTATATTCCCTATTTGAATAAAACCAATGCTAAAATGGCATAAAATAATTTTCTAGCTTTTACTTGAAAATAGGCTAAATATTACCTTCATTTGCACTTTAATTAATATTAATATTTTAGGGGTATAAATATGTATTAAAATTAAGATGACCTTAAATATCATGATTTTTGAATTTTAGTGAAACAGATTTTTCTTGTTTGAGGAGGAAATTCATCTAATAAGACAAGTACTATAGCATAAAATCTTCCTGCCAAGACAACATATAATGTTAATTTTGTAGACACTTGAACCATATACTGGATAGTATAATTTAGGATTGGTACCATGTGTAGTATTCTTATTTTCTAAGAAAACATTTAAAATTGAACTAAAATTACAAAAACTTCTGAAGTACACTTTAAAAAGGGATAAGTATGCATAGATAAAGGGCTTAAGTTCATTTACCTCTTGGTTATTTCTTCATTTACTTTCTTTGGCAATAATTGAAATTTTTAGTTCACTTTCTTTCTGTTAAATTAGTCTAAATGCATGTAATGGTAGGTCATGGTTAAATAACAGAACAATGCACTCATGAGCAAAGACATATACCATATGATCTCACCTTTAAGTGGAACCTAGTGAACAAAACAAACAAACAAGCAAAACAGAATCAGAGACATGGGAATAAGGAACAAACTGACAGTGACCAGAGAATGGGGGTGGGTAATGGGAAAGAAGGGGAAGAGTCTAGTCAAGGAACATATATAAAGGTCCCATGGTAATGGGCAACAGGGTGGGGACTGACTGAGGAGAGGGGCTAAGTAGACAGTGGGGCAGGAGAGAGTAATGGAGGAAAAAATTGAGACAACTGAACAACAATAACAATTAATCAATCAAACATATTTTCAGAAAACCTTTTAATGAAACAGGAGCATGAGACAAAAGTTTAAGGAAGGGTTAGTTGTGTGCGAACAGAACTTTATTGTGTTTGGGAAAACCGGAGGGACAACAGACCAATAGGATGGAACTGACAGAAATGGTACCACTTAGAGATTGAATGGTAGCACTTATCAATGTAGAATAAAATCCTTAACAGAAAGGTGTCCCTGATATAACTGGAGGGGATTTTTAAAAGGACTGAATCATCAGTAATATAGAATATATTAGACTTCTAAAAGATTGAGATAAAACTGTTTTTCTGGATAGAGAAAATATAGAAAGGAGATTCTGTGGTCCAGAGTTAGGGGGAATTTTCTTTTTCCTTTTTTTTGTTTTTGTTTTTTTGCTCGTATCACCTTGCTCTGAGGTTAGCTCCAGAAGAACACAACTGCATTACAACATGGGAAGCTAAATTATTGAGGAAATAAACAGAAAATATGTCTATCCAGAAGAGAGGGTAAAGAGCTCTTGTGATGCAGAGAGTGTGGGGAAATCCTGGAGAGAAGTGAGCTAGAGAAGAGAGCCCTCAGATTCTGTCTATAAATGTAAACAAGTCTGGGGCTCCCTTCGTGGAGTGAATAGGACAGTTGATTGGAACACAGCAAAGGACGTATAAATCAAACTGATACTAGGATCACTTTAGATGCCAGCTGAAATGTAAAATGGATAAATCTATAACCAGACTAAACATGGGGGAAAATGAAATGAATTATTTCAACTAGAATTTTGTATCCATTAATTTTTTAAGGCTTGATAACAAAATAAAGATATTTTTAAATCGTGAAAAACTAAGAGACTCTGTCACTAGCAAATGCCCCTGCCCCCATAAACACATAAAGCTAAAGGGAGTTCTTCAGGATAGACAGAAATGATTTTAGAAGAAATCTTGTAAGAAGGAGCAATGAATAAAAAAATTAAAGTAATTATTTAAGTTAATTAAATAGATACCATATAAATCATATTCTTATATTCTCTGGCTATAATAGAATAAAACTAGAGATGAGTAATAAAAAGACATATGGAAAATTCAAAAAGACTTAGAAATTAATTAGTAATTTCTAAACAACCTATAGACTAAAATAGACTCAGGACTATAAGATAATAGTTTGAACTAAATAAAAACAAAAATAACAAATACAACAGTGATTAAAGGACAATTTATAGCATTAAATGTACACACTGGAACAGAAGAGTAATTCAAAATCAATAATCTAAGTGTTTGTCTTAAGAATTAGAGATAAAAAAGCAAGATAAACTAGATTAATAAGGTTATATTTAAAATGTTTATAATAATGATTAGAGCAGAGATTAATGAAATTGAAAACAAAACAACAGAGAAAATCAATAAACCAATAGTTGTTTTTGGTAAAGATCAATAAAATTGATAAAGCTCTAGCAATGCTCACATAGAAAGGAAAAAAGATAGAATATTTGCCCCCAATGCAAAAATGATAACAAGGTAATATTACAAAAAATTTTATGCCAGCATATTTGAAAAAGCAGAAGAAAAGAACCAATTCCTTGGAAAGATATAAACAACCAGAATTCATTCCTGATGAAATAAAACCATGAATAGTACACTATCCAACAAAGTCTCAGTCCCTGGTGGTTCAACTGGTGAATTCTACCAAGTACGTAAGACAGAAGTAATATCAATTCTACAAAATCTTTCCAAAATACTGAATGGGAAAAAATATGACCAACTTAACTTAGCAGTCCAACATCCTGATATCATAATCAGATGAAGATATTACCAGGAAAGAAAACAACAAATATCCATCATGAATATGGACAAAAACATTCCATAACATCTTAACAAATAAAATCTAGCAATATGTTAAGGGTTAATACATTATAACTAATTGGGATTTATTTAAAATGAAACTAGTTTAACATTTAGAAGTTAAACTATAATTCACTATATTAAGATACTAAGGAAGAAGGGTTATATAATAATTTCAATCAATGATAGTGGTGTAAGCAGTCATGGCTTGCCTCTTTGCACAACCACATTAGAATTACAACTAAAATATAAAACAACCATCACTCAGAACCATCAGGAATTGAGTTGAATGCAAGTCTGACAACTACAGAATTAAAGAAACCACATCCATCCAGATCAGTAGTAAGGGTGCAAATGTGGAATGGGCTGGTCACTCACTCACATGTGGTAGATAAAAATTTGAGAGGGATATCTCGCAAACGAGGAGTCCTAGCTCCACACCAGGACCCCCAGCACAGGTTTCAAGTGCCAGGAAGATAAGTTCCCACAATTTCTGGCTGCAAAAACCAGCGGGTATTGAGTTGGTAGAAGAAACCAATGTACCCCCACACAATTCCTCTTAAAGAACACACACATGGACTCATCCTCAGACTCACTACCTCTGAGCTCCAACACCAGGGTGGTAAGTTGAAAGGCACCAGTGGCATATTGGGAGAAACTGAAGTTTCTGGCATTAAGGCAAACAGAGGCCATTGTCCTTTTTCTAAACCTTCCCCCAACAGACCTGGCCAGCTGGTGCCATATTTGAGACTCCATCAACCTGACTAACACTGTTTGATCCACCTTGGAGACCCTGAGACGCTCTGCCTCACCCAACTTATGGGCCCACCCACTGCTTTTCCATATGAATGGCCAATATTGGCTGATGCTTCACAACTTCCTAAATCCTATCAAACAAGCAACAGCTAGCTTCAGGGAGCCACAGGCTGGGGCACTAGCAGCAGCCAGCCTAGATTCACAGCTTGGCTTTCCCTGGGAATCTCCAAGCCCAGCAAAAATAGCAGCCAGTTTAAATTGCATTATACACCAGGCAAGGTGGCCCTGGGAAAAACACAGGTGGAGGTTGATCTTGGCTTATACCACCTGATAAACCCTGGGGTTAGTACACCCAGTGGACAGCTACAGACCACATCAGAGTACCACCACCCTGTCCTTGCATGCCTGATATTCCATGGATAGTGGAGGTTGGTGGTAAGTAATCATGGCCCATCCTTGCAGTTGACTGTCATGGGTAAATCTCTCCCATTGATCTGCCAACAGCAACCAAGGCTCAACTACAAGAGGATAGTGTATTCATCCCACACAAAGGGCACATCGAGTACACAACTTGGGTAATATGGAAGACTATGCCACTGGACCCTGTAGTACACCTACTACAGTAAGGCCACGCCACTAAAACACAGAGTCAAATCAGCCCTACCTATACATAGAAACAAACAGAGGGAGGCTGCCAAAATAAGGAGACAAAGAAATATGACCCACATGAAAGAACAGATGAAAACTGTAAAAAAATGAGCTAAATGAAATGGAGATAAGCAATCTATTAGATGTAGAATTCAAAACACTGGTTATAATGATGCTCAAGGAACTTAGTGAAGACCTCAAAGGTTTAAAAACAACCCAATCAGTAAAAAAGGATGCACTAACTGAAATAAAGAACAATTCACAGGGAAACAGTGGAGTTGATAAAGCCAAGAATCAGATCAATGATTTGGAACATAAGAAAGCAAAAAACAACCAACAAGAACAAGAAGAAAAAAGAATCCAAAAAATTGAGGATAGTATAAGCAGACTCTGGGACAACTTCAGGAGGTCCAATATTCATCTTATAGGGGTATTGGAAGGAGAAGAGAAAGAGCAAGAAATTTGAAATCTGTTTAAAAAAATAATGAAAGAAAATTTTCCTAATTTGGTGAAGGAAATAGACATGCAAGTCCAGGAAGCAAAGAGTCCCAAACAAGATTGATGCAAAGAGACCCACTCCAAGACACGTTATAATTAAAGTGCCAAAAATTAAAGACAAAGAGAGAATCTTAAAGCAACAAGACAAAAGAAGTTAGTTGCCTCCAGGGGAGTTACTATAAGAGTGTCAGCTGATTTCTCAAAAGAGACTTTGGAGGCTAGAAGGAATTAGCAAAAATATTCAAAGTCATGTAAAGAAGGGAACTATAGCCAAGATTGCTCTACCCAGCAAAGATACCATTTAGAACCAAAGGGCTGATACACAGCTTCCCAGACAAAAATAAATAAATAAATAAAAATAAAAATAAAAAGAGAGAGCATACTAAAGGAATTCATCATCACCAAACCATTATTATATGAAATGTTAAAGGTACTTATTTAATAAACAGAAGATTAAAACTATGAACACTATGAGGGTCCAGAGACATATGAAAAGATGCCAGCAGTGCTAGCCATCAGAGATGCAAATTAAAACCACAATGAGACACCACTTCACACTAGTGAGAATGGCTATCATAAACACAGCCACAAACAACAACTGTTGGAGAGGATATGAAGACTATGGAGGATATGTTGGTGGGGATTGCAGACTGGTGAAACCACTATGGAAAATAGTATGGAATTTCCTCAGAAAAGTAAAGATGAACTGCCTTTTGACCCACCAATTCCATTGCTAGCATTATATCCTAAGAACCCTGAAACACCAATCCAAAAGAACCTATGCACCCCAATGTTCATAGCAGCACAATTTATAATAGCCAAGTGTTGGAAGCAACCTAAGTGCTCATCAGTAAATTAGTGGATCAAAAAACTGTGGTACATTTACACAATGGAATACTATGCAACAGAAAGAAAGCAGGAGCTTCTATCCTTTGTGACAGCATGGATGGAACTGGAGAGCATTACGCTAAGTGAAATAAACCAGGCAGTGAAAGACAAATACTGCATGATCTCACTTTTAACTGGAACCTAATCAATAAAACAAACAAACAAACAAGCAAAAATATAATTAGAGATATTGAAATTAAGAACAACTGGTCAGTAACCAGAGGGGAGATGGGAGGAGATAATGGAGGGAAAAGGGTGAAGTGTTTTCTGGAACAACTATAAAGGACGCATGGACAAAACCAAGGGCAGATGGAATCAGGGGAGGGCAGTGGGAATGGCTGGGGTGGGGGGGAAGAGGTGGAAGGAAAAGGCAGACAACTGTACTTGAACAACACTACAATTTAAAAGTATTTTTAAATACTATGAACAATAAAATGGCAAAAAATACAAATCTTTTAACAGTTGAATCTGAAATACAAACTATGTAAAGAAGAAGAACAGAGATAGAATCATGGGATCAGAGAGCATTTTGATGGTTGCCAGATGGAAGAGTGTTGGGGGAATGGATGAAAAGCTTAGGGAATTAAGAGGTACAAATAGGGAGTTACAGAAATGCCAAGGGGATGTAAAGTACAGTATAAGAAATGGAGTTGCCAAAAACTTATACGCCTGACCCATGTACATGAATAAGTTAGGGGATTGCCTGAGGGAGTGGGGGGTGCTGGTTGAGGGGTGAGGCAAAGTGTAAAACAACAAAACTGTAATAGCATAATCAACAAAATATAACTAAAAGGTAATCAAATAATTAAACAAATAAATTAAATACATTTGATAAAATTCAACTTGTGCTCATTTTAAAAGCTCTCAGCAAACTAAGAACAGAGAACACTTCTTTAACCATAAGGAACTTGAACTCTTAGAGGGCAAAGACTTGAACTGTTTTTCCTTTTCACCAGTGCTTAGCACAATCCATGTATCAAAGGTGAAAAAAATAAAATAAATTATTTAAAAACACATAAATCAAAAGTGCCCAATTTAATACAGACACATACTTTTGTGGAAATAGAATCAATCGCTTCAGCAATACTAACAATATCTAGGAATGATGGTTCAAAAGTAGGAGGACATGAAATGTGTTTGTGTTCTTTTGTGTATGTGGGAACTGTGAAAGTCAGTGTCTATTTGTAGGGCATGCTTAGAAGCTGTGAATATTTTACTTTGAGGAGCTGGGTTGTTAAGAATATAATCCATATTTCTCTAGTTTTCCTAACAATGTCATGATATCAAAAAGTTTTTTTAGGAAACTGGTGTATTTTAATGTCCTTGGTTAATTTAAGTGGTTCAGTGGAGGAACTAAAACCATCTCCGGTTCTGTTATAGACGTGATGATCAGAGTCTTTCTTGGTGGCAGTGTGTTTAATAAGATGACAGAGAAGAAAAACATTGAAAGTCTTTGCTTCTTCTATTTTATGAGGTAAATAAATCAGCTCAAAGTAAATAATGCACCTTTAAGCAAAGAGAAGATTAAAATCATTCCTTTAAATGAATTATTTTGTTCTCTGGAAACAGTGAAATTCAACTGTTGTGACCATTATATGTTCATTGATTCATATGTATTAATTTATGTATATTTGTACTTATATTTATATTTATATTCATCTTATCTAATATCTCTGTTAGAATATACATGCATTAATATCAGTTATTGGACCCACACAGCTTATATTTTTTCCTCATACAATATATTGACCATGAAAGGTATTCAATACCATTTCATGGAGGTGTGTGAATAAATGAACTCATGATCAAGTGGGCTTACTTGTTGTTAAAGAACTTAACAGTCTTATTTATTTTAGATATATCTTTGTCAGGCAGAATGTATTTCCTAAGCTTACTGCACATTTAACGGGCGTGATTAAAAGGAACATCTGTTTTTTTTTAAATAACATACTTAAAGTAAATTCTAGTATGGACTGAAGGTCTGCATCCCACTGAGAAGGCAGATGGATAAAAGTTTGGTTTATGGTACCAGAAGGAGATACGCTTTTGAATTAGCAATCTTAGTTCACCTTATCGTCAATTGGAGAAACTTCATATGCCTTGAGGCAGTATCTTGATAAAGCTCTACTTTGTCTTATGTCTTTCCTGTCCATTATTTCAAATTGTGTTTCACAGGTAGAGATAGATTTACAATTTAGTACTAAATGCAGAAGTTGAGTTCTTTTATAATTACATAGTTATTTTTTGCATGCTACCTAGAGAAATGAATATATACATGGCTTTAAAGAGACTGTGATATTGTGTCAGCTTTAGATCATGAAAAAAGTACTTTGGACTGTAATTTTTCTGATTTCAAGATTATAACACTTGACATACTGTTTTTTGGTTGTTTTTTTTGTTTATTGAACAAAAAGTGTACTAATATTAAAATGAGATGGAAAGAGTCAGGAATGTGTGATGTTCATACAGTTTACACAGCAGAAGCAGCTGTTGGTGCCAATTATGTAGTAATAAGCTTGAGCAGCTGCCAAAGGAATAAAACTAAGTTTGACTTGAAAGCTAGTAAGACATGATGCTCTAAAAGCTTCTGTCTCCTAGGACAAGTGTCTGTTTTCAATCTGTAGATAATTGGAGCCAATTAAAATGAATGGACAAGGACACTCTGGCTTCATACATAATCACCTTTGCATTGTGACCTTAAATTTCTATATGTTAAAAAAATTCTGGATCTGGAAAATAGAGAATAAATGTGTGATTTAAACATGTAGGCCCATTTATGTTAAATCACCATGCTGAATGCATACACATAAGAAATAAGCTAAACATACAGATTGCCTCACTTATAATAAAATATAGCCACTTCTTCAGTGGAATTAAGCAGATGTTTAAAAATTTTCAACACATTTTAAAAGTGACTTAAGACAGGAAATGAAGAAAATTATATCCCATTTAAGCTCTGGAAAGTCTGTAGACAGGCTATAATTATCTACTATTAAGGCAACTGGTGTAAAGGAGAGAGAACTTCTACCCAGAAAAGAGGTATATTCCATGTACTGGGCCTTTTGAATGCCAGTGAGATGACAAATGAGAAATACTTTTGTATTCATTTTTCATCCATCTTCTTTTAAAGCTCATCTTTTCTTATTAATTTATTTGTAGAAATTTAAACTGTTTTGGATAATGTAAAACAACTATTTCTGATAATTAGCCAAGTAATAAGGAAGCCCGGATAATAGTTGTTAGTCTAAGAAGTATTTAGTTATTTGTGTCTTATATTTCTATCTGTAAATAGTTGAAAATATTAAAGGTTCAAAATCTCATATCCTGCTTGATATGGTAGGAAGAGAACAGTTTTGTTTTTCATGTTGTTGTTATTAAATATCAGATTCTGGCTTTCCAGTTCTTCAACTGTTGAGAAAGACAACAGTGTGGTGGCCTTTGAAATCTACCTTATCTGTGTTCCTGGAGCTGGACAGCATTTAAGGCTTGAGGTCTCAACAACTACGGAATATTGGAAGTGAGTAATAGTGCCATGGATACTGATGAGAATCTCTGCTCAGTGGTCTTCCAGAGGATGGAGTTTGGCCCAAAGGGTCCCCTGTGCTTTATGCTGTCTCCTAAACTGAGAAATTGCCCTCTTTTGCCACTTTGAAGATTCCTTAGAGAGTTGTGTCTCCCACATGCTACAAGCACTGACAAATTACTGACTAGGAAACCCCTGTCAGAAGAGAAATTAATTATCGAGACTATCTTTTAATTTACCCTAGGAGATAAAACAATGAGCAGACCAAAAATATAAATAAGTTAATCCAAGAAGACCCAGTAGCCAAGTGAAAAGTAAGTACAATTTATGGATTAGGTAAATCCTAATGAAATAGAACTGCTGGGGAGAAATGTATACTGAAAGGAGAAAGAGTAAGAGCACTCAAGGAGACTCAAGTGTTGCACAAAGAGCATTTTAGAACTGAAGAAACCACTCCAAAAATAACAACAAGCTAAGATTCAGGAACAGATTTCTGATTACTATTCTGCTTCATTGTGTGTTGTCAACTTAGATCCACGGATAACATCTTCTGAATTTTCTTCTGTATGCAAAAGAGAAGCTGGATACTATATTTCCCAGAATCCCCATTCCTATGTGAAACCCAGAATAATGTGAGATTTGGAAAGCAGAAGAAAAGAAGAAGCTATTATTTTCCACAGGCAGTTGCATCTTGATGACAGATTCACTTCGACTTCTTGGTATTTCTTAAGAACCGCCTACTTTGCTGGCTGCAGACTGAGGCGGATGAATACCTTTCTATATTAGTTTGCTGGGCCTTCAATAACAAAAATATAGTACTGACTGGATTAACAACAGAATGTTTTTCCCCTCACAGTTCTGGAGGCTGAGAGTCCAAGATCAGGATGCCAGCAGGACTGATTTCTCCTAAGGTCTTTTTCCTTTGCTTGCAAATGACTGACTTCTCCCTGCTTGGTCCTTACATGGTTATCCCTCTGTGCACTCACACCTGCGGTGCCCATCCTCATGCCTCTTTGCATGTCTTCATCTCCTATCTTATAAGAACACCTACAAAATTGGATTAGTATGTCTTAACATCCTCTTCTTATAAGGACATCAGTAGGACTGAATTAGAAACCAGTCTAATGAACTCATTTAAATGTAATTACTTCTTTAAAGGTTCTTTCTTATAATACATTTACATTCTTAGGTTCTGGAGGCTAGGGCTTCACCATATCAATTTTGAGGGAACATAATTCAGTCTTCACACCTGTTTAGAAATTCTTAGGCATTTCTGTTGCTTTTCACAGAGTTACTAAGAATTACCTACTTTGGTGCTTCAGGCCCAGGAGTTCAGTGTTTGCTTCACTGATTGTGATAGCACATCTCTGAAGTATAAATGTGTCTAACCTGATGTTTTCTTCTCAGTTTCTTCAGTTATGGAAATGCATAGTTCCTAATTTTAAAATTTTCTAACTGGAATATAGTATGCTCTTTCCCCCTCTCTTTAAAAAAAAAAGATTTTTATTTATTTTTATAGAGAGAGGAAGGGAGGGAGAAAGAGAGAGAGAAAGAAACATCAATGTGTGGTTGCCTCTCATGTACCCTCTACAGTGGACCTGGCCTACAGCCCAAGCAGGTGCCCTAACTAGGAATCGAACTGGCCACCCTTTGGGTTGCTGGCTAGTACTCAGTCCACTGAGCCACATCAGCCAGGACCCCACTCTCTTTCTTAATGTATATATCTATTAATCAATTTTTTATCTACCTATGTGTATTATTTTGCTAGGGCTGCTATAAAAGAACCATAAACTTTGTAAAATTGACTTCTTCTGAGACCTTTCTCCTTGCCTATAGGTGGCTGTTTTGTCATTGTGTCTTTACTTTGTCTTCCTTCTGTCTATGCTCAAACTTACTCTTCTTACAAGCATGTCAGTCATACTGGATTTGGGCTCACTCTAATGTATTCACTCAGTTAAGTACCTGCCTAAAGACCGATCTCCAGATAGAGGAACATTCTGAGACACTTTAGGGATTCAACATCTGAGTTTTGTAGGAACATAATTCAGTTTATCTAATTATTTATCAATTGTCTGTCTATATCTGTATGTCAACTAATTGCTAATTACTTGAAAACAATTTGCAAGTCACATGATGTTACGTGTAGATACATACTGTGTTCTTTACAATAAAGGCCCTGCTTTACCCTATATAGCATGAGAAGGAGATTTAAAGTCAGAGAGACAAGCTCCTATTGCCTTAGAAGGAAACAAGTACTCATGTTGTGGCCTGACTCTGTGGGTCATGTGCCAAGGAATTTAGGGTGGCCTCTAGAAACCAAAAGTTGCTCTTGGCAACATCTAGCGGGAAAATGGGGCTTCAGAATTGATCTGTAAGGAAATGATTCTTCCAAAATTAGCCTAGTGATATCCTGAGCAGAGAGGGCCTTGTTAACTCATACTGCTGATCATGGAAAGTGATACAATAAAATTGTGTTGCTTTAAGCCACTGAACTTGTGGTAATGTGTTTCATAATATCAAAAGTTAAGATGATCTTCTCTTCAGACTAAGTCATTTCTGGACTGTCACATCTGCCTATAATACACAGAGATGAGGGATACTGTTAAACATCCTACAGTGCACAAGACAGACCCCTGATAGCACAGGATTTTGCAGCCCTGAAATTTAATAATACCAACATTGAGAAACCCTGGATTTGGCTATCTCATTATAATCATCTCTAATTGGAAGAAGAAAACTAAATCTGAGTTAGAAGCTTGAGAATATAAACAACTTTCTAGGAACAAATTATTCTCACTAACTGCATAAATTTTTTTTAAGATACCAGGATATTATTAAATGTTACCAAGTGGAGAGCATTATTTTCAGGATTTCTAAACTGAATCTGCCACTTCTTACATGTATGGATTATTTTAAGTTTTGTTGTGATATTAATACATTTTATTGTAACTACCTATATGAGAAAATAAAAGATCATACAGTTTAGAATATTTTTCTTGGGATGTGTAAAATGCTCGAATTTTTTTCCCATTGCCTTTTACTTTCAGGAAATATTGTTATACATTTTGCAGGGTCTTGATAGAAGCATTTAATTGATAGAAATAATTCAATATTTGTCTTCTGCAGTCCCTAGGCAGCTTTCCTGATGGTAATGTACAATGTGTACATTATACATTTGTAGAAGTGTATAATGTAGAATTATACATCAGAAAAACTATCTAGGTCCCTGGCAGAATATCTGTTTGAAATATCTGATGTATGCCCACAGAATTCCAAAATCTGTGGGTGGCATGAACACACAAAGATGAGATTATTATACCTTTTATAATTCTAAAGCAAAAGACTTATGAGACAGAAGGATCTGTAATAATAAATATAAAAATAAAAGCTACAGGTGATGACATGCTTTAGCTACATATAATCCTTCAATATTATACATTAAGCATTTAATTTGTATAGGCTTGGGGTACATTTACTTCAACACTGTTCTTGAGTTCTTGACACTCAACAGGACTTTTTAGATTATCTCATGCTATTTAAGGAGCATTTTAAATAACATAAACACATTCTAAAAGCACTGGTTTCCCATAAGTTACTACTGTCAGTCAATGTGATTCTACAAGGCAGATCCTCTGTCATTTGATATGAGTTCCAACACTCTCTGACATGAACCATCAGAACATTTAACAGAGAAAAGGTAAATGAGTATGGAAAGGTATTGTGATGGGATTGCAAACACATGCTGAATATCAATGTCTATTTACAGGGGATAAAAACAATATAGAACATCTAAAATGTGTTCATAATCCTCTGTCTTGACTGGTTCTTCACTATCAAATTAGTATTACAAAATAAGATCTCCCTATCCTCTCAGTCATATTCTCAAATCTCTGCAAAGACAAATGTCTTACATTTGTGGTTATTTTTTCTATTTATAATTAGAGTAGCCTTCCAGAAGAATAAAAAGGCAAATAGCAAAAAACTAAGTAAATGTGAAGTTTTGTTCAGAAGTGATTTATCTGATAAGCTCAGCTATCACAAATTTACAAAAAGCATAAAGTATCAAAAGATCTACCAGAACAAATGTTAGCATATCCATACATGAATAATATGGGTAAGCACACACAGTGAATATTGTAAGTCAAATCCAATTCTGAGGGCTGTCTTGAGATAGTAACTTATTTCATCCTCATAACCACCTTTTGAGATAAGCACTGCATTTATTTCTCTTTGATAAGTGAGAGAACTGAACTAGAAAGTGAGTGAGTAATTTTAGCAAGAAAGTTCAGCCTACAAAAGGTTAATAAATATTCAAAATAGAGTCTTTACTCTTAACCAATTCAAGTCATTAATCTGTAAGTCTATTTTGTCTATATTCAAGTGTTTATTCAGTGTTTAGTGTGTACAGTACTCTGATCTGGTTCCTGGGGATAAATTTATATATATAGGTGTGTGTGTGTGCACCTACATATATACATTTAATATATTTATGTATACATATAAATTATATAATTATATTGTATGTTGTGATATGAACACAAAGAAGAATTATCACTTGAAAAATAACAAAAGGGAAAACAAGAAAGCACTTAGATTAACAGTAAATAATGCTATATAGTTCAATCTCACATTGTTTTATAGCCATTTGAGCATATCTGCATCACCACTTATATTTATGACAGCCTAAAGTTGCCAAAAAAGATTTAATCTATGTGCACAAAATTTTGGTTAAGAAAAAAGACAGTATGTATATAAACTTTTACTCTAGATAGCTTATATATGTTTTGGGCTAAATACTTATGTTTTTAAAATTGTATTTAGACTTATTTTCTCTGTGGTTGCTCCAGGGCTTAACACATGCATTTTAGTTTATCAGAATCTACTTACAATTAAGTTGGTAATCTAATCTACCAACTTAATTCCAATGAGAGGTAGAAATGCTATTCTGTATCTTTATTTTGCCTTTTCCTTTTTTTCTATTATTGTTATACTTATTGCATCTACATGCTCCATAATCAACAATACATTGCTAGTACTTTGTATAATTTCACGTGGGTTATAGAAGCTGAGAAAAGCATGACGAGGAAGTATATATTCATAGATTGCATTATATTTACCTCTTACTGCTCATGTCTTTGTTTATCATCTTGCTCCTACCTGCTACCTTTGTGCTCCTTTAGCAAACATATTACATTTCTAGATGTTATAGTCCAAACAGTACAATGACATACATATTTTATATAATTGCTTTTTAAATCCATTGAAAGAAGAACAGAAATATGTATTTACATGGTATTTTATAATTACTCAACTACCTTTACTGGTGCTCTTTATTTTTTTTTCATGTGGATTTGAATTTCCAACTATTTTCTTTCTTCCAGCATAACAGCTTCTTTGAGTATTTTTTCAGACTTTCTTTCCAATCAAAATAATTGACTCGGTTTTTGTTTATCTGAGAATATCTTCTACCTTCATTTTGAAAGGTATCTTTTTTGAATATAAGATTCTTTGTTGACAGTTCTATTTTTCAGCACTTTGATTATGTGTTTTGGATTCTGTTATTTCTGCTGAGAAGTTGGGTGTTACTATTATTGGATTTCCCTTGTAAGTGATGAAGGATACTTCTCTTGCTGCTTTCAAAATGTTGTCTCTGCCTTTCAGTATTTTTATTATGATACATTTGCATGTAGAATTTTTTTCCATTTATCCTATGTGGGATTGGTTGAGATTCTTGGATGTTTAGATTAACATTTGTCAGCAAATTTGGAAAGTTTTCAACCATTGTTTCTATGAATACTTTTTTAAAGTTCTTTCCTCTTTTCCTTTCCTTTCCTGTACTCCCTCTATGCTATGTTAGTATACTTAAAGGAATTCAACATTTCTCTGAGGCTTTGTTCATTTTTCTTCATTCTACTTTCTCTCTAGTATTCAGATTGCATAATCTTCACAGACCTAAGCTTCCTAATGCCTTCTTCTGCCATTTTAAAACTACTATTGTGTTCCCACAAAGAAATTTTAATTTTAATGATTGTAGTTTTCAACTCCAAAATTTCCATTTGATTTTTAAAATTATATCTAACTTCTTATTTATATATTCTACTTGATAAGACATTGTCTTCATATTTTCCTATACTACATAGCTTCTTTTAGTTTATTGAGCATATTTATTATGGTTATTTTGAAATCTACTTGTTAAATCTGACTTCTGGTTTCTCACAATTTTGGTTGACTTATTTTGTGTTTGTCTTACTGTGCATAGGTCACAGTTTCTGTTCCTTGCCCGATCACAATTTGTTATAAACTGGACATTTTCAGCAATTTATTTCAGCAACTCTGGATACTGATTTTATTTCCTCTAGAGGGTTTGCTTTATTTCTTTTTTAAATTTGTGGCTCGACTATGTTAGTGAAATTAGTCTCCACTGCACTGTGCAGGTTTTGGTATCATTCTCTGCAGAGTGCAAACTGGAGCAAGGGCACAGTGGCTCAGCAGGGTCTCTTTGACTGTCTCTGCCCCTGATCTATCTGTCAATACATGTTTTTCATTTGGTGTTACACCACACATTTTAGGCTCCCCTAATTGTTGATTTATTGCTGTATAATTTTTGACAATATTCTGGTGCATTGCTCAGCAGTCAGGTCCAGTTTAAATCAGTAGTCAAATTAAGTCGAGTTTGTGACATTTGTTCTGACCCTAGCAGGCTATTTTTAGCTATATCTTTTTCTTGTCCTGTCTGGTAAACAAGATGGTCTATGGTTTAACTTGTAGTTCTTATGTTATTCTTCTTAAGCGTCTTTACAAGTCAACTTCCTCACACTCTGTTTCAGATAAAGTCAGTAACCTTGTGGAGAGTTTCAGAGCTTTCTATTGTTGTGGCTTTCCTACCCTTCTGGAAAACTCCCTGAGATACTTACTATTCTATCTGTTGGATGTGGCTGTAGCTTCTGGTCCTCTCACTTGCTTCTCCCACATGTGCAACAAGTGTCTGCCTAACAAGTAGCTAGAGTGAGGCCATAAAAGGTAGTTTTGACTAGCCATGCCTGGTATAGAACCTACATCCTATGTTTAGGGGCTTAGTAGAGGACAGGAATTTCTGTTCTATTGGATGTATTTACCAGACATTTAGCCTCTTCAATTTAGTGTTGGAGGTGATGAGCCATGTGGTCTGCCCCTAACAGGTATGGTAACTCTTGATTGGGAGGTCAGAACAGAACTCTCCCTGTCCTGTGGCCACACCCACCCAAATGTAGCTAGCCTTTATTGAGCTGATGTGGGTGGGGGTGGGAAGGAAGGAGTGTACTATGGCTCAAATATACAGATTCTCACTGTTATTGCCTGTTTTAAGTAATATTCTAAAATAAATGTTTTAATTTTCCCTTAATATATGCCCTTAGGACAATTTTCAGGCACCTGATATATGTATATCACTGGTTTTCACCAGCTTTGCTTGTTTTTATAGGGAGAAGTTCTGCAGAGCACTTCATGGTGCCTTCATGAATATAGAATAAACACTTCTTTTTAAAGGGTACTTTTAGTTATCTGAATACTTTTTAATACAAAGGATAATGTCCTTCCTCAATAATGTGAAATAAATGAGGTATATCCATAAATGCTTAGAATTAATTTAGAGTGTACTAATTCCATTTCTCTTGGTCAAAAGATTACTTAAAATTAAATAAAAGACATCATTACTCCATAATCCAGTTTGCTGTTGCCAGCAACTGGGTCAAATATTTACAGATATCATTTATGAGTTACACAACACATTGCCGAAAGTGTCTCACTTGCCTTTTATTATGATTTTCACGTCGCAATGCCATTCATTCTCCCAACACCCTGCTGCCATCCCAGCAGCCCACAGAATTAGTTTCTTTCAGAACACTTTGGGGCATTTCTTAATCATCACCAATATCATCATCATAATAATGTTTATTATTCCTTTTATTCCCAGAAATTCAAACTCAATTTATTTTCCTCCTGGCTGAGCATCAAGAAGATTGGTCCAATTTGTTTCATAAATATATACTGGTTTGGAATTAATTCATTGTACATATGAATGTTCATAGTTTGCAGACAGTTGCTTGTGTCAATCACTATTCTAAGCACAGAAACTAAGGATACTCATTGAGGGATGAGGTATAATTCCAGCTTTCAGTGAGCTTACCATAGTGTAGTGGCCAAAGACAGTTTAAAGAATATATAAATGTACAATATTTTTATTATGAAAACTAAAGCATTTTAAAACATTTATACATGTTTCAGTAAGTACAAAAATAAATGGGCAACTGATTTTATTTGGACTGGGAAGCTGCTTGACAGTTACCGCATTTTGGTGTGTCTTGACATAGGGATTCAGTATTTAGGCAGAGTTACAAAATATAGGTATTTTGATATGAGCAAGGTCTTTCATTTGACTCATATCACAGATGTACAGGGTCAGAATGTGAAGACAGTAACTCTAGAAATTTAGGCAGGCACAAGATTATGGTGACTATTTCCTACTATGCAAAGGATATTTTACTTATCTAGCAGGCAACAGGAAGCAGTGGGATGAATGGTTTGAAGTTAAAAGATAATGAGGATCAGATTTTCAGTGTTGTTATTATTAACTTTAGAAAGAGTTCTCTGCCAAATTTTGGAAGATAAAGTGCCTAAACTAGTAAGACACTACAGTGATAGTCCAGATAAGAGATAATTTCCTGACATAAGGAGGCATTAGTGGAGATGAAGCAGGGAGGGTAGATATAAAAGTTTTTAAAAATGCACAATAAACCCTGGCTGGTGTGGCTCAGTGGATTGAGCGCTGGCCTTCAAACCAGAGTTGCTGGTTCAATTTCCAGGCAGGGCACATCCCCGGATTGTGGGCCAGCTCTCTGGTTTGGGGTGTGTGAGAGGCAACCACACATTAATGTTTTTCTCCCTTTCTTTCTCCCTTCCTTCCCCGTTCTCTAAATATAAATAAATAAAATTCTTAAAAGTGTAGAAGTAAAAGAACTGTGTTACTAATTTATATGCAGAATAAAAGAAATGAAGGGTTTAAAGACAAATTTTAGGTTTTATGATGCTGTAACTGCATTAATGGTTAAATAACTAAAGGTTATTGATGCTTGGAGGAAAAATATAATGCTTTCAGTTGTAGACATTGGGGTTTTGTCATGCCAATGGAACATCAGTCATGCTTAGTAGGCAGTTGAATATATAGGTTTAAAGAGCAGGGGCAAGATCTGGGCTAGAGATATATGAGGTCTGTTGGGAAAAAGCCAGCTGTCGTTAATATAATGATAACAGTTTGCTTGACATTGATGTTACCTGGCAGCCAAAGAGTGTGAACTGGAATGTGTGCATGTGTGAACAATGACGACTTCACTGTACTAATCAGTGGGGTAGCAGATGCTGTTGAGTGAGCATGTGTACCATGTGGCCATCGCATTCAAGATGACTGAGGAAGTAGAGCAACAAATCTGCATCAAATTTGTGTTAAGCTTAAACATTCCTCCGCGGAAACTACTGTGGTGATTCAGAAGGCTGAAGCTCTGGGCAGCTGGTGATTGGAAGCTTTATCACGGCAAGTCTACTCATACATCACGTCTCATGTAGATTTTTTTTGGCAAAACGTCAAATCACCTAGGTTACTCAGCACCTCCACAACCTAGATTTGACACCCTGAGACTTCTGGCTTTTCCCAAAAGTAACATCACCTTTGAAAGGGAAGAGATTTTAGACTGTTGATGAGATTCAGAAAAATACAATGGGGTAGCTGATGGTGATTGGGAGAACTGTGTGAGGTCCCAAGGTGCCTACCTTGAAGGGGACAAAGGTGTCATTGTCCTATAAATAATATTTTTTGTATCTTGTATCTTCTTCAGTAAATGTGTCTATTTTTCATATTACATGGCTAGATACCTTGCAGACAAACATCATATGTATATATACATAAACACAGACATAGATATGAACATATAGGTATTTGGGGATCTTTGCTATAGACTTTGCTAAGTACAGATAATTCAATATATACAAGTTTACTCCATTGTATTCTCTGCAAGTACTGCTTTTCTTCTGAAAAGCTGAGGTTTATGTACCAAATGTTATTAAAATAAATTACTATTCTGTAAAATTACTTTCTAAGTATTACAAAGTGGAAAGTCAATGAGAATAAGAAATGAGAGATAGAGGGGTTTTCCTGTCAGGCCTATGCTGAAGTTCCCACACTTTCTGACCACAGCCCCTGTTCTGCTTTTCACTAATGACCTGATCTTGAGGCATTTATTTAAAAATGAAGTTCTCTATTAATATAAGAACATGACCCTTAGTGCCTTCATTTTCACATACAAGTTTTGCTTTCCACACAAGCATTGGCAATGTTGGATTAGTATAAGTTTTATCCCTCATCATTCTCCTATCAATAAATTTAACAGAAATCTATCTATCTATCTATCTATCTATCTATCTATCTATCTATATCTATCTACCTATCATCTATCTATCTACATGCACATATATATGGAGAGAGAGAATGTGTGTGAGAGAGGAGGAAGTGTGTGTATGAGAGAGATAAATGTTGTAATATATCAAATGCTCCTATACAATTTTGGTATCTTACAGCTGTGAAAATATAGGTATAACTAATTACCTTGCAAATGCTTGAAATTTTAGTTTTGTATGTAGGCTGTGTACCAAAATCGTCATTTTTCTAAGTTAAAGCAGAACTCTTAACTGACTAAAGGAAGTGTCATGTTTTGATGAACATTCTGTTTGCATTAAAATACTTGATAAAATCCTGGATGAAAATTTTGGATAGCTGAACTTTTAAACATAAAATAAATATACTTAAGTTACTGAGACTTTACCTTCTTCCTTTCTGAGTTGGACAATTTCCATAACTATGCTTCAATTTGAAGACCTCACAACTTGGATCCATTTGCTACAGAGACTTTTTCAGAAATTCTACACAGAAGGAAAACATTGTGTGCCATATATGGTGATGCAGCATACTTTCTACTTTTGAATCAGATGGATTTCAGATGAAATGATGAAATGCAAGTTCCTCCTTACTATACATAGCAATATTTCAAATAAAACTATTAATATCTGTTCATCCAGTTCTCTCTTGTGCTTGAAAATTATTTTTGCTGGAAGAAAGGGGTTTGAAAAATGAAGACATGGCTCTGGGAGTTGTTGAAAAAATGATATTTTATGACTAGTGTTGTATCCTTCATCTCACAAATGTGAAATGATGAAACTAGGGATTGTAGGCTGACAAAGATTTCACAAACAAGAGCCAGGAGAAGATAGTAGGCAAGGGGCAGTAGTATGCAGCCAGAAATATTTCCTCTTCCCAGACAATGGAGTATACTTCTGGATGAAATATCACTGTCCCCTCACTGTTCAGATTATGTAGTTTTTAAATTACCAGATAAAATAGCAGCATTAGAATATCTTAAAAGAGTGTTTTGTTAGTATTCCCTTAAGGAGTTTGAAAAAAACCTTTCTTTTATGATGGATGAATTTCTATAGATACCTATTTATTTCAGTAGACAACTTCATTTTTTAAAACATTTTATTTATTTATTTTTAGAGAGAGAGGAAAGGAAGTAGAAAAAGAGGGAGAGACACATCAATGTGTGGTTGCCTCCCATGTGCCCCCTACTGTAGACTTGGCTGGAAACCCAGCCATATGTCCTGAACAGGGAATCAAACCTGTGACCCTTGACTTTCAGACCAGCACTCAATCCACTGAGCCACACCGCCCAGGGCTGATTCCATTTTTTTCCCACCTAGAAATTCTATTTTATTTTTTGTTCTTACTCTCTCTCCTTCGATTGCTAAATTGTCTGTAATTCATCCTTAGATATTTATGATTAACACATCCATACCAAGTAATTTAAGATTTCAGCATTATTTCTTATTAACTCATCTAAACGTGCACAGTTTTGCATGAAGAGGAGTTCCAGGGTTTTCCAAGCAGAACTAAATGCCTTCTCCTGTGTGCGCCTAAAATCCTTGCCCATGCTGCTAGTTCAGCATCTGTGTGCTGTACTGTCACTACATGTGCAGGGGTACCTCGAACACCTTAGCACCTAGAACACATACTCTACTCCATTCACCAAACATAATTGTGAGTACGAGTAGGCAGTGAAAATGCTCAATGAATGGGTGAAAGAAAATAAGTTTGATGTAATGAGACGGGATATGTGTGCTATTATGAAAAAATCTGAGGAGCACTAGTAAAGGAATGGGCATTTGGAGAAACATGGAAAAGAGTAGAGAATAGAGAGTCAAGTATCGCCTACCTCAGAGCTTTGTCTATGAATACAAGGTTGTTTTGTAGTCATAAAACACTATTATTTTCTTACAAAGGTACCATAATCTTGATATATATTATCTTATCAGATTGTAATAGCATTCAAGCAAATAATACTTTGATCAATTATAACATATATAAGAAAATTATTGAATGAAGTAAATATTTACCCTACAAAAAGACAAATTTAAAAAAGCTAGATTGGGCCTGGCCTGTTTGGCTCAGTTGGTTGGAGCACTGTCTCATAAACTGAAATGTCATGGGTCAATTCTCAGTCGGTGGGTTTCAGGTTCAGTTCTCAGTTGGGGCAACTGCAGGAGGCAGCCAGTAGAGATTTCTCTCCCTCCATTCTCCTCTGTCTAAAATTCAATGAGCATGTTTGTGGGTGAGGATTAGAAAAAAAACACAACTAGATTGGAATGAAAGTATTTACTGTAATTTCTAAATATTATTAAGAATGAATTACTATTTTGCCTACATATATTTTTTCTTTTGCTTTTTCAATTGTTGTTTAAGTGAAGTTGTCTCCATTTCCCCCCCACCACTTTCTCCTGCCCCTCTGACCCCCACCTCCTGCCCTCAATCCCACTGATTATTGGGATTTGTCCATGGGTCTTTTATACATGTTCCTGGATGACCCTACCCCTTCTTTCCCCCATTATCCCCCCCTCCCCTCTGGTTATTGTCGATTTGTTCTTTATTTTCATATCCCTGGTTATAGTTTGTTTGCTTGTTTTGTTGATTAGGTTCCACTTATAGGTGAGATCATATGGTATTTGTCTTTCACTGCCTGGATTATTTCACTTAGCATAATACTCTCCAGATCCAACCATACTGTACAGAAGGGTAGGAGCTCTTATTTTCTTTCTTCTGCATAGTAATGCATTTTGTGAAAGTAAAACAAAATTAAATTATGAAATTGCTTATATATTTTAAGCCTAAAGGTTGTGCCAAATACATTGCCAACCTAATGGAATATATAATAAATGTTAATTTAACTGAAAACAAAAAAGATTTTGGAAAATAAAACAATGACCCCCCAAAAATACACAGCCTTTGTTTTCTCTCATTTGGTTCTATAAGTATGCTTCATGTTCTAAATTCTTTTTAAATATAACTTGATCTATGCTTATGATTGAAAAAAGAATGCATATAAACAAACAATATGCTTTGATAGTTTCAGTGCATAAAATATAGAAAATATGTACTATGTATACATATATATATATATATATATATATATATCTAGTTTCTATGGTGACCTGATCATATGGAATATAGTTTTGCATGAACAATGATACAGAGCCATCACTTTAAATTTCCTGACCTATCTTTTCTTTTTAAATGCTGCATTTGCAGATTTTAGTAGTTAAGGTTTAGAATATTTTAGAAATTGTATTAATGTTGTCTGTCTGCAGCTTGACAGTTACTTTAAAAAATGTTTGTATTTTCTTTGAAAAGTTTCGTTTTAATTTTAAATAAGCTTTGAGATTACAACACTGCAAAATAAATATAGAAGATGCAAAAATTACACAATTTATTTTGATTATCCATAGCTTTCAAAGTAAAAGTAAAGAAAAAAAAACAAGTATTTTTATATTTATAAAATTATGGATTAAAAGGCATCCTTTAAAATTAATGTATTTTTATAATTAGCCTTGAGCTATTATGTTTACAATGTCAATATAAGGATTATAATGTCAGAGAAGAGACACTGAGCCAGGCACCTAGGGTCCTAATGTAATCTTGTGTTTATCACTTATGTTGTATGACACAAGGTAATAAATTCTTCAAATCCTCAGTTACCTTCTCTATAAAATGGGGAGTATTAAAAACATAATTGTTTCTATTTCTCTAACTCTGTAACTCAGAAATCTTCTAAAACCTCAAATGATAAAAAATAGCTATATATTTTTAAAAATGTTAATAATTGCATGTTTTATTATAGCAAAATAGAGTTAAACTATATATGACTAGCAACTGGGAAATATTACATAATCTATGGCTTATGATATAATAAATATTTTTATTAAGTGATAAATATGTGAACTGTACATATAAAAATATAATAGCAGTTAAAATACTACAAAAATTGATTGTATTGAAGGCTCTTGTGCAAAAGATAAGAACCCATATACTAAGGTTGAAAGGTATCAGTTTAAATTAAAATATTGTGGTAAAAGTGTCATTTACTGCTGTTGTTTATCTCTTCTATTATACTTAGATAAATATGTAAAATTTTAAATAAAGATTTAACAAGATTTTTTGCAATATTAATTTATCAGTAAGAAGAGGAATAAACATCAGTTGATTGTGAAAACATTAGTACCCTTGGTTGGGGTTCACAAGCAGGGAGACAGTCTTAAGATCACAAGCAGCTGAGGACACAGCTCTGTGTTAAATGTGTTTTGGATCCACATCTGACTCCATCCAGACCTGGTGAGTTCAGACAAGTTAGCTAACCTCCATAAAGATTCTGTCATATAGAAATGGGGCAAATGACTTAAAATGATTCCTAAAGTCAATCTGAAGTTTATAAGTAACTGCATTTGAAATTCTTATAATCATATTTAACTAGTAAATATTCAATAATATTGCACTGTAATTTATTAGCTATAAAATAAAAGATATGTGTCCTTTCTTCTAGAGAGGTAGAAACAAGAAAGTTATATTATAATCACCCTAATATAAAACTGTTTCATTTAGGTTTAGTGGTTTTTTGTAATGTGACTTTATGTATGAATGGAAGGAGTTAAAGGGAAATATTTAATGCAATGTAACAGGCAATCAAGTCTTTTTAGCTTGGTTTCTCTTTACATTGCCAAGATGCCTAATGTAACTGAAATGCAGGGAAGTGTGTGAATATAATATCTGTAGTAGTTAGTCAAAAAGAAGGATGGTAGTAATTCTAAGAATCTGATTGTTGTAGGAGTACTGGATGAAATGAAATGGTTATAAAGTTGCAACAAAAGGGACTTAACAATAAGAATTATTTGTCACTAGAACTACAGAAAAAAATTCCATACAATCATTTAATCCTAAAATTTATTTCTAAAAAATAAAGGAAAATATGGCTATAAAATTAGGAAAGAATTATTTCAATTTTGCTTTATTGCATTCATCATTCTGGAATGAAAGTGTTTATGGGTACATTTCCATGCATGGTTAGAAAAAATAATTAAGCTAAACTAAAAGTATCTACCTTTACCTCTCATTACACCAAACATCTAGTATCTTTATGGTTTTATTATTTAAATCTTAAGATAAAGATTTGTGTGCATGTGTATATGTAGAATAAAGAGTCAGTTTATTAACTTCATGATATCAACCCCCTTTTTCCCATGTAGCTGTTTATTACACCAACTTTTTGAAAAGGATAGGAACATAGTACAAAATCTTATAAATAACTGGGATATGTCCAGGGACTTACATTCAATCACCTTTTGTTGACTTTGTAAATTGAATTTATTGGGGTGACATTGGTTAATAAAATTATATAGTGTTCAGGTATATAATTCTCTAATGCATCAACTGTATATTACATTGTGTGTTTGCTACATCGAGTTGTCTTTTTCGATCACCATGTACCACTCCACCCCCTCCATACCATCTTCTACCTCCTTCCACTCCTTTCTCCTCTGATAATCTCCAGCTATCATCTGTGTCTATGAGTTTTTTCCATAATACTTTCACCTTTTTTACCAAACACCCCAACCCTTCTCCCTTCCAATAGTCAGTCTGTCCTCTATCTATGAGTCTTTCTCTCTCTCTTTTAGCTAGTTTATTTTTTCATTAGATTCCACATATGAGTGAAATCATATGGTACTTGTCTTTCTCTGACTGGCTTATTTCATGTAGCATAATGCACTCCAGGTTCACCCATGCTGTCACAAAGGGTAAGATATCCTTCTTTTTTATGGCTAAGTAGTATTCCATTGTGTAAATTACCACATTTTTTTTATCCATTCATCTACTGATAGACACTTGGATAACTTCCAAATCTTGCTCGCCTATTGTACATAACACTGCAATGAACATAGGAGTGCATGTATTCTTCCAGATTAGTGTTTCAGAATTCTTCAAATACATTCCCAGAAATGGAATAGTTGAGTCATAAGGCAGTTCCATTTAAAGGGAAAATGTAGAGGTGAATAGATGACATTACAATCTAGTACTTTAAAGTAATCTTTCTTTTGAAAATATGACTATAGCTCAGGCTGCATTCAGCATAAGCAAAGAAAGATAAATAGACATAATGGAGATGATAAATTGTATGTGACAGACAGAAAAACAAGAGTTAAAAATTTTGCATCTCTTTCAGAAATGATCTATTTGAGAGAATAACATTATGTGCATTTTCATGAGAAAAAGTCATAAAGCAGTTAGAAAAAATAAGATATATAACTTTTTTCTCCAAATAAAAAAATTTAATTCTTACTTGCTGGGATTCAAGGCAGAAGAAAAAGGTAGTTTAGGCAGATATCCCTTGTTCTCAGTATTGCTAAAGCTTTCTGTGGCTGTATAGGTATCTCCAGATTTATGTTACAAAAATGTCCTATTTATCATGTTTATAGACAGAAATGCAGTGCACAAATCTAAATTCCTGTTGCTAACACTAAGTAAGAATAAAGTGACATTTTAGATAATCCAAAAGGGGAGGAAAAGTGTATTATAATCACTTTTAAATCTTTGAAAGTTGGAACCTTAAGCTCCAGAACAGCACTGTATTTTTACTCAGAGTTTAGAGCTCTATACAAACACACTAAGATCTACACTGAAGTATTCCATCTATAAACAATACCAGAACCAAATTCCATTCTTTATTTTCTAATTGTTTTGTTCCTCCAAATTCTATTCATTAGATATTGTCTCATAATAAAAATCCAGTTACAGATTTTAATAGTGATGATGTTGTTAGTATTTGGTTTTTATTTTGAAAATTAAAGGTTAAGTGGATAAAGTGTATAAAACATTGATTTAACCATTAATATCAATATTTACAACTGGAAGGAATGATATAAATTTTGTCTACAGAATTCAGAGCAAAAGTGAGGTATAGAGTTCTAAATATAATGCATTAACTCTCACCAAACTTTTTCTTCCATCTCTATTTAACCCAAAGATGCCAGATCACCTACATGATCATTACCATTGCATCTACATTGCTTAACCTTAGGATCTTTTCGATAAATGGTGTTGGGAACATTGGACATGCACATGCATGAGGATGAAACAAGACCCCTGTATTACACTGCTCACAAAAATTAACTCAAAATAGATTAAAAACTTACATAAGCGTTGATATCATGAGTATCCTAGAAAAAAACATAAGGGAAATGCACTTTAATATTGAGCTTGGCATTTTATTAATGACACCAAAGTACAGGCAAAAATGCAAAAAGAAACAAATGGAACTACATCAAACTAAATAGCTTCTGCACAGTAAAGGAAATCATCCACAAAATGAAAAAGCAATCAATGGAATGGGAGAAAATATTTGTAAATCATATGTCAGATAAGAGGTTGATATGCATTCTTTATGTTGAATATCAACCACTTACAACTCAGTAACATAAAACCAAATAAGCCAATTTTAAAAACAGGCAAAGGACCTGAAAGATATTTTTTCCAAATACATACAAATGGCAAAAAAGGAGAAAAAAAAGGTCTGACATCAGTAATCATCAGGGAAATGCAAATCAAAATCACATTGAGATGTCACCTTACATCTGTTAAAATCACTATTATTGCAAATAAAAAAGATAAAATTTGGTGATGGGAATGTAGAGAAAAGAAGTCTTTTTACACAGTTGGTCAGAATATAAATTGGTACAGCCATTATGGAAAACAATATTGGAGTTCCTCAAAGAAAATAAAATACAAATGGAACTACTATATGATCCAGTCATCCCACTGCTGTATTTGCAAGGAAAGTAAAATCAATGTTTTGAAGATTCCCTTTGCAGCATCATTCCCAACAGTCTATATGTGGAAACAACCTGAGTGTCTTGTCAGTGAATAAATGGAGTAAGTGCTACAGGGTGCAGCCAAGAGGGGGGACCCCAAATGGGATTTGGAATGGGGTCCAGAACTCAAAGTGTGCAGAAAATATTAGGATGTCCTCACCCCACCCCCCTGCCCCCAGGTGTGGGTTGGAGGAAGGGACACATGGAGCAGGCCCATTGAGAGCTGTTTTGCATAGCAACAGCTTTGCAGCTAACCTCTTGGGTGGTCATTTAACACATCTATAATCTTTGACTGGCTACATAGATATGTTAAATAGCTGTGGCCATGCTCTGAGCCAGGGGGATGGAAGTAACTTCCCCACAAAGATGTAACTGGAAGGAGGGCAGGTCCCTCGAGTTACAGTACCTGTGTGGGAGCTTGGAGATGATTGGCTCCATGACTTGGGACCACACTTGCCCAGACCCATGATGGCAGCCAGAAAGACTGGAAAGAATGGGAGATTGAGGGCAGGTGTGGCCAAGTGTGGGAGGAGTTGGAAATGGGGCTGCAGAGGAAGATTGGCGTGGGGATATAAACGGAGATGCAGCAGCCATTGAGGAGAGAGCCATGTGCTTCTGGCAGAGTGGGGACTCCCTCAGACCTGGGAGGGAGAACCACTCGGCCTTTAGCAGAGTGGAGACACCCACACCCTTGTGAGAGAGAACCACGTGGCTTTGGCTGAGTGGGGACTCCCGTGGCCCTGGTGGAGAAAGGACTACGTGCCTTTGCCAGAGTGGGGACCCTGCAGCTTTAGAAGGGGGAACCACCACCTGGCTTTAGCAGAGATCCCGGTGATACAGCTGATGGTGCTGGAAACCGAGGGAGGCCTACCAGCCGAGACGGATTACTGGGAAGAACCAGGGGCTGCCTGAGTCACAGACTTCTATTTCTTTTCCTGAGATACGGTACTCCAGACTGGGCAAAGGGGGGAAGGACTGTGTGTGTTTGTGGGTGTTTTAAGGGGCCTTGGGATTTTGATGAAGACATTGGGCCACTATTTTAAGTTTGTATAGCATTAAATAAACATTTCCTTTCCTTTTCACAAATCTCTGGCATTGAGGGACATCTTTCCTATAGGCAGCAGACATAACGGACCTGGGGTTTCCCTTCGGTAATAGCATATTGTCCCAGGCCCCCCTTGTTTGTTCGGTAACATAAGTATTGTACATACACACACACACACACACAGACACTGTATACAGCCATATTATACAGCCATAAAAAGATGAAATTTGGCTACTTGCAAAATCAGAGATGAACCTAGAAAATATGCTAAGTGAAATAAGCCAAACAAAAATAGATAAATGCTGCATGATCTAACTTATATGTGCAATTCAAAACAAAGAGTCACCCTCACAGAGAAGAAAGTACTGGGATATATAGGGATATTTTTTTTGGTCAAGAGCATACACATTCAATTGTAAGATGAATAAATCCTTCATATCTAATATATACCTTGGTAACTATAGTTAACATTGTATTGCATGCTTGAAAATTTCTATGAGAGTAAAACTTAAGCATTTTCACCATATATGCTCAAAAAAAGGTAATTATATGAGGCAGTGGATATGTAAATTAACTTTATGGGGGGAAATCCTACAGTGTATGCGTGTGTGTGTGTGTATGCATAGATATATATATGTAAAAAATCATCAAATTGTATTCTTTAAATGTATACAATTTTACTTTTTGTTATACTTCAATAAAACTGTGAAAAAAGTAGAAGGCACTAAATAAATTCTATGCAAAGAAGTAAAATAAAAATATAGTGGATTTCTTTCTTCATTAAATTTATTAAGGTGACATTGGTTAATAAAATTGCACAGGTTTCAGGTGCATTTCTTTTTTAATTTTATGTATTAGGTAACTTTAGGTCAATGGACAGTTCTTTTAAAAATCTTATTTTTATAACTCAGGTATCCCTCATGTGTCCACTGATAGCATTTACTTCCATAAAAGAAAAAATAAATGCAGAATATCTGAGATCCTCTAAGATTCCACTATTTAAGTTTGTATATTGAAAAGACTTATGAAATGAAAATATTTCTATACTATTGAGGAACTGTTTGCAATATAAATCGCTTTTTCCCCCCATATTTTGGTAGTGTTTCAAAGTAGGAAATTCCCGCCTTGATGGACTTCGCTTTTTAAAGATTTTCTTAAATGATAATTCCCCATTTCCCATTTCTAACACAGAGGATGCTTTCTGAGTCCTTAAAGTAGAAAAGTAGTTCTTTGGAAAAAAATCATACACTAAAATATTTTATACTATTAGTTTATTATGTTGAATCTAGAGAGAAAGTAAAATGATCCTCTCTGTGAAATCACATTCAGAGAATTTTTACTTTAGAATATGAATTTGAAAGGATTCAGTTACAACAAATAAAGTTGTTTTCAAATAATTTTTTCTTGAACTAGATAGAAATTGACATCACAAGAAACAGGAATATGAGTGGGGGTAAAGTGGGAGGAGTACCTCCTACTTTTGTTCCTGGGATTTTTAGGTTTTCTAGTTGTTCTGACCTACCTTTCACCATGTTTTTGATGGAACTGTGTTTGCTAATCCATTTTGCCTCTTTTTAAATACCCACACTTGGAAAAATATTATCAATGTTTATTTTGCCATTTCCCATGTCTTATTTTTGGTTGAGTAAGAAAAGTTATATCAGACAATTATTTCATCAAGGCAATGGGTAATTTTACTTATTAATACACACTGCTTCCAATAACTGTTTCTGTCATCTTGAAATATATTGCAATTCAAACATTTCTTTTTATATATGGAAATTTTAATGTATTTCAAAGTTATAAAGTTCTGATTTTTTGCAATCTCTTTTTACATAATTGTATTAGTCAAGTTGTGTTCTATTTGGATGATTACTCCACTGATGTTTAGCTGCCATAATTTTTCTTTATAGCAAAGAGATATTTGACTGAACTATCAACATTTTTCAAACTGTATACTTTATATAGACTAGTTATGACTATCAACATGTGAAACTAATTAAAAGTAATGTCTCAAAGCTAAAATGTAAATGCTTTTAGCAAAAGTTATTATAACAAACTTATCTATTTAAATCAAAACAAATGGTTGGCAGCATGAAAAGTTTATTTAAAAAACATCAGATTAAAAGTCTAATATTCAGATGCCTTACTCAGCTTTATTGGTTCCTAATCTAACAACCAAAAAATAAGTCAAATTATGTGATAATTAAAAAGATAAAAAAAAGAAACCATATGAGCAAATGCTCAAATGCTTGTCTCATGAAATGTTAAGCACATCCACCCTTTGGGAATGACAAAACTGACTCATTAGATATTAGTTCTACTAAAAGATATGTCATTTCTTAACATTGGTCACAGGATTCAGACTAATTAATTCACACACACACGAATAATTTGCTAATAACAGCAAAACTATATTGACCTAATGATGTGTGGATGAAATTTTTATTCCATGTCAGAAAGCAGAAAGGTATTTGAGAGCAACATTGCTCGAAAGAGAGCCATAGAATTTAAAATGATAAACCCTTATTAATTCTAGGACCTTGGACAAGTGACTTCACCTGAAAAAAATTCATCTTCATTCCTCATTCCTTCATATGTAAAGTAGGAAAATAAAAACCACCTTTTGGAGGAACTAACAGATGTAAATTAGAAATGCAGAGAATGTCATCTGACACTTTAATGTAGTTGAACTGCTTTACAACCATCATTCCCCTGTAACTTGCAACTACAACTGCTGCTGGTGCTGGTGTTGACTACCACTTTTTTTTTTTTTTACAATAGAAAACAGTTTCTTTGTAAACTAACATAATGGCTAATCACTTACAAGTTAAAACTGCCAAACACGGTTGTAGGTCTAGCCTTCAGCCTCTCTTTTAAAATGCTTCCTAAAGTGATTAAAATTAGTGGGATGGATTTTATAGCCCCTTAATGACCTCTGAGTGCTGCAATAAAAGCCATGTAAAGATCTGCTGTGTTGGTAAAAAAATTTAGTAATTTTTTTCACAATTAAATTCTGATATGTAAAAATCTATTAAAAATGAGAGGTTTTATAAAATGGATTATAAATATTAGAGATATTTCTTAGTATGTAAAAAACAAAACTGAAAGTTAATGTAAAAACAAACCAAATGATGTACTGCATTTAATTTGGTGATTTCAGTAAAGGGACACATTATAAGGACAGAAAAAGTCCTAAAAATGTCACTGCTCATAGTACTTATGAGAAAGTAAGTATAGAAATATATTAGAGAGAATCATTGTTTTCCAGAAATAGGAAATGAAGTGGAAATTGAATGAGTCATAAGTAGTTAAGAAAGATGTAGTAAAAATTTATCCATATTGTTTTTTTACTGCTTTTACAAAGTAGTATAAAAACCTTAGAAGTAATTAATATCAAATACATTTGAAAAAATAGAAGAAAAAACTTCACACAGCATTGTGGAAATATATTGCCTTTAGGAGGTCACGGAGTCAAAAACTGTAACTGATTAATAGGACCAATGATAATATTTGTATTGGCCAACATGAGGAAGTTGGGGCCAGCTCCATGCTAGCTTCAGGGACTTTTCTCTGAACTTCATCCAAAAGTACTTTCTAGCTTGGGGGCCCTGAGTGTGCTTAATTAACTCCGTCTGACCCAGTCACACAGAGTGAAGACATCAATCTATCAGATCTGGCTCACTTTCTTCCAGGGAGTTGAAGGTAAAGGTCTTCTACCTATTTTTGGACTAACCAAAGCAAATTGCCTCCTTTTACAATATACATACATACATATCCCAAAGAAGAAAATATGATGGGATAAACTCAGCACTTTGACTTAACACTGATAAGTCCATAAAATTCCTATCCTAACTCAATGGAGACAATGACAGACAAAACATAGAATGAAGAGTCAGAAAATCTGAATTTAAAAAAAAAGTGTCTTCCTTTACTGACTATGTGACTTTGGCAAACTTCTCAAAGCCTTAGTTTTGTCTTGCTGAAAAATGGAAACAATTAAAATAAAACTCTACTATGGATACAAACCCTAGGTCATTAACAATTTTTAAAAATTATTTTGTGTTGAAAAATCTATTCATAATTGGGAATTCTCTGCTTACATGCATGAATGTAAAGCAAAGCTCATTTCAGATCTTCCTGTTTTCTTTCTCTTTTTCATATGTTTTTGCTTTTTCTAAATATTAATGCTACTCGATAGATGCCAAAAGCTGTGCCACTTCTTTCCCCACAAGTATATGGACACATTTATTTCACATTATTTTATGTGTGTCCATTCACTAAAACTACTGCCTTCATAAAATGAAGCCAAGTCAATGAAGGCTGATATTGGGCAAATGATCCACAATGAGGATGTTTGACTTGCCCTCATAGTCTCAATTCTCTTTCCCAAGTTTCATTTTCACCTTAAGTATTTCTCTCATTTTACAAAGTTTGTTTCAGGAGTTGCTTACCCCAACTATGGATGGTGAAAAAATAAATTATAGGTACTTTATTTATAGTTTTTTTTTGTGTATGTGTGGTGAAGACTGTAAAATGAGCAACAAAAAACTTAAACATCTTCCACAATACAGGTGAAGCTGCTGCCTAGGGAGATACGTTTACCAACCATCCCGCTCCTTCTTTCATCTCCGGACATCCAGATGGAGTGATGTGATAGAAAAATCATAAAATAGAAAAACCCTGGTCTCTGAATAAACACATAAAGGAAATCTGCCGGCCAGCTATAACACACATAATGAACACCTTTAAGAGTTAGAAATAAAATTTGATTGTGCTAAGCCACTGAAATTGTAAGGTTTAGTTTTAAAATCTACAAACATTATTCTAAAAAACATCCAATCATACACATTAAATACATTTAGACCATGCAAACAAACATCTATAAGCCCTAGGAATAACAGAAAAAAAAAAAAAAGTGGGTATGAGATAGGTCTTGAACTCCCGCAATTGCGTTTTACTAGGGGTGGCAGTTGGTGCTTTTGCACACTATCTCCTGATCTGCTTCCAACAAAAGATGCCATCTTAGCACCTTCTATTCAGAAGCCACACATCTACTGTCCCAAAGAAAAAACCCAAGAGAATATAGATAAAAGGGAAATGAGAATTTCTTTATTTATCTAAATAAAACTCGCTTTATGCATCTTCATTTTCCTTCTAATTATCAGCCTCTTCTCAATATGAATAAAATAAGAGATAATTTACCCCTTAAGGAAAAACTAAATCTACTCACAAGGTTGTGTTCTAACCTACAGATGATTATAAAATAATTTCTATCTCAACCTCTTTTTTCATTTTCCTTTTAAAAATTTATTGTTGCTCAGTTATTGTCCTGCCTTTTTCCCCATTGCTCACGCCAACCCACCACACACTCCCACAATCAATCCCCTCACACTGACTGTGCCCACGAGTCCTCTATTTTTGTTCTTTTGCTTGTCTCTTCCACTTATTTCTCGTTATCCCCCTCCCCCTCTTTGGTCACTGTCAGATTGTTCTTTATTTCCAAGTCTCTGGTTCTATTTTGCTCACTTGTTTCTTTTGCTGATTAGGTTCCACTTATATATGAGATCATATGGTATTTGTCTTTCACTGCCTGGCTTATTTCACTTAGCATAATGCTCTCCAGTTCCATCCATGCTGTTGTGAAGGGTGGGAGTTCCTTCTTACTTTCTGATGCATAGTATCACATTGTGTACATGTACCACAGTTTTTTTTATCCACTCATTTACTGATTGGCACTTGAGCTGTTTCCAGTACTTGGCTATTGTAAATAATACTGCTATGAACATTGAGGTGCATAGATTCTTTTGAATTGGTGATTCAGGATTTTTAGGGTATAGTCCCAGCAGTGGGATTGCTGGATTGAAAGGCAGTTCCATCTTTAGTTTTCTGAGGAAACTCCATACTGTTTTCCACAGTGGCTGCACCAGTCTGCATTCCCATCAACAGTGTCCTAGGGTTCTCTTTTCTGCACAACCTCATCAGCACTTACAGTTTGCTGATTTATTAATGATAACCATTCTGACCTGAGTGAAGTGGTATCTCATTGTGATTCAATTTGCATCTCTCTAATGGCCAGTGATGTTGAACATTTTTTCATGTGTCTCTGGGTGCTCTATATTTCCTCCTTGAAGAAGTGTCTCTTCAGGTCCTTTGCCCATTTTTTAATTAAATTGTTCATCTTCCTGGTATGGAGTTGTGTTACTTCTTCATATATCTTGGAGATCAAACCCTTGTCCAAGATGTCATTGTCAAATACATATTCCCATAAGTTGGTTCCCTTTCTATTTTGTTGATGTTTTCTTTATCTCAGCTTCTTAGAGACTCTAACATTCAAACCAGAGAAAGATTGAAAATATATAGTATCAAAATATTAATTTCATTACAACTCATATTTCTTCTACCATCTCAAAATTTCTGAATAATAAATGAAAAGTCAGAAAACATTTTCTATAAAAGGCCAAATAGTAAACCTTTTAGATTTTGAAGCACATGCAGCTTGTTTCTGCAGCTCAAGCTTCCCATTGTAGCATGAACCAGCTATAGACAATGCATAAAAAAATGAGTGTGGCTATGTTCTAAAATCCTTATTTATGAAAATAAGCAGTGGACTGGATTTGGTCCATCATTATAGTTTATCAACACCAAATTTAAGAAATTAATTTATTCAATGTTCAATTTTTTTAGCTTCTACCCTTTTCCAGTGACCTGCCCATTATTACATATTGATTTTATAAAATTTCAGTATCTTGCCCTGGGCTGGTGGCTCAGTGATTTGAGCACTGGCCTCCAAACCAAAGAGTCACTGGTTTGATTTCCAGTCAGGGCACATGCTTGGATTGTGGGCTGGGCCCCAGGTCAGGAGGCAGGAGAGGCAACCATACATTGATGTTTCTCTTCCTCTCTTTCTCCCTCCTTCCTACTGAAAGTAAATAAAAAAAATCTTTTAAAATAAATAAATAAATAAACTAACAAATAAATAAATAGGATGCTAAATGTTGGGCTTTGTAGTTCCCCCCAAAACTCAGCCTTCCCCCTATCAAATTCTAACTCAATTTTTAAAAATGGAATAGACATATATTATTGTTCTATTACCTACATAATTGATATTTGAATATGTGGCTAGGCATTTCTGATTTGCCTTTTTATGACACCCAAAAGTAGACCAATTTGCCTACTGAGTTATAGAGGGAAATTGGCCATTACAGGTTTCTCCTATGGAAGAAGAATGCTTTAAAACAAAGCCTAGCAGATTGGGGTATAGCAGAGAGTACGAGTCTGTCTAGAAGTCTGCCACTTAATTTGAAAAATAGAGACATTTATCAAAGAAGATTCAAGATACAAGAAACATTGTAGATAGGACAATGACACCTCAATCCCTTTCAAAGTAGCCACCTTGGGCTCACCCAGTTCTCCCAATCACCATCAGCTGCCCCATCATATTTTCCTGAATCTCATTGACAGTCTAAAATCTCTTCCATTTCAAAGGTGATTTTAGTTTTGGGAAAAGCCAGAAGTCGCAGGGCACCAAATCTGGTCTGTAGCAGTGCTGAGTCACCTGGGTGATTTGGTGTTTCACCAAAAAACTCTGCATGAGACGTGATGCATAAGCAAGCACATTGTCATAATAAAGCTGCCAATCACCAGTTGCCCATAGCTCCAGCCTTCTGAATCATCCAAATAGTTTCCATGTAGGAACATTCAAGCTTAACACAAAATTTGATGCAGATTTGTTGCTCTACTTGCTCAGTCATTTTTATTGTGATGGCCATGCAGTACAGGTGCACATTCAATGACATCTCCTGCCCCCATTGACTAGTGCAGTGAAGTCATCATTGTTCATGCATGTCATGAACAGTCCACTTTCCTCAACTGCCAGGTTACATTGATGTCATACCAACCATTCTTGTTATATTAAAAATGGCTGACTTTTCCAGAGAGACCTTGTATACTTGCTATGCGAACTCACTCCCAAGATTAAGGAAAGAGAAAGGGATGAATACAAATCTCTGTTTTTTTGTTTGTTTTCTTCTAAAGTCCACTATACCAGTTAAAACATTTTTGTCCAATGAATTCCCATCCCAAGGTGGCATGATGGGGGTTTGGTGCTGGGTGGGAGAGATTAGCCACCTCTCAGAATAATCTGTTACAATGTTTATTTTAAAATAGTTGAAAATGAGATGTAGAATGGAAATATTATTTGCACTACACAATATTGATGCCACAAAATACTGAAATCAAAGTAAATATACACCAAAGTCTAATATTCTATCCATAAGACTTAGCCTGAAGCAAAGACACTTTGCTTCCTCAAATGCTACTTCTTGTTTATTTCGTACATATCTTGGCCCAATGTACCAGACATTGAGGGTGCTTTTTTCATATAACACCAAAAAATGCTTTTTACATCATGCTTATTATCTTCCGTCCTCTATGAAACATTTTCTGTGCATCACCACATTCCTAAGACAACTAGTTGCTTCCTTCTCTAGGGTTTCATTAAAACCTCCTCAATATGCTAGAAGACAACTTTTAATGCAGTATTATGATTAATTGTCCATATTTGTTTTTTCTTCTTCAGTTGGCCATGATTAACATACTGAATTTCTAGCATGTCAATCATGGACAACTGGACAAAACAAGTATGTACAATTATACACAATACTCTATATATGAATATTATGAATATGTTTATAAATATATAATTAATGTTTTTATTGACTTTGATAAGAATAACTAATTACCTCTAAGAAAGTATAAGAGCAGTTAAGATTTTAGTATCATGAAATTTTATGTGTGATTGTGATTTGGGTATTATGGGAGAGTTTAAGAGCTTCTAAACATCTCTCAAATTATGTCTTCATGATTATAATTCTGTAAGATGGAGCACCAAATACAAATTTTGTGAGGTTTTAGAGTAGAAGATGGAAATTCAGGAAAACAGTTTAAAAGATTAAACTGACAGGACTGTAAAGGTATGAACAGTCATGGATTTTTGATCTGTGAGATGTTAGCAATGTTTAATTTTGTGAAGATTATTTAATTTATTGGATTCATTTCCAAATTTTTAATAATGTCTTGAAAAATACCTCTTTTAAACAATATATAGTTTAATAACCTAAGATTTTAAAAATATTTTAGATCACCTATTATAGTATTTTCTTTTAAATTATTTCAGTCTTCATATCTGTTTATAGATAACTGATGTTTGAATGTTATGAACTATGAAATTCAAAAAATACCTTACAAAAATCGAGAACTAGTATTCTGAAGAATTCTCCATATTTTGTTATAATGTTGCCATAATTGATTCATTGTTGAAGAAATTAATGGATGTGTGAGTTAAATACCATTTTATATTTACATTTTATTGAAAGATAATATACACCATGGAAGGGAAATGATTTTTTCATACATTATATATCACTCCATGCATGTGATTTTATTGAGTAACATTACAGCTCTTCATTTAGCAAACTCTAAGAGTGCTAAATGTCACAAAGTAGAGGAGTAAGCTATTTAAAAAAAAACATAATTATGGTAATGTCAATATTATGTTTAAAAGCATAAAAGTGGCTGGTGAGAGGAGGAGTACAGGGCAGAGTGGGATAAAGGGGGAAAAATGGCACAACTGTAATAGCATAATCAATAAAATATATTTTTAAAAAGCATAAAAGTGATAAGATATACTAAACATTAAAAAATGTGTTCAACCTATATTTATTGAGCTTCTAATATGTACCAGAGTAGGCTTTAATAACCTAAAACATAAATTTTTAAATAAGAACAAACATATACTCTGAAAAGTTATTCTCTTAGGAATTTAAGTGTTAGTTTGCTCATAAACACATTTTTCTTATCAAATTTAAATAAGTCTCAGCTTTATTTGCATATTCTCAATTAAGAAGTTTTACCTGAGAATCACTCCTGGGAAAAAAAATAGGTCAGTTCTACATTTGAGAGATAAGCCAAAAGATCAGATAGCTTTATTAAATTATATTTCACAAACTTCCTTGGTGTCTATTGCATTGCATAAGTATTCTTCTGATTGCCTATATTGGATACTTATAATGGTTTTCACTTCTTTTTAAAACATCATTATGATCTTTAACAACCCTATTTTTTAAAAAAGTCACTATGTCCTAGTATAAAATCAAATCTATTATAATTTCTTTTTAATTTGATGTATTAATGTTGCGGGAAAATGATTCACATAGATGAAGCAGTGGTGGGGTATGACACTTTTATTATGTGCACAGGCTCAGAGGAGGCAGTCTCCAAATTCTGAGTGCCTAATGCTAACTCTCTGGGGTATAAATAGCCTCGGACCCCTTGCCTACATGGCAAAGCGAGGTTACAGAAGCTAAATGCGGAAGTTAGGTCTAACTACCTTATATGGGAGACAAAGAGCAAGGGGAGGAGGCAGAGAGCAGGGGCAAAGGTTGCAGGGCTACCTGTGGAAGTCGAGGCCATCCCTTTTATCTCCCTTACTTCAGGAACAAAGGCACAGGCCATGAGGGATGGAATTTGCTAAAACTACAAAGCACAGGAACTTAACAGGATCACCAGGTACAGAAACTTTAACAGGATTTTTCTACCACATTAACATTAGAAATATAATTTAAGAATACTGAAGTCAATATAAAAAATACAATTGAAACAATTTTAATTTATATTGTTTTGTATAAGTAGTAATGCAGATATGTAATTGTTTTACCAAAGGTCATATAGCATCTTCCTCTGATCAAATATTTCATTACCTCTGTATTTCACTTATTATTACTATTTTAGTTGGAATAATTTTAAATAAGCATGTATTTTATTTATTTAAATATTATGTATAAAACTTTCTGATGCTCCTGATATATGTATATGTAATATTCATATATATGTCTATATATAGAATCTTATAAATACAATGTATATACTACATCAATAATTTTTAAATGAGAGATTAGGTACAGAGAAGTTCTTCATTTTAGAAGGGACAATCCACAATAAGCAGATCTGAAAGAACATTGAGTGTTATATAAACTTTGTAAGGCTCTTTTGGAGCTTTGCCTAATTATTTGGAGAAAGCTAGTGCATCTCCTGTTCCATGAGGTTGAAAAGGGTAACACAGGTGAAGGATGATGCTATGCATCTAGGTTAAAATCATAACGTGAGTTCTATCTCTTTCTTTGAAAAGATGTTCTATATGCTGTTACCCACATAGCATTCATTTACAATATTTTTATATTGTTATTGGGAGGCTTTGTTAGAGCTGGACGGATTTACATTCTCAACATTTACTCTGTCAACCTAATGTATGAATGCTAGACCGTGTGAAGAACATTTTTGATTCTCAGACAGTGCTTCCACACCAAGCAGATAGATTCACCTTGAATAATATGGGGATTTTCAAATAATGATTGATAATTACCTAGCTCGGGTCTACCTTGAGTGACATCCCTGAATATAAACATCTAAACAGGAAGGAGTGCCTATTTCTGATTAATTAATAAGCTGTATGTGCAAAGTCATCATGTGTTTTACTGATAATAGTAGTTAGAGGATAAGGAAGGAGATAAACTCTAAGAGGACTATGAAAAATAGGTACTATAGAGATAATATAATCTAAATATGCATTTCTATGCTAATTACCTAAAATTGGGCTGAGATGCTATGTTGTCTGCTAACTCATCAGTGGATATCAAGATGCCAAGAATAAGTTTACAAAGGATCTCTGTTTTCTTTAAATTATTCCAGGACTCCAAAGAAATCACAACCGCTGAGAAAGGAGGACTGAGAGAAGATCATGGTCACCCATGTTCAAAGCCCACAGATAGAGCCCCTCATAAAGTATTACATTTGTCTTTGAAAAATACATGAAGTTGTTTTGTGTGTCTTTTAAATGTCAAATTGTGATTTTAAGTAGATAATTTTATTGACATGTTTGATAATCCTTTTTGATTATTTAATATCAATATTTAAAGACACTAATGTGAATCCAAAATATAAAACACTTTTTTCAGTGAGACTAATTATTATGAATGGGTAGGAATAAAAATGTGTTTTTAATTATAATACTGTAGAGATTAAATGAAATGTTTTAGTGAAATATATTCTTTAAATTATTTTGTTCTGCCATAAAGCATAAGCCAATCAGATATCCTGTCTAAGAAATGTAAATTAAGCACTTAAGAATGGGAGTTCAAGTGGAATGATATTATAAATGTTCATAGAAACTCAAAGTTTTGAGAAAACATGAGTTAGAATTATGAAGAGGTAAAACCTATGAGTGAGCAGAAACTAGTATATTAATTAAGTGCATGCCCTCACACTGTGGAGGAAAACAGGGAGTTGTGGCACAACGGAAAGGAGTAAGTGTGTAGGGAGTAGTGGGGGCATGTCAATGATGGATGCTAGAGTGAAAAGCCTGTTGTTCTCCTCTTATCACTGCCCTTCTTGAAGCTAAGATGTTTTCTGTTCTTCACAAGCACATGAACTTAATTAGATAAGTGACAAGGCATAGATATTTTTGTTACAGAACACACACACAGGTCCAAGGGGGGGGGGTACAATATACTATTACCGAAAGGACCCCTAACTAGGTTTGCATTGTCCACTGCCAGAGGAAAGACATCTCTCAATGCCAGAGATTTGTGAAAAGGAAAGGAAATGTTTATTTAAAGCTATACAGACTTAAAGTAGTGACCTAATGTCTTCTTTAAGGTATCAAAGTCCTTTAGGACACCCACAGACACACACAGTCCTTCCTTTTCCCTCTGCCCTAATTTGGGGTACTGAATCTCAGGAAAAGAAGTAGATTCAGGCTCCCTACATCATCAGCTGTGTTGTAGGCTAGGATCAAGCTGCATGGTTCTCCTCTGCAAAGCTGTGAGGCGGTCTCCACTCTGCCAAGACCACATGGTTCTCTCCACAATGGCTGTGAGGAGGGGGGATCGCCTCTCTGCCCAAGCCAAGTGGCAGTTCTCTGCTAAAACTGCATGGTGAGTCTCCCTCACAGGGCTGCAGGAGTCCCCACTCTGGCAAAAGCTGCATGGTTCTACCCTTAATGGCTACTGAGTCTGGGCAGGCGTGGACCCATGGCATGGAGCCAATCATCTCCAAGTTCTCACACAGGCCACAGGCACTCTTTTCTGGGGTATCTGCCCGGTAGTTATATCTTGGGTGGAAGTCACTTCCATCCCCTGGCTCAAAGCATGGCCGCAGCTATTTAACATATCCATGTAACCAGTCAAAGGTTATAGATGTATTAAATGACCATGCCAGAGGTTAACTGCAAAGCTATTGCTATACAAAACAGCCCTGCATGTTCCTGCTCCATGTGTCCCTTCCCCCAACTCACACCTGTGGGGGAAGGGGTGAGCACATCCTAATATTTCCTGGATACCTTGAGTCTGGACCCCATTAAAATCCCTATTTGGGGCTCCCCTCTTGACTGCACCTTGTTACATTTTGAAGTATAAGATAAACAAAACAAAGTAAAACAAAAAAACAAAACCTTTGATAGCCTTTATAAAAATGAAGTTCAGCAGGGAAATCCTCTTTCAAATTAACTAGACAGGAATTATAGTATAGTAGAGACAGTACATTTTGGTGCCAAATACAAATCTTCCACTTAATAGTGATAGGGTCTTCAGCAAGTCACTAAACTTCTCTTAACATTTATTCCACATCTGCAAAATGGGAGTAATAGCCATACCTCTCTCAGAGTTGATATAATGAATAAATGTTACTACATCTAAAGTGCTTGCAAGAATACATGAGGCATAGTAAGAACTCAAAGAGTGTTGCTTTTATTAATTGTGTTCTGATAGTTACATACTGTAAAATACTTATCATCTATACATTAGTCCACAAATAATCTCCTAATGTTTTTGTGTCAGAAAATAATGATCTTGTATAATAATGGAATAGACGCTAACATAGGATGTTTTATTCTATAGGAATTTGTTCACATAAAATTTGTTTGTATGTTTATTTGAATGTGAACAAAGCCAGTATACAAATTCATTGATTTTAGAATGCAGTACGCCATCGAGATATTTATAAGTCTCTTTAGGAGAAGAAGTAACAATCAATCACAGTTCAATTCATAGACCAACACACTGAGTAAAAAAACTACAGAGTATTAACCTTCAGCCATTTCACTTCGAAGAAGACATGGAGTCAAAGGGAACATTTCCAATTTCAGTGAGGCTTTGATCTGTTCTGGATTACTTCCTTGTAGGGAAACAGAATTTGAAATTTGAAAGTTTCCAATTTACTGTTGATTGTATCGTCACCAAATGGCCCATAATTTAAGTATAGAGTTAAACAGAATTTGTGAGAGAGACAGAGGGACAAAGAGAGAGAGAGAGAAAGACAGAGAAAGAGAAAGAGAGAACACTGGCTAACGAACTGGAGAGAAGGGCTGGAAAAAATAACAAACCAGATCACTGGGAGAAAACCATATTGGTAGTGAATTACTACTATTGATAAATACCCGTTCATACATAGCAGCAGGAAGGAGGCATCCCTAGTTGTCTGTGGTTTCATCAGTTTAGGGACAAGGAATAAATTACTTGGCATGACATATAATTTTAGGTGAAAACTCATGAAATAAATATGTCATAAAGTTTAAATAGTTAAGTTATAGCATATGAAATCTTGAATATATTTTTAAAGACCTATAGCAATGAACGTGTTCCAGAAAAACTTTCCATTTTCCTTGTTACTGATTTTAACCTCTTATGGGTTCAGTTCATCTTCAAATTATTGATTTCCACGTAATGCTGTGAATTGGTCTTCTATAGCATGAATCTAACTAGTATATTTGTTTTACCATTAATCTTGTTGGTCATTATATCATTTACTGTTCATTATAGCAAGAGATAAATTGCACAAATGCTTAATACTGTTAGTTTAGCTTGGCTGCTTTCTGTAGTGACACTAATTCCACAGAGCAGTTGGACAAAATCAATGTCTTATGCACCACTTATATTAAATTATGCTTGTTATATGATTGAATCAACAGTACATAAAGTTTACTCAAGTTAATTGATCAACTCCTACAAAACAAGTTAATATGATACATCAAACTTAAGGAATTGTCATCCAGAAAGAACATAATAAACATCATTGCTGAAATAAAACCAGTATTCCTGCTGGGACACTGAAATTTTCAACCATAATCAAATGGCTACATTAAAGTAATAACAGAAAGAATGGAAATATAAATGGAAAGAGGAATATTTATACTTTTCAAGAAGGATTTAAGATATTTATTTCATGATATAAACACACTTGCTGAAACATTACAGTGTTGTTTGATACTCCTCCAATCACCTGCCCCTAATCAGTTAAGAAGAAATGAAATTTAAAAAAAAAATCACTTAAGATACTTTTTTCCCCTGGCTGCATGAAGATTAGCCATTAAAATGACAAAGCAACTAGATCAGGAAGTTCATGACAGACAATTTCAGTGAAAAAAAAATGGTCATCAACATTCTTCACCCTGGGAACACAGCAGTTCCTAAGACAGAAATTTGGGAAAAACTAACAAAAATGTACAAAACCACCCAGATGTTATCTTTCAATTTGGATTCAGAATCCATTTTGGTGGTGGCAGAACAATTGTGTTTGGCATGATTTATGATTCTTTGGATTATGCAAAGAAAAATGAATCCAAACATATACTTACAAAATATGGCATGTATGAGAAGAAAAAAAAAAAACCCTCAATAAAACAGGTGAAGGAACACAAGAATAGAATGAAGAAAAGTCAGAGGGAAAGCTTTTACCCATTGACTGTGATGTTTCTGTAGGATTCTTGCATATGGCTTTTATTATGTTGAGGTGTGCTGCCTCTACTCCAACTTTGCTGAGTGTATTTATCATAAAGGGGTGATGGATTTTATCAAATGATTTTTCAGCATCTATTGATATAATCATGTGATTTTTGTCCTTCATTTTGTTTATGTGGTGTATTACATTTACTAATTAGCTAATATTATACCTTCCTCACATCCCTGGGATGAATCCCACTTGATCACGGTATATGGTCTTTTTAATGTATTGCTGTATCCAGATTGCCAATATTTTGTTGAGGATTTAAGGGTCCATGTTCACCAGGGATATTGCTCTGTAATTTTCTTTCTTTCTTGTTTATTTATCTGGTTTTGGAATTAGGATAATGCAGGTTTTGTAAAACAAGTTTGAGAGTCTTCCTTCTTCTTGAATTTTTTGTAATAGTTTAAGAAGGATAAGTCAGTTGTGCTGTAAATGTTTGGTAAAACCTCCTGTGAAGCCATCCAGTCCAGGGATTTTGTGTGACAGAGTTTTTTGAATACTACTTCAATTTCACTACTTGTTATCCATCTGTTCAGGATTTCTGCATCTCCTTGATTCCATCAGCAAGACTGTATGTTTCTAGAAATTTATCCATTTTGCCCAGATTGACCAATTTCTTGTCATATAGTTGTTCATAGTAATTTCTTACAATCCTTTGTGTTTCTGTGGTATCACTCAGTAACTTCTTTTTCACTTCTGATTTTATTTCCTTGGGTCCTCACTTTTTTTTCTTGATGAGTCTTGTTAAAGGTTTGTCAATTTTGTTTATCTTTTCAAAGAAGCTCCTGGATTCATTGATCATTCAAATTGTTTTTTTGGTCTCCATGTCATTTAATTCTACTCCAGTTTTGATTTTTTCCTTCCTTCTACTCATTCCGAGCTTTCTTTATTGTCATTTCTCCAGTTCTTTTAGATTCAGGGTTATTTGAGTTTTTCTCTCTTCTTTTGGTAGGCCTGTATTGCTATCAATTTACCTCTCAGGACTGCCTCATAGGTTTTGGGTTGTTGTGTGTTCATTTTTTTTTTTTACCAAATACGTTTTTATTTCTTTCTTAATCTCATTATTAACCCCATTCATTTTTTAATAACATGTTATTCAGTCTCCATGTATTTGAATATTTTTGAGTTTTTTCTTTAAGGCTGGTTTCTAGTTTCAACCCATTGTGATTCCTTCAAGATCAGGAATGAAACAATAGTGTCCACTTTCACTACTCTTATTCAGCATAGTACTGAAAGTTCTAGCCACAGTAATCAGAAAGAAAGGAAATAAAAGGCATCCAGATTGGAAAGGAAGAAGTAGAACTGCCACTATTTGCAGACATCATGATAGTGTACATAGGAAACTCTATAATCTCCACCAAAAAACTACTCAACTTAATAAGTGAATTTGGCAAAATAACTTGATACAAAGGCAATATTCAGAAATCAAGGGCCTTTTGTCCACCAACAATGAAATACCAGAAAGAGAAACTAGGAAAATATATCATTTACTATAGCACAAAAAAATGAAATACCTAGGAATAAACTAACCAAAGAGGTAAAAAACCTGTATTAAAAAAATTATAGAACACTGAAGAAAGAAATTGAGGCAGATACAAATAAATGGAAGCATGTACCATGTTCATTGATTGGGGGAATTAACATCATTATAATGTCCATGCTACCCTAAGCAATCTATAGATTCAATGCAATTCATATTAAAATACCAATGACATATTTCACAGATGTAGAAGAAATATTCAAAAAATGTATATGGGACCCCAAGAAACCCTGAATAGCCTCAGCAATGTTGAGCAAGAAGAACAAGGTAAGAAGGACCACAATACTTGATATCAAACTATACTGCAAGCCACTGTAATCAAAACAGTCTGGTACTGGCATAAGAATAGACACATAGACCAATGGAACAGAATAGAAAGCCCCAAATTAAATCCACTTCTCTATGATCAATTAATATTTGACAAAAAGGTCATGAGCATACAATGGAGAAAAAGTAGCCTCTTCCATAAATGGTGTTGGGAGAACAGGACTGGTACATGCAAAAAAGTGAAACTAGATCACCAGATTATAACACTCACCAGAATAAACTCAAAATGGATAAAAGGCTTAAATATAAGTCATGACCACAAAAGTCCTAGAGGAAAACATAGGCAGTAAAATTTCAGATATCCCACATAACAATATTTTTGGTGATATATCCCTAAGGCAAAGGAAATAAAGGAAAAAATAAACAAATGGGACTACATCAAACTAAGAAGCTTCTGCACAGCTACAGAAACCATCACTAAAATGAAAATGGAACTGACCATATTTTGGGAGAACACATTTGCCAATTATAATTGGACAAAGGTATGATCTCCAAAATATATAAAGAACTCATATGATTTAACACCAGGAAGGCGAACAATCCAATAAAAAAAAATGGACAAAAAACCTAAATAGATAATTCTCCAAGGAGAATGTACAGATGGCCCATGGACATATGAAAAAATGTTCAACATCAGTAGCCATCAGAGAGATGCAAATTAAAATCACAATGAGATATCACCTCACACCTGTCAGAATGGTCATCATTAATAAATTGACAAGTGCTGGTAATGATGTGGAAAAAAGGGAGCCTTGGTGCACTGTTGGTGGGTGTGCACTCTGGTGCAGACACTATGGAAAATGGTATGGAATTTCCTTAAAAACCTAAAAGTGGAACTACCTTTTGACCCAGGGATTCTGCTGCTGGGAATATACCCTAAGAATCTTGAATCACCAATTCAAAAGAACTTATGCACTTTTATGTTCATAGCAGCACTATTTACAATCCAGCCAGATGCTGGAGACAGCCTAAGTACTCATCAGTAAATAAGTGGATGGAAAAACTGTGGCACAGTTACATGATGGAATACTACACAGCAGAAAAAAAGAAGGAACTCCTATCTCTTGTGACAATATGGATGGAACCGGATAATATTACACTAAGTGAAATAAGCCAATTGGTATAAGATAGATACCATATGATCTCACCTATAAGAGAAACATAATGAATAATAATAAAGTAATGAGCAAAATAGAACCAGAGGCATAGAAATATGGAACAGATTGATGGTGACCAGAGGGGAGGAGGATAGGGAATAATGGTGGAAATAAAGGGAAGGGACTAATCAAAACATGTAGGAATGACCTATGGACAACAGTGTTGGGATAGACTAAGAGCCGTGGTTGGGCTGGGTGGAAAAGGGCAAAGGGGGGAAACTGGGACAACTGTAATAGAATAACAATAAAAAGTATAAAAAAAGAAAGAAAGTCAGGGTGACTGCAAAGACCAGTGTTGATGCTGGCCAAAGTGAGATGGGAGATTAAACAACAGAAGCAGTAAGGATTCTTCAGTGGCTTTATCTATGGTGATTGTGTGGATTTTCATGAGAGAATTAATAAGGTAATTACCTTAGTAAAATCATTTCTGAGTTGTTTTTTTTTCTTTACTAGTTCAGATGGCTGTAGTAGGAGTCATTTCCCTAAAGTTGAATATCACTAAATATTCAGTGAGCCATCTTCTGTTTTAGCCAATTAACTCATTTTTAATAATGTTAAAATAATCTTTGATAACAAAACACCAAATTTATTTAACTGTGCTGTTTATTACTATGTTTTATAATCATGAATACATATGCACTGGAATTCCAGCATGGATTAAGTGTTAAAGAATACAAAATACCATAAATTATTATTCTAATTTTTTCAAAAAATGTAGTAATTATTATTTTTTTGTACACTTGAGATTTTCAAAGTTTGAGCCATGGTAAGAAACAGGGAGAGAGAGACGTGGACTAGAATTGCTCCTTCATGTGAGCAAGTATTATACAAGTAAACTAAGGAAAGAACCCATTAAATCCTATGTGCTTATTATATGTGACAAAGACAACACACTTAATCCTACATAAAATATTTTACTTTAAATAAATGTTAAGTTTAATTATGTGGTATACTTAAAGCAGTAGTAATAAATAAGAGGAAAATGAAAGCATTTAACATAAATAAATAAATAATTAGTGGCATCCTAATAATGCCACAATAATTAGTGGCATTAGAGCTAACTATATGGTATCTCACCAGGGAATTTAGTGTGAAACTGTAGAAAAAACATACTAGGATACTTTCATTATCTTTCAGAAACATGATAACAAGGTGAATTCTTTTGAACATTATGCTGTTTATCTATGTTTAAAGATAGAGTGGTCTGATGCTATATTTTAATTAAGTAGAGTTAAAGTATGTGTTTCCCTTTCAGTTATTTCCTCTATTTAATGGCATACTGTTTCCTTTTAAAGTAGTCCTTAAGTTTTCACATATAACCTTTAGGAAGGAATGATAGACTGATCTTGATGACGAATTAGTCTTTTCAATCTGCTCTAATTAATATCCAGTTAAAAACTATATGAAAGAGTTACGAACAAACACAAACTATATACCAAATGTATTCTTGTTAAGGTGAATAAAAGATTATAAATATATTCCTTTTGTTGAATAGCATCTGTTGAATGGAAATATTATAGCAAAGTATGCTTTTTCTGAGTATATTCTTGGAAATTTTATGGGATTGCATTCCCATAAGATATAAAGATACTTATTTACAGGAATTGAGCCCTTCAAATAAATATTTTGAAATTTATATTTTTAAAAACTGAAAATAAAATACTTTACCAAGATAGCATCACTTCTTACATATTGTCATGTCTCTCGTAACAACTATAAATGGACATAATTCATGTAATTTTACATATTAACTTTATATATTCAAATTTTAACTATAAAATACATTCTGTTTGTTCTAAATGTACATTTCAAGTTTAATGATGTTACCATTTGTTTCATTGCATGTATATTTAAGTATTTAAATTATGTGTAATAAAAAGTACCTTGAAACTATAGGAACACAGCTAATATATTTATCAAAAGAATTGACCAAAATACTTCTATACTTGATAATTGAATATAAATAAGAAATTCTGTTAACACTGTAAAAACATTATGCTAAATTAATGGTGCTTTAGTACAATTTTGCTATAGAATTTGATATTTTTATTCATATAGTAATATCTTGCCATGGAATTTTACAGAATTTTACACTTATTCCCCATAAACATTCATTGCAGAAGGTTGAGATATCATGAGATTTTACTTTGCAGAGTGCCTTTGACCAGCTGTAGCTCATTCATTAACATTGTAAAATGACAATAAAAATTAGATCAATACTAAAATATTTTATCCCTGTAATATTCTAAGCATCATAACTATTTATAGTAAATTTCCTGAATGTAGCTTTTATCTTTTAATATGATTAGTTTTAAATCTGAAGGAATGATTATATGATAGAGAAGCGATCTTATGTGTCTATGTTTTAAAACATTAAGATTTTAGATATTAGGGGGAAAAACATCGAAATGACCTTTTTTTTACATGTGTCTGGGTATTTTATAACACATAGACACAATGTTTGAGAGGCATCTTTTTGTGTATATGTAACTCGTAATTTAGGATTTTGTTTTGTTCTGTCACATTACAGAATCTCAAGAAATATTAGCTTGAACAGTTAATGTATTATCTTTCATTTTGTTGTAATTAGAATTTTGGAAAAGAGTAGTCTGGGACTGGCCAGGTGACTCTAAAATGCTGGTGGAGATTTAGGATTCTCTGATGTTTTAATCACTTATTCCTAACTTGTAAGACTGACTTATAGTTCCAAGATGGTTTCCTGCTTCTGGGCGTTGCATATGTTTTCTTGACAGCAAGAAGAAGGGCAAGCAGAAAATGTTACACACCTGGGAGTTTACCATTCCCCACCCCTTCACTCACATTTTTTAAGGAGCTATCATGAAAAGTACAATCAACAACTCCCACTTACATCCCATTGGATAGAATGGTGTTGCAAGGGCACTCTGACCTCCAAGGGAAAAAAAAATGCAGATGCATTCCCCCTGATGAAATCAGGATTATTCATATTGGTAAGTGAGAAGGAGAAAATGGATATTTGGTATGGAGATTCCAGTCTTTGCTTCAGTCTGTGCCACAATTTCACAGAGTAACTTTATCCTCAATATTACTCTATTAAAATCATTGTCAGGGAACAGTCAGTCCATAAGCCAGAGTAACATCTGGGAGAAGGTTGATCCTGAATGGAAATGTTTTATTAGAGTAGAATCAGTGTGGATACTAAGGTCAGGCAGATTATTTTGATTCTTTGTTCACACTCAGATGTGTGAACTTGGGCAAATACTCTGACCTGAAGTTGCCTCAGTGACCTTATGCTCTTAGTGACTGAATTAAAAAGGATGTGGAGAAAGGGGAACCCTTTTTCACTCTTGGTGGGAATGCAGACTGGTGCAGCCAATGTGGAAGGCTGTATGGAGAAGCTTCAAAAATGTGACTGATTGAATGAGCATGGCACATACTTGGTACTCAATAATTCTTACTCCCTCCTCCCGCTATATATCTGATTTTCCTTTCTGGTCCGGATAGAACTTTAAAATCTTTCTTCTAAAAGTCAATAAGATACTGTTTCCAAAAATTCCGGAATAATGGGAAATATTTTACCTGTGACAAACCCTTATTACCTTCAACACCATTAGCATTATCATAAGAATTTTCATCACTATTAATAAATTAAATTTGAATACAAAGCAAGAACTGTACTTTCACTTGCCCATTTAGCAAGACACCATAATTAACAGAATCTTTTGAACTCAAAATTAACTTGTAAATATATTTTCAATTTTTTTGTTTTCTCTGCAACTTTTGTAGTCTTTTTGGTCCCCAATTTTCTAGTAGCTCCTCTTTGTTATTACTGATTTATTTTTTATTATTTTCTATTCTCTTCTTGAAATTTGTACATACCAAACTTCCACCAAGACAATTGTTAAAAAAACATTATACGATTTATTTTTCCTGAGGATATGTTTTGTTGATTTTAGAGACAGAGAAAGGGAGAGAGTGAGAGAAACATTATTGTAAGAGAGAAACATCAAGTGGTTGCTTCCTGTATGCATCGCTACCAGGGATCGAACCTGCCACCTAATTATCTACCCTGAGCATGAATCGAACCAAAACCTTTTGGTGAAAGCAACAACACTCCAATCAACTCAGCCACACAGCCAGAGCTACACATATCATTTTATATTTTATTTTATTTTATTTTATTTCATCGTTTAATTTATTTTTATTTATTTTTATCTTCATTATATTTTTTACATTACTTTTTAGTCTTCTTATACTCCCCTCCCCCTAGCAATCGCCACAATGTTATTCATGTCCATGAGTCATTTTTCTTTTTTGCTCAAACTTCCACCCCTTAACTTCCCCCACCATTAGCTGTCATCCTGCTCTCCATCTGTGAGTCTATCCCTATTTTCCTTGTTAGTTCAGTTTGTTCATTAGGTTTCACATATGAGTGAAATCCTATGGAATGTCTTTAAAAAAAAAGATTTTATTTATTTTTAGAGAGAGGGGAAAGGAAGGAGAAAGAGAGGGAGAGAAACATCAATGTGTGGCTGCCTCTCACATGCCCTCTACTGGGGACCTGACCTGCAACTCAGGCATGTGCCCTGACTGGGAATGGAACCTGTGACCCTTTGGTTTACAGACCTGTGCTCAATGCACTGACCTTCACCAGCTGGGCAAGTATTTATTTTTGTCTGACTGGCTAATTTCACTTAGCACAATGCTCTCTAGGTCCATCCATGTTGTGAAAAGGGTAAAATTTTATTCTTTTTTAAGACTGTGTAGTATTTCATTGTGTAAATGTCCCATAGTTGTTTAATCCACACAGCTACTGATGGACACTTGGGATGTTTCTATATCTTGGCAATTGTAAATAGTGCTTCCATGAACATAAGAGTGCTCATGTTTTTTGAATTAGTGTTTTGTTTTCCTTTAGATATACAGGGTCTGGCAGAAGTATGGTCTGCTTGAGTGTAGTTGGTAGATTAATAATATGGGTGTAATAATTTATAGTTTTAATTTGAACATATCACATAAAATGTCATATAGTGTGCTTGAATATGACATTGTTATGTTATACCATTACATGCTTATGATTTTGTAATAAAAGATTTTGTAATAAAAAGGGACATTATTTCTGTTGGACACTGTATTTTTTAGAAGCGAGATCCCTGGGTCAAAAAACAGATTCATTTTTAATTTTTGAAGCTTCTCCATACAACCTTCTACAGTGGCTGTACCAGTCTGCATTCCCACCAAGAGTGAAAAAACATTCCCCTTTCTCCACATCAGTGCTTGTTGTTTGTTGATTTGTTGATGACGGCCAGCCTGACAGGTGTGAGAAGGTATATCATTGTGGTTTTTATTTACATTTCTCAGATGGTTAGTGACGTTGAGCATCTTTTCATATTGGCCATCTATATGTCCTTTGTGGAGAAGTCTCTATTTGGGTAATTTGCCCATTTTTTAATTGGGTGCATGTGTGTGTGTTGAGTTTTATAAGTATTTTTGTATCTTTAATAAGTAGAATTTAGGAAAGAATTACTTAGAGAGAATATTACCTAAAAGTAAAAACTGTAAAAAATAGATATATTTGCCTTCTAATTTTAAGACTCTCATATACATTTCTAACCTTTTAATATATTGTGTTTAAGGTTTGAAATATTTATACTTTAAACATAATTTTCCATGATTATATTTAAAATGAACTATTTAGATTTTTCCCATTTTTAAATAAAATATGTATGTCCTACTTTAGAAAAGTAAAGCAAGGCAAAAAACTAAAATGAATGAATATGAATGTATTTATTTTAATCTCATAAGAAACCAGAAAGGTACTATGGTTCATAACAATGATAATTATTGTGAATGTGAATACATTTTTCCACAAAATTGTATAAATTTTCCATATAATAAAGTTTTTTCTTGAAGAAATTTAAATGTAACAACTATCAAAATATCACTCAGAGAATTTATTATGAAATTTAGATATTATTCTATCAACATAAAATATCAAACACATAAAAGATAAAATTCTGGCTTATTTCTTGAATAAAATATATCATTTGATGCTTAATCATATAGGCCTGAAGATGTATTCTGAACCATATATGTTAACATGTTTATATTCTGTGTCTTTTTCCCTCCAAAGTTTCTCAAGACTTTTTAGAAGTCAGTCTCACTTTAACATTCAGGTCTTACTTCCTGTTATTATTCATAAGCTCTCTGGTTTAGTTCTCATCAGCAGACCATATAAAGTTTTATCTTAGATATTATATTTCAGCAATTTTTATTGCCCCAGTCCTGATCAAGGACTACTTTAAATACTAATCTGTAAAGGAAGCCTCCCTGAATGCTTCAGTTTTGGAAGATGATTTTCTCAGTCTTCATAGACCATTTTGCTCCAACTATTCATTTTCTCTGTAGAATTTCCTTCCTTACAGTGTTTTCCATTGGGTGTCTGGCCCTTTTCTGCAGCAAAATCATAAACTTTTTACAGGCAGATGTAATTTCTTATCCTCAAAGTATGACACATAATTTATTTATGTTTATTATTTCTGATGATATAAAGAGCAATTTCAGTGAAAAAATAAAACTGTGAATAACTCTGCAAGTCATAGGCAAAACTACATTCGATAGATAATATTTAAATGGTTGATGAAAAATAAAAGAAAATAACTGATGTTTGAATCAACATTGCTTCAAAGATGGTTCATATAAAAAAGACAGAACATAAATACATTAACTCTAGCTATTCATGAAAACAAGAACTTCCTCAGATTCCCTGAGCTCAAAACAAATATAATGAGACTTGGGATCCAAAAGAAATACCAGACTCCATATCTGCTTAGTTTGGTTTACTTGAGAGATGTCCTGTGAGATTATATTTGCTGTGGGCAGATAAGATGATTCCTCTTCTCATGGAAGGCCAGCATGCTGAACTTTGCTTTGGCATAACATATAAAACAGGAAACTCATGGTCTGTGTAAATTCACATTGACATATTTTTACTCCAGATGGAGTGAATTATCTTAGACTAGCAAGCAAGTCTGCTATATCTACAGAAACTTTATGATCTTGCTTCATTTTTACCTGACTATAGAGATGCCCAGGACTGGGCAAGTGTAGCTATAGTGTTTGTCATAGCAAAAATATACTAAATAATAATTATTAATATTAATACTAATAACTAATAATAATAAAACACAAAATAATAATAATAACTATTATTATTATTTAATAAAGATGTCCACCCCAAAAGAGAAAGTGATCAATGGAATACCAGAGTCAAATTTTCTTTATTCTTAATTTTCCAATATTCAAAACTGAAATAAATGACAATAATAAGTTGTTTTTACTTTAAAAGTTGAAACTTTACCAATTGATATGAATTTTTGTAAATAACAAAAGAGTCTTTTTAGTTTAGTTGTTAAAACTAACCGAAGATATTCATGGACCTAGCTAGAGCCATATGTAGTTGTTTGAGGCTTCTTTGAGAAACTATATATTCCTCAACATTAATGTTATATATCTATGACAATAATTTGTTAAAATAAGGAGAAAATTCAAATTTTATATTTCTGTTGTTGCTTCTTCAATTTTGATTTTGATTTTGAGCAATTGATTTAGGAACTGGTAGGAAACAGGTGAGGTAAGATCATTTATTTTTGACTCATGCATATTCATAGGGGTTTGCTTAAGTTATAATAGTATTTCCTTCCTAACATACACAACAATATTTAAATGCATATTTTCTTATAATAAAATCAAATATTTTATACTTTTTACTGAAACTTTCTGTAACAGAGATTAAACAATCTGGAATATGAAAAATGAGTCTGCTGAAAGATATCACAGATTTAGTTTTCTTCATCTAGAAATAGAATGCTATAGAAGGATAGAAGAGAAAAAGCAAGAAAAAAAGTTGCTTATGGGTAATGAAAATCAGACTATTTTTCATTAACTTTTACCTAGACTATACATGAATTCTCAAAATGAAATACCCTCTTATATTAGTCATTATCTTATTCATAATGTTTGGCAAATATTGATCAAAATACCAAAATACATCTTCTTTTAGTCCTTCCTAACCTTTCCATAATACTTTTTTTTTTTCATGAGCTACATACTGTTTTAATTACCTGCATACTAATAATTAACACTTTTTCATGGATTAATAAAAGTAGAGACAATCCTTACATGGATTGGCTATCAAAGGCATCATTTTCTATGTCCAGCCCTTCAACCTTACTTACCATTTTTTATTTTCTTTAACCATCTTATCACATTCATTTGGATGTCAGACTTGAGTTTCTTTGACTTTCCTCTTCTTTCTATGTACAGTGAGAAACAAGGGAACTAATTCTGCCTCACTGAAATTTCATCACATTGGCGTGTGTCTTATCTCCTGATGTGGCCATACTGAAGAAAACTGAACTCTTCAAAGGAATGTCCGTTAAGCTTTTAAATATGTGTGAAACTTCTTTTTTATTTTGAGTATTTGAAGTATTAATCCAGATTTCTGAGGATATGATATTTTTCTTAACCCTTTTCCAAATCTTGTAGTTCTTTCCAATATAAAATTTATTTATTTTATCAATTATTAAACAATATTTTCTATTCTTTATTGTAAAATATATAACCTTTCACATATAGCCTTACATGTTCTGTTTCAGCATATTCTCTCAGTTGAAAATTAAAAATGCTGATTTGTTATATATGTACCTTTATTTATCTCATATGTACATTAAATATATTTATATCTTTGTTTCTTTATTTGATCTGTATTCTTGAATGTTTCTTTAGCATTATGGCATAGATTTTAATTGATTTCATTTTAACAATCACACTTCTAATTTTCAAGATTTGTTGTTCTTTAAATATATATATTTTTTTACTTAGTATCCTTTTCATCTTCTCAAAATTATCCTGAGGTTATATATCACAATGTTTTTAAATTTTTCCTCTTAAAGCTCTTTTGTTTCATCAAGCATCAAAGGGCTTCTTTTATTTGCACAATCTTTCTCCTGCATTACATATGTTTCCCTCCTTAAAATGTGGTGATTCTTGTTGGACCATTAAGAATGTGGGATCTTGCCAAAGTAATTAAGAGTGAAGAACTATATTGATTTTTCTAGGTAGCTTATGCGGATTTCCTCAGCTGCTTTTCAAATAGTTTGTTTCCCATTAGGCTTCCCTTGGGAATGGGAAGCCAACTAGTTGCTCTTGGGATAGGAGCAGACCAGGGGAGAGATTGACTTTGTGGACTGGTAGATTTCCTTATATTGTGAAAATAAAGGGAATCAATTCACAGAAAATAAAAATAAAACATGACCTTGTTTATAAATAAAAAGATTTACATTGCGGTATTATTTTGTAGTGGTGAGGATGTGCAGATAACTGGAAATGGTTCTATAAATTATGCTTAATGAATGCTATAGAGTGCCATATAACAATTAGAAGCACTAAAATAGATCTATACCAATAAATATTGAAATATAAATTTAGGATCCTAAACCTATCATTCCAATTTCAGTAAGAACTGAGAGATCTTGAATTAATGTAGTCCATGTATTCTTTTAAACCATAAATCACACAAACCTTTATGCCATCCTGTTTTGTTGTTGTTGTTGTGCCTAGAGCAGTTTGTATGGTAGTATTATGAATTGTCTAACTCTAAAACCCACACTTCACGTTTTGTTTTCCTGATTTTGTCACCCAGATAAAACTGGTGAGCTCTTGTTTTGTGCATGTTTGTGTCTCTGTACATGTATATGTATTAAGCGTTAAATAAACCCGTTTTTTTTAAATGCTTCACAAAAAGGTGCTCTCTCTCTTAGACAGTGGAGGACATCCTCTCCCTAAACAAATATTGGTTAGTTAAGTACACTTTATAGGGATGGGTATTTAGGTTAATTTCTTTCCATCTGTGGGGACACTGCGGTGATTGTAGTAAAAGCTAATCATTCAGCTTATTATTACTCACTATTTAATTCTTCCTTACAGAGCAATAGCTTATCCAGCCTTAAACATCTCCCAGAAGAGAAAATCTAAGTGACTTTTACCATTTCTGTAGAGCAAGTGTTTACTATATATTAAGTATCTTAGGTGGTTGGGGTAAGAGGAGATGAGAAACATAATTCTCCCTTTTCTCCCTTATTGTTAACTTGTGATTTAAATCAAAATTATATTTTTGCTACATATTTGATTATTATTCCATAATCAGTGACTCTGCAAGTACTTAAGGGAAGAATGGTTTACCTCAGATATATTACTTTTTAATATTTCCCTTAAATAACTCCCTTTCTCTCTCTATCTTCTTCCCTGCTTCCCTCCTCCTCTTTTATGTTATTTCTTATTCTACAAGAAAAATGCGCTTTTAGATCTTTTCTTATGCATCAAAGATTTTAACTTTGGCAAGAGCTGCTTGGGGGCCCTAGTCATCTCATATTTGTGCTCTCACACACACTCGTGGAAAAAGAAACCTACACCATTACATAAAATAAACACTAGCTTCATTTTTTGTGTGTTTTCCTTCATCTCATATGATCAGAGGCATGTTTTTATTCATAAAACTAAAAAAAATGTAAATACTCTATAAAATCAGTGCTACTTCGTCATTTTCCTTTGTTTATTAATTGTTTGAGGAACATTCCCTCCTGGTAAAGTGCGTGCTAATGCATGTCACTGATTAGCTTTATCATTCATAACTGCCTCTCAATGCTTGCTTTCCCTTTTCTTAATTTAAGGAGCAAAAGTCTCCATCAAAGTGTGCCCAGGGTAAAGGTACAGTAATTTCACTTTGAATGATACCTTTTGTTCTAGCAGCTGAGCTCCATTTACTCCTTTGCCTGCCAAAGACAGCATTTTTGTACCTTATTCATGGCATACTTTTCTCTTTTTTTCATCTTCACTTACCTTTTTTCTTTTTTATGGACTAAATTGGCTCCAGATTCTAAGCTTAATGAGTATGTACAGGTTGGCAGGCAAGAAAAGAGTCATTTATCTACAGGGCTAAGCCAGCTGCAAGGTACAGAGCTTTCATTTCATCTTGAGGAAATAAAACAAAAAAATACTAATATTATACTAATCCTCATGTTCACATGGTAAGCATTTTAGGAATCTTTGGAAAATATGGAATGGATTATAGACATCATTGAAACTACTAGCATAATGCAGTGGTGACACCTGTTATGAAGTAGTATTCAAAAGAAGTAAAGGTAGCTAGTTGGAAACTGTATAAAATAGAATATATTAAAGAAGTTGGCCATTGTGGAAAGATTCAGTTTGTATGCATTCTTCCTCAGGAACTATGCTTTAAAATTTAAATTTGAAAAGCCGTTAGAAGAATAGCTACATAATGATTAGATATAGTTGTTAGTACTAAGGAAAGCTTATTGGAATGGTCTGTTTTGCTATCATAGTGAGTTTTGTTTTGTTCTCTCAAAATGATAGTTTGTGATGTTTTTATTATGGTTCTAGGTGAAATATTTCTACTTTAAATATAAAATAATGACAAATCAAGAAAGGAATAAACTACAGAGTATAAAATAATTAATGTGACTAATCTAGGGAAATATATTATTTGAATACAAACCAACTTGTAATTTAGAGTTGAAACTAACATTATTTTATATCTAGTTTACATAAAAATTAGCTATACCCAGGAGGTAGCTATTCATAATATCCAAGTCACAAATAGTCACCCCAAACCTCTATTTTTCTTATAATATTTACACCATGTCCAAATGACCGCCTAAGCAGTTAATTGAAATCTGAAAAGAAATATTGTTTGTTTTTAGGGACTTGTGAGAACCTGACAATTTACATTTAAATATGCTCTCCTTCTATTCTTTATTTTTGTGAGTTGAACATATAGGGGGATTTTAAAGATCAATTGGTAAATCTGAATATCTCTCCCTTCCTCCACTATCTTCCACAATCCTTTTCTAAGTCTGTAGTCAACAATCCACTTTTTCTCCTGACAGTATTCTGCTTTGCAAAACTTGTTTTGTGAGTTGAACATACAGGAGAATTTTAAAGATCAATTGGTAAATCTAAATATCTCTCCCTTCCTCCACTATCTTCCACAATCCTTTTCTAAGTCTGTAGTCAACAATCCGCTTTTTCTCCTGACAGTATTCTGCTTTGCAAAACTTGGTCAAATTGATTCATCTCACTCATTTTTTTCTTTATTGAATTTATTGGGGTGATACTAGTTAACAACATTATACAGACTTCAGGTGCACAAAATCCACAACACGTCATCTGTACACTTGTATTTTGTATTCACCACCTCAAACCAAGGCTCCTTCCATCACCATTTAACCCCTCTATAACCATCTTTCCTACCTCCCCGGCAATCACTACACTATTGTTCTTGTCCATGAGTTTTTTTTCTTGATCTCCACCCAATCCCTCCCTGCCCCTGACAACTGTCAGCCTGATCTCTGTCTTTAAGTCTGTCACTATTTTGCTTGTTAGTTCATTTTGTTCATTAGATTCCACATGAGTGATGTCATATGGTTCTTGTCTTTCTCTGACCTGCTTGTTTTACCAGGCATAATGCTCTATGCAATAAATCTTCAAAGAAGTGTTGGCAAGAATATGGAGAAACAGGAATCCTCATACACTGTTGGTGGAAATGCAGATTGGTGTAACCACTGTGGAAAGCAGTATAGAGTTAGCTCAGAAAATTAAAAATCAAACTGCTGCATGGAGCAGGATTACACTTCTGGGAGTATATCCAAAGAAAACCAAAACACTAATTTGAAAGAATATATGTACTCCTATGTTCCTTGCAGAGTTATTTACAATAGTCAGGATTTGAAAGCAGCCCAAGTACCTAGCAGTAGATGAGTGGATGAAAAAACTGTGGTACATTTGGGTAATAGATTACTACTCAGCCATAAAAAAGAAGATTGAGTAGTAATCTATTCTTCTACTACTACCTTTTCCATGTCCATCCATTTGCAATATCATGGATGGACCTGGAAATCATCTCACTCATTTAAAACTCACACTTTGATGTCTGCATGAAGTGGTGTTTTATGTATGTCTAGTTTGACCCAAATAATTGCAGTATATACACCATCATTTCTTTTGTTGATGTCTAAGACATTAGTTATCAGAGGAACAACATTGATTTATTGCGTGTACCAATATTAAAAATGGTTCTTTATATTCTCTTAATATTACACCTGGCCAGATAAAAAAATATTTTGTCATTCCCTCCTCTGCTTAGTACCAGTTTATCTAAGCATTCATGGTACATTTTCAGAATCCTTTTTCCCATAATGTTCCCAGAAGCCAATATTAATTACTCAAACTCATGATGAAATAAAAATGATTTGACATCCTGCTACAAATAATGGAAATTAATGAGCCTGAGGATGAATAATTTTAGTTTAATATAGGTTATTAAGTCTGAATTGCTGTCCAGGACTGTTTCCCAGCTTCCTTGCATTCTCACTCTCCTCCCTGAAACAGCTGCTCCCATAGTGAACTCATTGAGATTCTGCTGCTGTCATAAGGGATGAGAAACACAGCTGGGTAGTGAAAGAAGAAAAACAGCATTTTAGGAGAAATTCTGCTTTCTAGGCCTCAGCCTCCTCATCTGTTGAAATAGATGCTCTACACTTAATATTTAATGATCACTGACTTCCCATCTAAGTCCGTGGAACCACCTCTCAATGCCAAAGCAATGACTTTTGGGGAGTGTTATGAGTTAGGCTACAAATTTCTTATTTCTGAGAGTTTAATATTATACAGTATGTTCTGTGGTTGATTGTATGCAGCTTTCATAAAAACAATCATAATTATCATGATGATGCCATTGTAGATGACAATCTGTTTGTGGTGAAACAAAGTTGCTTTACTCCTGCACAGCTCTCCTGAAAGAAAACTATACTTGTAGGTGAAATTATGCTTTTATTAATAAGCTATTATAACAATTCTTTGAAATACACATTCATATCAAAATTGCTCTGTCTACACACAGGAAATATAGTGGCACATTAAAATGACAAAACTTAAATATACATCTCAAAGACCTCTGTTTCATTCTTGTTTCTTCCTTTTTATTCACAGAAAACAATCTTTTGTCCTTGAATTCTGAAGGAAAAAAGGAAGTGGAAAGGATTTTTATTTCTTTTTGACCAAATATTTCCTGTTATTTGGAGTTCTTCATGGGAAAATATATATGATATGCTATCAAAGAAAATGTAAAGCATAAAAATTACACCTGTATAAACAAATGCATAGAAAAAAAGTAAGAAAAAATATATTAGCTGTAATAGTAGCTGACAGTGGAGTTAATATGGGTGATATGTGTTTTCCTTTCTCTTTGTTATAAATTTTTGCCTTAACTGTTTTTAATGTTTTCTCCAATTTCTGCAAATGGTTAAAATGTTACAAATGATGCATTAATACATACATTTTAAGTGAGTCTTATTAAGAAGACTGAGTGCCTCTAAAGAAAAGAGAAAACGAACAAAGGGGAAAGTTCCTTGAGTTCTTGAGTTCACACTACAAGTGTCTTTCTCTCTGGCATAGACAGGATTCTAGTTAACGTTTTGCTACTCAAATATGCGGCAATTCCGTCAAGGCCAGATTCAGATGATTCGTAAAGATTTCCCTGATTCTTTCTGCCCATCCTTCCCTAATCCTTAATCAGAGCCATTATTCTTGTCCGTTGTGCTCTGCAGCATTCTTAATTTTCTCTTATGCTTATTAGCACATGCTGGTGCTTTGTTGCATATGTTTTGTTTGCTTATTACTTAAAAAAATTCAGTTTCTTCCACTTATTAACTAAGTTTTGTTTTCTCCACACCTCCTTTTTGATTAAATTTTATTGATATGTTACCAAAATTTAGATAATTCTCACTTTATATCAGGGTTCACATTCAATCTTAAAGAAACATAATGAAGAAATAATAAAAATTATCTATATTTTCTAACTAAATTCTCCCTTTGGCATTGGTAATGGAAATCTTGCCACACTTCTTGTCTCTTTTTTTTGCAGTATTATCAGTTTCGTTTTTGAAAGGCATATACACCTGCTTGTCTTGCATACTTTTCATAGTGAAAGTTCTAGATGGTCATTTTCAATGTTGATAAAAATCACAGCAATTAAATGCTAATGAATTCTTCCTTCTGAAAGGAGTCCTAATAAATACTAGGAGTGAATGAAGAAGCTTGGCAATACTAAGAGGACTTTCCTGGTTGGTGACTTTAGGTGTATTCAAGCTATGAAAATAAGAACTTATCACGGTGCCCTGAATTTACTCAATCAATGATGAAACATCTATGGCAGGGGATATTAAATTTTCATGACAGCATCACACAACATCTTTAATCTTAGTCAGGAAAGAAAAGTTTTAAAAAAATTTATAACTTCCTTAGAAACTACAGCTTTGAAATCAAATACCTCTTATTCAAATGTATTCCAGTTATTCAAATATGAGATACCATATTTTACAACTAATGATATACAGTGCTGGGAGCACTGGGAAAAGTCTGGAATCATAAAAATGTCATTATTTCTTGCTTGGACTGGATTTAGTTAAAAGCATGATTGGAATACTTTAGTGTTTGGTAGCAACATACACGACTACTACTAACTTTAACTCCAGCTCTTTAACCTTTACAATCATGTAGGTATTACTTCTTAAATTAATATTTTAGTATATTTATATTATTACTATTTATATTTAATTCAAGTTAAAATTCCCATAAGCTGATTTTAAAATCTTTAGAATATTTTCCTTTCTTATGTTTTTAATCAAATAAACAAAATTTATCACATTATTTCAATTACAGCCTCTGTGAATTAATTTTTTTAAAATTTTAACTTCATTAGTATTTTTTCAAAGTTTTATTTCATAGAACAAAATTAACCATACTATAATTTTATAAACATCTTTTTTTAAGGATAAAAAGCATAATAGCAGTGAAAAATTATAATAATGTAATTGAATGTCTATTTCTCAAAACAATGGCATGTGAAAAGTGTTATATCTAATTTAACTTTCTAATGCATCCTTGCTTGTTCGATATGCAGATTAAGCTATTTTCCTTACAATTCACTAACAGTAACATTTATCAATTCCATAAGTTCAGACAAATGTAGAAAGTAACTTAACTACCACCATAGTCATGATACAGAACATATCTACCATGCCAGTGAGTTCCTTTGTGCCCCTCATAGTCAATCCCTCTCCCCAGATATTAGCCTCTGGAAATGCTTTTATGCTTTATAATTTTGCCTATTCAAGAATTTCATGTAAATAGAATTAAAATATATATAGTATTATAGTTTGTTTTTTTCACTTAGCATAATTATTTTGAGGTTCATTTAAATATATGTGTATCTGTATTTTGCTCTTTTTTATTGCTAAGTAGTAGTCCATGTCTTGGGCATACTAGATTTGCTTTTCTTTTTAGGCATTTGGATTGTGTTTTGGGTTATTATGAGTAAAGCTGCTACAAATATTTGAAAACAAGGTTTTTTTGTGGACAATTATTTTCATTTATCTTGGGTAAACAAAAAAGGAGTGAGGTTGCTGAAATTAGGGAGACATATGTTAAAATTTATAAGAAAATGCCAAACTATTTTTCAAAGTAGATGTATTATTTTTTTTATTTCCACTATTAATTCAATGGTCAGTCTTAAATTTTACCATTGATGGATATTATATCTTACCATAATTTAATTTACATTTCCCAATGACTGATGATGTTGAGCATCTGTATATGTGTCTATTTTTTATCTGTTAGTTTTCTTTAAATATGTATCTCATTACGCCAGTGAATACATGTGTCTCTTTTGAATACTGTAGCTTTGTAGTAATTTAAAAATCAAAAAGTGTGAGTCCACCAACTTTGTTACTTTTCAAGATTGCTTTGGCTCTCTGTGATTTTTTGAGATTCCATTTTAATTTTAGGATGAAAGTTTATAGTTCTGTAAAAAAAATCGTGGGGAGTTTGATAGACATGAGTTTAATTGGTAGATCGCTTTGGGTTGTACTTGTTTCTCAACAATATGATGTCTTCTGTTTCATGAACATGGTGGGATATATTTTCATTTCTTGGAATCTTCTTCAACTTTTTTAACATTTTGTAATTTTCATTATAAAAATTGTTTTGCATCCTTAGTTATGTTTATTCCTCAGTATTTTATTCTTTTTGATGCTATTGTAAATGGAATTGCTGTCCTAATTTACTTTTCAAATTGTTCAGTATTAATGTATAGAAGTGCAAATAGTTTTTGAGTGTTGATTTTGTATTCTGCAACTTTGTCAAACTTGTTTATAAGTTCTAACAACTATTGTTTTGTTTTATTTCTAGTGTGGAATCTATTAGCTTTTCTATATATAAGTACATGTGTTCTGCAAGCAGAGATAACTTTATTTTTTCTTTTTTAATTTGAATTAGTGTTTGGCTAAGACTTCCATTACTGTGTACTGTGTGGAATAGAAATGGCAAAAGTGGGCATTCTTGTTTTGTTCCTGATCTCTGAGAATAAATTTTCAGTCTTTCACTATTGAGTGTGATAGCTTTGGAAACACTTGAGTTCTAACAATGAAACATATCCTTTCTCTTGTTTTATTTTAAGAATTTAAAATTATTTAGTTTTTCTCTTGAGTATCTTTTAAATTTTTTATTATTCTTCAATATTATTTTATTTTAGGAATGTGAATGTTTAAAATATATATCAAATATACTATAATTATAAGCACCTAAAGAAATGTTAAGATATTAAAAATACATTAAAGAACAAATTATACCCTACTCTTTAATTTACAAATTTACTAGTAAATACCCAAAATCTAATGATGCATAATATATGAATTTGTTCTTCAAGAGATACTTTTTGAAAGATTTTATTTATTTATTTTTAGAGAAAGGGGAAGGGAAGGAGAAAGACAGGGAGTGAAACATCAATGTGTGGTTGCTTCTCGTGTGCCCCGGACCAGGGACCTGGCCTGCAACTCAGGCATGTGCCCTGACTGGGAATCAAGCTAGTGATCCTTTGCTTCATAGTCTGGTGCTCAGTCCACTGAGCCACACCAGCCAGGGCTTCAAGAAATATTTTGAAATGGATACTATATTCTTAAATTCCTATTGACATTCTTAATAGATTATAACCTCCAGTTTAGTTGTGTTCCTGTTTTGTTCGTTCTGCATACTGAAAAAAAAATAACAATAAAATAGTATATCAACCAGAAGATACCCTTCACATTATAGAAAATAATTGAAAGTAGAGAGTATCTACCACCATTCTTCTAGTCTACACATTCACATAAATTGTATTTCTTTCTTTCAGTGTAACTGGTTAGTTTTGTTCTTTAGATTTTCTACCTTGGTCAACAAAATTGATACATTATTAATTAATGTAAGTATTAGAATATGTCATGTTCTAAATTTTTATTTCTTCTTTTTTTAATTGTTCAAGTACAGTGGTCTCCATTTTTCCCCACCTCTCCCCGCCCATCCCACATGTCCCTGCTTCCCACCCTCTATCCTACCCTGTTTGACTTTGTCCATGTGTCCTTTATACATGTTCCTTGACAAACCTGCCCCTATTTCTCCTCATTATCATTCTCCACTCTCCCCTCTGTTTACTATCAGTTTGTTCTATATTTCAATGTATCTAATTATATTTTGCTTGCTTGTTTATTTTGTTGACTAGATTCCACTTATAGGTGAGATCATATGGTGTTTTTCTTTCACCGTCTGACTTATTCCACTTAGCATAATGCTCCACCCATGCTGTCATGAAGGGTAGGAGCTCCTTCTTTCTTTCTGTTGCATAGTATTCCATTGTGTAAATGTAGCATAGTTTTTTGATCCATTCATTTACTGATGGGCACTTAGGTCGCTTCCATTACTCAGTTATTGTAAATTGTGCTGCTATGAACATTGGGTTGTATAGGTTCTTTTGTATTAGTGTTTCAGGATTCTTAGGATATAATCCCAGCAGTGGGATTGCCGGGTCAAAAGGCAGTTCCATTTTTAGTTTTCTGAGGAAATTCCATACTGTTTTCTACAGTGGCTGCACCAGTCTGCATTTCCACCAACAGTACACTAGGCTCCCTTTTATCCACAGCCTTGGAAGCACTTGTTTGTTGATTTGTTTATGATGGTCATTCTGACTGGTGCGAAGTGATATCTCACTGTAGTTTTAATTAGCATCTCTCTGATGGGCAGTGATGCTGAGTATCCTTTCATATGTCTCTGGGATCTCTGTGTGTCCTCATTGGAGAGATCTATTCAGGTTCTTTGCTCATTTTTTAATGGGGCTGTTTGTCTTCCAGGAGTGGAGTCCTGTGATAGTCAATTAAAATTTGACCAAGGGAGAAGAAGCATAAAATGGAGTAAAACTAGTCCTTCGAGAAATGGTATTGGGAGATCTGGACAGCCACATGAAAAGAAAAGAAAGAAAGAAAAAAAAGAAAGAAAGAAAGAAAGAAAGAAAGAAAGAAAGAAAGAAAGAAAGAAAGGAAGGAAGGAAGGAAGGAAGAAAGAAAGAAAGAAAGAAAGAAAGAAAGAAAGAAAGAAAGAAAGAAAGAAAGAAAGAAAGAAAGAAAGGAAGGAATTTGACCACCAACTTGCACCATATACAAAATAAACTCAAGGTTGAATAAAGGCTTAAACATAAGTCACAATGCGATAAAAGCCATAGAGGAGAATATAGGCAGGACAATCTCAGATATTCCACACAGCAATATTTTCACCAATATGTCCCCTAGATCAAGGGACATAAAGGAAAGAATAAACAAATGGGGCTTTGTAAAAATAAACAGCTTCTGCATGGCTAAAGATAATGTCAGCAAAACGAAGAGGGAACCAACAATACAGGAAAATATATTTGTCAATGACACCTTGGACAAGGGTTTGATTTTCAGAATATATAAAGAACTCACATGACTCATGTTCTAAAATTCTAAATGAGACATTAGAAATAAAATATATTGCATGGAAATCCAGTACTTGAAAATTTGAACTAAACCTAGTAGTGTTTGCTAATTTTAAACTGAGTGTTATTTTAATTTGGCTCAGAAGAAAAGCATACCTGTGAACTGCCAAAGATTTACATATTTAATTTAATTGCTTTATATTGCAGTGATAAAATAAATTTGAAAAGGAATGAGCAGAAGCCAAGAAAATATTAAAATTCAATGAAAAATTAAGCTACATTTTGTAGTCACAACTTATTACAAACTCTAGAGGATTAAGTTTATGTATTTGGGACATAGAAAAACACACTGATGAATCAGACAGTAGGCAGCTTGGGGTTCAATTGTAGTTGTTTTCTAAAGTTTTGAAAGCAAATAATGATGAACTCTCGAGTCTCTTTTATTATGATTTAAACTATACATTCATTGTCACATTTTAAAATATTGATTTTGGAGCAATCTTTAGAAATATTCAAGGATAGTATTGTTATATCCTCAGCTCTTACTTGATATACTCTAGGGGAGATTTAGGTAATGCAATCATGTGTCAACTCTTAGAATGAACATTTCCTAGTATATGAAAATAATTATATAATTAGGATTTTCATCTTCCTACAGTTTCTTAAGCAATAGATACAAAAAAGATAAAAAATTGATAAAACATAGGTTCCTATTAAGTAATATATTAGAATAAATAGTAAGAAGTTTAATGATAAAGCTTATTAAGTATTTCTATGTACAAGTTTTTGTAAAACAGGAAAACTTTCCTTATGAATGAGGAACACTCCACATATTAATACTTCTGAGGTCAACATAGAATTGGAAATTTACTATATGACATACCCTAGTCTCGATTGACTCTAATTACACTGTATCCACATCTTGGACTTGGAGAATGCAGTAAAACCATTATAGTCAAGAAGTTCTGTTAGATTCTGTATATGAGTTAAACAGTTTTAATAAAGACATTTTTGTATAGAACATAAAACAGACCTTAAATATTACCTGATGTATTTGTCTAAGCTTTTAGTTTTTTAACCAAAATGAATAGTATATTCATGAAAAGTTAAAATTGGAATTCACAGAAAACCAGTATATTTTTCTTTCATGCAATTGATGCCACTAAGTAAAAGAGGTTACCTTTTGATCCTTTAAAATTGAAAATAGAATTTAAAATTGAAATTCAGTTAATTAAGAGTCTATTTTTTGCTTATAATTATTTGAAGTAGTGTAGCCTGGTAATTACATTTTGCATGCAACTGTACTACTTTTTTCTTTCTTTCTTCCTTTCTCCCTTCTACCTTTTTTCTTCCCTCCTTCCTACTTCCATTCTTCTTCCCTTGCTACTTTCTTCCACTCTTCATTGATCCTTTCCATTTTTATTTTTTACACTAGAAAAAAATAGCAGTTACATATCAAATTGTATTATAACAAACTGTATACTCATATGGTATATGTCATGCATTTCTTTATTATGGTTCCAATTTTATATTCAAACTTCAAAGTATAAAATAGCTTTATATGGTAATAAATATTGATGTAAGAAACATCAAATGTATAATTAACTTGGTGAGACTAACTTTTTTATTTAGAAAAAATTGAATTTGCTTATGTTTTTAATGTTATCAACAACCCTATGATACAATTAAATCATCTGGCGGTATTTTCCCTACTAGAAGCTAAAACCCAGAAAGACAAAGGCTATAAAAAGCCACATGGCAAATAAAAATACTGGAATGTGAACCCATACTCAATTACTATCTTTTTATTTTTCCTGTAGAAATGAACATAGGGTATTGCAGTGTTATCTGAAATATGGCTTAAATATAGAATATAGTGTTTATGCATTTGACTTACCTACATTTATCTAGAAACAGGGCCCTAAATGAGGATAAATTGACAATATTATTTGAGGGAATAAACCCTAGATGAAGACAAAGAGTAGTCAAGCAAAGAAGAATCTGAGCATAAAATATTTAAAAATAAAAATAAATAAATTAAAATAAAACAGTAAAAAAAAAGAATATGAGCTAATGCAAAGTCATGAGTAGTAGCCTTGTCTACCACCTTAAGAGAAGTTGGAAAGAGACACAGTCTCTTGCTGTGTCTAGGCTGGTACATATAAGACCTCTGAGCAAACATCAAGGGAAGCCATACCTTAGAGTGGGCCATGGAAGTAAGAAAAGTAAGGCATTTTGTTGTCTTCCAGTTCCCATTGGTCAAACTTTGCTTCAGAGGGGGTTAATTCCTCTGCAATTACAAATGAAATCATTTGACCCATTTTATAGGCTTCTTAAAAAGACAGATTTTATGCCTTGTAGCTGATATTTTATACAAATCTAGAAGTAATACTAGAAGCCAGAGCCTGTGGTTCTATAGCTATTCAGGCTGGCTGTGCAATAGGGACAGGGACTGGTTACCCTCGGACAATAGATCCCAAGACATGAATGAGTGAATCAGAAGAGTCACGTAAGATGTGCTTCCAATTCAGTGCTAAGTGGAAGAGCCATTTTATTTTTATGTCTTTTTCACATAGAAGATATTGTACAAGAGTCTTAGAACTTTTGCTTCCTGGATTCTATTTTTCAGGGTCCATTACTAAAGCCCAGTGTCCTATAAAATTCAGGACCTCAATCCCTCCCCTTCCTCTAAAGAGGTGGACCACACTCTTTCTCTCTGGAAATGAATTTTTGGCTGGCTCCTGCTCCCACCAGTATAGCCTCTCAGATATCAGCACCTCTTCTCTCAGCATTCCTCCTACAAACTTTTAGGTTTATTTCCCATTTTTCAACTCTTTTTGGTTTCCTCAATTCTCCCCTTCCTGGCCTTTCTCCACAGATGTAGCTTAACTCTCTGCTTAGGTTTTTAGCTCTCCCAGACTCTCACCTGCTTTCAGCAGATCATCCCATAAACAACCTCACAACCCCCTCTCACAAGTTATCCAGGGCTCTCTGCTGGGCCCACACTGTTCTTCCCACACCCCAGCTCCTTTCTAACACCAAAACCTTTCTAACACCAGCTGTCTCAAGGCTCTGTTCCTTTCCCACTGATCTGTCATTTTTGATCCCACCTTTTCAATTCCCTTTTTCATTATTTTTTTCACTTCTGTTATATTATCCTTCATTTGCAAATGAAATAATTGAAAGAACTCTTTTCAAAGTCTTCTAAATCATACTACCTGGACTCCTAATTTATGAAGAAGAAAAAATAGATCTAAAGAACAAAAAATAAGGATCTAGAGAAGGGATGACTGACTTTTCTCTCCTTTCTTTGTGGTTGTGCTCTTTTTCAAGGATGTTTAACTTCCCACAAGCTGCAAGAAGAGTTCTGGAGCCCAGGAGTTAGACGGGAGGCATTTCCATACAATTTGTTGTCTGAGAATCATGGATAAGTTATCTGTATATGGAATGAGAGTGCATTCCACTATTGTGGCTTTGTATCTAATAATTGATAAACACATGAGATATTCAAGTAGTCCAATATAATGGGAAATCTACAAGTTTGATATATAACAAATAACAATTATGGGAACCTGGTAGTGGAACTATGCAGCTCTGGGTGAGAACAAATAAGGTTCAGCTGTAAGATATGTCACTCTCAATGAGCATGAATTAATTTAGTTATTTCACTTCACTAAAGTTTGGTTTTCTTATATTCCAAATATGATAAAAATGATAACAGTGTGAGGATAGTGAGATTCTTTGAAGGGATGACATAATATTAAACACTTGTAACATAGTAAACATTAAATACATATACCTCTGTTCTTCCCAGTCCTCTGTCTACCTCACCAAGCACATTAAAAACCATGTGAAGTACAAGAATTGTCATGAGGAAAATATTTATTTAGTGCAAAAAAATTATAGGAGTATTTCAATTGCCTCTGGTGAGGTTAATGTGGGAAAAACTTTAAATGCAGACTTCTTTTATTAGTTTTATATTTTGTGTGTTTGTGTGTATATGTGCAAACATGTCCCCTCCAAGGATAGTACATTATGAGGAAGGGATATTATGGAAGCTTCTGGATGGAAGAGGATAGATGGTTCACGATACTGGAAGAGAAGCAGACATCTGTATGTCTCCCAGGAAGCAGGATCCTCCTCTAACATAGTGGGGATTTAGGCAGAGGCAGCACCTCCAAGGGAAGCTGTTTAGAGCACTTAGGGAGCTGGTACCAGGACTGCTGCCCACACCTATGACAACTTCAGCTGTGTTAGAAAGGTACGTTTTCTTCTAGCATGCAGTCAAGCAACAGGTCTTGTTGCCTGTGGGGGCCTCCCCAAAACTCCCTAAGCCCAAAACTTTCAGAGAATAAGTAGTGCAGTACCACTTTCAGAGGCCTTGTGGATTTTGACAGTGATTACATGAGCCTGACCATATGAAATTGAGACTTGTGGTCTTTTTCTGAATTTTCAATAAGCATATAACCACAACTCCCACCAGATCCTTGAACAATTTCCCAAGTGACTGAAATGTAATGTTGTGTAAACACATGGAATGGTTGCTAGGATTCAGATTTAATTTAATTTAAATAAAATAATATATTACAAAATTTCTTGTACATCTGAGTTTCTAGGATTTGATTTATAAAGATTCTAGGTGAGTTTTAACTTTTTGGCTAGGTAAATTACCTCTTTTGTATTCTATCATTTTGTGTGTGTGTGTGTGTGTGTGTGTGCGCGCGTGTATGAGGGAGCTGTGAAATATATATAGTATATATATTCAAAATGTTTATAGTTCATTACATATTATTATATATTATATATTATTTATTACATTGTTCAAAATATATAGTTCATTATGTATGTATGTACATGTATATATATATATGAGATTTTTTAAATATATATATAGTTTTAGAAGTATATTATCAAATTATTATTTTTCAGATTGTTGGACTCATGGCTTTTTAAACATAAAAGGAGAAACTATTTCATAAAGGTGGATATCCTACATAGCAATTGATTCATAGAATAAATATACAAAGTTAATGATGCAATATTATGTAAATTATACAGATGACTTCAAAACAGTTATTGCTTTCAAAAAACAGTTTCTAGTTTAGAATTCCATGTTGCTTTGAATAAAATTAAAATACCTTATTTGATTCATTTGAGAGACAATGAGCCATATAAAACAAAGTATTTTAAAAAAACTATTGATTATATATAATAATCTCAGTCTCTGAGTCATCAAATATACATTTTTTTTAGCATGGCCTTTTCCTTACATAGCACCAGACTTTTCCACAATCTTCAATAATGAAAGCCCTGAAATATAAGACAGAAAGATATAAAATTTTTAAATATCTGTATATAATCTTACATTCTCATTGAGGAAAAATTAAGGCTTGTTTTAATAAAGAGAGTGTAATTGTCTTCCTTAGCAAAATCATTTCCTTTTCTGTTGAAATAGCACTTCTTCAGAAGAAGAATTGGAAAGAAATATAGTAAAATATATTTTTAATAAAGTAAATCTGTGTTTGACTCCTGGGTAGTTGGTTGCCAATTTTTTAATGCTGGGCAATTTACTTAACATATCTTGTTATCAGTATGTCATCAGCAAAAGGAAGATATATTTTCGATTATATTTTTACTAAAGAACAATATGTTGATCATGAAATAATCAGTGTCTTGAGCAGATAGACCAATATATGTATATATAATATAAATATTACAGATTAATCCTAAAATAATTTTTAACATTTTAAATCTATTTAATAAGACTATGAGGTCTGTCCAGAAAGTATCCATGTACTATGAAAAATACAGACATTTATTGAAGAAACAACAAGAAACATTTTACATAAGACAGTGACGCCTCAGTCCCCTTCAATGTAGGCACTTTGGGATCTCACACAGGTCTCCCAGTGTTCTCTTCTACTGCTCAAAACACTCTACAAAATCCTGTGCTGAAATCACCATCAGCTGCCCCATCATTGATAGTGTGATATCTTTTCCCTTTCAAAGGTGATTTTAGTTTTCAGAAAAGCCAGAAGTCACAGGGCACCAATTCTAGGTTGTGGGGTGCCTGCATCACCTGGGTGATTTGATGTTTTGCAAAAAAACTCTGCAGGGAATGTGATGCATGCGTGGGCATATTGTGATGAAGCTGTCAATCACCAGTTGTCCATCGCTGTGTCTGTTTTCATCATATTGCATCTCTCAACCAAAGAACATGGAAGTAGTACTCGTTATTAACCGTTTGGCCTGGAAGGGGGTATTTATGATGGAAAATATGTTCCCAACCAAAAACACAGTTAACATGCTCTTAACCTTGCTGCAACTTCCTGCACTTTCTTTGGGCATGGAAAACTAGATGACTTCCATTGGGGTGACTGGACCTTCATTTCTGGATCATAGCTGTAGACCCACCATTAAACTCCAGTTATGACCTTGAAGAAATCTTGTTCATTGGCAGCAGTTTGAATCAACTGATTAGCAACAGCAATACGATGTTCCTTCTGCTCTGTAGTAGAAGGTGTGGAACAAATTTTTCCACGATATATTTTATTCCAAGGTCATGTGTCAAAATCTGAGGCAGTAGTTTTTGGAATCCCCAGATCAGCTTCTATTTCTTGCACTGTCAGTTACTGATCTTTGTTGATAGCAGCCCGTACACATTCAACATTCTCAGGCTTTCAGCTTATTTCAGGTTTTCCACAACGTGAATCACTTTCAACAGATTCTCAACCATCTTTTAAACATTTGTGCCACACTTTTATTTGTGCTGCATTCTGCTTCATCCCCAAAAACCTTCTAAATCTGCCCAATAGTTTATAATAAGGAATATTCAAGCCTAATGCAAAAATTTGAGCAGATTTGTTGCCTTCTTGCTCAATCATTTTGAATGTGACGGCCACACAGTACACATGGTCACTCAATGGCATCTACAACCCCCACTGACTAGTACAGTGAAATCATCATTGTTCACACATGCACATTCCAATCCATTCTCCTTGGCTGCCACGTTACACCAATGTCGCAAAAACCATTCCAATTATAATAACAATTACTGACTACATTTTAATTAATTTAATTTATTCTATTTTACGTAATTTGTATTTGCCTTTTTAATAGCTTGACATTTATTTTTCTCTACTTTTAGCAACTGGTTAATTTTTTAAATATTTTATTTATTTACTTTTAGAGAGAGGGGGGAAGGAAGGAAGGAAGATAGAGAAATGGGAAAAGCTGTCTCTTGCACACACCTGTACTCACAATCCAGGCATGTGTCCTCACTTGGAATTGAACCAGCAACCTTTTGCTTTGTGGGACACTGCTCCAATCAAATGAGCAATGCCAATGAGGGCTGGTTTATTCTTAAGTCAATGTATCCCTGAAAGGACAATTAATGAAAATATTACATCAATATGGAATATTTGTTAGTCTTCAATTTTTAAACTATTTTTGTATATTAACTTGAATTAATGAAAAACTGAAACAAAATAGGTGTACAGTATCTTTATCATTGAACGAAATAAGACAAAGCAAGCTTCTCCCTGGCTGTGTTACTGTTGAAACTACAGCAGACCAAATTTTTCACAGGGATGTTTTTTCACTTATCTTCTTTACATTCGGCATATTAGGCCTAATTAGTATTTTTTAGTCATAAGTTATTCTTAATAAGCTGTGGACTATTGCATTAGTGTTACAATTTATTGGTTTATAAGAAGAACACATTCGAGAAGGGGCAATCTCCTAATTTGCATGTGCTAATTAGAAAGATGTTAATTTTAATTTTAAAATTAGTATTTTAATATTTTGGTAAAGTAGGCCAAGATAATAATTTAATTAGTTATACCAAATTGTTACTAAATGAAACATTTAATATTCCCTTTGAACGTGTTAAGGAAAACTTGGTTGTAATAAATATCTCTGTGTATTGTTTTGACCTCTGCTTCAACTACACAATTCCAATTTATTTTCAATGTTTTCCCAGGTACAGGACTCTATGATTAATATCTCTTGCTGTGTTATCTCTGCTGCTAATGAAAAACATTGGGTGTTCTTTCACTTCACAGAATGCAAACGCAGATGAAAAAATTTTACAGGTGAACTCCTTATGAACACTTCTAATTGCTTAGGAACAGTGTTTGAAAATCTCTAGTAATTTGCCATTATTATAATGGATAGCATAAACTGTAATTTTTCATAGTAATTAACTTGTGTCAGCACCATTATTTTTCATTAATTATAAATGAGAAAGAACGAAAGAACACCCGCAGGAACAGATGTGCAAAATTGTCTCTTCAGTTCTGTTTCAGGTTTGCTTTGTTTTTTTTTCCTTTTTTTCTCCCCCATTCAACATACTATTTTGAATATACTATCAAGCTTGGAGAAAATGCAGATGGTAATGCACGTTTGGGGAGGAAAGGGACAAAGGGCATGTAATAAGTTTGTGCCTCTGAAGTTCAGTGTTTTAATAAAAGAAGTTGTTACTGACATGCCAGATGAAACTACTGAAAACAAAGAATTTTATTTTTAGTAAATGTAGCTAAGATAATTTGAGAAAAATGTATTTTGATCATCTTTTCCTTCTGTTGGAAAAATGAAAGCCACAGTCTAGTTTTCTCCAGATTTTAAGCTGAGGGTGTGTTAATTGAAGTTAAATTTAAAAAGGAAAAAAAATAAAGGAAGGAAGGAAAGATGGAAGGATGAAAGAAAGGAAGGAGGAAGGACACAAGGAAGGGAAAGATGGAGGGGAAGGAAGGAAAAAAGAAAAAAAAGAAGAAAAAAGTTAATTTCATAGTGATGTTATTGTGGCTAATTTTTTTTTAAATTTTATATAGCATCTTTCATGCTATCTCCAGAAGGCATACTGCAGGTATATCATGGATATTTTATATTAAATTTACTTCTTTTAACCCCTTACAAATAGTTAATTGTGGCCCTCACAGGTGTGGTCCAGTTTTGAGTGCTGGCCTGTGAACCAAACAAAACAATAAAGACAAACAGAATTAAAGAAAAAGTGTATAATATCAGCCCTGGCTGATGTGTCTTAGTGGACTGAATGGCTGGCCTGCGAGCCAAAGGCGCGTCAGTTGGATTTCCAGTCAGGGCACATGCCTGGGTTGCAGGCCAGGTCCCAGTTGGAGGTGCATGAGAGGCAACCACATATTGATGTTACTCTCCCTCTCTTTCTCCCTCTCTTCCCCTCTCTCTAAAAGGAAATAAATAAAATATTTTTAAAATAATTAATTATATTATCCTCATTTTGTTTTAACCTTGGGCTAGTCATAGGTGTTAAAGTCCTAAAACTGTTGTACTATAAATTTGCTGTGACTTAATAGTTTGTTAAGGTGGTAACCTAATTAGCAGAAATCTAGAGCTACCATGCTTACTCTTAGCTCTTCACAAGTTTTGGTAATTTTGTCCTCAGAATTACTCTTATTGGATGATATAAAATAGGCTGATCTCTCAATTTTGTTCAAGGTGAGTTTCTCTTGAAAACAAACGTCAAGTGAAAAAGGAAGTCATAGGCAAATACATTTGGGACAAGTTAACAACATTAAACAAGATTTTGTTTTATCTTTAGGATTTTTCAGGCTTATAAATTGGTAATTTTCACTGTGACTATCCAGGAGGAAAGTGGAATATTCATAGAATATTCTTGTTTCTTAAATATTTTTGATATTGTAACTACTTTTCCCACAACTCACGAATTTCAAAGCACATATTAGAACATAAGTACTCATGACACTCCCTGGAGGAAGACTTGCTAAGGAAGAAGCGTTAGTTCTTTTCTGTTGTCAGAGGCTGGTTATTCTAACGGGATCAAGGGCGATGGGTACAGAAACTTGAACTGGGGAAAGTTTGCTCATTTTTATCGTTATTCTTCTCAGCTTTTGTCTACCTATTTGTCCCTAGCTTATTGAATTCCTCAAGATTCATCCTATGTTTCAGACAGTTTCCTACCACTAAACTCAAAATGATACTGCTCTGTATCAATTTTAAATTTCAAACATTGTGGTAATAGGTTTTTATTCCTTGGAAGTGCTCAATAAAAAGTACTAATCTATATAACTATACTACTCTTATAATCTATATAATTATATATAAGTGTATATTATATACACTTATATACACACACACAGACATACATATATACACACACACCAGTCTTAGCACCAGTGCTTGTTTATATTTGGATAATGATGATGATTAAATGAAATTTTACATAATATATGAGTGCCTCAGATTCAATGGCTATTTATAAAACTTTAAGCTACTTCAACCCACTCTTTGCATTCTAATGAGAATTAATTCTCCTTTAATAATTTTGATGTACAAAATTGGTTAAATAAATACAGCAAAGTGAAACATTTCTCTTCTTTGTTTTCATCATGGATTTCTAAACTTTTAATACCATAGTTCTCAAATGTTTTTGCCAAACCATTCTTAAAGTGGAAAAAAATGTACCTACAGGAATATGTGGACACTTACTAGGATATAAACTTTTTCTGAAGTCTCTTCATTTATTCTAAAATTAGGAAAAATTTACAAATTCCCATGTTAGTTGTATTATTTTCTCAAAATTTCAAGTACATTTTACAACCCAGAAAGCTATACAACACTTGTCCTGTAACTTCTCTATCAGTTTTCTTAGTCTGCTGTAACAAATTACCACAAATTTAGTGGGTTAAAAATCATAAATTTGTTGTGTCACAATTTTGGAGGTAGAATGTCTGACATCAGGGTGTCAGCGGGGAAGCTTTTTTTCTGATGACTATAGAGAAGATTTAATTCTATGTCTCACCCAGTTTCTGGTAGCTCCAGCATTTGTCAGCCTGTGGCTGCATTACTCCAATCTCTGACTCCAGGATCATTTTGCCTCCTCTTCTTTTGTGTACTCTCTTCTGTCTCAAAACTCTGTCTTTTCATTGTAAGGACATTTGCCATCAGATTTGGGGGTTTCCTAAATAATTTGATCACATGTCAAAATTCTCAAATAAACCACATCCACAAAAGATTGAGTTTTCAATTGAAAGGCATACATAGATTGCAGGGATTTGACATATTGAGGTAAATGGCCTTCAGGTAGAAGGGGGCAAGTTCCTTTGGCCACCACAACATGCCATAAAAACAGGCTCTAAGATAACTTACCCTGCACATATCTTTTTTGTTATCATGACACAAGTAGGCCCTCATGGGGTGGGTAATATAGATGCTATGTAAGAGGAACAGAAATTTTTACTCAAGATCTGATTCCATGTGAATAAACCTTTATTACTTGCCTCTCTACCACACACAGAATGGATGAGCAGAGGATGGGCCATTTTCCTCTGACCATACTTACCATAGAATAAATAAGATATTCATATCTATTTAAGAAATTTATATCTTTTTATTTATACCTATTCTTTATTTATAGCAATTTAAGAGGTTTTTTTTCTCTGCGTTTAAGTGAATTGCTTAAGGTCAATGTCATTTTGTCACAAGTAACATGGTAACATCTAGACAGGTTGTTTGTATCTCCTTAGAAACATTAATTTTCTACAAAATGACATTGTCACCATTGACATAAAAATGTCCAAATCTCTAGAGAACTTTTATACAAGTTTGAGCCAGAGTGATGACGCATGCTGAGGTGGTGGGGGAGACCTCAAATTCGTTTGAGAATGACAGTTTTTTGGTTTCTTTATGCATTTGAAATGAAGGAGGGGGTGTAAAGAAGATTACAGGAAGATAGTAGGAAACAAGACAGGGATTGGATTACAGGACAGAAGGAGGGGTCTGGAAGAAGGCATTTCAGAAGGGTATTCACCTAGTGCACAGAAACAATGGACAAGACTTAAGGAAAAGATAAACTTTTTACTGAAGAAGTTGTATGCCGGGGCCATGAATACACACACCAAAGCCTGCCCTATTAAGAATCTATGATCAGCTCACTCAGTGAGGTTATCTTCCATACAACCCCTTTTTCTCTCCACATTACCAATACCTTATAAACTTGTGGCAGAAAATAGCCTGTTTTTATTTTTAATTGTGATACTTCTATAAATCTCAAAAATGATATGAAGTGCTGAACATATGCTAATTTTTTGATAAACAAAATGTTTAAAATGTATTTTTCTAATGACAGAATAGTAATAGGTGGTAGAAGCATTTAGCTTTGGTTTCTATTGTTGCTTTTTGGGGGGTAAATTATGATTAAAAATTTATCTTTGGTTAAATAAGAGAAGACTAGTATAAAGGTGGTTTTACAATAAATGCTGGGTTTACTTCTGCTTGAGTATGTCCTCTGTTTTCTTTCTAGTCATATTTCCATCAATGTCCCTGTGCTTACTCTTGGCCTCCTTGTTGCAACCTGCCACAAGATATTTGCTTTGTCACTCCCTTTACTTGGAAGGTTCTTCCCACAAATATTTGCATAGTTCAATCCCTCACACTCTTCAAGTTTTTGCTCAGATGACACATACTCAGTGACCTCCTATTTAACACTGCAAATTTTCTGTAATTGGAACCCTCTTTCCTCTTTTATTTTCCTTTTCCCTTCATCACATTTAATACTCTCCAGTGCTGTACAATATGTACCTTATTGCCCATGTGTCTCCACTAGAAGTGCTCTTTCTTCAAGGCAAAGGGCTTTTTTTGTTGCTTGTTTTGTTCCCTAAAATATTCTAAATACCTAGAACACCTCTAGTAATTAGTAGGTTCTCAATAATATAGGTTGAATTAATTTACCCAAAAATATCTCATCTAGTCACATATTGTGGCTCTTGATGCTATTGGTTAGACCTTTGCCTTCAACCTTACATTATCTTTCAGTGTCCTAGATGAATGTAGGAATACTGAATTTTTAATATCTTATGCTATGTTCTATATTGTAGCTACCTTAAATTAAATGATATGTAACTGAAAAGTTCACAGCATGAGTACCTTGAAGTACATTTTAAATTAACTTGTATATAAAACATTCTTAATATTATTGTAAAACATTTCAAGATATCAACAAAAACTAAATGCACTCAACTTTTGAATTAAAAACTGCATTTTAACATCTTTCTTTTATAGGATATTAATATAATAAATTCTGCAGTTCCTCAGATATGTGAATTAGCTCAGAACCAGTGTATAATAATCTCACAAAGCTTCAGGTATTTGCAGTCTTTAGTCTAGAATTGCTTAGGTGAATGGTCATATACAATTTAGCAATAGAATGAAAGCAAAGTTTCAACTTATAGGCTTCTGGTGTTTTGCAGTTTGCTTTCTCAAAGTAAGCAAGAAAACTACTCAGTTAAAGACTCTAAGACTCTGAATTAACTCAGGGCTAAAGAATAGGAAGACTTTCTGACTTAGTGTTATTCAGACTTTAGGTAATACCTATAGTTTGTATGTTTTCATTATTATTATTATTATTATTATTATTATTATTATTTTGGTTATACAAATCACTTAAGATGTCAGTAAATTTCTTATCGATTTTATTCCTGATAATTTTATAATTAACTACTAAGAGACCTCCATGAGTCAGACCATTCCCAAAGGCCCTGGTTCTTTGACCACCCTCATTCCTATTATATGTTTGTCTTGTAATTAACCACTACCTCCTGTGCTCCACCTCATTGAATTTCTCTCATCCCTGCTGATAGAAGGGAACCCCTATTCAGTTGCTGCCCTCTCTCCAGCCTTCCAGGCCTAAAGTAAATTGCAAACTTGGCTTAGTTTGTTTATTCAGATTTTTCCATTCCCTTAACCATAGTGGATCTCAAGAAACAGGAGAAATGAAAGTATTGTGGGAGTGTCTATCAGCAGACCAGAGGAGAGATAGCTAGGTGAAAAATTCATGATGAGCAAGTTCAACTTTCTTGTCTCTGCCAAACTTTGCATTCTGTTCCTTTAAACCTAGACATTTCTTATGTCTGATGACACTTAGCCTGGGTTATATAAATGTTCCTAAGGTGTTCAAATGAAAACAAAATTTATCACGCTGTAAGACAAGTCTTTGGCATGGGTCTATTGAGACAATTTTATATTAATCGAATATTTGAGGTTATTTAATTTTTTGTGACAAGGAGTAGAAAATTGTCTAATTTTATGCAATTAATCTCTTTTAATTTTTTAGTTTTGCTTTATATATTTTGACACTATGCTTTTTATGATAATTTTGATATTCTTCAATGTGTTTTTAAGATAACTCAGAAATCATTTACAAATATTTTTTCCCAATAAAATCCTGCTTGTTGGTTGCTATTACTATCAAATCTAGTTTCTTTGTTTTTTAACTTTCTTGATACAACTTTCTAAAATTGGTTTTTAGTTATATACATATACACATATAAACATCATTTTGATTATAATATAGAATTTTAAATCATTTGGCCATAAGAGACAAGATGATTTGTTGCTTATACTTATTTGATCTTACATTTTCTATTTCTTTTTTTTTCTTTTTAAGAATTTTAAATTATTTTATTTATTTAGTTTTAGACAGAGGGGAAAGGAGGGAGAAAGAGAGTGAGAGAAGCATTAATGTGTGGTTGCCTCTCATGTACCCCATACTGGAGACCTGGCCCACAATCCAGGCTTGTGCCCTGACTGGGAATTGAACCAGCGACCTTTTGGTTCTCAGGTCAGAGCTCAATCCACTGAGCCATACCAGCCAGTGTGTATACTTTCTATTTCTAAACCTTCAACTCTGTGAGTTTATTTTATTTTATTTTAATACATAATATATTTTCTTTTATTGATTTATTTTGCAGTAGTGTGGGAAGTAAATATTCTTTAAACCATTCTTACCATTATTAAAATCTTTTTAGTTAACTGCAAATGTCAATGATATAAAAGTATTTTGGACACATTCCACAAATACACATCATTCCTATAGAATGTGAAAGTTAGTAATTTATATCCTTCCATAGTCTTCTGCTGTATTAGTCTGACTTGTTTAAAATATATTTAAGATTCCTTCATGTTATAATGGTTTGTTATCTCAATTCTTATCATTGAATAATATTCTGTTGTATAGATACACCATAGCTCATTTATCCATTCACATACTGAAAGACATTTTAGTTGCTTTCAAGTTTTGATAACTGTGAATAAAGCTGCTATAAAGATCTGAGTACAGGTTTCTGTGTACACATAAATTCTTTGCTCCTTTGGGTAAATATTAAGGAGGATGGTTGTTGGATCTTATGATTAAGAATATGTTAATTTTATAAGAAACTGACAAATTCTCTCCCAAAGTGACTGTTCTAGTTTGTATTTTCCCCAGCAAATAAAGAGAGTTTCTATTGTCCCACATTCTTGCCAGCATTTGGTGTTCACAGCGTTTCATGTGTTGGTGGTTCTAATAGGTGTGTAGTATGGTGTTATTTTAATTTACATTTCACTGGTGGCATATGATGTGAAGCATTTTTTCACATGCTTACTTGTCATCTATATCTCTTCTTTGGTGAGCTATATGTTAAGGTATTTTGCTGGCATTTTAATCAGATTGTCTCTTTTCTTTAAGTTGTGAGTGTGTGCAGAGTAAGTATAATTTATTTTTATAAGTAATGAGTCATTAATGAGTCCTTTGGGAGGTAATTGAAAGGAATTGAGACCTAGCCAGGTAGTTCAGATAGTTAGAGCATCATCCCGATGTACCAAAGTTGCAGGTTCAAACCCCAGTCAGAGCACATACAAGAAGCAACCAATGAATGCACAAATTTGTTGTCATATATTATTTGTAGAATATTTTATAAATTTTATTTAGAATATTGGGATATTACCATAATACTTTGTCTAAAATATTGAAAAAAGGTGTATTTGTAATTTTTATCCTGTGTTAAAAAGGATAATGATTGGTTTAACTAGTTCCCCCCAACACTCAGGATTTATCTACAGAATGTTTTGAGGATTAGAGAATCAATTAAAATTAATTGTATGCAGTTTTACACTCTTATTTTGGAATGTATCTTCTCTTCTAATGGTGATAGAATTAGATGGCTCTGTCTGATTTAGTACCAATATTTACCTGATCAATATAGTATGATTTGATACTCTAGTAACTTTAGGGATCATGGGAAATAATGTCCTCAGGGAGCATAGAATGAGGAACTGAGAAATGATGAGAAAGTCTAACCTTAAAATTAAACAAAGTGTAAAGCAGCTTGCTAAGTGCTATAAAAGATACACTAGGTATATGCAATGTGAACCTAGAGGACAAATCAACCCATTTTACTCTGGTATTGGGGGAAGTTTCTTTGAAGATGCAAGAGTTGGGTAGAGTTTGAAAAGATAGGTAGAAATCTGTAAAGGTGAAAAACACAAGTTACTCCATCTTGAGACAATGTAAAAGGCTTGACTATTTGGCAAATGGGAAGGATTATAGTAAAACTGACCATAAAGTTGAGAGGTAAGCAGCTGGAGAAGAAACTATTGAGGAGTCTGCCATGTTTTTTTTTTTTTTTCTACAGACAAAATGCTTCTAACTGGATTTTTAGTTTTGTTTTCTTTTTTACTTTTAAACTAATATAATCAAGCATCAATACAGAAGATGATCTGGAATAAAATGATTAGAGAGAACATTATTTCAGAAGTTAAAAAGGCATCCAAAAGTGTCGTTAACTAAGATAGCATTGGGGAAGGATATATGTGGGGTTCACATTCAGTGTTAAAGATGTCAGGGAATGAGAAACAAGGAGAAATCAAGGTTTAATTTTGAAAATTATACTACAGCAGTAGAGAGAAAGGTAATTCATTAAGTCTACACAGCAAGTAGAGAACATCTTTTTTAAGATAATAACTTTAGTTTTATATTTGTAAAGAATGAGTTTGTGAAGAATTCTCAGATTACCCAGATGATTATGCAAAAGAAAAAGGAAATATAAGTTTTTAATTTGAAGACAAGTATAATGTAGAAATGTTCCTAATTTCTTAGACCTAAAAATAACTGGTGAAATCTATGGACCTTTAACTTAGTGAGCTTACAGATCCATACATACACATCAAAAGTCACATACAATTTTAGTGATATCAAATTACATTGAAATCATGAAAGTATATCAGATTACCTGAGAATATTTTGAGTTAAAAGAGAGTTCAACCTTAAATGGGTCTTGAATCAAATATGCGATGGACCTCATCAGGTGGAATGAGAAAAAACAAAGCAACACTAAGAGAGACAAGATAAATAAATAGAACTTATCAATAATGGTGCTGAAGAAAATAAAACAAAAAAAAGCAAGATTTTTTTTAAATACTAGAGAGAATTTCAACATTGCTAAAGGTATTCTTAAAGAAGATGAGGATTTAAAATAAGGTTTAGGCTTTATCAATCACAAAATTGTCATTAGTATTAGTTGGGATATATTCGTACATGGTGGTAAGAGGAGAGAGCAGATTATAATTGATTGAAGGGTAAATTCCCATTTCAAAATGTTAAAGTGTAGTAATTAAATTTATTTTTTCTTATTTGGTATTTGAGTACTCAATGTACTGTTTTGCATTGTTAATATTATACATTCACATTGACTGGTTTGGATTATAAATATTGACTAAACTCCCATACTTCTCTCATTCTTGAAATAATCCCATTTGATTTCTATAAAAGTAAGTGGTCATATGGTCAGTGATCTCACCCTGGCCATAACTACCTGGAAAATTATCCCAGAGTCTAAAACCTAACTATCCTTCCTCCTACTGAATGCATTAGAATTTCTCTTAATTTGGTCAAGAAATTAGCTTATTACTTGAATTGTTTAAGGGGTGTTGTTTCTGTACTTTGCAACTAAAATAAAAAGGCACAAAAAATCACAGCTATATTCAAATCTTGAAGGCCACTTATATATTCCCCCAGATGTTCCACAATAAATTGCTGGGGGAAATATGAGGCAGAAACTAATAATATAAGACTATATGCTCAGTGGTGAATGAATGCATGACATGATGGATCCCCATTTTTATTAATAGATAACCCCCACATTGCCGGATGCTTCCATTTATCCCATCTCTGATTGGAGAGGAATTCAGTGATTTTACTGTTTCATTTGTCATTTTCAACCATTTTCAACCACTTTCTTTCTATTCCATTAAAGTTTGAATTTATAATTTACTCCATTTCCTTTCCTTCCTTCCTTCCTTCCTTCCTTCCTTCCTTCCTTCCTTCCTTCCTTCCTTCCCTCCTTCCTTCATCTCTCTCTCTCTTTTAATTCACTTACACTTCTGCTTATTTTGAGCAAGGTAAATTTTCATGTTTATATTCATATTATTTCTAACCTCTTATTTCTGCTCCCTTTCAATTTTTTTCTAGTTATTCCCAGAAGATCTTTGTCAACCTCTCTAGTTTTTCTCTTTTTATCTTTATTTTATTTGTAAGTCAAAGAATGACCTCCACCACCTCCATTTAAGGACAATAAACTTAAAGGAAAGTTAATAGTAAACATACATAAAAAAATGAAAGTCATATATTTTTAAAGTGAATTTAGTCACAAAAAAACATGATATTAAACTTGATAGACATTCAAATTGCTTAGAACTTTTCATATAAATTTCCACAAAATTCTATCATCCTCTTTTATTCTCCTTTAATGAAAAATCTTTATGCTTTAAGAACCAGAGCTCATAGTAACTTTTTAAACTCCCATTCAAATTTTCTCTTTCTTTCTACTACTATCATCACATAGTTTCCACTGAATGGCATGGCAAACATGTAAGTTTTAGAAGCAAGGTAGCATAAAATTGATATTTGTTTACTATATTCTGGAGCAAAATCAGTATTCAAAATACTGTCTCTAGAGTAATCCACTTGAGTAATCCCATCTTTTTAAAAAATCGTTTTCTAAGTTGGAATTTCCCATTATGCTGAAGCAATGAATAAATTAACAATAAACTGAAATAAAAATTTTAAAAATAATCTTCACAATAGGTGAATGAAAAAAAGTCATTTGAAATTGTATGAACTCAACAATTCCATCAGTAGGTCTTTTCTTGGATAATCACCAGTTTGTTCATCAGTTAATATTTTACCAGCAGTAAGTTTTCCTCATGATTAGAAGCATCTAAATCTGAGTAGTATTCTTTGGCATAACTCTAAATTATATGCCATTTATTTAGCAGTTACTGTGTAATTAGTGTGTCTTAATTTGAGCATTAAAAATGTATTGAGTTCTACATGCAGTATTTATAATTACAAGATCAATTTGTGGTTAACTGATTTCACGGCTAAGTTTTGTATTTGGAATATTTCTATGTGCTTTCAAGATTGCAACAATAAAGGATTTTGTGCAGGAGAGTACTTCAATAAAAAAATAAATCATTTGTATTTTATGGTAGATTAATATTGAAACATGCAAGTGCAAAACCCATGAAAGAACCAATAATGTACTAGACAGAAAATACTACAAAACATTTATATATACATATACTTATGTGTATACATACATACAACCTCCATACAAGCATATATGTGTGTACATATACATATACATGCATACATATACACACATACATACATATACACATATGGTCATACCACATTAGAGCACCCTATGTAGGAAGAATAAAACTTTTTTTGGAGCTAGGGTAGAATTTTTCCAAAACCAGGCATTTTAACTTGTTATAACTTTCTTTAAAATCTTGTTTTATGACCTCTATAAACAATGTTACAAAAATATTTCTATATATATCGTATGTCTGTGTTGGCAGAAACCCTTAGTCTCATAATCTATGCAAGTTTCTATGCCACTGAAACTTCAAAATGACACAAACTTGATTTTTGCCCAGTCAAGCATAAACATGATTGACTTAGTAAATTGTGTCATGATATATACATGTTTATTCTTTGACTAAAGTTGATAAACTGATTTTCCAAGGGGGAAAAAGTTTCAGAATGCAATTTTAAGGAGCCATTTAAGAGAATACATCTGGCACACAGCACAATCTGCTGTAGGAAAGCATAATTAGATACCGACTTTGGTGTGCAAAATTTTGCATGAATGACCTGGTTAAATTTCTGCCTTAAATCAAAACACAAATGCCCTGAAGACCCATCTTAAAAAAATATAGCTTCAGCAAGGTTGATACACAGTGCTTTTGGGATTTTAAATGAAGCACTAGGTTACAATTTGGTCATCAAAGATGAAAATATCCAAAACAAAAGACAAAAATTCAAAAGAAAAGGAATATTTAAATGGAGGACTTGGAAGCAAAATCAAAATAATATAGATATCTCTGGAACTAAATATTTGATATTTGTCACCAGAGATATATTTTTGGAAATTTATATAATAGACAAATTGGAAATTATATATAATTTATTTAATATATAACTTTGGAAATAAATATATTATAGCACAAGGTAATTAGCACAAGAGGTCTGTCCAGAATGTACCCAGCCATGTAATATGAAAAACAGACATATTTATTGAAGAATATATAAGATACAAGAGACATTGTACTCAGGACAATGACACCACAGTCCCCTTCCAAGTAGGCACCTTTGGACCTCACACAGTTCTCCCAATTGCCATCAGCTACTCCATTGTATTTTCCTGAATTTCAATGAAGGTCTGATACCATTTCCCTTTCAAAGGTGACCAATTTTGAGAAAAGCCAGTTAAGTCCAGGGCACTAAATCTGGGCTGTAGGATGCTAAGTCACCTGGGTGATTTGACATTTAACCAAAAACTCTGTAGGAGACATGATGCATGAGCTGGTCCTTTGATATGATGAAGCTGCCAGTCACTAGTTGCCCATAGCTGCAGCCTTCTGAATCATCCCAATAGTTTCCACAGAGGAACGTTTGAGGTTAACACAAAATTTGATGCAGGCTTGTTGCTCTACTTGCTCAGTCATTTTTATTGTGATGGTCATGCAGTACAGATGAACATTCAATGGCATCTACTGCCCCCACTGACTAGTACAATGAAGTCATCATTGTTCACACATGTGCATTCCAGCCCACTTTCTTTAGCTGCCAGTTTATATCCATGTGGTGCAAACTGTTTTTGTTGTATTAACAATGTCTGGAATTTTTCTGGAAAGACCTTTTATTTTATATCAATATACTAGTACAACAGTATGAATATATATATATATAGTATATATATTAGGAAATCTGGGAAGATACTAAAAAATTAACATTTCTGAAGCACTCATATATATTTGTCATGAGCTAGCTGCTTTTTCTTCAGAGTCACTGAATTTCACTCACCTTTTCTGATAAAATCTTTTAAACAGCCTTTACCCAAAGAAGCAGCCATTTAAAGTAAAATATTTTTTTCTGGAATTGTTTAGGCATAGACACCTGTCATAAGCTGGGATAATCCTATTTCCTGATCTAAGGATTTGGGTATATGGAGTGGAGAGAAAGAAAGAATGAGAGACACAAAAAGAGGGAAGAGAGGGAGAGAAGGAAAGAAAGAAAGGGACCCAGATACGTGAAGTATCTAAAAAAGAAGTCTGTCGTTACAGCCAATAATACAGCGTTATGTTCCTCAGTGACTGTTCTGTCAGCTGCAATAAGAAGTAGAGGACACTCTCTGTAGCAACAGCGAAGAATGAAGCAGAGCCCTGGCTGATTAGGCTCAGTGGATTGAGCACCAATGTGGGAACCAGGAGATGGCCAGGTGGGACACACGCCTCGGCTGCAGGCCAGGTCCCCAGTTGGGGGTGAACAAGAGGCTACAGATCCATGTTTCTCTCATACATTGATGTTGTTCTCCCTCTCTTTCTCCCTCCCTTCTTCTCTCTCTATAAGTAAATAAATAAAACCTTTTACAAAATAAAAGAATGAAGTAGAAATTCACAGAGGAAAAAACAGAAAATGATAGATACTTTATAGCATTTGAATACCTACCTGCTTTCCAGTAGATTCTAGTAAGGGTCATGTCCTTGCCTTAGGTTCTCTGAGAAACATGAAAATCATTTCTACTTAAGTTGCTTGAATGGTCTTCTGTTACCGGCACTGCAAAAATAAACCAAAAAAATTTTTAAAAACTTATTTTATAAAATAAAATTAGGTGAGAACAGAGTAATGTTTATAGAATAAATGTTGTAAAGTATAATTTAGGATTAAAAATTATAATGAATAGAGCAAAAATGAATTATAAAGTACCAAGTCATTATGGTTTAGATATGGTCACATGAATACTTCATATTAAAAAGGAACGTGTCTGTGGAGGAACACCCAAGTTACAAGTTACTGGCCAAGGCAAAAGGCCAGAGCAGACAATTAGGTATGATAACTCAAAATGTTTAGAATTTATCGTTTTCCATCCATCTGCAGTTTATTACACAGAACCTCTGTAGGTAGAGTCACTATTGCAAATCAAGGCCTTCACAAATTGGATTAGTGAAATTAAGCATTTTCCAATCTATTTTCTAATAATGACATCTATCACCTTCTAATTTCAATCTGCAAGTGCCATCTATATTTGTTTTATATTATTGGTCTGGCACAATTTCATGTTGCAATAGAATTTTTTATTGATAACTTCTTACAAAGAGCTTTGGATCAGAATAATATTTTAATTAAGAAGATCCTAGGTCACTGTTAAATTTTCCTATTAATAATACACTGGAAGAGCTCTAAAGATGAATGTCAGTAGCCCTTTGGATACCAACTTTTCATCTTAAAAGTATCACTTGTCTCAACATGACTAAACATTAGCTGAGCACTAGGACAGTAGTTGAATACCTGTCCATAGTCACTAGAGAACAATAACATCATGTGTGCAGTTTTTAAGAATATAAAGCTTGTTACATGATGAAGAAAACAGTAAGCCACTGACGGGCAATAATTTACCAGAATAGTTCTTTTATTTTTAGAACATTTTTGAGTTTGGTTGAACATAAAAAAAAAGGCACCTAATTCAAGCTTTGTGCTTACTATAAGCTTTAAAAAGGAAAAGCAGTCTAAATGCAAAATTCAGGGTCCAACACAAATAACATCCCTTTTTTATTATAAAATCTCTTACTACAAAATCATAAGCATGTAATTCTGTAACATAACAATATCACACTCAAGTACACCATATGACATTTTATTTGAAATGTTCAAATTGCATGGGAGACATTCATGTACTCTATGAACCACAATCAACCAAGTGTTATTGCTGCCAGACCTTGTATTATTACTTCTATTCTTTCCATAATTTAAAAGGAAATCTACTCCCATGTGCTTTAGTTATACCCCTTTTCTTTTAACACCCATTTCTTAAATTTTGGTTTAGTGTATAAATTTAGCATAAAGTGTATTGTTTATTAATCTATTAATATTTTGGAATATTTATCATAATTTTTAAACAAAATAAATTGTTCACCTCTATTATTTGGTTTCTTAGCTTTAACAATTATACTAATTCACTTTTGTTAAAATGTGTTTTACAGTGAACTTTACAAATGCTTTTAACACTTCCATATATGTTTCTCTTCTGTACATATCTTGTCCATTTCTCCTTTCCGTAAGTATGGATATTACAGAATACTAGGCCTATATCCACTCACTTTGATATGCTGTTCAGAAAGCATTTATAATACACCAAGCCTTCAACTACCATATCAGCACAGATAATGTGGATCTATATCTGTAGCCTCCTTCATCATTTACTTCTCACTAGAGAAATTCAACTTTGGGAATTATACAACTGTAAAATGCCTTAAAAAATGTTTTCTCTAAAACTAAAGAAAGTAAAGAATTTGCTTAACTTTTCTTGTGAGAGTAAATAATGGTAAAATAACATATTATGCAACAAAAGAGAAAAAGAACCAAATGGAAATGTATGCTTCTGCCATATCCCTCATTGTAAATTTGAACATGAAGTTAGACTAAATCATGAAGTAATTCTTTCAGCTATCAAATAGTTGAAAGCAATTAGGTTAAATGTGTTATTTTCTATCAAGAGTCACCTCTTTATTTGCCCCTACTAATCTAAAATTTATACACTCTTTTGTTGCTTGGAAATTATTTGTTTGTATATAGGAACTTTCTGATTAATGTAGATGGTACCCATAGTTGAAAATTAACCTGAAATTAGAAATAAATATAACAGACTACTTAAAAAATTCATGATAATATCTACTAAATCTGGATAAAAGAAGTACTTTTAGAGAATTAGAACTTATTTAATATCCATAATAAAATTAGATAACTTAAGAGATAAGTAAAAAGAATTAAATGGGTGAATAATTAACATGATATTTCCCATACAGATCCAAGATGAGAAAATTGCAAGGGTGAATTCAAGCTAAAGTTTAATACTTTCAAGGCATGTTATTTTTATACATATAGCATCTGACTAATAACAAAATCTGACAAAAATAAATATTAAAGAAGTGAAAAATAATTCTAACTTATGGATGTTCAACTTTATAAAATATTAACAAATATAATTCAGCAATACATCATAGACAGTGTGTTCATCCCAGAAAGATAAGAATTACCTTGTCTAAATCCATTAATGTAATTCAATTTGTTCTAAATCCATTAATGCAATTCAACTTACTAATATAGAAATGGGAAATGCAGTAAAAGCAATTCACAAAGGAAAACAACAGTAACAACCAACATTTACAGGGAGAAAAGAGAGATATTAAGTGGATCTCTTCAGAATTGAATGAACTACTTATTTAAACAATAATATTATATTTCACCTTCAGTTTATTAAAAGTTGAAATGAATTATAGTGACATTGAGGGTTCAAATAAACAAAGACTGCATTTTAACTTTTTCAGAGCCATTTGTCTATATGTATTTTAATAACTATATACATTTTTTATGAATTCTACAGGTAGAAATGTATCTTACAAAATTATTGTCAATATATTCAAGTATATAATTATAATAATATTCAAAATATTTAAAAATACAATACAGGATTATTTAAACAATGTTTAAATAAACCAAATTGCATACTTTATATAATATAATGATGCTCTTTAAGAATAATATACTAATTATTATAATATACTCAAATGAAAATATAATCAACTTACAAAACATTGTGCTTTCATGTCCCCAAGGCAAAGGTCTATTTAAATACACCCCTCAACCTGACACACAAGTGTTTGAAAGAAAATACACATAATGTGCATAATTCTGAGAAGGTCTGTCAATACAACAGATTTTCAAAGGCAATTATAATCTCCAAAAATTCAAAAGAACATTATATGGTAATTAGGATGGCCTTGCAATTTATAGAACTCTAGTTATTTTAAATATTTTATTAGATATTGAATTAATTTTATACTTGTTTAAATTAAGAATATATTATATTCTTAATCTGATGGCTTAAACAAACAATACATACTCATCAGTACCAAATAGTTTTAAAGATAAATTTCAGAATAATGATAGAATTTGTTATTAAAGTTTCTTCAGTGAACAATATTCTCTGAATTCACAAATTAATTTTTGGAAATACATTAAAAACTTGTAAAAGCACATTTACTTATCCTCTTATTATGGATTTCCTCAGAACAGCTTATGATGACATTCTGATAATAATTAAAATAAATAAGTAGTAAATATTCATTGTACAATGTGTATTAGCCCAGTTCCCCTGAGAAGCTGATGCCAATATATAATCAAATATGTAAGGATTTTGTTAGAGGAAATGGCTATGTGAGAAATAATAAGAAAGGTACTGGACAGGCTGAAAGGGCAACGCAAGTCTGATTTTGAGTGCAAGAGAGGGAGAAAAAGTTGGATGAAAACATCCTAGAGTGTTTTGCAGTATAATGAAGGTTTGCTAAAACTATTAAGATATTTTCAAAGCGAAGGTGATCACCTGAAAAATTTACATATACCAGAAACATGTTTGTCTTACTATCCTTATTGCACTGAGCCTTGACTGGTAGCAACCCATCGAATATGTGTGTTTGCAGGTCTGTCCTGATGGATTTCAAAGTGCAACAAGTAGGTTAACAAGGCTGCTGCAGTTAGTTACACCTTAATACTCACTTTAAAATTATTAACATAAATTGATGTGTATTTTCCAGTAATTTTTCTATATTTATTTTATGTACACAAATACACAAATAATTACATGCATAGAAATATACCATATTTTGCCCTGGCTGGTGTGGTTCAGTGGCTTGAGTGCTGGCCTGTGAACCAAAGGGTCGCCAATATGCTTCCAAGTCAGGGCACATGCCTGGGTTGCAGGCCAGGTCCCCAGTATAGGGTGCACAAGAGACAACCACACATTGATATTTTTCTCCCTCTCTCTCTCCCTCTCTACCCCTCTCCCTAAAAATAAATAAATAAAATCTTTAAAAAAATATGCTGTATTTTGCCATATATAATGTATACTATTTTCCCCAAATTTTTGAGGGAAAAATTAGGATGCATATTATACATGTGTAGTACTAATCCTGTATATATATATAAATGTTTTAATTCTTTTAGTTTTGCTTTAATTCTTTAGTAAAAAGTGTAACTCTAGAAAGCAATAATGATATCTATATGCAAAATAATGCCCTTAAATACGATAATTGGTTTTGTTAAACTTATGATAAATGTGCAACGAATGCAGTTTTGGCCAATGAGTCAATGAAGTGAAACAAAGAGCAATGTATTGATATCCACAGAGTATGGTAGATGATGATGAATGTCATCCCCTTGATAAGATTGGTGATGCTGAGTTCATTACATTGGGTGAGCAGCGTGGCATTTCTCTTTGTAGACTTCAAGTTTGAGAAATTATTGGAAAATCCCCTGGAAAATGTTGAAACAGTTTTTGTACCTTGCAAGCTTAAGTAAAAGTCATTAAATATGCTAAAAAGCAGGGCAACAGAGCTGCTGAGAGACCCTTTGGACCTCCTCCCACAGAGAGTGTAATCAGATTGTGGGTGCAACAGGAAGGAAAACTTCTTCAGATGCCCAAACAGAAGAAAACAATGCGAGGGAATCCTCCAAAGTTGTCATAGGTGGAGCAGGAGGTGAAGACTTGGATTTGGAAGCAGCATCAAAATGGGATCTCTGTTTTGACCAAGATGACACACTTTTCTTGTGTTTTGTAATTATTTGTTATAAAGAATCCCTTGTACCAAAGTATGTTCAAAATAAATGCTGAAATTCCTGTTAATACAAGAAGCAGGTATCTAAATATAAATAAATTATTGCATTAAAAAATTAAAATAAAAGATTTTCTTCATAAAAGCTTTGGTCAAAAATGTGGGTGGGCATTACACACAGCAAAATTTGGCATTTAAATATACATGTAAATACACGTAATTTTACAAATATTTAAATTATATGTTTAAAATAGTTATATTATTTGCATATAATATAACATATATCACATATAACATATCATATACAATGCATAATATTATTATTATATCATGGTGTTATATATACAATATTGTATATATAATCATTAATATAATATAATATAACATAACATAATATAATATATTTTGTGTTGTATCATAGCATATTATATTATAATCATACAACACATTACATATCAATCATATATTGTGCATCAT